>JAWWTY010000077.1:70165351-70188407 GCA_035222235.1 Margarornis squamiger | reverse complement strand
TCTCCCCTCCCCTCCCTTTCCCCTTCCCTTTCCCTTTCCCTCCTCCCTTTCCCTTTCCCTTCCCTTTCTTTCTCTTCCTTTCTGAACAAGCCTATAAAATAATAAATATTTGAAAACAGATTTTTTTTTTTATATTTTTCTTTGTAATTTTATAAGCTCTTTTTCTGAATCTTGGGCTCAATTCAGTAAAAGTTAGTGGCTTCCCAATTTGAAGCATACTTTACAAATTACCTTTAAAAATCTTTAAGACATTAATTCTCTCTTATAGGTTCAGGTGACTTGGTGAAGAATTCCATACATTTTGGGGGATTCCATACCTATTGGAAGCCATGAGTTGTGCATTTGGAAATGTCTAGGCATAATATTTATATGAAAGGAAGCTAACACACTTTCAATTTTCTTGTAGCTTAAGTGTTCGACAGGGCAGAATTTTTTTTCTGAGAACAGAAATAGAAGAGATGTACATTGTGACATTCATGGAAGTTCTTTTCTCATTTTCCTTTTAAGACTGTAAACTAACCAGATTGGCAAGAAGACAGCTGACATGATGAGGAAAATCTAGAGTAAAAGAAAAACTTCAGAGACCAGATTACTAATACTGGGACAATCAAATAAAAAGTAAAAGGCAGTGATGTTCAAGAGTTCAAAAAATTAATAGCTAGGGTTCTGGAGAAGAGTACCAAGCAGAACATGCCTGTTAGCACCCAGTGATTTCAGAAGGGAAACAGACAGCTGATGGAGCTTCACAGCACAGTGAATGAGGAAGATTAGGCAGATTCAAACCCCAGATGGAACAATCACTGGACAAATAATTTTATTTATTTTTTTTTTTTAATTTTTCAAACTCACATTAATCTCAACCCTGTCTTACAGTATGGGAAGCAGCAAAATGGATAGCTGAGTACAGGTTAAGTACAGAGTGAGTTTTTCTGAACAGTAACCAAAGGCTCATAGGAAAAGAAGGACCTCAACTGAGGTATTTTGAAACTAAAGCACTGTCTGAGGCTGAAAGGAAAGGGGCTTAGCTTAAGATCATCCCTGTCAGATATAAACAAGGCAGCACACAAAGTAAAGCTATGTTATAAGCCACAGGGAGGAATGGAAAAAAAAAACATCCTTTATCTTTCATACTTTCAAACTATGAGAAACTTTGACTAGATGAGGGGAAAACATATACATTTTACTGCAGGAAATCAGTCAGACATCCTGACAATTTGCAAATTAGAGAAAGAAATGCAGTGTTTGAGTGGCACAGAAACTGAGAAAATCTTTGTATATCCTCAAATGACAGACTTAAAGAAGGCTAGGGATCTAATCAAAGTACTTTAATTCTACCAAGACTCCCCACCCTAGAAAGCTGTGTGTGCACCAAAAGCAGTCCATCTGAATTGTATAACTAACAAAGCAGTACTCAACAGGACTCAATCTGCTGGACACCATGTAAAATATGATATTCCTAGGTAAGAGTGCTGGGAAGCAAGAAGATAAAATGTAAGTAATTTTAATGAAGGGCACCCAGGTGAGAAAAAAACAAGTGCCAGGTTATTTTCCAGAAACAAATCCATCCTGGAGGGACAGTCAGAAAGAGATGAGTGAGGTAAAAGAACTGCAGGCTGCTTCTGCTTTTCAGAAATATGAAATTTAACAAGCTTTGGAGAAGGTGGAAACTTAGCACTGTGCAGAGAAATTAGGCAAAAGAAGAAAGAGAACCACTGTGTGGGGATTATGGCAGACTTTGTGCAGAAGATTTCATTTTATGTGTTATATGGAGTGAACAACCAGATATTTTTTAATTTTTTTTTGAGAGACATGTTTTGGGTACTTTACCTCAGTTGCATCACTATATAACTCTGCAAGATGTTTCCTTATAGCAAGAAGACAGAAATTGAATAGTGTAACTGGATGATGTATTTGCACACAATTTACTTGTGTATTGTGTGCAATGTTTTATTTAAAGCTAAAGGCTGAACGAGGGGAAGAAAAGCTGCCCCTTGGTTTGTCCAAAGGTGTCCACCTGGGGTGAAGTGAAACTATCTGTGTCAGTCCCTTGGACCCTGTGAGCACACTGGGGTGGGAATAACTTCCTATAGGACTCCTGAGGGGGGAACTAATAAGAAGCAAAGACTACCATCTTTTGGGGAGAGTGGGACAGTGATGCATTTAATAAAAAGCCAAAGGGGTCACTGTATGATTTCAGTTGCAAGCCAAGAAGTCCTAGATTGTTGTTGTACTATTGGCAAGGCTGGAGGAAAGGCCTTCTGTGTGTCAATGCAAGAGAAGTGAAAAAATTGTTTTCAACACTTTTTGTTGTAACTTGTGACACACCAGAATGAAATTTCATTTACGTGATTGATCTGTTCTTGTTTGAAAGCTGATAAACCTAAGTGTAGGGATTCCATGCCTCTAAGCGGACTTTGTTTTACAAAGCTAAGAAAGCAGTTTCTGTTAAAGGTAGACCTGTGGTTAATAGGGCATGTCACTCAAGCTACGGATTTACTAACTTTTGTCCCACAGATGGACCGGAGAACTGAGAACTTTTGTATCTTCTGGGAAAAAAATATCCCTGTCCTGAGTTGTCAAGTTCCAATACTCCCTGACCAAGCTCTTTTACGTACTCCACAAATGAAGGCTGTTTAATATTAAATTTACTTATTTGAAAATATTTGACATACGGGATTTCTGATTTAGCAGAGTAATACAAAATACACTGAAAACAAAATACAAATGGCAAAAGTAAGTTACACTTAGCAGTAGAGTGATTGCAATTTACTGCTCAATCACAATGCCAAAATGATTCCCCTCTTAGCATCTATAAAATGTGCATCATGGACACCCACAACTGCCAGGAAGAAATACATGGGCTGAAGCCAACTCAAGCCCATTGTTTTCTTTTAAATATTTTTGCTTGTTGTCTAGATTTTATGCTTTAGGTTGGGATGAATCATCCATTCATCCCAGCATGATAGTCTGACTAACTCAGGGAAATATTCACACTCCTTTAATGAACTCAAAGAATCAGCAGTTGATCCATTCAGTTGTTGATAGGTGTTTAACAAAAGCAAAGGCCTCCCTCTGGTCCCCTTTGGGTTGAGATGAAGTCAGTTTATCTGCAAAAGCTGAGTTCAGTCACACCCTAATTCATTCCTTCAGCTTCAGGGACATCCAGGCCTTTTCCATCCCCTCTGAGTCTTCCTCCATTTGTAGGGTTTTATTGGTCAGTCAAGTGATTTGAGGCATGAAATGAAACTGAAATAGGAGATATTTGTGAACTGTAAAAAACCAAAATGCTTTGGGTCAGCAGCAATTTTAATTTTGTGAATTTTTGCAATTGCTCATTTTAATACTGACCTTTATTAATTGTTCTTAATATAAATTCTGAGAAGCTTAAAGTAAAAAATCACATGAAAATGTTTATTTGTTTTACTTTAAGATATGTTAGAACAAGTAATTTGGATTATTGCCAGATATATTCCACTGTTGCTCTATTTTGACCCAGAAATGTAGTCTTTTCTAAGAAATTATTTTGCTTTTGTCCAATGAGAAATTTAATTCCAGTTGTCCTATCCTCTATGCAGCCAAAAAAACCCCAAAACAAAACCAAACAAATAAACAACAACAAAAAACTAGCCATCTGCATTTAGTATTAAAAACATTGGAGGAAAATGTGCTACTGTTGCTCAGGAAAGAGTCTTAGGCCAGTTACTTAATCAAAAAGAATCAAATGTTGCTTTTTGCTGTTCAAGAAACGAATGGTAATGATAGCTCTTATTTGAGGTTGTATTTCATGTATCATGTTACCAATATAAAGACTTCTTTTTTTTTAAGGTCAAAAAACCTGATGCAAATGGACTGACGCAGTAGACTTTAATTGAAACTCGTGTTCTGGCATCTACTCTGGTTCCAATAAGGTAACTAGGGTCTTAAATCTTATGCTTTTATGCATTACTAGGTAATATTTTCCACTGTTAAATAGTGGTGGGGAAATGTAAGCAGATCTTGATTGCTTCAATTTGTAAAATGGCACACAAATAAAGTCAATGCCGTACTGTGCCTGCCTCATTTCCTGGGAGCCCTTTCATTATATGTAAGCCATTCCCATGAAAGCTGCAAGCTTTGTCTGGGTTTAAAAGCAGAAGAGATGCTTGTTATGAAGCAGATACAGACTTTAGAGAAAGTCATCAAATGCCCCAAACAAAGCACAGATCTTAATGTAGATAGTACAGATCTAGAATACACCTATTCGTTCTTCAGTAACAAAAAGGGAGTTGTAGAACATTTTTACAGACAAATAGCACTTTTCTGTCCTAGGAAGTGACTTCATCAAAATCAAATTTCCATCAACTTCCTAAGCAATTACTGAAAATGTCAAATTCCTGATAACATCTAGGGAGTTGGCTGCTGTTAGAATGTGTAATAAGTAGCACATATGTGAGATGATGGTAGAATTAATATATGGAAAATCTTTCCTTGATTAGTCTATAGTATATAAGTAACATTAATCAAGGAATCTTTCTACTAAGTTTAATTTTATAGATGTTTTACTGTCAGAAGTGTTTATTAATAGGTAAGTCCATCTTTGATTATCACAAATTCTCTCAAGGCCAAACTGTAAAAATCACAAATTCTTTCTCCTTCATTGTAGATTTTTTGATCTTTTGGCTGTACTGGGAAGAAAATCAACTTTAACAAGACATTGAGAATAAGGGACACAGTCTCACTGAAACAATGGGTTAAAATTTACTTGTGGTGTCAACTGGTTCTAAAGTAGCAATCTTTATCACATTAAACTGCTGTGTAATAAGTTAAATGACTAAATGACTGTAATGAGATATGTAGAATTTTTCTGTAGATGCTTTTACTCTAAAACAGTAGATGGAATTCTCAAAATTAAAATACTAGTAATTTGTATCTTGTATTATATTGTCATGGAATCGTAGATTGGTTTGGGTTGGGAGGGACCCTAAAGGACATCTATTTCCAATTCCCTGCCATGGTGGAAGGGGCTGTTGAGGGTGGCGGTGGCAGGGCTCAGGTCTTTCATTAGATCAGGTTTCTCAGAGCACCATCCAACCCAGTCTTGAACACTCCCAGGGATGGGGCATACACAAATTCTCTGGGTAAACTGTTACAGTGCCTAAGCACCCCCACAGTAAAGAACTTCTTCCTAATATCTAATCTAAACCTGCCCTTGTTCAGTTTGAAACCATTCCCTTTTGTCCTGTCACTACATGTTCTTGCAATTAGTCTCTTTCCATCTTTCTTGTAGGTTCCCTTCAAGTACTGGAAACCTCCAGTTAGGTCAGCCCAAAGGCTTCTCTTTTCCAGAGTGAACAGCCACAATTATCTTAGCTTTTCCTCATAGAAGTGTTCCATCCCTCTAATCAATCTGGTGTTCCTCCTCTGGGCTTTCTCCAATATCCTTCTTCTGTTGGAGACCCCAGAACTGGTTGCAGTATTTTTATTGCTTTGCAAAGTATCACATTTCTAGCTATTTAGTATACTTAATATAACTGTTTCATACTAAAAGGGATATGTGCTCTTTTGTATGCTTAGCTTGCATAAATACTTAACAAAGCATTATTTTTAATTTTAGTTTCCATCAGTGGACAGGGTGTTAATCACAGTAATGTAGAAAAATCTGTGCATAAAGTATGTCCCCTTTTGCCTATTTGTAAGAGTAATTTGCTGCTGTGTCTCTCAAAGACTCATGTCAATTTAGCTGCTCAAATGCTAAATTAGTTTTAAATCTCCACTGTCTCTAGTGGTTTCATTAGTATTTGAATGACAAAAATCAGTCAGTTAGCAACAAATCATAATGCTCACCAGAGAACTGCATACCAAGATCTATTTATTTAGATATGACAACTTGGCATAGTCCAGAAAGACAGTCTGTAAAGCATGGGTTTTATTTTCCTGAAGGATTTACTTTTCAGTGCACTTGCCTTAAAATTGAAGCAGTTAATGATATTATGGTTTGAGGCCTTGGAAGCTGCTTCTACTTTCTCAAATTCAATCAGTGAGATTGTGTTATTAAAAAAAAAATAATAAAATCTCTGAGAAGTAATTTGGGTAAAAAAATCCCCAACCTTCAAACAACCCCCCAAAAAAATAAAAAACCCCACCCTGTAGTCTCTGTTCTGCAGTGTTTCCACAGTAGTGCAGAAACTAAAGACAGAGACATAGTACAGGTGTTTGTGTTTTGCCACGTTATAGAATTTTAAAAGATCAATTAGTCTGTCAAATATCATTTTGGAAAGGGCAAAATTCCCAAAAAGAAAAACTGGATCTGACACAAGATAGTATTAAAGTCTTCTCATCTTTTTTACTTTTACTGATGTTGCTTCTGGAAGCAAGTTTGGTATGGGTAAAGGCACTGCAGGTTTGAAGGTGAATACTAGAGATACTTAAAGCAAAAGAGCCTTAAGCATGCCTTCAGGGAGGTTCATTTTAGCGCAAAAATGGAGTACCTTCCACAGTGAGGTATCAAAGTTCACACTGCTGTTATATCATAGGGGACCAAATCAGGAATGGTTTCATTGAAGGTAATAAGCAAAGTTGTAAGAGGCATTTGAAGCAGGTCCTTATTTTTTGTCCCAGGGTTTGGTTTGATGTATAAATATGTTTATTTTTAAACTTCTTTCTCAAGCTCACCAGCTAAACAGGCCTTTTGCTGACTGTAAAAAGGTTGCAGCCAGGCATTATAACTTCTCAAATAGAGTGGATGTTTCAGGTGAATACAAGCAACATCTCCTGTGTGCTCTCAAGTGCTGGTGATGTATTGAACCAGACAAAGAAAGAAGTTGTTCACCTATGCTGTTGCCCAGAGGCAAGTGGGAGAAATGAAAGTAGGGAACCAGCTCTTCAAAGGTTACCTCCACTGATTCTCAGTTTTGTCCATTTCATACTTTCTTTCTGGGCACGAATTCAACCCAAAGCAGGTGAATATCATTGTCTTCTGACTTGAAATGTATTTAGACACTACAGAAGCTTGTTTCAAGTGGAACTGAAATTATAGTTGTTGTAAGACAATAAACTGAACTTCATCCATTCAGGCATAATGCCTTTCAAAAAAGAATGTAACAAATGTGTAGCTTGGATACCCTTCATTCATCTCTCTTTATTAAGAGTTCCACCTACCATTGAAGTGTTCTTGCTTTGATCTCTTACCTCATGGAGGAAAGGAGCCTTCACCCCATATCACACAGAAAAATTCCTGGATTTGAATATAGACATGCATATTCCTTAAGATCTGCTCTTTAGGAAACATGTTTTCTGGTTTTCTGGTTTTCTTTTCTATTATGTCATGAACTGACATAATAGAAAATGTTAAGGCATTCAGGAGAGTTTTATACAGACAAATTTCTCAAGAGTGTAATGGTATTTACACACCTGATAGAGGTATCTCTATTCAGCCACTGACTGCATCTTTCAAATTTTTGATGAGACTTATTAATTTGGAAATTGTAGCCCTTGATCTTGAATAGTAATGGAAAAACACCTTCAAAACAAACCCTTCTCTAAGGTGTGATTATCCATCTGGCTCACATCCATTATTTCAAGCTGTTATTGCAGCCCATTTTCTTTGCATTAAAAAAAAAAAAAAATAAAAAAAAATAGAGTCATCTTAGGGATACCCTTTAGGGTAGCATTTTAGTAAGAACTAATTACTTTTTTTAACATAAAAGTGAAAGTTTATACAATTATATTTTACTCTTGAATGTGCTTATTCCAGTAATTGCTTAATCAGTGTCACTATTGTGTTCTCATGGTCACTATGAGTACAGGTGGCAGGTACTTGAATAAATACTGTTACTGTAAAGTACAGTGGCTTATTATCTCAGTCTGCTTCTAGCTGTTCCAGTCTCTTGAAGACCATGGTCTTTCTCGATCCTGAAAACAGTGGATTCACAATGCCTAATTAGGACAGTGTTAAATTATTATTTAGAGGGGATCAAGACACTGTCCAGCAGCTTCATTCTATATAAAGCCATCATTCTCATTTTCAAGAGTTGAATAAGTTCTTATACATTGTCTTTCACATTCCCTTACTGGGTTTCATTCTCTTTAAAACATTTAAACATTAAAAAAGGAATGTTACATATATTAACAGCTATTTATGAAGTTCTCACATTTCCATCATTAAGAAAATGATTGGTTCATGCTTTATTTGTCTTTAAAGACCTGTAAGTACCTTTCAGTCCATAGAAAGGTATTTTGTACAAGTTTTCATTAGGCTTTTGATGGAGCATATGTATTTCTCCTCATTAGTTTTTCATTTTATAGCCATTATAACTTGGTATAGAATCTTTGTAGAGCCATGTTGTAGAGCTTTACATTTGTTGTACAGCTACAGCAATTCACATATTGTATATTGCAATTCAGTACCTCTTAACAGCATTTGCTTGCTCTGCACCAGCTGTAGTACAAAGTGTAGAAATTTTGGAGAGTTGTTTGTTTTAATAATGTTAATAATAGTTTAGTATAATAATGTTTTTTAAACAAAACCTGGATAGGGCTCATTCTCAGATATTTGCTGCTACTCACTGAAATGCTAATAAAGTACCTTTTTTCATTTGTTTTGTTAGTATATACCATAAGAGAATAACATTAGGGTTTGATATAGCTGATTACTAGTCTGCAGGGGTTTATAAGAGAAGGCTCACTTGACAAGTGTTGAGATTTGCCTGGTCTGAAGACCTCTTACTTGAAAGACTAAAAACCACATTAATTTACAGTAATCTGAGACAAAGTTTCTAGTTTGTATTTAAAAACAATATATTTGGTACCTAATGTGACACTTCCACTTTCATTGTTATGGGTATTCAGTGCACTTGCCAAACCTAAGGTAGGTAATATTTTTTTTACCTTAAGACTATATTCTTAATAATTACTTTTTCCAGATGACATTTCCTTTCAACAAACCTGCTTTCTCATAGGAATAGTTTTCCTATCATCTCTTTCACATTGCTTCACTGTTTTGTAAAAGAAGCTGGACTGAAACCTTTTTTTTTAGTAGTAGGTTTCCATTGTTTTCTCAAATTCTAGTGTTGGACACATCTCTCCTTTTAGTAGAAGATCTAGATAAATTGAAAGACTTGAAGTCAGTATGTAAATAAAACTTTTTTTTCATTGAATAAACTTATTTTCTAGGCTGATGGTGCAATAACAGACTTCATTTTGGTTTTCTGCTTTGTCTCGCCTGAAACACACTGTGGCTTATTCTGTGCGTGAGATAAAATCATATAAACACCTCCTTTCGTTCCCATCTTTATTCCCCCTCCAGTGAACACATTCAATAAACTCATTATCTAAGTTACTGTGTTTACTTAAGGAATAGAAGTGATGTTTCAGAAACTTACCACAGAAATTAAAAGGATAATTTTAGGCATTGTACAAATTTACAAAATGTTTATTCTACTAATAGAGAATGACCATAGGAAGCAGATAACAAGTTCAAATACATGTAAGAACTTCCATGGAGGAGAAAGGATTAATAAAATTTGATACACTAAAAGTTAAATTAGTTAATTTTTTTTAAAAATCTCTTTATTGACATCTTATATATAGGAGAGTTAAATGTAACAACGTTTGCAGTGAATTTTTCACCTTTTTAAATTTTGCGTACAATTCTCAGCTGCTTCTTCTGTAACACGTCCCTGGCACACAGGAAACTCTGACAGCTAGTAATGTAGGCTATATGTACTCTAAACATACCCTTCTCATCAAGTTTTCATTGAGAGCCTAGATTCAGTTTTCTGAGTTTTGCTGCCCCACACTGGGATTACAAGAAATTACTTCATAAAAATCTAACTGAAAGGGAAAAAGCAGTGAGAAAAGGAAAGTAAAGGTATATGAAAATAATGCATTTCTGTAAGTTTCCTGTAATCTCTATATTTCAACCATATTTCCTTTATCCTTAATAAGGATAAAGGCATAGCCACACCAACAGTTTTTGCACTTGTGAATTTGTGCTCTTAGTTGTTTACCAGACCTTCTTCAGTTCCAGTTTCTCTCCTTTCTTTGCTGTTCTCATTTTCCCTTAAACAATGAACTCTCAATTGTATTTGCTTCAATTAGTTTTGAATATTGTATTGTCAAAATCATTTAATTTATTGTAATCCTAATTTGCACAGTCTTGGATTTAGTCCTGTACTTCTGTATTCATTCTGAATTGTAATTGTAAGTAGTTTTGATAGGTCCAGCACTATTATTTGCATTTTCTATTTCATTACACTCTGTACTTACCCAAGAATTTTTACATAGGATTGATGACTTGTAAAACATTTGGTCCCTTCTGACATCAGAAAGGAAAGAACTGAAAGAAACTAATGCCAGTTTCTATACAACACCACCAATTCCTGTTCTGTCAAACCATACTTGCTTTCCAATTTGAACTTTCCTGCTTTTCTTGTGTCCAGAGTGTGATATCATCTGTAAGTACTCAAAAGATTAGTTTTGTTCATGGGTAGGTGTTATGATAAGTTTTTGAGTTTGTAAAAAGAAATGAGAGTATTTTCTGTTTTAGGTACTACTAGCTAGGTAGTCCTCAAGACATATGAGCTTAGGTGTGTAACAGTCTAGCCCTGGGAGCTGCAAGCTCATGGGCTCAGCTACAAGTTTTACTTTAAAATATATATGTGAGGGGTTTTAATACCTCAAGACAGCATTAAGGGACTAAGCTACAGACTTGTTCCCTAGAAGTATCTTTATTAATTCAAGGGAGAATATAAGGGAACTTGGCAAAGGTTCAAAAAGGACACTGCACAAGCTAGACAAAATGTTCCACCACAGTACTGACCCAGCACATATTAATCCACAACACTTAAGTCAAAATCCAATCCCTCCAGCTACAAGTCACCCAAAGCATCAAGAAAGGATCAAAGAAAGAGAAGCAGAGGGAGCAAGAAGAGAGAAGGAGAGAGAGGGAGAGACAGAACCACTGGAACCTTGTGAAAAAACACCTCTCACACAGGGCCACGACACGTGGCACCCCTGTGCCTCTGGTTTTATCAGCTCTGGTCTCTATGGCCAGACCCCCCAGGTGGGGCTTCTGACCCCCCGGCCACTCTGGGATCCCAGGTCAGGGTGAGGGGCCGTGTTCTCATGGTCCCTGCCAATCCGAGCTGGGTCAGGGGCTCCAGGAGCTGTGGGGTGTTATGGTTTTCCCGGGCTGTTTGTGACTGACAGCCATTGTGGTGCTTCCCCATGTGGGCTCCAGGGACTGCCATGAGGGATACAATGCCATTCCACCTCCGTGAACCCGTCAACCCATCCCTTCCCCTGCACAAACACATGCACACACCTCCCCCTCCCCCCCCTCCATAAGGTGGTTCTGACCCCATAATTACCAATCTGGTGTCTAACAAGGTGCCTAACAGATGTATCAGTTTGTTCATTTTATGGGTCCACAATTGTCCAAACCTTAAGAATATTTCCACAGGACTTTATTCCCAAAACAGTGATTGCATCACTGATAAAGTTGTACCTCAGTCTGCATTTGGAGAACCAGACATAAGCATGTAAGCATGTTTTGTCTCAAACATTCTGACTACTGCAAAAGGAAAGTTGTTCATGGGAGAGAGGGTCTGTCAGAGGTGGGGCAGCACTGTTCTAAGCCAACTTCCTATTTCATCTTGAAGCTCAGTGGGACTGCATCAACTCCCCCCAACCTCAAACTCACTTCCTGGAGGGCTCAAAAGAGCTGTCTGTGAATGAATGAACAATAGAACGTGCATTGCATGAAAAATCTATTTTACATAAGAGGCATGCACCAGGTAAACTATGAAAGGAAGTGCATTGGTCCCTCTCTCTCTCTCTCTCTCTCTCTCTCTCTCAATCTCTCTCTCTTTTTTGACCCCAAATCTGGACCATTCCCTCAGCAAGACCAAGGCAGGATCTAAGGACTGGTGATATCTTTCTCCTCTTTCTCTCTTTTCTGTCTTTCTCCCCTAACTTGCTTTGTCTTGGCAGTGTGGCAATTGTATTCTACCCTGTACTCCACACTCAAGTTTGCTGTGAGGTTTGGGAGCTTGTCAAAGTGTGTTGTAAAAGTTAAGGGCTTGTTAACCAACACTTTTGAGACTAAATAGTGGGCTGATTGCTGGAGTCAAGGCAACTATGTAATAAAGCATGAGAGCTCCCTGACATAGGGACTGATGTCTTTGTTTAGCCTGACTAGCGTTTAAAATGAAATCATGCTCCTTCCCAAGCAGGGACACCGTGTTCCATTCATGATCATGGTAAGTCTAAGTCCACTTCTGATTTGACCTGATTTGTAGCCCAGTCCCTGAATTATGATAATAGTAATATGTCTTGACTGGATGAAAGGGTAAAATTTGGAGCTGGAGTTTGAGATGACTTCTCTTTGGTCAAAGTGAGTATAGTAGAGGCAACCATAATAGAGTGCTGAATCACAGTGCTGGATGTTTTCCTGAATAGTTCTCTCAGACTCTATTCATTGTCGTTGTTTAGAATTCATGGTTGTGGCACAAAACACCCTGCTCTTGCTCAATCTGATCAGTTGGATTCATCTGATTAAATCACAGGTTGGACAAATTATGAAGGCTAATTGACTGAAGCAAAATCCAGACAGAACTAATAGACTGGTGGTAATGGAATAAAGAATTAAATCCTTGAAAGTTAAGGGAAGGACTGCATCTTTTCCTGTAAATAAGGTCTTGAGTTCATAACTTTGTCAAGTTTGGATTTATCTAATGGGATTCCTGGTTAGTTCTCAGTGGACAGATAGTGACCAAGATACCTGTGCTTAATATAAGACTGTAAAATTCTTTTGACTTAGAATTTGGTAATCTAATTGATATATTTACCTTTGAGATTAAAATAAAAGTGTCCTTTATGTAAAGTTTAAGTTTAAATCAATGGAGATGAAAAGTAGCATAGATGTTTCCTTAGTATGCACATCTCACCCTGAAAGCTATCAGTCTTCCGTAATTTTACCAAATGGTAAAACAGGATGGGTAAGTACTTTCTTATTTGTGAGACTGACATTTAAAGCTTCTTAATGTCAGTATTAAACTGTTTATTAAAAAGAGAGAAAGACTTTATCTGGTTTTCAATACATTTTAATGTAAGCTTTCTCTTCTGGCTCCATTCTGGTTTTGGCTGGGGTAGAGTTAAATTTCTTGACAGTATGGTTCTGAATCTTGGATTTGTGATGAACAGAGTCTTGACACTACAGGAATGTTTTTGTTATTACTGAGCACTTCTTATGCAGAGTCAAGGTCTTTTCTGCTTCTCACATCAGCTCACAAATAGTTGAGAGGTGAAACAGCTGGGACAGCTGATTCCCTCTGACCAAAGGGATCTGCCATACCATATGATCTTGTCTCAGCAAAAAAAGCTGGTGAGAGAAGGTAGAAGTGGGGGACATTTGAAGGGATGGTCTTTGTATCCCCAAATAACCTTTATGCATGATGGAGCCCTGCTTTCCTGAGAATGGCTGAGCACCTCCCTGCCCGTAGGAAGGGGTGAATGAATTCATTGTTTTACTTTGCTTGGGTGCACAACTTTTGTTTTCCTTATTTAAATGTCTTTCTCTCAATCCATGAGTTTGAGACCCTTTTACCCTTTTGAGTTTTTTCCTCCATGCCACCAGGGGAAAGCAAATGAACAGCTGGGTGGTGCTTAGTTGCTGGTTGAAGATAAACCACAACAGAATCTTGAGTATAGAAATTGTCTGAGGATATCGCTTTTATAAATATATGGACATAATGAAGACAGACTTTTGTTTTTTTTGGTTTTGGTTGTTTTGTTTTTGTTTTTTTTTTAATCCACTAACATTGTAGAGATTGCAAGGATTTCAATTGTTAACTTAAAGGCCTGCAAGACACCTTAATAATGATGCTTCTAATGCCTAGATCAATGAAATAAAATACATGCTTCATTGCATTGCTTAAGTAATGTATTCAGTTTTATCTGAGTCAAAAGCCTTTTTCGTTCTTCTGTTCATCTCACTGGTTTACAGGGTTCTAATGACAAGTAATGAAAAGACATAGTTATACCAAGCTGAAGCCTTACTGACTCCATGTAACTAACGCCACTCTTTGCAACAGCACACCCAGGAGCAAGAATAAAGGCAATCTCACGATACAGACCTTTCACACAGTGATGATTTCACATGGGAAAAAAGAATAAGATTTGCTGATCATTAGCACAGCATAAAAACATGTAAACAAGACACTGTTCTCTTTAATTCAGTTAATGTCTCAAAGCACAAAAAAAAATGAAGGGGGGAAAAAAAATTGTGGGTTTTTTTTTGTTTGTTTTTTTTTTTTTTTTTTTTTTTTAAATAAAAAACTTCTTAATCTTTAGTGGAGTAGCTATTATCTGCACCAAAATGTTGTTTCAGTAAAGATCTCTGTCTAGTCTCTGGAAAGGTACATGTTTCATTCTGTATATCAAACTATTCAGTTGACAGTAGTCAATATTTTCTGTTTTGATATTGTCAGTAATATCAAATCAGAGATTAAATGAAATGAATCTTATTTTTTTAAATATAGACTTTGTCCTAAAAATTGGGTTAGCACAGTCTTTGATATTTACTGGTACTCTATAATGTATGAATACTGAGTATTAAAGCACTGCAAATTTAAAAATATCTCAAAATCACTGTTTTTAGTGGTTTATCAGTGCTTTTCCAGTAGTTATGATTGAAATAATAGACCTTAATATGTATTTATTTATCTATCTATCTACCTACCTATTCTTTCCTTCTTTCTTTCTTTCTTTCTTTCTTTCTTTCAGTATGCTACAATTAAACTGAGAATTCTGAAATTAATTTTGAAATTAGGGAAGATCTTGAATAAAACCTTCTTTGCTTATCAAATCCTACTTTTGAAATTCTACTTAGCATCTTTTGATTTGCTCTACCCTCAGTTCCATTTCTCATCAGGAATACCTTTTCTTGCTGGATGCAGGTGTCTGACCATTATTACTTATTACTTTAAGTGTTCCACACCCTGTGTGGGGCTTAATTTTCACTCATAGACTTTGTGATCAGTTCCTCATTTGCTTGGGTTGTGAAATGACATGTCCTTGGAGGAGAAGGTGGCTGCCCTTCCTGGACATTCTTGGAGACTGCTCTACCTCTGTAGAACATCCTCCATGGAGTCTGCCTGAAGTCTAATAACTTGGCTGCCAAGAAGCACTTTCAGATTCTGCTTCTTCTCTTGCTTTCTTTAATCCTGCTCCTGTTTCAAACATATCAGAATGAGTATGTCTCCAGTCTTCATTTTCACTAGTTTCTGTGACAAATGTGACACTCTACTTTCTCAGATGGTCTTCTATGTATATATTTTAAAAGAAAACTTTTAAAAGAGGCGTCTTTATGATCAGGGACACATCTATATGGCAGTGAACTTGAAAAGTCTTAAGGAATATTTTTGCATATTAACAAATTTCCTAGGCTTTTAATTTGGTCTTTTTTTTGTGCTCTGTAGAAATGATTGTTTGAATGTGGTACAAGTGAGTTTATCAGATAAACTCATTCTCCAGTCTAACAAATTATGTGAATTTATTTAAACTAACATTGCATTTAATAAGCCTGTGTATTAACTTTTCATGCATTTGATAAGAATTTGATTTCTCTCTACTAATTGAACAGGGGAGGGAGCAAAAGTACTGTTCTGATTTTATTCATCATTAATTCACAGTGACCTAATATATAGGGAAAGTCAGCTCAGGATTGCTACATAGGGAAAGTCAACTCAGGATTGCTGTTTAGACTCTCTTTGAAAAGAAGCCAAAGCGGTCTTATTACTTTTCCTTTTCACAACCCCACTTATCACCCCAATGTCTATCTATGCTTAGAACTTAGGCAACATCTTTCCCAGAAAGCTAGATTACTTTCAGTTTAAAGAACTTATGACTTACTTGGATTTATACCTCATTTTTTTAATCACAAGAACAAACCTACCAATTTGACTACAACATGCCAGTGGTGTAAATCTTTGTCCTCATAGCTCACTGTTATATTTTGAAAGCTCAGCCTTTCCAATTTTTACAGAATGAAAAACATCTACACTTTCCAGTCACTTGCACAAAATGTTATATTTGGTATTAGGAGTATGACAGTCTAGCCAGTGAAGAGCTATTACTTGATTACTGCTCAGAATACAATCATTTAGCTACTGAAGCACTCAACTGGTCTATAAATCAGGAAAAAGACAGGCTAATTGTGCCTATCCCCTACTGTACATATAAGGGAGGATAGTTTCATAGGAATTTTTGTCTCCTCACAAATTAGAATTCCAATTCTAAATTTGTTCCAAATAAATAATGTGGGCAACAAAATTAAGAGCTTGTACTCTCTGGTACAATGACATAAGTGCACCTATGTATGAGCATATTATATAAATATGAGCAACATGACCTTGAAAGGGGAAAAAAAAAGTATGTTATTTGACTCAAACATAAATAAAATGCAGTAAACAAGCAAAAATTTAGAAAACAGAGAACACAATAAACACAAATGAAATGGGAATAATATTTTGCTAAATACAAAAATAAGAATGGCTGGCAAAACTACAAACAAGATAAGCAGCATTGGAAGCCTGCTTCGGAGATGGGTAGGTAAGCAGCATAAAAACATTGTGCATGAGACTAGAGAACAAAGACAACAAACCTTCTTCAGTTCAAACTTCTTTTATTCAAGAGCTCCCAAGTTTAATCACCTCTGCTTCTCCAGCTGAGGCCACCCAAGACAGCACCTGTCATTGCTAACTATATAGCAATGGTCTTTGTATCCTCACAGCTAATTTATATTCTAGGTGTCAGAGAGTATGTGTCGACAATGTACAAAAAATAAAAATTAGCATGAAGTGAGTTGATAATAAATTGATAGAGTAAATTTTTGTTTTAAATATAAAACTAGTAGGCTTCATCAGTCTTCTAAAAGCTTCCATTATATGGATATGTTACCTCCTTCTTGATAAACACATACATATACAAAAAGAATGTTGCAGAAGCTCTTTAAATAAGACATGATGTGTCAGTAAGCTAAATCTTTTAAACCTTGTGGAATTTTTTTCTTAAAGACTTCTAGCAAGTGAGTTGGAGAATAGATGACTCTAGTCACTAAATGAAAGTTAACTTATAAAGTTTATAAAGTGGGAAAATGCTAACATCTTCTGCTTCTGTGAATTATGATGGCCACTTAGGTACCTTTCCTGACCTGAAAAAATACTGAAAATCATAATTTTGCAGTGTGTTTGTACTGTCTCAGAAAGCATGCTGAAACATTCCATAGTAAAACAATTCCCAGACATCAAACTGTCACAATCATTGCAGTTTTTGACGATACATAGTTGCCTATTACTAACAAGTAGAGACAACACAAATTTTACAGTGTTTCTACAAATTTCCTTAGGTGAGAGAGATAAAATCTGAGCTATGTGAATGTCATTAGGGTGGTTTTTTTCTCCTCTTTATGAGAGGCACTTTCTGGGAGAAGCCACTTTCATTCTCTCGTTTGTGTAAAATAGAAGTATTGTTTCCTCACTTCTGTGTATCACTTTGAAACTGCTTCTAAAATGATGTAGGTGCACTGTTTTAAAACTCGGGAGAGATGCCACTTAGATGAGTGTCTGCCACTGCAGCAGGAGATGGTGATGAGAGTGAATGAGCAGGAGGGCTGGGGCAGGGCTCTTTCTGGATCTCTGTAAGGAAAGCCCAACAAAAAGTGGCTTAATAAGATAATTGCTTTAATAAGAAAGACAAGAGAAATATAGATAGAAACTGCTTAATCTTTTCAAATGTTGGGCAGCCCACATTCATGCAGCATCAGTTGGAGCCTAGAAGGATTTTTCCCATGGTGCTGTGGAGAGCAGCTCAGATTAACTCTTGTGTGGATCATTGACTGTGGATCAAAATATTGGTTGAATAGAATAATAAAAGGGTTGATTTTCATTTGAAATTTATTAAAGGAACAAATTAAGAAGACACATGTATATTAAGTACATTTTAAGCAGAAAATACAAAATACTTCAATGTGTGTGTTTTCTCTCTAAAACTGAAATTGCTTTGCACAGACTACAGATATTAAAATATCATGTCCTTGGTGGGGACAGCTCTAGGCATGATCAGTAGAAGGACTTAAGGTACTTAAGTTTTCAGTATTTTGTAATAGGAAGTGTCAAGCTGTTTAAAGGGCCTGGTCCTGTAAGTGTACTAACAATGTTCATAACACTGGCTTCAGCACAAAGCACAAAAGATGTATAACTGGAGAGGAGGAAACGAATTCAAGAATACTAGTACTTTTCTTTTCCCTTTGTATTATTTTTTTAAGTCATCCATCTCTCACAAAAACGGTGTGACAATGAACTAATTGGCTTCACCGTGTATGGCAAAGGCAGGCATCTAAGTCTGATGAAGAGAAGATTTTTCACTCTGTATTTTCTTCAACTTTATCCATTGGGTGGCGTAGGCATTCTCCCTG
The DNA here is from genome assembly GCA_035222235.1 of Margarornis squamiger. NCBI lineage: Eukaryota > Metazoa > Chordata > Aves > Passeriformes > Furnariidae > Margarornis > Margarornis squamiger. Next base: position 70,169,953 of record JAWWTY010000077.1, on the reverse strand, counting down.
CTTAATATCCTCTGAGTGTTCAAAATCCTCGTCAGAGGTATTCAAAAGTGTACCTAGCATTGTGTTTCTCAGAGAGGTAAGTTTTCTGCTTGCATTTCAAGATACACAGTGCAAGCCAGCTCTTAAAGGAAAATTGTATAAATGTTTTAGTTGCAGCTATACTGTGCTGGAGCTGAAAATCTCTGTGGGGAGGATAAAATGATGAAACAGGTTTTTTGAGTGAAGCTGACTTGTGCCTGGTTAGTGTGGAGATGGACAGAAAGATCTTGGGTTTATTTGTGAATCATTCTGTGATTTTGCAGTTACTGAAGTATGCTAGCCTTTCTGCCACCTTGTTTCCCTAGTCTTTCTCTACCTCCTTTCTTTTTCTTCCCTACATGCAATCCAACCTCATCATTGTGCTAGTCTGGAGTTTTCTGGATCCCAGTTGCCTATGTGGTTTATGATGAATTAGTCTTTGAGTACAATAGTTTGTCAAATCATCTTGCAGGAGATTTTCTTTCTTCCTCTCTATATCCTATGCTGATGACATTTTCCTGTTAATTAGATTAAAAATTTACCAAGCACTTAGAGTATTTAGAGTGTTTAACTCACTTAATTGACAGTAGCCCCTTTTCTTTTTTGCGGCTCACTGAAATTTCTGTCCTCATGAGGAATTGAATTTTCTTACAGAAGGCTTTGATAAGGTCACAGGCATAAGCACAAAGTAAGTGGTGGAAGTATACCATGAGGTATGAGGAATGGAGATGGAACAGAAGAGTATAGCTTACCACTCTCAGGAGTAACAGACCTTCCTGTGTTGCTTCACTAGATTTGATGTAACTATATTCTTCAAAGAGATGAGAGTAACTCCTGCTGATGAACGTCTTGAAAAATATTATTCAGTAAACAGAGGTGGACAGTGCAGAATAAGATTTATCAATTAAATACATTTTGAATGCTAGAACTGCCCAAGTTGAGGGCAGCCCTTACAGTGTTTTGGAGATGTAAACCTGGAGGGTATTTCAAGGTATTTGGAGGTCACATCTTTTGTAGTGAAACAAACTTAAATGTAACTGTCATAACTGTCATGCACCTTATTCTTTAAGTAGCATGGACATGTTTTTAAGTGGCCTGCAGAGAGAGATATTTCTTACAAGTACTAATGCTTTTGAGAAAACCGAGTTTTTCAGTATAAATGAAATACTTAGGTATTTAAACTGGTGTTTTGTCTTCAAAGTTTTGAATGTTTATCATATCTCAATTTCTTTGTTTTTATCCTCCCTTCAAATACAACTGTAGAAAAGAATTTTTTTTTATCATCTCTCTGTATTTTTTGTCATTATTGGCTCTAGAACTTCTCATCCTGGCAGTGCTAGACTAGAGCATAGAAATTATTGTCTACTATCTGTTCTATAACACCAGCAATGACTGAAGCTTTTGTCTTGTCTCCAGAGCCTGACAGATTGATCCTTTTAAATTGACACAAATATCAGCACGTTTTTCACCCTTACTCTATTAATCTATGCTTCACTTGTCTCAGCCTCTTGAAGGCTATACTGCTTCTCAGAATGTCTCAATCAGCACTGGTGAAATTGTGAACAGACACTACCATTGATCTTAGGAATTCATACAGTGTGGTTTATTGTCAGACCTTGCAAAATAAATTCTTTTCAGATGCCAAAGGGCCAGTAGTGTTTAATGGGACCACTCACTGTGTGTTCCCACAGTCCTTGGCCATAACTCTTGCATGTCTCTGACTGTACATACTTTTCAATGCATCAACTAATGCTCAGGCTGTTTGGAGGTGGTTGAATGTCACTGATGATGTATTAGTTTATGCATAGCTAGCAAGGACTTACAGCCCTTCTTAGTAGTAAGGAGTTTTATAAATATGAGATGCTACTAATGACTGTAGATTTCAGTTTGCATACAGATAAGCCCATCTGTTTTCAGTGGATCTAAAAATTTAGCCATTTTATTACAGATCTTTTAATTGAAAAAAAGAATAGGTGGAAAAACCTTAGTAAAATAGTTTACAGAATAAAGAAATAAGCCATTGTTTTACAACTGCATGGTACTTGGTAGATGCAAGAAGGTAATTTTTATGATTTCTCCAATATATTTTTTGTGTATTTTTCAGAAATTAAGTGATCATGTCACTGAAATAGTTATGTTGCTACTATCAAAATAAACATTAAAAACCCTTTTTCCAGATTAAGACCTATTCTGAAAGGACTAATGCAAAAGAAATAGTAACAATATAAAAGAGACAAAACCTGAAGTAAATTACATAAGAAAAACAGGTAACTTCAAAAATAATGGTGTCAGAAATTAATTGATTCATGTTTGTGGACTGCTGTTCTAGAGTCAGAATGTATTTGTGAAGTGCATTATAATCTGAAAATATTGTTCTCTTTCAGTGTGTGTGGAATAAAGACATTTATCTGTATGTCTTTTTGCAGTAAGATTCTTATTTACATTCACTGAATAATCATGTTTTCATTATTTAGTGGTTGCAGAGTTTTCTACTTCTGATCTGTGTAGAACTTTTCTGAGGTTTGCAAAAATTACAAGAATGCTTAGCAGGATTAGACAGTATAGATGTGGATCCACTATTATTACAAAAAGACTGTAAGAACCTATATTAAAGTGTAGTGTTTAAAGAAATGCAGCCCTGAACATTTATATTTAGTTGAGCTTGGTGAATAATATATGTAAAATTTCATCACATCTGACTGCCTAATCAGAGGTCCCTTTTGTTCTGTGAACACCTATCCTGCCATATAACAGGCATATAATAAGGTCATTTTCTCAAGTATTTCTAAAGGGCTTGAATTTTTGTTACCGCTATTAGCCATTAGAAATTATTTGGCATCTTTCACTGTTTGATTACTTGACAGGGTTGGTGCTCTTCCATTTTGGCTGACACTGTAACTCAAAATGGTAGTAACAAAGCATTGTCTAACAGAAGGCACAGCTGTCCTGCTGTCACTGTTTCATTTGAGCAATTAACCATTTGAATACTGTTCAAAGTCTCACTGAGTTACAAAGACTGTTTCTAACCATCCAAATATAGTGAAAGGATAATGTTGTGACCTATATATGACACACATGGATCGATTCTTCTGTTCACTCTGTTTTTAAAAGAAATCAGAAAAGTAATTTATTCTGTGGGTTTCTTTCAGATTTTTTTTAGTTATTTTAAGAAACTTGCATAGTTATTGTGCTGTGTAATTACCTTGCCTTTCCTGTTGCAGTAGATGTATTATGTCTTTTCGCCAACATTACTTTTTGTCCCAGAACCAGATTTTTACTACCTTTTCAGTGTTCCCATTGCTATTTTGTTACTCTGATTCCCTTGTGACTTTTAGGGCAAATTTTCTCTTTCCTCTATGACAGGAGGCTGCCCTGTTTCACTTTCTGCCAATGAAAGTATCTTGCACTGTCACAGTCTAACTGTGCCTGACATTCTCAAGGGTTGAATCTGTCACCTGAGTCTCGGTAGAGTATGCTACTAATTTTAAAACTTGCTGCCTTTTCTTTAGGCAAAGAAATACTCAAGTAGCTCTTTTAAAAGTAGATTGTCACTGCCCACAGTGGTAGATGTAATATTAGCAATTATCCTTTAGGAATTAGTCCAGTAAAACAGGGAAAAATCTATACTCTTGTCTGCCCTCACTGTAGGCTTTAAATATGCAGAAGACTGTCTTCACCTTCCTTTTCTGAAGATTTAGTGACTAGGTTTAATTAATCTTTGAATGTGAAACTGAAATGAACTCTAAGCCCTCTCAATTCAGACTTCTGTGCCTGGTTTTATGAGGAATAGTGGCATACTAACAGCAAAGCTGAGGCACTATACTCAGCTGACAAAGCTGAGGCAATTGCCGAGCATGCAAGCTCATCTGTGGAAGAAAATATTCTTTAGATTATTTCTTAAGAAAGTGAGGCTTAGAAAAATTATAAATCATATAATTTCTTCCTATACATTTGAGTTCTCTTGGGGTAATTTCTCTGCAATTTGAGGGAATAGTAGTACCAATTAACTGAGCTCCTGCAGGTCTTTTAAAAGTAGCAAGTAGAAGGAAAAGGAAAGAAATCACTACCACCAGTGTAAGTCTAACAGATAAAGAGCCATACAACTGGCTAAAACCCATCATAATAGAAATATTTGTCTTATAATGTTATGGAATTTAACTCCAGGGTTGTTGCTACTTGCCCAGACACTAGATGGGCATTTTGAGTGATAGTCACTGAGAGAAATCCATCAGAGTCTGGAAGTCACAGGGTAACTGACTGAAGAAACTGGAAATATTACACATGTAAGAATATGAATCCAAATCTCTCCAGGCTTTATTTAGTTCTGCACTCCAAGGAGTGTCAATATGTGGTAAAAGTTGCAGAGAATTTACTGGATTTCAAGAAAAATTACTGTGTTTTAGTTTGGCGGGGGTGTGTGTGGGGGGTGGTTAGTGTTTTTTGTTTTGTTTTCTGTGGTGGGGTCTTTTTTTGTCGTTGTTGCCCCGGTTTTAGTTTTGTTTTTGTCTTTTTTTTTTTTTGTTTTTGTTTTTTTTTTTTTTTTTTTTTTTTTTTTTTTTTTTTTTTTTTTTTTTTTTTTTTTTT
>JAWWTY010000077.1:70145965-70160029 GCA_035222235.1 Margarornis squamiger | reverse complement strand
TCAAAGCGTGTGGCACTGTATCCATTCATGGAAGCCCTCTTCTTTTACTCCTTCGTCGGTTGGGCCTCCTCCCACAGAAAAGGAATTTCTCTTGCTATTTATTTTCTGTTGCCCGTGGCGTATTCCAAGACCACTTAATTTCCCCTTTTTCTAATAATTTGAATTTTTTTGTCTGTATCATATGCAGTACATATCTAATTTGCATTTGTTTCTGAAGATATCAGGATGACTGTCATTAATCTAAGTGACTTCATCTCCTCCTTTTCTGTATGGAGCTCGCATAAATAATGGCGCAGGCCAGCAGTTATTGGGGAAGAATATGCAAGGGTAACCTGTGCAGTAAGAATACTGAGGGAAAGATAAGGAAATGGAAAATATTATATGTGGTTAATAGGAGATTGAAGCAATTTAGTACTGTGAGGGAATGGTTCAGAGATAATTGGAAGACCAGAAGGCAAGAGAATGTTTGAAGAAATACACTTCATAGACTTACACGAAAGAGTAGCAAGGTGCAACAAGATGGTGGTGGTAGAGAAGCAAGAAAGAAGAAAGCCTCTTCTGTTTGTGTTTTGTGTTCACTGAAAGTGACATTTTAAAACATAAACTGATGAATTGCAAATTGAAGATGAATATTGCATGAGTTGGGAAACCATTTTAAAAAAGTATAATATACTTTGAATCCAGTTGCACATTACTGAACGAGTCACAATAAAGGTAGTATAGTGGTTGTTGGCAGAAAGTAATTTATATTAAAAAAAAAAAAAAACAAAACAAGAAAAGAGATCAGAGATCAGTGGATTCCCACAGTATGTGCTTCACTTCTCAAACTAACCATGTGGAAAATCTCACCTACCTATAAAGATGTTTTAAATTAGTTTTTAATGTGTGTACAACAAATTTTATGCTCTTAGGGGCCAGGAACTTTGATTTAAATGATAGATGTAAAAATCTGTTGCTCAGGTAACACTTTTATACAAATCTCCCTTTAGTTCTGGGCACTCTTATCATCTTTTGTCTGAGCCACATATAAGAAGCAGTGAAGTGAAGATGATTTTTAAAAACTCATTTGAAGTATGTGGTTTGTTCCTAAACTTGTTAATATCTCTGGGAAAAAAAAAGAATTTTATTCTTATTTCCAGTAAAAAAAAAGAGAAAAAAAAATGGGGGGGGGAGGGAAATTAGTTGTTTAAAAACAAGCAAATGTCAATTTGTGTGAATAGTCTAAACACAATCATGAAACATCGAATATATTTTGTATTTTCCTCCTGTAATTTAAAATTTTATGTTTTGAAGGGGCTTTCACTATTCCTCCTTCCCTCCCTCATTTCCTTCCTTTCAGTTTTTGAACTTTAAGAATTGCTAAGATCACACATTTTCTTTTTCCTCCATACCTTTGCTCCAGGATGTGACGCTTATGGTAACACACCAATTACCATGAAACACTTGACAGAGTCACTAGAACTGACAGCACTGATGCTAGGTAGCATATTGGAAATGACAGTCATTGACATAGTACTGGAGTGTTTCTGTACATTACAATAAAGTGTTATTTTGGGAGATATTGTCAAGTGCTTCTACCACAACATTTGTGCTTTTTCGTTTTTATTGTGTTTGAATAGCCTCTCCAGTGCCTGTGAGTACTGCATAAGGGCATTCTGTTAGAAAATACGTGTAGTGACTGAAATTGAAAAGGAAACTCTCAATAGAGCAATGCCATTTCTTTAACCACGGGCAGTGACATAAAAAAAGGCTGAATATGAAACTCAATAAATTTTTATGTTCTGTCTCTTCTATGAGCTGAAGGATCAAAGCTGTCATAACACTTAGAATGATTAAACTAAATAAAATGTGACTATTTAAATAAAAGAACATATGCATTGTTACTGAATATTAATGTTATTATGGCTAACAGGCCAAGAAAGGAAAGAGTTTCAAATAGTTGCCAACATTATTGAAAAATAAATTCAGTTATATTCATGTTGTTTTTTTTAACTTCTTGCTCTGCCTCTGGAATGTAGTGATCTGGTGCAATTTCATGCTGAGGTTGATAGTACATCAGAGCAACACTACACAGTTTTTTTTCAACAATTTTTGATGCAGAGTGATCTGCAAAACTTTTCAGAGAATGTTCCTGTAGGGCAAAAGGCTTGGAATCATTGACTTTGAATGAAGGTAATCTGCAAAACACTGACTGCATCATTAGCACCCAGTTGTGCTATTGATTTCAAACAGACCATGCTTGCTTTTCTACTGCATGATTTAGCAGTGCTTGACTGACCTTGGTCAAACAGACTGGTGTTACGAATGGGGTTTTTTGTATATTTTCTTTATTTTCCTTTTCTTTCTTTTTTTTTTTTTTTTCTGAGTGTCCATAGAGTTCTATGCCTTTCCCTTAAAAAAAGCTTTAAAATGAAAGGTATACAACGTGCTGTCTCATTCCGCCTAGTTACATGAATGTTTGCCAGAGTAGTAATTAGGGTTATGTAATAGATTTCTCCCCATTTTAAAATCAGTAATCATAGAATCATAGAATAATTTGAGTTGTCAGAGAACTTTAAAGGTCACCTAGTCCAACGCCCCTTGCAATGAGGAGGGACCTTTTCAATTAGATCAGGTTGTTCGTAGTCTTGTCCAACCTGGTTTTGAATGTTTCCAGGGATGGGGCATCTACCACCTCTCTGGGCACCTGTATTTTCACCACCCTCATGGAAAAAGTTTTCATCTTTATATCTAGTCTGAATCTACCCTCTTTTAGTCTAAAACCATTACCCCTTGTTCTCTCACAACAGGCCCTGCTAAATTATGCTATTATTTGCTTGACAGAGTAATAGCCTAGTGTAGTGAGAGCTTTGCTTCCTGTAACATGTAGTTGTGATTTGGTTTGTGTTTTTTTTTGTTTTTTGGGTTTTTTATTTTTAAACATGGGATGTTGTCATGGGCAATGGAACAGAAGAATGGGCTGCTTCTCTCTATTTTTTCCCTTTCTGTTCATTTTTAATTAAAAAAAGAAGAAAAAAACCAAACAAACAACCTTGTAGCAGTTGTATTTAACACTCATTTACCTCTGTTAAGAAGGGTGCTTTTTCCAATGGGCACCACAATTTTGTGAAGTCAATAACTTTTGAAATATAAGGTCACTTGGGTTAACATTTATAAAAGCAAATGTGATGTTTTAACAACAGTGCATAAAACAGTGATGTATCACACACTATATCAAGCAATGCAGGGCCTCTACAATTCATTGGCATAAAGGCAAATTTCTGCTGAAGGTGAACAGAAGCACTTAACTATTTCAGGTAGTATTGTATGTCTGATGTGTCAAAACCACAGTAGTAATGTATCAGATTAAAGAAGAATACAATGTCAAAAGAAAGCTGAGATTCGGAAAGGGAGGAGAAAATACTATTTTTAAAATTTAACAATGTCAGACAATCAAACGTAGAATTAAAAAGAAAAATCCAGCAAGCCTGTGAAGCTACAATTTGGAAAGAAATCTGAAGTATAAGAGCCTCTGAAGTTAAATTTGTAAAGAGATCTTCATGGTAGCCTAACATATTTAATTGATTGCAACACATAAAATGTGCATGTCTGTATGCTGAAAATCTTCATGCTTTGTCTCTGCTCTGAGAAAAATAGGCTGAAGTTTTTTATTTGTAAGAAACTATTTGCTTGACAGGGTAATACAAGTATGTTAGCACACTGGCTCTCTCATTTACTAGAGTAACTACAGATTATTTAATTTAAAATGTGTTAATTTATTTTATTAATTTATATGTACCTTGGAAATTATTTTGACTAAGTTAAGGTCTCTCTTTTTAAACAATTTTATAGTAATGGACACGCAGTATGCTTGGCGGACATACTGCAGAGTACATGTATGTGAATTGTAAGTGTGTAAAAAATCTGTTTGGGCTTATTTTTCAAAAGTCTGGAGAATTTGTGAAGTACTTCTTCCATGCTGCTAAGCAAGTTTAAATCTGCAGATGGAATACTGTGTTGATGTTAGACTCTGCAGTTTGAGGAAGATATGAATCAACACTAAAGGGCCACAGTGAGATCAAAGAGAATGATCAGAATTCTAGAGAAAAAATGCTGCCAGCAGGCAGATAAAGGAAATAAAAGAGGTTATCAATACCCATGTACAAGTTGTAGTGAAATTAACACCATCAAGGAAGATTCACATTATACATAAACCCCCTGAATTTTTTAATGGTGATACCATACATATACTATACTTACTACTTTGGAGGTTTTAGAAAATCCACCACTGCTTTTTTCTGAGACAGACCAATATTTGTTTAGAGATAATGTTGAATAGAAGATGGTCTTTTGCCAAATGGGAGAAAGGATAAGCCATGGTTAGACTCTACAGTTGTTAATGTAGTTGTAGGGAGAAAAAAAGGCTTTGTGACTGCCTAAAGTATGTATTTCCTAGACTGCCAGATAGCTGAGAAGAAAACAATCAAATAAAACTGTATGTGTGACTTTTTTCTAGCGCAATTTTTCAAAAGCATTTATCACAACTTTGAAAATCCATTGAAAAGAAATGCCAGTGTTCTATAGTTGTATTCTCCAGGCTTCCTTGCTAGAACAGGTTATGGCTGGATGATTTTTTGTAAAACACAAATCACATGTTTTTGAAGTCTATTAATCTCTTTCAGTACATTTTCAATTGAATTGCACAGACTTGAGATTATAATCCATTAATATTTGCTTGGTTTGGTTTTGGTTTTTTTGGATGGTTTGGGTTTTTTTAATTTTATTTCTTTGGGTGGATTTTTTTCCCTTTTTTTTTTTTGGGGGGTGGGAATCAATGGATAAAGAGTGCATAGGCAACTTTTTAAACCTAATATACTTTTTGATTCATGAATTTATATTGAAGATTATTTCATGTACCAACTTGCCCACAAAAATTCTGTAGATTTGCAATCTTAATTTTTTTCCATATGACATTATATGTAAACTATAGATTACAATTAATTAAAACAACACAATATTTTGAAAAATGGTAGTGTGGCTTTTGTTTCTGTTTTTTATTAAAGAAAACATACAAGGAAGAGCTAAAGACTGGGTTTGGGGCATAGTTATGTCCTTTTTACTCTTGATTCTGAGCTGTTTGGGGCTTTTTGTAAAAAAAACTAGTTGAAACATGGGAGCTAGGACTTAAAATGTGAAAGTGGCAAATCTAATTACAAGTTGATTTAGAAAATGTTGTGAAGGAAAATGATGCTGCTATTTTCATAATTTGTTGCTTTTATAGTCCTTTTTTATCATTTTTATACTTTCTTATGGAGAGAGGGAATAAAATGAAGTTCTTTGAAATAGAATCCCATTTATGTTCTTCATGCAACATTTGTATAAAGGAACATTGTCTTTCTAGCACTTGAGTTTACTCTCCTGTGATCCATTCCACGTAAAGCTTCTCACCACTTTTTCATACATTACCAACAAAAGAGGGCCATAAATATGTGTTATTTTTTTTTTAATGTTTGCAGGTAAACCGCTGGGTAAGTTTATGTTTGTTTGCTGTACATATAGCAATTCTTCCACTGACATTGCTAAGCATATATTAAATGAAGATTTAATTCAGGCTATGAGCACCAAATGTGATGTGGATGCTTATGAAATTGATAAGGCCCTAAAAAAAACTCTAATTGAGCTTTTTAAAACATTTTTATATCTTACCTAATATCTGAAAGACTTTTCTTTTTGGGGTAGGAAAGCAGTTAGCTTAATATGCATTTCCTTCTTATAAAAAGCTGCTTTTTTGTTTTCCCCTTTAATTTTTTTCTTTTTTCTTATTTTTTTTTTTTTTTGATCTTTTGTAATGTACCTTTAAAGCCCAACTAGTTGGCTTTATCCACAGCAGTCCAGAAATACCTGAGCACAGCTTTTGCAATAGGTTTCAATAGTGTGGTCCTATCAGCTCTTAAGAGAAAAAGGAAAAAGCTTTCCATCCTCCTTCCCAAGGTTCAAGTTCATTCCAAGACCTCTATTCCCAACTTCCTAATTTCAGTTTCCTTTTTATTCACCATGTATTACCCTCATTCTTTCCAAGTCTTTTCAGAATTTTTTCATTCATCAAATGACAGGCAGTGCAGGGGGTGGGGGCAGGGGTGTAACACTGTGGTCTGCCACTCCCAGCTCCTTTTTTTTGCTCTTCCACTTCCTGCTGCTGTTTCATTTTCCTCTGCTCTGGCACATTCTGCAGTCCTTCTCAATGTCCCTGGCCTGGTGCTGATCACCTCTGGGTTGCATCTCCTCTGTCATGGAATGCCTGCTTCCACCAACACATCTCCATCCATGTCCTCAGCAATGTCCTCTATCAAGCATCTTGTGTTTCCTTTCACATCTCCTCTACCCCGCTACAAATGCCACTCTCTCACAAACATGCCTGCGCAGAGGTACCACCTGCCACAGGTTTGGCAGGCATTGGACAACTCACAGCAGTGTCAGAGCCAGCTGGAACTGACCATCCAGGGGTCAGTCCTGGCCCTGCTGCTATGCTGCCAGTCATGCCCAATGCATTCCTCTTCAAGCAAAGCATATTTAAGAACTCTTTGAACATACCTGCACTATGAACCTTACTTTTGACATCATCACAATATTAATACACATGCGTTATAGATCCTATCCTTCCTCCTGGACAGCAAGGATCTCGCACTGTAAAAATGTGCATCCAATTGGAGAAAGAACGTGTACACCCACCCCTTCTTGCCCTTGGGAACCAGGTTACAGGCACTGTAACTGGCATTATATGTGTCTCTCAATAATGAGTCATTAAAAACTTTAAGCATTGCCCCTGCAAAAGGTGTAACTGAGAACATAATTATAAGGTATTTCTTCAGACTTTTTCCCTCTCTATCAGGGCTTTGAGGGCACTAATAGACTTTACAGCCCTGACCAGCCTTTCCTGGGGCCTCCCACATACAGCCTCTGCCCATGGGCTCAGGAGTTCTAGTTAAGCTCAGATATGTTCTTGGTCTGTTTCCATCTCAACCATAGCCATGCCTATGGCCAGCCAGACACCTTATCAGTTGTTACCTGGCCATGTGGACTGGCTTTCTGACCAGACTTCAGACCTGTCTCATTACATGGACTTCTTAAATGATCTGACTGTATCTGATCCCAGTTATCGACAGCAGACCTGTTCCTGAATGTCTCCCTCAGACTGACTTCCCCCTGTATTGCTATGAACTTGCTTGACCATCTGGGCTATTGGTTGAACCTGGCTGCCACCTCTGTCTGCATTACTTGCTTTATTCAGGTACTATGGGATGGGGCCTTGCCCTGCTGGCTGTATTATCACACTTTGCTCCTGACTTAACTGGTACTTTCTGACTGTGTTGTGTTGTTGCATTGTTGGCATTGTTACATTGTTGGCATTGCACTGTCTGATAGCTTGTTTGATGGCTTGCTGAAACAAGTTCAAGTTACGTTTTCTGGCCCAGTAGGAAGCCAGAATGCCCAGCAGTTTCCTGGACCCACCTGGCTAAAAATAGTTTTCTTTTATGCTTCCATCTTAAGTTAGGCTAATTTGTCAGCCTTATTGGTGTGCTGCTCTTCTCGAGTTCCCTTTTTGCTCAATACATGTAGGTTACTAAAGTAGGTCTCTTCTGAGCAGCCAGTATATTAATTTTCATTTTTCTGCTGTCCAAAAAGCTTTTCTTCTCTGCTGCCTACTACCACAATACTAATCTTTGAGCCATTTTCATACTGTATTAAACAACACCCAGAAGTCAGCACAGACAGAGTCAGGGCGATTGATGCTCCTTAGCACCTTTAAAGGATATTTTCAATACCATTGCTTCTGCAAACTGGAGCATTCAGGCAGTTTCCCATCTGAAGTCATTCCAATCAGGATCTTGTCACCTTGGTTTCTACTTTTATTTTATGGGATCTGTTAGTAGGCCAATTTCACTTATTTTTGTAATTTAATTCATGTTCTGCTGGGGTTTCCATAGCCCAAGGTGTCTGGCCTTCCTCATATTCTTGATTCCTTGGTCACTGACTGATACAATCACCTGGTCTGGAACTACAGTCAATATAAGTTCCTGTCCCTCTTGCCATTACATGCCCAAGGCCTATGTTTCATGAGTGGGCCCTCTCACTTTGGAGTACTTAATAAGAAATCTAATACTGGAAAAACTACCACTTACCTAGTGTATTTTATTTAGTACTTTGGTGTTGATCCTCTAATCACTACATCACCAGTATAGCATAAAGCTTTTATGGAAACTTGTTGCTTTAATGTTTGGTAGATATTATTTCAGGTCTAGGGCAGAGAGTTTCAGCTGTATTATCATCACCATACTACAAATCTTGTGCTGTTCTTTCAGCCCACACCCTCCAATGAGGTACATATACATCTCTTCTACCAAGAGGAAGTCTTCACAGCTTATCTGTGATACCGGAGGACTGTTAATGACTGTGTCCATGCATCAGAGCTTTTAGGTGCTGACATCAGCGATCACTACTTTCGGGGTCTCTCACTGTCCTGTAAACACAACTGCCCAAACAACTTCAGTCTGCTACCTCCCTCTTCCTCATTCCTTCCATGGGTGTATTTCATCCTTGCAGAATTGTGTGGACTCTTGGCCTGTTTTCCCAGTCTGTCTCAGTCACTCTGCATGATATTCCTTTCTTTCAGCATGTGCATCTTCCTCCAAATGCATATCATCTGCAAAAGTGACAGTAGTGCAGTCCATTGCCTTCTCCCAGGCAAGACTCCTGTGGTACTCCACTCCTTGATGACCTCTGGATGCAGTACAAGCCATTAAGCACTATCCTCTGAGCCTGATTGTCCAAGCACATTTTTATTGATCAGGTTGTCCATATATCCAGGTCATAATCGCTCCTTGTGTCTGCTGTCCCAAAATTACCTGCTACATTTAACAACACACCCACAGTTTTTCTTATTCAGCCTTTCAATGCTGGTGTAGTGGTAGAACCTCTTCTTGTTGCCCCTGATGTCCTCAATTCCTTCTTTGTCAGTAAGGAATAAAATTCTGCGTGGAAATTTAGGTCAATGAGTGACATTTTGTCCTAGACATGAATATACATGGGATGAGAGAATATGTCAGAGTTTCTGAGTAAATCTATTCAAACAATAACAATATGACTGTTCCATTCATAATGAGAAATACACCTGTTTTCATCATTTAAGTGCCACAAACAATAAATTTTCCTCTTTTAAAACTTTGTGGGAGAAATCACATTTTTTTTCATGAACTTGTTATTATGTGAGTGAGAAAAAGCAGATTTTCTGCTGTATATATAGCTAGATAACTGTTGTGTGTATATTCTTTTTTATTCAAAACTTTTCTAGAGACAAAACTGACTGAGAAAAGTTACTTTTTGTAGACTTGCATTTTTTGATACCAGCTTCTAAAATTGAGTCATAACTTCAGAGCAACACATGAATAGATTGAAAATTCCAGTTATGACAAATGAGACTGCTTGCCAAAATTTGACATTTCAACTTAGTTTTCAGTCATGCTTTTTTTCCTTCAATATTATTGGGTTGTTATTACCTTCTCCTCCTCCTTCTTTCTTCACTTAATGCCGCCTTCCACCTCCCCCATTCCCCAAGTCAGTGTTTTGTCTGAAGTTGGGGTGAAAGCCACAGACTGTAATTTCTTGTAGTTTATTAAAAAAAAAATAAAAATGTTTTTACTTCTTCTTTCCCTCCTTCACTCTTCTACATTTTGAAAGTCTTCCTCTCCAACCTGTTGCTACATCACTTTATTTTTAAGTTGTATACAAACTGGCAACATTTTACTCATACTTAATTGGTCAGTATTTGAAGCATTCATTTAACTATAGACAAGAACTTAATAAATGAAGGTTTTGTGTTCTTTATCAAATACTTAAGATATCTAGAATATGTTTTTCGTGTAGTATACTTGTATATTGGCTATGCTAGGGAAGACATTTTTTTAAACAGATACTGCTTTGGCTTTTGAAACAGTAGGGAAAACTTTATTTCTTAGTGAAAATGCCCTATAATTTTGAGCACTAATGTATCAGTTTATAAAGTATCCTTCTAAGTAATCTGTTTTTCTGATGAAGCAACTAAAATACTTTAGTCATTGTTATAGTTTCGGTATCTCGTTGGAATTCCTCCCAAAAGGCTTGGAGCCAATGCCTAAACTTCTGTGAAGATGGTTAACAAAAGGAACTAATGCATATTCATATCAATGTAACGACTCAGACCAGAGCCTTTTGTTCTGTTCTCCCAGCCTGAGGGGGGGGGGGGTGGGCGGGAAAGACGGCTCAGCTGGGAGGAGCTGCGGGGGGTTTCTGCGTTTTTTGCTCAGGCTCAGCCTCTCGGCAGAGTGAGCTAGAACGGGAGCTCACTGGGTCCAGCATCACGGGAGAATCAGGACTGTGTCTCATCTCTCTCTAACTCGACCGTTCACCTGTGGGGGTCGCGGGAGCTGCCATGAGGAAGAGAGCACACCTGTTTTCTGCACTACAGAGATGGGGTTTCTGCTGCTTTGCCATCGATCCCACAGGAACTGATCCGGTGACTGTGCCCTGCCATCTCGCCTGAGAGAGGGGCCAACCAGCCGAGGTGTGACATCGCCACCTGCTGTCCGTAAATATAATTGCATTCTTTTTTAGGATAGCGGAGGACATTAACTCTCGTTTTCCTTTTATTTAAAGGGTTTATTACAAACTGTTTTGTTTGGTCCTTTCTGGACACACATATATTAATATATATTGTTGTTAAGAACTGTTATGCTTTTCCTATATATTTTTCTAATTAAAGGTCTCTTTCTAAATTTAAAGGAGAGGAGTTATTTCTTTTTGTTGGCTGGCCTTCTTGGGGGAAGAAGGCCTTTCCTTTTCTCTCTCTCAGCCAACATAGATGTCTTAGTTCTCCCCTGAACTGAGACAGTCATTCATGGCTGTATGAATAAACACTGTCGCTATCTGCTGTTAAGAGTCTTTTGAGGGTACAAGGTTTTTACTTTGCCTCCATTTCTATTTGCTTTAAGACTTTGAGATTACGGAAAATTAAGGAAAATCTATCTTCACATTTTTTCTTTTTTTTTTTTTTTTTTTTTTTTTAAATAGGAAATAGCCCATTAAATTTAAATTTGCCCATTAAATTTGAAACAAATGCAAACCCAGATGTTTCCCCTCCATTCTAGATGTTGGCAAGGAAAAATAACTCTTGCTTCTACATATAAATTAATCTAGAGATGTGCAGTAAATGAATCTTCATTCAGTACAAATTAATTAATGCTAATAACAGAAGAAAACAAATCTGCCAGACAAACTAATGGGGTTGTTCATTTCTTTTCCTGTTGCCTCCATTGTATTCAGTTGACAATGCTTTCTTTTATTTATCATCATCTTTTCCTGAAGTCTTGCCTATTTTTTTTTTTTTTTTTTTTTTTTGTAGTTGCATTTTTGCCTTGAGAATGCTATGAAAGCTATGATCCTTGGTTTTAAAAAATAAATCAATATTTAATAAAAAAGATAAATTTATGACATCTTTTGGAAGTAGGGAGAAAAATTAATTCTGCTCTGAAACTGAAGTTGTTGAGATGTTTTCCTTCTCTACCAATAGGAGGGAACTTTGCCGATCTTTCTATAAGGACAGGATGGGGCAGGGAAAGTGCAGAAATTTGAGGTTTAACTGAAATTTCTGGGCTAGTGCATGGAAGCCTGTCCTAAAAAAAGAAAAAAAAAAAAAAAGTGTTTTGTCTTACTACATCATTGTGCTTGATCTTTAACATTAGCTGACTAAACCAGAACCAGTTTATATCAGGGCTAAAAAAAAAGAATTTAGGCAATGTGTAGTTGCTCATTTGGTATGTCTTCCCCAGTAGCCGTCTTGTGTAACAAGCAGTGTCCCATCACTGTTGTTTTTGTAGGGGCACCAAACCTCCAGTTTTCACACATTAGCTGCAAATAAATGCACAAGAGCCTGGTTTAAATCTTGCTTTTCTGAGAGCTGTATCATATTACCCCAAAATAATACTCAAAACAAAACAGTTTTGATCAATCATGTTCCTACATTCAGCTATTACATCAGGTAATAATCAGCTCTCATCCCTGTATTTTCTTTAATCAGCTTACAATGTGGATCTTGTGCTGTGATTCTTTATCTGTATTCTTCTGCACAGATTGAATTGCATCATAGTCACCAGCCAATAAGAAAACTACCATATGTTACATAAGCATTGATATTTCATGATGCTAAGCCTGCATGTTATTGATGATGGATTATGTACTCAGGTCCTGCTTAATACTATATTTGGGTTATTCCTGCTGCATATATTTATTTCTTGATAATTTTTAAACAGCTGAGAACAGATTGAAGGCAGTTACTCTGCTATGCTTAACCTCAGCTACCCACCTACATTTTTGTAAATGTTGTTAATGTTATGCATTCAGTTCAAGTTTATTCCTATCTTTCATACTACCTGCTCTGCATGCAATTATTTTCCAGTAGCATATATTTGACTGAAAAAGATGGGACTAAATTTATTCTGTCATGACTAAACTGGACTCATCTGCCTGCCTGTCGCTCTAAAATAAATTGGATGCAGGTAAACTCTTTTTCCAGCTATATCTCTTTTGACCTGCAAAACTTATCAGCTACATATGCTTTACTGCTGAGGCAGCTGGTCTGGTTTTCTAGTTTTTGAGTTGAGTCACCACCCTAAATTGAAAATTTAACTTTGTTAAAATACTGTTTGATACTCTCTACATAGAACTACTGATAATGTAAATATATTGTTATTCATAAAGAAACATAGGAGACCTCCTTACCCCTGAAGCAACAGGTGTTGTGTAACTTTTACGGATATTCATGTTAATTCTTGAGGGTTTTTTGTCAATTCACTAATCATCCAGGGAGAATTTATAGCTTTCATTTGACAACTGTTCACTTATATTTGGTAAAAAAAAAAAAAAAAAAAAAAAAAAGCTGCTGAATCTTAAACAGTTGAAAAACCCCAATAAACCCTCAAGAATTAACATGAATCTTCATCAAGATTCTTAAGGTATCAAGATACTTATGGAAAAACTGTCCTGTGTGTTCCCACTGGGGCAGGCGATGAATGAATGTGAGTTGTCAGCTGTGTGATATGATTTTCACAGATGATTCATCAGTTTTCACTTTTCTTATTCATGATTCAGTTCTATTTAGTTTTCTTCTAGAAATTACAGGTTTGAGTTTCCAAACAGAGAAGAATAGGGTCTGGGTGCTGCCTATTTAGTAACCTAGGTTCTCTGGGCTTTCTTGGATGTTCACATAAAATGATCTAGATGCTACAGAAGATTACTTTTTTTGCATGACTTGAAAGATTCCAGGGCATAGATTCAGTAAGATATTGAGGTAGTTTCCAAGTGCCAGGCAGAAAAGATCAAGGAGAAACAGTGAATTCACGTCCAGTTCAAGCCTGCACCTGAAAGCTGCAAAATCTGTATGGGATTTTTGGTAAATCACATAGGATTGTAACCACAAAAGAGGTCCTGAAAACTGCCACTTTACTAACATATTCTGTTGAATGTTCTTGAAATATTGAGCCTGCTACGATTTTATGAAAATTCTAATGTACTGCAACATCTAATTTGGAGCATGCTCAGAATTTCTTCTATTCCAGAACAGGTAAGCAGCCCAGGGAAGTTCACAAACTGGGTATTGCTCAATGGACTATTTTCCATACTTGCACATAATAACCCTAACCCTAACCCTTAAAATACTTATCTGAGAAGTAGGATTTTAGAGCTTCAAAGAGTAGTGCAACTGAAGTGAATTTACATGAAGTACTTATTAAATCAGTAGGTAGAACCCCTTCTCTGTCCCCACTTTTTATACACTCAATGAAACCACAAGCTATCACACTCATATTCTAGCTTAACATCTACTTTATGCAGAGTGAAAAAAGGTTTGTTAGTGAAAATCAGAGAAACTGCATTGCTTTCACATAATTATAGCTCAGAGGTTGAGCATACTTCTGTGGAAAATGAAGTAGAGTTTCAAATTCTCACCAAATAAGCGGAATCCCAGCCTTTCATAATCTGTACCTAGTACAGTACAAG
>JAWWTY010000077.1:70062858-70138518 GCA_035222235.1 Margarornis squamiger | reverse complement strand
TTTATAGTGGGTTGGGAGGTGATCTGACTTGGGCCCAGATGTTGCAAGAGTCAGTTTCCCAGCCTGTGGGTGAAAGGATCTTTCACCTGGAGGGGCAGGTTGTTGTCCCTTGTTTGCTTCTGTAAGACATGGCAGAGTGGCTCAGGGGTTGGCTGGGTATGTGTCCAGCCGGGAATGAAATGAAATGAAAGGGACGCCTTTCGGCTTAATTTACTCTGCATGTTTGAAGGGGTGGTGCTTGGAAAGAGCTCACATGGTATTCCTGAGGCTGTGCGTTCAACGTAGCACTGGTCTTTTCTATCTGTTACTTGTCAACACATGTTGACAAGTTTTATACTTTTACACTCTTTTTATACTTTTACACTCTTTTTATACTTTATATACTCTTTTATACTCCTTTATATTCTGTATCTCTAAAACCTTATAAGTAAAAGAACTCTTCTCTACTTTACCCACATGAAGTTGTCTTGGAAAGTTTTTCCTTCCCCTTATGGCAACAGCAGCATAATTTGACCTTTCATCTGTTTCTCTAGGGTTGTATATGGGCTAAAAGCTCTTCCCTTAAAAATCTCCCTCTTTGGTCTTAAAATATTTTGTTGAAAATATTTTTTCAAACTTGTGAGAAAATGGTCATTACTGAGGGCATTGATGGATTAGTACTTTAGGTTTCCATGTTTTGCTACTAATCTTGTCTTGATCAGCAATTTACAGCTTTCACTTAAATTATGAAAAAGTCATATGGGTGTGTACTTAGAATTTTCTTATGCAGTAACATCCGTGTTGGTTTTCACAGCAACATCTACTGAGATGAAATGAAACTAATTTTGTTAAACTGGTATGAGTCCTAAACTGTGGAGTAATTACTTAAGGCATTAACGACTGAGAAAGGTCTACCTGAGTCATACCATCAAATTTTGAGTTTAACCTTTTACGTTACTGTTCTGGTTTTTGGCTGAGAAAGAGTTTATTTTCTCAGTAGTAGCTGGTATGGGGCTATGTTTTGGATTAACATCACTCTGAATTAATTCAAATGACAATTTTCACATTTATACCATGTTCAGCTCTAGTTTGATTTTATAGACCTCAGCCTGGTCATCTTTTACCAGGCATAAGGTTAGCTTTGGTCAAGCTAGCTTTGAGTTTCTAAGATACTATTACTTAAATTGTTACTTTAGTTTCATTTAAGCTTGATAATGTCACCTGGCTTTTGGAAAGGTATATTCATGAAACTTTACACTACTTCCAATAATATTAATTTTAAATGGAAATAATATTTGTCATTTTTATAGCATTTTCCATCTCAAATGACCTAAACTGTTTCACATCCTTTGCATTTTAAAGGGTATACCTTATTCACTAATGAAATTCAGTCAGACAATATAGCGCTAATAGACTTTTTTATTCCTTTTCAGTTTTTATGCTGCCAGCAGAGGAATTAGTTTTTCAGCCTGAAACATATATGTCTCTGCATAACATGGCACTAATATTAACAGAAATATGTGAAAAGTTGTACTAATTAGTAGGATATTGTTTGCCATAGAAGAATCTAAGAGCACAAAGAATAATAATTTTGTCCTTATTGATGAAGAAAAGCCAGACTTGAAAATAAGTTAGGAGAAGTAGTGTGATTTTTTTGGGGGGAGGCTGAGGGGAGGTTGGAGAATGCTTAGAAGGATAGATACAACAATGGCTGTTGAAAATAGAAGAATCCTTTTGACAATTGAGAAGATGAATGTCAAGGAGAGTGAAGGCACCAATACAAATATTTAAGAATTCTTTTGCACTCACAGAGAAACTAGAAAGGAAGTCATCTGTTTTAACCTTTTGTTTGTTGGGCTTTTATTTTGTTTAAGTAGTTGTAGGGACTGAGGGAAAAAAATACAAATTTTAAGTTTGTCTGATCTTTTTCCTTCATCTACTTTTATCTTTTTCTCTATTCAGAATTATTTTTCCAAATTGCTGTCTCCATTAAGAATGATTTCCTTTGTATCCCTTTCCCTCTTGGCCAGTAATGTGAAAAGAAAACTACTGAATTTGAATGTTCTTGTTTTGGCACACCAAATTAAAGATTTCTGAATTGTGATTGAGCATGGTACTTATGTCCTGCTCTTGTTTCAACCTGTAATGAACATGTCCTTGCAGATGGGGAATTAGAAAGCAAAAGCTGTGTCCCAGTGGAACTAAAGTTGCAGAAGACCCCACATATCCCTAATGTGTGTTTTGAATGTTTATACAAACATTTCCAGTTTTAGAGGAAAGGCTGGAGAACTACTTTTAGGGAATCTTTTAGCATAATCATTCTGTGATTTGGAAACAAAAAGTATACTGCACCAGAGCTGACTTTTTTCTCTTCTCAAGTAATACTTTATTAAACTTTTGCTTAGGTGAAATCCAGTGATGATCTCATTGCTTTTCAATTATGAAGAACATTTAAATATTTAATTTAAAGGGATGATTAGTAATTTTCATGAGGAGGAAAGATGACTTGCAGTTTGGGTAGTTTAAGCCATACAGTCAAGTTTTATTTACATATTTGAATATTCTTGTAGTGAATACAGTGAATATTTTGACATGTGGCTCTACTGTATCATCATATTTAATGCATGTTTTTTTCTTGTATGTTTTCTGCTGTAGTATAAGAAACTGGTAGGAATCAAAAGCTTCACAAAACTCTCTTTGCATGATGTGCACTTTTTTAAAGAAATAAATCCTAGTCATCTTGACAATGGCTGTGATAAAACATAACATGGAATGTCAGTCCTTGCTAAAAGCATTAAGTATAAAAAGATGTTAGCTACTCTACCTCAAGCATTTGAATTATAAACTTACACCCCCATTCTTTATCCCTTTCTCTTCTCAGGCTATTTCTGGAACAGGAGAGGTTCATGTATAATAATAATTTTTAGGATATATTAGGAACGATGTATATCTTACATCTATAGTTTGTTATGGGATACCTAAGATAAATCAGTGATCTTTGCCAATACATGTCACTCAAACATTCATGCATACCTAAGTATTCAGAGTGGTAGCTACAAATACTAGAGGAAGCTATCAAGTAAACAAAAACCTAAAGAATCCAGCCCTTATTAATACCACCCTAAGTAAGGCATAACCACAGAAGTTAGGTGTATTGCTTAATATTGTCAAGACTGTGCCAAGTTATTTGTGTGCTCACATGAATTTTGAAGGTGGCTTCTAACTTATCAACTTTATCTGTTTTTCCAATGTTAATTGGTCAAGAGATGATCCCAAATTTTCAAGGTATTACTTAGTTCTTTTTATATCAAA
Source organism: Margarornis squamiger (assembly GCA_035222235.1). Lineage (NCBI taxonomy): Eukaryota > Metazoa > Chordata > Aves > Passeriformes > Furnariidae > Margarornis > Margarornis squamiger. The sequence goes on along the minus strand of JAWWTY010000077.1, from coordinate 70,135,227 downwards.
TGTAATATTATCAGAAATATAGACAGCCTTTGTATGAATTTGCAATGTTGTCATTTCTCTCTTTGAGGCAAAAATCTTGCAGAATTTCTCGGTATAGTTTAAAAGCAGTTTAATTAGATATTATTTTTATTCCTATTATTTATTATTTGTCTTCTTTACGTCAGTGTGGTTCCAGATGCACAACAGAATTTCCATCAATGTATGTGCACTGAGTTTTTGTGGAGACTTACAAACAAGACTGTGTAAGATATGTTTCTTGAAAGCCATTGAAGAGATCTTCTGTTGCCAAAGATGAAGTCATTTAGTCATTCCATAAACCTTTTTTTTTTTTTTTGGTGGGGGGGGAAGGAGGGAGGAGGTTACATGATTTTCAAATGTGCACATAATCAACAGACACATGACAATGAACTTGAATACTTAAGATAAAATCTTTATTTAGGATTAGCTCTCAGATGATTAGATTTCAATATTTCCAGCTTTATGTATATTATCATTTTGCTTTTAATACTTCAATTTCATGAACAGATTAATGCCATATATAATCCTTTGTCAATAAAAACTTCTGGAACCTGTTTCTAATACTGACTTCTTTCTCTTCTCTGCCCCCCACAAATAGCTAACATAGAAATAAAAAATTGTTCATGTAGTTTTTCCAAATCTAGCTATAGGTTTCCATGTCACTTGGAACAGGCTACTAATATCTGCACAAAAAGGTGAAACACATCCTTCTTTATGGTCTTGGTACCATAATTTACTAATTACAAAATAAAAAGCACTATACCTTTAGAACCATTGGAGATCTTTTTGTTATTAGTTGTTTGGGGTTTTTTTAAGTCCTTTAGAAGACATGAATTATTACACAGCATTCTAGTCAGTGATTGTGAATGAAAAAGTATGCTTTGTGAGGGACACTAGGGAGTGTGAAGGACATAGTGACTTCAGCACCAAATGCCCTTGTCAAATCTCTTTTGAACCGAGTGTGCTGGATTGATTGCTCATTTCAAAAAGGATACCCATATGGCAGAAGAACGAGATAGCTATTCCTGTACGATGGAAGACCATTGAGAACTAAGCATGTGCCTTGAACACTTTTCCCCCTATTGCCAATTGATTGTAGTTTCATCTTATTAGGATTGCTCTCATGAAATACTGAGACAGATTTGTGATACTTCTTGCTATGAATTATATTAAGCTTAGCAGAACTGCCCATATTTATAAGATTTTGAAAGCTCACCCTGATAAATGTTTGATTCCTAGAATTCAACAAAGAAAAAAATACAAAATATTGAAACCAAAAGGAACTTTTCATCAGAGTCCATAGGTAAAAATGTGATGACACAGCTGGCTAACAGCAGCACAACATACAAGTCTAGGAGGGATTTTAGAACATATTCTTTTGGCAATCAGTGTCACAATATAATCTAATTGAACCACATTTATAGATCAAGAGGTTAGGTAATATGTAACCTTCTCTGGAGCCATGAGACAGAGCAGATAGACTTGAGCCATTTTCATTATATATTAGTTTCTCTAGCTTAGGCAGAGCTCATCGGATACATATGGCCTGCTGTTTAAACACCTGTGCTATCCCATTTTTGCACAGAGGCCACACCTTATTGGGACCTAAGCAAACATGTATGCTATCCAGAGATAGTTATCAGCCTCAGTGTATTTGTTTCTTGGAAGGTTCCCATGTTTCCAGAAAGACGTGTCATACAAAAGTTAATGTAAGGAAAAGCAGAGAAGAGATGCATGTAGCGATTTTTTCAGGTGTATTCATTAATAAGCTGAATACTTCAGTGAAATATATAATGCATTGAACAACTATTGTTGCTCTTAAACTAAATTTTATAGTAGGTTTCCCTGTTGTTTTCTGTCTTAGCACCAAGATGTTGGTTTTGTGGTGGTTTTGGCTGGGATAGACTTTGTCAGAATCACAGAATATGCTGAGTTGGAAGGGACCCACAAGGATTATTGAGTTCAACTCTTAGCCGTGCACAGGACCATCCCCAAGGTCAGACCATGTGACTGAGATGCTTTTTGGACTCAGTGTCCTAGTTACAGTGGCTGGGACCAGTGTGGGTGTAACCAAAACTGTTCTACACCCTCTATGTAATTTCTGATAATGGATCTCTTGCAGCAGCTGCCCAGGGCACACCTGACCCCTCAGGCTACAAGCTGGGTGTTAAAGAATGCTGTGATGCAGGAGAGTGTTCCTTTGTCTTCACACCAATGACTCAGCTGTGATAACTCCCCTCCAGGGAGGCATCAGCACCTCCACACCCAGCCGGAGGGGTCATGTCAATGGGGTATTAGGGACTGGCACAAAAGACAGCTGTAACAACCTAGACCATCAAAGATTCTGAAAATATCCCATGACTCACAGACTTAAATCACCCATTGTGAAACTCCCCGACCTGGGGAAGGTACTGTGCATTCCCACCTGAACCTGAGCATGTATAATCTTTTGGTTTCAGGGCTTCTGGTACCACTAATTGTATCCAGAGGAAGACCAGAACCTCAACAGGACTGTGACTGCCACTCTTGACCAGACTGTGGCCGTCATCCTCACCAACAGGTTTTCCTTTCCTTTTGTTTTGTACTCAGGGGAACCATGTGGTGCTCAGCACAGGGGCTGACCCCAGCTGACTAAAGGCATATTCCAGATCATACGGTGCCATGCTTAACATAAAAAGACGAGGAAGAAAAAGGGAGGGACATTTGGAGTTTTTGACTTCCCAATTCACCATTATGCATGAAGGAACCCTCCTTTCCTGCAGATGGCTAAACACCTGCCTGCCCATGGGAAGGGGTGAATGAATTCCTTGTTTTCTTTTGTTTGTGTGCATGGCTTTTGTTATCCCATGTCTTTATCTCTGCCCATGAGTTTTCTCACTTTTACTCTTCCAGTTCCCTCCTAAGGAGAAGGACTGAGTGAGAAGCGATGTGGTGCTTCATTTCCAGCTGGGGTTAAACCATGACATATGAACAACTCTTTTCCCAGGCTTTCTTTCAAAAGTATTAATGTTTCTATATTCAATACTTCTGGCATCAATGAGGTGTTACAGCCACTTTTGCAGTTAAAAATCATCTCAGATGTTGTAATTGGTGTATGTTTTGTATTTACTATAGAGAAATTAGCATTCAAGTCTATCCTATTCAATTAAAATATTACTGCGAATATTCTCATGCCTTTTTTTTTTTTTTTTTAAGGTCCTGTGTTACCATTATTTTTTCAAAGTTCATAATTTAAAGAATATAAATAGATGAAAGGAACAGAAACAACAGAATAAACAGAAAGAATGAAATTAGATAATTTAGGAATGAGATGCTAGGATATTTAATACTTTTCTGTAGTTTCCAAAAGACTTAACATGCTGCAATGCTGATACTACTTAGCAATTTAATTGTCTTCATTGGACCATACAGGTAATTTGTAACTAGGTGTGACCATTAAGCACTCAACGAGAATTAAGGAGACAGTATTTGGAATGAGGATGACATCTTAGTCTAATAAGTTTGGTTCTCATAGCCTGCTTGGCTTTCTGCACATATAATTGCCCTTGGGCTGCCTGTCAAAGTGACAGGGCTAATGTCATTAGTTTATTCATCTTACACATGTCAGGCAGAAAGGCAATTTTAGTTGTGGGAAGAAACAGACAAGTGTGTCTTTTAGGTTTTTTTTCTTGCCCTTGACTTTTGAGATCACTTTGTGCTTTTTAACAGCATTAAGTGCCAAGCAGGAGGGCACAGGTTGGCCTAAACACTTGGATGGGTTTCTGCAGTGTGTGGGCCATGACCCTGTTGTGCTTATGAGGAAGTTGTTTATACATTTATCCAATTCTGGGTTAACTGATCAAGACAGCAAGCAATGTACAAAGCTGAGACCTGATTATGAACCCAAACAGTACTTTTTGGTAGTCAAATAAAAGCTAGGCAGGACTTGGTTTACAATCTAACTCTGTGAACTCTATTAGAAAACCTAGGAAAAGATTTTATCTTTATTTTTTAAATATTACATGGGATACAGGGAGCATACATATGATACAGGCTCAGATTCATCTTGGTGAACTGACACATTCAGGAGAGATGAGTCACCCTAGGTCTTTCTGTAGTCAATGAAGAGATCTCTGTACTGCCAGATTGGGAACTCTGGTGGATGAATTGCTTTCTGCAGGTATTCCCTTGACTGATTTTAAAGTCTTAGGCAGGTGAGATGCCTTAAACTATTCCATACTCTTATGAACAAGCTCAAGTTTTTGTTTTAAAAAAAAAATTTGCTTGTTTGCTTGTTTCTTTTTGGCTGGGCAAAAGACAGATGATTGCAAGGCAGAGGTAATTAAGGTAAACAATGTTTAATGTCCTCAGTAGTAATAGTCATAAAACTCTTTAAGAAATGATGAAAGACAAAAATCAGATAGATGACAAATGAACAAACTTATTTTGGGATTTGCTGGGAAGCTGTGTGGAAAGTTATACAAATTAGAACAACTGAGGACAAGCTGTTTTCTGCCAGTCTTCAATAGAATCCATAAAGAACCATGGCAATGTAGTCAATTTTTCTATAAAGTCTTTTAGGAAAAAAAAATAAAAAAATTAAAAGACTGAAATTTTTAAAAAACTCTATTTTTTTTTTAGGAAAAGATAGCCAAATTGCCAGCTGTTTTAAATATCCTAAAAAAGACTATGATAAAGGGATTCAATTCTGGCCAATGACGTGCAGCCTAGAGAGCAGAAATTCCAGACTTTCCTCAGAACTTCCAGGATGACGTAAGATTCAGCTGGAACAGCAAAAGTAGATGCAAACACAAAGAAGAGTCCACAACCAGGTTTGCAGGCAAGACTTAAAGGAGAGTTAAAGAAAGATAAACTTTCCTAGACTGTTAAGGATGTCAAAGCTTGAGGCATGAGCAAAGAATAGTATGAGTTTGTCAAAACTGCGGTTCAAATTTAACACTAAAAAAAGTATATAGATTGATTACTTTAAAATATATTAAAATAGACATTTGACAGAATTTTTTTTAGCAGCATTTTTATAACAAGTGGTTACACAGGTTACAACAGGTTATAACAAGTGGTATGTGTCTGTGGGCAATTTAGCATAGGCAGATTTAGATAACATTGTGTTTTGCTTCTACAGATGTTCTGAAGCAGCAGGGCATACCCTTTTTTTTTTTTTTTTTTTTTTTTTTGTGTGGTAGCCATTTAGATGAAGAAATACATGCATGTCCCTCTTATGAAAGTTACTTGTTAGCAAAAAAAAAAAAAAGAATTGCAGAGTTTATAGGAATAAATGTATGCCATTGTTTTGAATTCACACTAATAGTAATGTATTATTAGATTTGTAGCATCAATTTTGTTATATCTTTCAATGTTATTTTTTCACTAGTACTTTTATAAATAATGTAAATTTAATTTAGCTTTTGAAAAGCACTGATTTATTGTGAAAGCTCTCAAAATACCCACAAACCCTTTCAGAACTGTTTCTTGCTTTGACAAATATTACCACGTTCACTCTTGAAGGTCAAAAACGCTTTCAATATTTTTACAGGCCAGATGGTAGTGGTTTTGCATTTGTACCTCAGACTTTCACACTGTGCCTCATTCCCACTGAAATTAGAAGTAACTGGACATCTTGGCATGAGTTCATAGTGTGTTAGTAAGGCACATTAGAGAACAGAGATTGTTCTCTCTTCGCATTAGTAATATTCCTATTTGTTTTGGTGCCTGTGCCAAGATATGGTGTTTCCCTCATAGATTCCAAGCAGCTGTCCCTTGCCATTTCAAATAGAGGAGTAAGAGGAGCATGAACAGGGTTTTGTAGGACTTTTTAGTTTTGTGCCACATTCAAAACTTAGTTTCAAAGATGTTTTATTATTCAGACGCTTAAGTCCATGCACCTTTGGACTAAATCTAAACAATAAAACTTTTTGGCATTTTTGAGACTTCTTCATATTCTTGTGGTAGAATTTAAATTTCAAAGTTGTATTAAAAAATAATAGCATTTTAATGAAATTTATTTATTTAATAATTTTGCAACGTTTTAGCCACATTTGCTATGAGTCATAGCTGTAATACCAATGGTAATTTTAATCTTATCCAGCTTTCAGTACTTGAAGGTTAACAAAGCCAGAAATGCAAAATTTACTATAGTGAAAGTATCTCAGAAACACACTGTATGCACAGTTATGCAGCTGATAAAAGTGGAAGTAGGCCATATCTTTGACTACCACCCTCACTGTTTATATTAAAAAACACATTTACTGAAAAAAGCACCCCACAGTAACTTCTGCCCACTCTGCAGGAACTTTTTAGGGATTCTTAATTTTGTCTGTGTTGCCTCAAAGCAACGACAGAGAATGAATGAGGATGCAGATTCCCACACTTTTCCAGATAGGAAATCAAAGCTGAACTTTTTATGTTTAAGGAAAAACCTGAAACAAATCTAGGGCAAACCACTTTTTAACATGGTTTTGCATTTGACAATGAATGACCTATTAGAAAGCTCTGAATTATACTTTACCTGGAATTTGTTTGTATTACAGTATCCCTTTCCTCATTCAACAGACATTTACTTGTGGTTTGTTCTTTGTCTTGTTCTGTTTATCAGATATTTAGAAAGTAATGATAGGGTACCTTTTAATAAACATGGGTCATATTGGCATTTTGTTGTGTAATTTCTGCTTGCAGTTTGACAAGCTGTGATAAAGAATTGCTAATGTTAGTGGAGGTCTACCTTATGCTGATATTTGGTATTATCTGTGCTGAGGTGGACTTAAAGCACTTGTATATTCTAAATTAAGTTCAAGGAGTCTGAAGATACTGTTCAAGTTATTGAGAACTTTTTCAGATATGCTTGCCATATTTCAACATTTTAAAAAATGTTTATTTATTGTAAACTTGTGAGACCATGTATTTACGAGAGATTTTAACTGAATCTTGAGTTTCCACTAAAACTTAGAAACAAGTGGATTAATAATTGTGTTTTAATACCCATGCTAGGTTATCCAATTTCCCACAATCCCAAGAGAGTTAACTGAGTGGGCCATGTACCCTGTGTAAAGCCTATACCTTTCTGTGCTTTAATCCAAAGTTGCTGTCTCACACTGAGAAAGATTTGATTTAGCATTCCCTAGTGAATAGATTAGAAAACAACCCATGTTGGATTCTTCTATAGCCATATCTATTTTTATTCTAATTTTCCTCGAAGTTGTACTTTTGCCTCCAGATAAAACATAGCTTTAATACTAAACACTCAAATGGTTCACTACTCTGATTATCTATCTGTCTAGGGTAACAACACACATATAAAACTTATGAAATTATTGATGCTTTTAGTGTTATGTGCTTAAAAATATATCAAATATGTTAGCATTTCTCTTTATGCTTCATTATGTTCATTCTGTGAGTAATGAAATTACATTTCGAAAACACAAAATACTTCACCAAACAAAATTTTTACTTTCTCAGTGAGCACTAAGTTGAAGGTCAAAATTGATTGATACATATGAAGGCCTGGGTTTTATGTCAATCATTTTTCTAATAGAAGTTCTCATTATGATGGCAGTAATGGTTTATGTACAAGCCTGTGTGCGCCTATGTGTGCAAATAAATTCATTGTAGAGTTTTCTCTTTTATTTTTATTCTTCTGCAGCTGTTCCTACATATATTTCTGCTACAGTAATGAAAGAGGAGTCTCTGCCAAGCCAGCCTGGATCTGCAACTGTAAATTAGGCCCCTAAGGATTCACAGAATCACCACTTTAATTTTGAGATTTTCAATGGAAATTCTAGATCATGTCCCAGTGCTTTGTGGATGCACACAATGATCAACTAGAGGTAGCCATTCCATGAGATATAAAATCACTTCATCTTGTTTGACTTCCAAAGTATTTAAAATTACAATTCAGATAGAAATTATGAAAAAGAATTATTTGTGGTTATGTTTGAGATCATGCTGGCTAGCCACCTGCTAACCAATCTATCCCCCTTTAATTTAAATATTTTCTTCTCCAATAAGTGTGTTAAGCCTCAGGGCCTATCTGTATTTACTGTTGTTGGGTTATAACTTTGCTATATGTTGCACTCAGCTGTGGAAAGAGAGACTGTTCTACAGCATACTCTTGCCTGCCCTTGTGGTAACTGACTGACTAGGTAAGAGCCATCTAGGGACTAGCAACTACTCATTTTTATTTTATAATAATATTTTGTTCACACTTTGTTAAATGTGAACATATAAAAAACACTAACAAAGGATTTTCTCTTTTTCATGTCAAACATTAAATATTCTTTTTGTAGAATCAGAGGTTAACTTAACCAGCCTTAGAATTTTAACATTTTTCTAAGTCCAGGGGATTTAGCATATCCTTTTAGTATATCCTTCAAATTAAAACTGTAGCATCAGTTCTATCAACATAAAACACTTAATAGCTTCCTATGAGATGTGCAATTATCTAATCACAAATGTGTGGTGCAAAATAGAAAAGAAAATGGTTCCAAGCTATCGTAATGCCATGGTATTGCCTTGTTTGTTTGTTTGTTTGTTTTGGGGGGTTGTGTGTGTGTGTGTGTGTGTGTGTGTGTGGCATAAACTTAGCTCTTTAATCTTGGATGAATAAGTGTTTGTTTCTGAGGTATTTAACCTTCTTTTTTGTCACCAATCTTAGGTGAGTAGCTCATTTACAGAAATACATATTATTTCTTTCATCACAGTAAGGGTATAGTGAATGCTTAATAAATATTTAAAAGCTCCATCTACCAGAGTAAGCTAGCACAGGCAAAGCATCCATGTCGTCTGGAGGTATTTAACAGTAAGTCACAGGAAGACAGATCCTGGTTTATATGGAAATAAACTGAATTTTTCAAGGCAATCAGGTTTGAGTTACATGCTGCTTGGGCAATAAGGTCTTCATAGTGAACATTTTTTTCTCGGTAGTATAAATAAAGTTGCAAAGATGAAACATTTTTTTCTTCTCTGACTGTTGGAGTGAAATAATATTGCCTGTGTAGTCAGCAGACCAGACTGTGGTAGTGGGGTTAATTCAGGAATGAAATCTAAGGTTTCTAAAGAGTTGTAAGCACATGAGGTTAATAACGTGGCACAACAGCTTCTTGAGAAATCCCTTATTATGATATAGCTAGCACTGACAAATGATGGCTATATTTGTCACTTTGCATTCTTGTTCAAGTGGTGTCTTTTATTCTTCAGTTTGTTCCTTGGGGGAATTGCTGAAGTGTGCGACTGCATTTGGAAGGATTAGACTATCAAAGGGTAAAGTTATCATTCATATGAATGTCATTCTTCATAGAGTATATAAAATGTGAAATATATCAGGTGGCCTAGACTGGAAAGAATTCAGAGATATTTTTTCCATCAGCAAAGGATGGTTGTTTTGCTTTCCAGAATGCCAATGAGTGCATCTACTGTTGCTGCTCTAGCAGTTGGTCTTTAAAGCTCCTTTAAAAACAGCGGTGGGGGGGTGATAGCAGAGGCTTTTCTTTGTGGACTTTAGGTGCCATAATAAAAATGTGCTTGTTCAGGTTCACAGTTTTTCACTTCATATTTGTTTTTGATGTAGAAGTAGTTAAGCTAAACTGCCCATACTCATACTATAACTATAGTTCTATAATCAGGTGAACTAATGTTGAAGACCAGACTGACTAGAGAGAGAAAAGGAATTACCTCCAAGTCATTAAACCTTAGTTTGATAGCACGGAGCTTTTTTTTTTTTTTTTCCTTTTTCTTGCATTTACTGTGGTCTTTGAGATAGCATAAACTTGGATAAAAATTTATTGACTGCATGATTCTCCACATTTTAAGGTACTACATTCAATCAGCACTTTTTGTCTGTTCTGTCAATTTAAGGAGAAGTGATAAGTGGGATAGATAGTGCACACCTCTGTCCAGTTAATGACTTGAAGAAAGAAACATGTGAATAATTTTGAAATGTGTTGGAAACACTCATTTGTCTCTGGGTTTCTGTACAGAAAGCATAGACTGAAATCTGGGAAGAAATCCCATATAGTCTGCAAAATCATTTCTTTTTAAACATGAGCTGGATAAACTTAATTTTTTGTGTAGGAATAAGCAGTGGTTATAAGAGTCACATTCAATCTTAAAAGTTACATGAGAAGTAAAGCAAACTCCAGAACCTACTCCATCTGCCTTCTTTTGGAACCCTACTGTACTTGACAAAAATGGTTCGCAATTCTTTGAAAATTGCACAAGAATCACTAAAAAAATCAGTTTCCGTATCTTGTACTGTCTATACTTCTTCAGAACAATTATAGCTAACTCCTCCCCAAGCTATTTTAACAGATAGAAGGAGAAGGCATAAATTTAGTTCTTGTTCTTTCTGCACTAATTTTTTGTGAAAGTTTTTCAGATACTTTGAACAAAACTCTGAGTCAGAAACCCTTGAACTGCAGTGAGAGAACAAGGTTATAGGACACCTTAACACTTTAACAGGATGTTTCTTTTATCCCACAGTGCTCCTCTCTCCCACCTCGAGCAGCAGAGTAAAGATATTTTAATGTCACTGGCAGTTCTGCCCACTAGGAGATACCTGCATAACCAGAAACCTCAAGAGACGTGTTAGGTACTGTTCAAAATATTTTTTTTCAGAATATTTTTTAATGGCTGAAATTTCATTACAGCACATGGTTAAAGATGTGCAACTTATGTTATGCTATGCAGTTATGATCTCTTCAAGGTTTTCTTTTAATTTGATGTTCTGTAAGTATCAAATATCTGAAAGAAATAAGGATATTATATTTTTGGTATATATTAATCAAAATTTTAATTTCAAAATTATGATTCTTTCCTCCAGTTAAGATGCAGTCATTTTTGTACTGCCGAGTTGGGGTTTTGTTCAGCTTAAGAACTTTGCGTTTATCTTCACCTTGGAGTTAAGATCTTTCAGAGTGAATGTTGCCTAAGAAATCAAGAAATTAACGAATGTTGCTATTTAAAAATAGCAGGGGACAGTGAATGTGTTTTTTGTTGTATTACCGATACTTTTACCCATAGTAGATCATCCTTGTGATATGTCTCCTTTGCAACATACCAAGGAAAACAAAACATCTTGCACCTCCTAACATTTTCCCTAACGTGTGGTCATTTGAAACATCCATGGTACAGGTGGTAGAAAATCTCTTTCTGTCTTCATCAAGAGGGAAAAATCAAATCAAATTTGGTTTCAGAGGTGTATCCAATAAACTAGTTGAGAATGATATCATAAACTGGAGGCACTGGGGAATCATTTCAGGGTCCACAGATCCTAAAAGTCACAATGATGAAGAATGAGATATTTATTTCATTGACAGACTGTATGCAGACAACTTCAGAACAATTCAATCTTAATATGTGTATTTAAAAGGCATCTGGAAAGTCTCCCATGTATGGCAGATGAATTCAAGGGATATCGAAAGGAAAGCAAAGACGTTTACTTGATATGCTTCAAAGAATTCTTTTAAATCATGTCGGCTTCTCAGTGAGCCTAAAACTAGCTAAAGAGTCTGTGGGTATTGGTTTTGGTTTTATTGAAGTGATTGAACAGATACAGTCATAGTATGATTAATTCATATCTATATAAATCTACTTACCCTAGGAAATTTATTTCCTTTCTGGTGTCAACTGCAAGAAAAGTCTATGCTAGTGATTTCAGTTAAGAAAGGGTGTCAAAAGGCATGATTTCTGTTGCACTGGAAGATGTATAGATAAAGTTGCACTGGGCAAATTTACTATTTTGTCACTGTTGGTCTAGATAGGGTTCAGAGACTGAAGTACAAGGTATTTTTTTCACTTTCCTGAAGCAACGCTTAGTGTATAGAATATATTTGGATCAGCAACATGAATGTTTCTGGTGCAATATAGCATTAAAATACTGTTCATGTATTTACACAGATATAGCTACATTTGCTTTAGAGTGATCTTAACTCACTATTAGAGTACAAATGTATGTAGCTTAGCTACATAAGATGTGATACTAATAACTTTATTACACCTGTATGTATAAACCCACAAGCTGATTATAACCTGTTCTCCACTGCCATCTCTATTCAGCAGATATCTTGCTATTGTTCAAATCCGAGTAGAGCAGCAATCTCTTTTGATTAGCTGTTTAAAAATTTTCCTTACAGATCAAAGGACATGGACTTGTGAATTGATATAACATTTTAAAATTATTAAGACCACATTGATTTTAAAATGAATTATACTTATTTTGACACTTCTATAGGCACTCCTATTTTTTTCAGACATCAAAAATACAGTGCATATGTCATATGATACTGTACATTAACAGTGATGTTTCAGAGTATACATGAATTAAAGAATCTTTTTAGTAGTTGGATAAGCCAATAAACTTCATACTTTTAATAGACTTTTTAAAGCTCACATCAAGGGATAGTATATCTGAGGAATTTATTAATGCTACATGCAAAAGTGAAAGCTCTTCTCACTCTTTAATTAACCAAATGTGAATACAAAATTTTAGATTTGCTTTGTGGGTTTGTTCTTTTTTCCCATACACAGTTTATAAAATTTAACTGCAATTCTACTCCAGGTCAAAGTTCATCTCAGTAGCTCATCTTCCTGAATGGCAACTAGAAATGCCAAGGAAAAGCACAGAAGAAAGAGTTAATGCAAGGACTGCCTATTTCTGACAACAAGTAGTTCACCAAGGGGATTCCTGAGCTATGTGTTTCATGTGAGCTATTTTTCTCAATATTCATTTTTGATCTGCTTTGTGTCTTTACCTAATCCCTTTCTGATAGTTTTTATCTTGGTAGGTTTCACAAGAAATACATGGAAGGATATCAACACAATAATCTCTTTTCACTGTGAAAATTGCCCATTTAATCCAGTTCTTTGTTTTCTGTCCTTAAATCAGTATTAATTTAGAAGTTGACATTGTTTTATATCTTACAACACTTTCATTGCTTTATTTTTCTTGGTGAGGAACCTTATCAAAACCTTTCAGACAACCAAGCATATTATATCAACTCCACAACCCAGAGGAAAATGGTTGTTGGAACACTGAAAGGAATACACTATGAAGTTCCATACTTCTACATTGCCACGCCTAGTATGATAGAACTCTGTTGGTTATCTAGGGTGCCTGTACTAACTACTAAAATTCCTGTCAGACACGCTGGTGTGGAAATCAGGTTTTCACACCTGTACATGCCAGATTCATCCTGAAACTATACTTAAATACCAATGTGGTATTTACTACCTTTCGTTCCTCTGACACTGTTTGCTCTCCACACAGGGATTGGTACTTAACCAGGTATTATGACCGAACATGAACATCAAACCTCTGCAGAACTGTCTGATCCTATTGACTAACTGTTGCACAATTCATTGAGTTTTGCTTCATGTTTTGTACTGGTTTTAGTTTTAAGGTCTCTGAGCCTTTCCTCTGACAGTGGATTTCTATGCAGGCTTGGTGTGAGAACTGTCTTACCACCACTAGAAATACCAACAGTTACTTTAGCCATTCTGCAATCTTACTGATCAGTCCTTTTGCCACTGGTTTATATGTCATCTGTCCTCACTTTCTATAGGTTCCAGTAAGGGAGACTAATTATTAAAGACATGAAAACTGGTAAGCTGCTCCTTAGCTCTTTGGCCTATCCTATTGTGATATTAATTTAAATTATTAGAGATTATGTTTTTAACTCTTTTCCTTTCCTGTATTTCCTTGAATATACTTCAGATATATTGTGACTTATTCAACTTTTGTTTTTTTTTTTCCCCTGGGAAATAGAAAAAGGGGAAGAAGTAAAAGAAAGTGGTAAAGAGGAAGAATTAGTCAATGTATGTGTCTATGTATTATGTCTTTAAATGACCTTCAGGTCATCTGCAAACATTTTACATAATTAAATGCTCATTTTTAAATTTATTTCTGAGTTACATTTTTTGTGTAGTTTCTCTTTCTAAGTGCTAGGAACTGAGTGACTGAATGCTTTTTGAACTTTGTTATTTCACACAGCAAACAAGTAAGCCTCCTGGTAGTTCCTGATGACACCTTTCATCTCTTTGTTCTTAATAACTAGATTCCCAGTAGTGTCTGTCTCTCATTTTATTGGTTGGTACCCTTGTCTTTGAAGGAGCATGTATGAAGCAAGAGACTATAGCATATATCACTATTCTGAAGCAAAAACCTGTTTTACCTTTTCAGATCTCATGTCAACCTCAGTCAGACTGTAATTAAGCTTAGAGCCAGTGTTGAACATTTGAAAATTCATATCCACAATACTTAGTATCTAGGACATATTGTGCCATTTTGGCTTCAAAGGTTGTGCAGTTCATCCTGGTGACTGTGACAGAAAAAAGTGAATGAACTTTGTAGAACGGACAGAGTGATATATTATTGACAAACTTTGAATATAATTTGATTTATAAAGATATAGTTACAGATCAAAATGTCCCTGGACAAATAAATAAACTACCAGCTGCTAGATATGACTATGCTTGAGCTGCTAGCCTGTGATAAAATGAAAAGGGATTATTGAACAATATCAGCTGGTCACAAGTGATCCAGGCTAGGGTGTCCATAAGCTCAATTACTGCTGTAAAAGCGATAGGTAGGGTCAAAACCTACAGTAACATTGCAGTGTTTGATCATATGCTCATACCTGCATAGCTAGAAACTTTCTAAATCCTTGAAGCAGTAGATTTATAACTGATCTGCTTATGGTTGCTCTTTTAAATAAGTTTCATTGGCAATGAGTTTCTCAATTTAATCACAATATGAGAAAGATACACTTTTAGCAGTGAACCATTTGTCATCTTTTCACATAGCTGAATTTTTCTTTGTCTTAGGCAGAGGGAATGCAAGCATTTGCTCTAAATACCTTTTCCATTCTTTATTCCATCTACATTTACATAGTCAGGTCTTTCATCCTTTAGCATAACCAATCCTTCCATTTTTCAGTAATTTTTTTCTCTCATCCTTGCCCATTTCTATCACTTTTCACTGAATGTTTTAGTGAGTTTTGCTTCCTTTTAAAGAGCTGTATAAACAAGTCTATGATTAAACCTCAAGAAACTACTGCAAGGTAAATAAGGGAAAAATAACCTCATCTGAGGGGGAAACCAAAACAAAAATGAGGAATGAAGCACATGATCAGAGAAAGGTTCAGGCACAAAAATATCTAACCCTGTATGATATGTCTCAGATATCCCTTCCTTTTGTGGTATTTAATTTAGATGCCTTGCTTAGTCACAAGCTCCTCTGTTCGTTCTAGTGACTACATAAATTCATAGACTAGGAACCTCACACCTTTAAATTAAAGGTCTAAAATCAGATTACATGAATGCCTCTCCAGAAAGACTGGTGAAAGTTTTTTTTTTTAAGTTACTCAAATCATTAGCTGAATACCTTTAAAATTCTAGCTTTGATTTGCTTAAGATTAAATAGGACACCTGAAATCAATTAGGAAATTGGATCCAGGTTGTCTTTGTTCAAAGCTAGCATTGCAATAATTATTCCACTTCTCCATCCCATAAAATATGCAAATTTGAGCATCTAAATTGCGGCTTTCATTTTTGCTGTAGTATTTAATTACATAGAAGGAAATATAAACAAGTGACTTTTCAGAAATAGTTCTTTCCATCAGAAAATGCTCAAAATTTTTTTGTACTAATGCCCTATTCATTAAAAAGATTTAAAAATCTGTTTAAAAATAGATGTTTGAAGGTTTTTTTCTTATTTTTCTCTCTTTGTGCATACAACTTCTCTTTCTCTCATGTATTTTTTTTTTTTTTTTCATTTTGGGATCCCCACTACTGTGAAATCCATGTAAATCCTTTTTATTTTTGTTTTGCTTTTTACTACATAAAGATTTCCAAAGAGAAAGGAAAATAAACCAAAATAATATGCATTTATCAAAATACTCATTAAAGTTTAGTTTGCTTTTCTTCCTAAATCTATTTTTGGGCCTAAATAAAATTTCAATATCCCACCTCCCCCAAGCTTTTTAATTCCTTACAGTCTCTTTCATTTCACTGACATGTTGGAATTAGTTCAGATTTCAAAACTGCCAATGCCCTCTGACTGCACAGACCTGGCCCTAGCGCTACTGCTGCTGTTCAGAGCATCCACAGCTACAGCTGCCCAAAATGAGAGCAGCCAGCCCGCTCCCTGGGCTCTCTGCAAGCTTGCCCCTGTGGCTGCTCTGCTTCCACCTGCTCTGCCCTGAGCAAAGCGTTTGTATTGTATGAATACACAAGGACCACAAGACTACCTGAGGTACCCTGGCTCTTGCCTTCAGCCCACCGCATCTCCAGTGAACAAATCAGCACCCAGATCCATATAACTGGCAAGGTCTGAGTTTCTTTTCCACCCCAGAGCTGGGCACAAGGGGAAATCTGTTCCATTACTGAATTATTGATATATATTTAACAAAAAGATATTGCTTACTGCCCATTCAACTTCTTTTTCCTAACATGATTAGAACTTTTTTTTTATTGACTGTAACTTAATAACAGCATATATATGTGATACATAAATTATTAATTTATGTCCTAAGCCTATTTTGCACTTGAGTTGTATTTATTTATGGAGTGGTATTTCTTACTGATG
Organism: Margarornis squamiger; assembly: GCA_035222235.1. Classification (NCBI taxonomy): domain Eukaryota; kingdom Metazoa; phylum Chordata; class Aves; order Passeriformes; family Furnariidae; genus Margarornis; species Margarornis squamiger. The sequence goes on along the minus strand of JAWWTY010000077.1, from coordinate 70,118,636 downwards.
GTAATAAGTGAAGAATTAGATGCTTGTTAAATATGTTCATGCACAAATATATGAAATCTACTATCTCTAACAAAACAGTTATTGAACAATCTATTATCTAAAAATATACCCTTACTATAAAAGCAGACATGACATAGAAAGCTTTATTGTAAATTTCTGTGATTAGGTTTTTTTTTTAGTGATTTATATTTCATACACTCAAGACACTGTCCATTATTTTTATAAAAATGAATCCTAAATTTTTATAAATTTTTATAAACTGTTACAAAAATTTTAAAAGGAACAAACAGCAAAGAAGAGTTTTGAAGTAAAATTATCCCAAATATACTACAACATGTAGGTGTATTTGAAACATCTGCAGTACTAATAGTCCAGCTCCTCGTTGAGCAGTTACTCCCACCTCTGGCAGCCTAATATCATCCAATACTGATACTGAGCTTACAAAAGTTGTTCATTTATTTTATGCTTCTGCTAGTTAATTTGTTTGTTTTGATATGAATTCAGTGCTATGGGCTATGAATAATAGCAGGGGCCCAAGCAGTGTTAGTGTGCAGTTTAAGAACAGCTCTCTGATCACTGTGGCAGGAACTTCAAATCCCTATATGTGCTATTTCTACCATTCTCTCTTTCAAATATTTGTAACATTTCATAAATAACATATTTGTAATCATTTCCTAAGTTTGGGTAAGATGTCATCCACTAGACCAGGATGCTCAAAGCCCAATCCAATCTGTCTTTGAATACTCCTAGAGTTGAGGCATCCATAGTTTCTCTGGGCAACCTGTTTCAGTGCCTCACTACCTTGTGAGTAAAGAATTTCGTCCTCACATTTAATCTAAATCTCTCCTCTCTTAGTTTAATTTCAACTCACATTTCAGTAACTTTATTTTTTAGGTATTTTGACTCATTCTCTCCATTTTCATTTTTCAAAAAATTTTGAAGACTGCATCAAGTACAGACATACAGACTGTTCCATTGTTTCCAGTATCCAGTAATAGAACATTTTCATCCATGAGATATAATTCATATGGCTGATGATTCCATATGTCCTTAAAATTATTTGTCACAGTTATTTTCCTGTTTTATCTTTGCTCTCCTAACTTCCTAACTTGCTTCTTTGTTTTTGTTTTTGTTTTTTTTTTGGGTTTTTTTGTTTTTTTTTTTTTTTCCTATTGGCCCTTTTACACCCTTTGAATGTGCTCCAAATCTAAGAGTGAGTAGTCCATGTTTGATTAATTTGTGAGGACGTGAGCAAAGATGGTAACCTTGTTAGGTTTGTCTTTTATTTCTCTATACAGGTTTTCAGAAAAATAACCAAACTAGCTGGCAAGGTTCAATGTTAGTCAGAGAGAAGCTTGTCTGGCATAATTTATTTCAAAGTGTAAAGAAATAGCCTACATTTATTATTAGGCTCAAGTTGTCAGAGTAAGACTATCTAAGGAATGGGCTTTTACTACTCTTAAGTCTGCACAAAAGAGCTGTTATTTGAACAAGTTCAACTGAATGAATAAATGAGAAATGAAGTTAAAGTTTTTAGGAATAAATTGAACAACTAATGCAAATATGTGTGACAGAAATGTATGACATAAGTGACTGGAATTTCTCATTTACACTTAATAACCCATCTTTGTATAAAGTCTTTGTATCTCACCTTCTGATATGCTCTTCAAAAGAAAATCATAGATTCTTGTCTCTGATGTAGGTAAGGACTTCAGGGTTGCATTTTAATTTGCAAGATGCTCTACTCTGTTTCCATTATTAGGATTTTGATATACTTTTTTTGATAACACTCTGTATCTAAGTAATGCCACAATTTGATTAGAAAATTTCACTGCATTTCTTTGGTGCAGTGCATGCAAGGAAGTTAGGGCATCTAAAGCAAATAACCAAAGTAAGCAACCTTTATTAAGGAACCAGAATCCCTGAAGAGGAAACATATATCATAAACTACTTTCAAGAGCAGAACTCTTCTGCTGTTTTTGTTGCTATTCGACAGGTTTTGTGGGTTTTGGTGTTTTGTTTTGGGTGTGGTGACAAAGTAAGGGAAGAAAAGTTTGTGAAATCAGACAATGAAAGGTGAAAAATTTTCAGGAGATGAATGTCTCACCATGTAGATTGCTTGCCTAATAATGTTTGCAGCTTTCAACTTCTACTAGCATCTGGTGGAGAAGATTGTGTCACAGCTGGGACTGCTGCACCCATAGCCTTGTAGCATGGGCACCCAATGCCAGTCCTGTTCCTATGCAGAGGTTCCCTCCACAAAACTACATCTTTGCTTTATGAAATGGAGGGATGGTTTAAAAGTTCCATCACCTGTGAGGGAAGTGGTACCTCTATTTCTTGCAACAAAAATTACAATAAATTGAATGAGACAAAAGGACTGTGCTGGGACATAGTTTAATATTAATGCAGAAGAGAAAGAAATAAAAATACTGAAGAGACTAAATGAAGGAAACTTTTTATCAGTGAAATAGGGACACCCTCACTTTGAATCAAAAGGGTGTCCATAAGAATATAATTATGTAAATGTCAAGAAGGCTAGAAGTGGTTTTAATGTTGTACATTAAGATATATATTAATAATATGATGGAATTGGGAACAGAAAAGCCTACACTAAATATCATGAAAAATGTTCTGACAGGAAGATACATTAGGCTGTAGAATAGTTTTCCACAGGGAAGCCATCACTTCAGGGCTTTTTCTTCCATCAGTAAGTTCCCCAGTTCTGTGAAGATTCATATTCAGCTCTTCATGTCCAAATGGAAAATTAAACAAGAGAGATAATTTCATCAGGTCCCGAAGTCCCTCAGTAATTTTAAGGAACTTCACTTACATCCTCTTATCAAAATATCCCTTGCTGGGGTTAAGAATAGACCCCTCTACATATATATTTCATCAAGTTATGTTTAAAACATAATTTATTTAATTAAAAAGTGCAGCTCTTTCTCCAGGTTTAGATCTCAGGATTTTTTAGTGATATTTCTGTCACATAATTTATCCTTCTTGCAAAATTCTGTCTGTATCTGGAATAAAGGAAGGATGTGCACAAAATATTTTTAGTTCTAAATACTGTGTAAAGTGCATGTTTCATGGACTTTCAAAGTTCAGGGTTCAAAAGAGAAGCTGCTCATTTCATTGAGGATGCACAGCTGCATTTTCAGGGTCACAATATCAGTGATCTGTGTATGAGGCAGAAGGCAAACTGAGCTTGAAGTCTGAGATCAAATCTGAGCTCTAGTCTTGGAGACAAGGTCTCTGTTTCTGTTATTATGATGAAAACATCGGCCTTTGAAGTAATGAGGCATATCCAGAGGTATGGAAACCTTAGGGGAAAAAGGAAGCCTTTGCCAGAAATTCAAGAGTTTTAAACATCAACTCACCCTAAACCTTTTGTTCTGTTGGGGGTTTTTTGTTTTTGTTTTTGTGGGGTTTTTTTTGTGTGTGTGTGTGTGGTTTTTTTTTTTTAGATTTTATTTTTTCCTGCCCTTTTCCATGAATGATATTTTCTCATTGTTTCAGTTTTCAAATTAAGCATGGAGGGTGTTTTCTTTTTTTTTTCTTTTTTTTTTCCGTGTGGTTTTTTTTTTTTGGTTGTTTGTTTATGTGGGGTTTTTTTATATCACTTTTGTTAACATTGTGGTTTGGAGCAAGACAACTATTAAGAGGTATTGTTTTTCACTACAGCTATCAGATAAAGGGTATTCTAGTAAAAGTATGAGAGAAAGGGTATCCTAGTATGCTAGCCTTGGTCTGGAAACTTGGGATTTAATTTACTTCTCTGTATAGGTGATATATATGGGATTAGGCTCTTGAAATACTGAAAGATTTTTCTGTAATATGCACAGGGACTGAAAGGTGTAAGACAGTGCTTTGAGAAAGACCTTCTTAAGAACATATAATATGCTAATACCTTTTTGGATGTTCATCCCATGTTCTATGAAATCTTGAGTAACTTACTTAAATCTCAATTTATATATATTCAGGATATTTAATAACTGTTTTCATCTACCTATGTGGCACTGAAAAACAATTTGACGTGTTACATAGCAAGAAAAATACAAAAAAACCCCAATATTGACCTATATTTTCTCTTTAATTAGACAATTGCAAAGTTGCACATTTTTCTGGAAAACGTATTTCATACTGTTAGTGAGTTATGAGGGTTTGTTTTTTTACCCCAACAGAGAGATGACTGATTTTCATACTGATACCATGTATTTTAGTTACTTTTCTATCAGTTAGTTGTGAAAAAATATGTCTTATCTTTTAAGATTGTTTTGAATCCATTAGGTTTTCTGCTAAAATTATGTTTCCTATATAGATGACTGTGGATATTAGTTTCTAAACTACTGATTATACATCACAACAAATGGTCACGTTAAAACATTTTATATATATATATCTCCTTCAATTACCTTGTTTAGTTTATTTTGTTTTGGCAACCCAGAAGGTACTTTATACAGTCCTATTTGTCCATATACAGTCTTCACTGTATAGTATGTATTATGACTTAAATAAATTCATAAATATTAAGTGAAATAAATGAGTAACTTCTCTGAGTAGCTGAATTGCATTGAACTCCAGGCATTGTGAAAGTTTTAGCTGAACTTTTTCTCATCAATAAGTCTGCAATCCTTTGCTAAGAAGCTTTGCCGCTGAAACCCTCTTGGGGTTTACTAAATGAATTTAAAGCAATACTGATACCTTCCAAATCCCATAACAGAACTCACAAGTAAGCCAAATAAGCTGGAAAAAAAAATGTGTAAGTAGTGAAAGGCAATTCATGTTGAATTAATGAAAACTGAAAAAACCCTGAATTCTCTGGTTGCTTTTAGCCTGACTTGATAACAGTCTCTGAACAAGTAACTTGGAAAAGACAATAGAAAGTGGGTTGGCCCGCTGTAAAATGTTGGCCAACTACAATAAATTAAGCAATGAAATTACTTTTAAAAGAATAAAGCAGCTAGCTGTGAAATGAAGCACTTCAACATGAAATCAAAGAGTATGGTCCAACAAAACAAAAATAATAGTAATAATAGTAATAACTGTAACAATAGTAACAATAGTAATAGCAACAGCAACAACAAAATTAAGATGCATAAATGCTTATACTGAAAACTAGTTCGCCACTTTTTTTATTGCCACTGCATGTAACCTATGAAGGAAAAATGTTGAATAAACTTCAAAACTTTGATACTCTAAAATGTAGGAGTGGCATGCAGAATCCAAACCCATATTTGAACAAGGAATGTACAACTGGGATTTTTAATAGTAATAGAGATATTTCATTGTTGAGCTGTGGACACTAAAGACGCTCAGAAACCTTTTGTGATGTACCTAGGAAATAAATAGTGTTTTAAAAATAAATTATATTTTAAAATCTGTGGTGAAAAGGATAAAGAAATAAACAGAAATTGATACAATTAGTTAGCTTACAGTGTGTTCTCTGTCCATCTACTGACTGCATCTAATTGTCCAACAGATATTGTAAAGAGTTTAGGAAATGAAATCCAGAGTTTAATGTAAAAGAAGCATTAGAAATAGAAACAAATAGGTACAATAAGAGTGGAGAGAAGACACTGTGTTTGAGGATCTATCCCATTAGTATCAGAAACTAGTTATGTATATTCTGGCATATAAGATAAATTCTCCCACTTGGTTTTTGTACATTATGCATTACAGAGTAGGAATAACACTGATAAATGAAGCTGTATTTCAAAGGATGAATTCACTGAAATTCAAATGTTATAAGTTTTAACATTTCTTCTAGGACTATTGTTGAGATTTTCATCTGGCCCACTTTGTTTGGGTTTGTTTGTTTGTGATGTCTTAGCAGCACTTAATGCAATTGATAAGGTTTTTCTGAGAACACAGCTAAAATTTGACGATCATGCTGGCTATATATAGTTGAGGTGATTTCTACAGAGTAGGAGTTCCTCTCTTAAATGAGAGTCAGAGATAATAGAAACTGAAAAGATTATATTTCTCATTTTAACCTTGTCTATTTTTTTTTTTTTAATTTTGGTTTTAAACTGAACTTGTTGCTGAATTCTAATCAAAGATGAACTTATGAAAGACCAAATAGTATACAGATAGGTTACCAAATATGCCTCCAAATTCTATAAGTTTCAAATATTCTCCCTTTATACATCCTTTTCCTCAATAATATTTCACAAGACAAGCATTTACAGAATGATCAGCATTTTTGCAGTCATAAGTAGTATTTCTTGGATAAAATCTTCTACATTCCCAAAAACAATGTTTAAGTTTTAACCACTTGAACAATAGCATTCCTGAAAAGTAATGCTTCTTGTTTTCTTAAAACTGATTATATTGCAAGAAGATAAAGTATTTGTGCTTGCTGTTGGTCTGGAGTTACTTTGCAAGGTAAGACTTTGTCCAAAAGCACAACTGTATCTTAATTTAAAATGGGCCCTTTAAACAAATTACTATTGTTGGCAATACTAGATGAAGTTTCTATGCATATGTAGCTATTTACACAATTTTGACCTTCACAGATTAGATTGTTAGTAATTTCTTGGTTTATTTCTTTTGCAAATGAATATGTATTACTGCTTAATTTTTGAAGTGTCCAAAATCACTATTCTCAGATTTATTTCTCTATTAATATTTTAATAATATATTAATACTTTTTGCATTTTCAAGTGTCCCCGATAAATACTTTTTTCTGTGTTCAAATATTTCAAATCCCTTGAAAAACTTTTATTTTTGTTATTGATTTCAATGGATCTACTATTAAACCATGTAATTAACTACAAGGATTTTGTTGGGGTTATTTTTATGTGGGGCATTCCCCATAACCAAGGTCTTAATAGCACTTTTTTTTTTTTTCTCTTCATTCATTTTCTAAAATCAGTTTAGAAATAAGATTGTGATATTCTTGTTTTGCTGATGCAGATAGATTTATTCTGTCCTCTGTGATGCTGAAAAGCCTTCAGGAAAGACTTGTAGCCTTTTTTTGTTTTGTTTCTTCAGCTGAAATTATTATTAATAGTATTTTGGTATCATTTCAAACTATATAAAATTAATAGAAATGAGCTTTAGAGTTCTTAATTATATAAACCTTATGAACTTGGCATTTTATTCAATATATCTGTTAATCACTGTTCTCTTGCTCTGTGATTAGTTAGTTAACAACCATAGAGCAATGTAAAAACAACTTGGTTTGTAAAATACTTGGCATTTACATTTTAACTCATCAGAAGACTAAAATAATTATAATTTTAAAACATTTTAACAGAACTTTTTGCAGATAACATTTTATATCTCCTTCAATTAGGCAGTATTCAATGTAAAGAGCAAACAAAATTCTAGACACAGCATTTATTTATATATATTTCTGCTAATTGTACTGAACAAAATTGTTGTGTAATATAAACACAGGGGTGACTTTAATGTGAATTAACAGTGCTCTGAAAGGTAGGAGGAGGCTGAGAGGAAGAGCTGACAAGTGTGAAAGTAAGATGGAAGAACTGGAGAGATTTAATTTCCTAGCAAATAATTAACCCAAAACTGTGTAAACTTGCTTTAACAAATACTTAATAAAAATCAAACCGAGCAACAAAACAGAAGATTTATCATTTCAGCACAAGTGTCAAAAACTGAAGTCCATATATTTACACATGCCAGCAGCCTCCACAGAAAGATATCTCTGTTTGGCCTTGCTCTCATTGGCACCAACTGCAGTTAACATATATTTTTATCAATTTGTATCCTTTATGAACCAAAATGTATTAAAGGAGTACATTTAATAAAGGTTCAGACTTTCTTACAGTCCCACTTTATAGAAATGTCTCTTTTTTGGGAGACCAATTCTGATTTTGTGATGCTGTGCAGGAAAAATTGTCACTCTGGTCCATTGCTTACAACAGTGGTTATATAGTAATACATATGGAAAACACTAGTGTTTTTCTTCTCCATGGCAATATTTGCTTTTATCATAGAATTAATGTTATAACATATTTTATAAGCTGATTGCTGCCTGACAGACAACTAAAAATATGCTGAGAGTGTTTGCAGACTCCGAGTCCTAGCACTGAATGGCGATTCCATATTGCCAAGATTTTAAGTATGTCATAACTTTGTCCAGAAGAGCCAATTAGCTTAAAGTTGGCCAGGTCTAGGATCAGTGATAGAAATTTGGGCGTGAATTACATTTGACTAAGGAGATAAACATATTGTTTGATCAATGTGTTTGAGGTTTTTCAGCAGATAATAAATCTTTTTTTGGGAGAAAGATCCTAAGATCACTGGTTGTACAGGTCACCAATTGCTGCCTACTGGAGAAATGTCTCACCACAAGAGACAAGAGTCTTCGCTCACAAGAAGTGTCTCACTTGCAATGTTTGTCGTACCTCAAAAAAGCTGTATAAGAGATCAGGACACTTTTCTTTGGTGATAAAAGACTTTTGATGTAATATCTAAGCCAGAAATGTTATGTTTATTTTTTTTTAATACGAGGCACCTTGTTAGAACAGATGTGAAACACATTTATGTTTCATTTCAGCTTTTCTGTTAGTTTCCTTCTTTCACACTTCCTGGCCTTAAGATTAGAAGTTATGTTTTTTTGTTCAGTACAAACTGATTTCTGCTGAAAGCAAAAGAATGAAATACAGGAAGTGAGAGAAATTTTGAATTTTAACTGTGCGTGCTTTGGAGGTACTGTAGAGATGACTGGGGCGCAAATCATCAACCTGTGTCCTGTTGCATACCACTGCAGCTGCCTGTTTATTTCTATCCCAGTGAAATACTGGCTCTCATCTAGCTGTGATGCTCTAGATGGTTCCAAAATCCTTGTGAAATCCAGCATTTTTCAGTTTGATTCATCACTGGTAATAGACTAAGTTGTCTGTCTTTGGTTTTCAGCTAGAAGTTCTTGGGTTTTTTGTGATTATATGTTCATGAGAGCCTGGGGTATTATTATTAAATCACCTCAGTCTCACTAGTGATTATTGATAATGCCAAATTGCTCAGCTTCTAAATACTTGCTTACTTTGGCAACCCTTTTTGTCCCTTTCTTGGTTTCAGCACAATGATTTCACTTTTCTTTTTTTCTTCACCCCCAGTTACACTTAGTATTCATGAGAATGAAATCTGCATTGAAAATAGAATAATAAGCATGGATCTGATACAATCAAAGCAATGTCTGAGCAGATTTTCATCACATTCTGTTATAAATTAAAAACAAAAAAACAAAAAAACAAAACAAAACAAAAAAAAAGCAAACAAAAAAACCAAAAACCCCAAAAAAACAAGCAAACAAAAAAACACTTCCCCCCACCAAAAAAAAAAAAAAAAATAAAAAAAAAATGAATATGTTTCATCCTAAAGATCATTAAAGTGTGGTCATGTAATTTAGTAGATCTGTTGAAAAAATACTGTCTGTGAAGGTTAAAGATGAATCATATCTTTAAATAGTCCCAGTTGTCATGCATTGGGAAGAACACATGGGGTATGGTCCTTCAGAGAAATACATATAAAAGTTATTGCTAGAAGACAAAATAATAATTTCTCTCTCCCTGAACCTTACAAAGTGTGATTCCTTTAAGTGAATCTCTTATCCACAAAGGTATCACACTGCAGTGGAACAAACTTTTTAAGTATATTGAGAGTGATTCATTTAACATAAATTTCAAACAGTATTTTTCAGATAAGTAATTCAGTCAACTACATATATTTTAGCAACAAAACAAAAAGCTTTATCCCAACACTTTATAAATGGTTAAATAGTTTGACTTCATTTGAAAGAAAAAATCTTTTTAATTAAAATGAGGCATCATTTGTTATAAAACACATTTTGAGATGGCGTCATTTAAAAAACTATAGTGCTTCCTGATCAACTGACTGAAAGGTATTCTACTCTGAGGTGCTGAGATGTGAAACAATTGCCCAGCTTTCATGGGAAATGTGTGTGAAAATTATTTCCATAAAAAATTAAATGAGATTTTTCAATGTAAATCTTACAGGCTGCTTAGTTTATACATCCAGTATCTGAGAAAACATGAGCACTTTTACATGTCTCTGCATATGTTCACATTGCAGAGTTGTCTTTGTAAAATTGTATGAGTTAAAGCTCAATGCATTTTCTACTGCATGGAGAGCTAAGAATGATGTTCGCATGAAAACAAACAAACAAAAACTTAGCAAATGATTTTCACAAGCTGAAATTTATGCAATTTACTCAAGTTGGGGTAAACCTAAAGAACTTAAACCCACCCAGATAGAATACAAAGTTAACAAAGCTTGATATTTTCCTGGTTGAATGGTTAAGATCTCTTGGCTGATAGTTTTGTCCTTTCATCAAGAAGCTGACGTTATGTCACAGATACATAGTTCATTTTGTTTTCTTTTTATAAAACATTCCTCAACAATATTATTTAAATTGTACTGTGTTCCTTCTATATTCATGGTGACACAGTATTTCAAATTGTATCCTTACTTTTCTGCGTTTAATTTTATTCTGTCATCTCTGAATGCTGGGGTTGGGTTTGGGTTTTTTCCCTCAGTCAACGAAGTTTCAGTAAAATCCTTCATACAAAACCTTCTTGGCATGAAGATTCCTGTCAAGCCAAATTTGGACTTGACTGAAAACAATGCATATAATATTACTTTCCTAACTGGGATATTTTGTTTTCCTCCATGACTTGAGATCTAGCCAGTGACATGCTAGTTTAGCTGATACATGTGTTTTACCAACCAGATAGAGGAGTTGAGAATTAGAGATAATATATGATACTAAAGAGAAGTTCTTTCTATGACTGAGAGTTTTGTCAGTAGCCTAGAAGAAAATGGCTAGAAAAACTTCTAGTTGCTACTTGTAACTTACTTTGGTGGTACATGTTTTTCTCCTGTAGATGCTCAGTTTTAGCAAATATGTATATAGGTTCTGATGTGATCTAGTAGTGTATTGGAAAGTTTTGGATGTCATCAATGTCTGTTACAGTAGTAATATAAAAACAGTATAATATTATTTGGTATAGGAATGTATACTTTTGAAAGAAATATGAAATACCTGAAATATTGTTGATTGTTGCTTCTGATATCTATTATTTTTCTAACATAAAATTAAGATTGTACCCTATGCTTTCATAGGCAACTAAGCAAAGTAACAAATACCTTCCAATCCCTTAATTTTGACAAGTAAGGTATTCTACAATAAAATGATAAAGTACTCAAATCATTCAGATCACTCTCAACTAAATTTAAAGTTCAAGTGATTAATCAATAATGTAGTAATAGAATTTTAGACATGAGCTAGACCGATATAGATTTTGCAGCATTAATGTTATTATGTGTTAGAGTGAACATTCACCTTAACCTATACATTAAAGCATTTTTCTTTTTAATATATGTATATCCCAGTAAGTCTTACTTACAGTTACTTACAGAATCTTATCCATAGGAAGACAAATGCTCTAAAAAGCAAAGAATGATTCCTGAGGGTTAGTTAATCTCTGCAGCATGATTTATAATCCCATCTTGAGTAGTCAGATACAATAACCCTAGGTCCTGAGCAAGGAAGAAACGCAGTGATATTTCACTTTTACCTCTCTTCATTTCTGGAGTTGGTACAGAATCTTCTTCTGGCGTGCTTGCAGCAAGCATGGGTAGAGCCCTTCCCAAATCTTTGTTCCCCAAGTCTAGCCATGATGATGATGAGAGAGTCTTTTACAGTCTCATTTACATTTTCCTTTGTATGAATTCAAGTACAAAGCAGTGAAACTCTGTTACAGTTGGACAGATTTGCAACAGCAACAAGGTCACTAAACCAGCAGTTTAGAAGAACAGTCTGTGCTTTTTCTGCTTGCTGAATGGTTTACACTCTTATTTCACAATTAGTTTGCAAGTCATATTGTTCTATTTGTAGTCACATTTTTTTTCTATTTGTAGCTAGAAAAACTTGAAATAATGAAGTCTAAACTGCAGTTGGTTACTTGTCTTTTTCAGTGAAGGTCCCTGTGGTGAGTAGACATTGGTTGACAAGATGCCCACTCAGCTGCTCTCTTCAGCAGGACAGAGAAAGGAAATAAAATGAAAAAAAACTAATGGATTGAAATAAATACAGGGACATGCCTTACCACTTACTGTCCTGGGAAAAACACACTGAACCTGGGGAAACATAATTTACTAGTAATTAAAATAGAGTAGGATGGTGATACTGTTGGAGTCAAATGCTATGACCAGATTCTTTTGGATATTTCTTTGTGGAGAAAAATTGTGGTTTAATACTGAATATACTTATTTCAAGATATTTTATGTTACACAGGATTTCTTCAGAATTATGCAAAATGTACTGACAACACATCACTTGCAAATTACACATAGCAAAATAGAGCAATAGTAATACACAGTTCAAACACATACCAATGTATTTCCCATTGCTGGTCTCTGTGATCCATTCACCACCATGATACTCCCACATGCCAGAAGGTAATATAGGGTCTGCAACCAGCTCAAGCCAGTTGCTGTCTTCAAAATTATTTTGCTGGTTGTCTGGTTTTTGTACTCTGTGTTGCACCAAAGTAGTGTTCATTCCCCCCATAGTGACCTGAGTAACTCAGGGAGGCACTGGCACCTCCAGATGATCCGTGCAACTGTGGATTGCTGTCGTCTAAAACAAAGGTCACTCTCTGTTCCCTTAGTTTTGACGTAGGGTCAGCTTCTTTGCATTATTCTCTGAGAGCTTTACAAGCACACCCTTGCCCTCCTGTGTCTGTGGGATTCAGCCAGGCGCCGCAGGCAGACCGGTGGAGCGCTGGCTGGAACTGTCTGTGCCTGGCACGGAGCAAAACCTGCTGCTCCACCACTGGGCTGTGTGACCATGTAAAATGTCCACTCTCCTCAGTTACATCGTGCACCATGCAACAGTGTAAGTAGGTAGTTACTTTATTCAGTTTAACTTTACCATTAGGTAATTAATTGTGAATTGCATTTGGTTTCACTCAGGCAACTGTGCATTTAAATGTATCACTCACTAGGTTGGGCCTTGCTCTGCAAGTTCATATCCCCCACTTGTACAATGTGTGTGGGTATTTTTAAACCACATTATGCAAGTGTGCAGATCTGTCTGAAAGATTAAAAAAAAAAAATAGAATTTCTCCTTAAGGAAGTATTCACTCAACTGTCTGGTAAAAGCTGAGTGATTTGACAGTGACATAAATGTGTTTTTTTTGGTCTGTGGTTTACTTATTGTGCCTAATTCCCTTATCCCTTATTTTCCTCTCAAGCAGGTAGTCTGTCTATACTGGAATTGAGATGCTCCCAAATAGGGAACATGCTTGTCTGATGTTGCAACTTTACACTGAAATAGAAATATACTGAATACAAACTGTACTCACAATAAAGACCAACTATAATTAAGAGCCTTAAGGGAGAATAGCTCCTTTCCATCTTCAGTAACAAGTAACAAGGTACACACAGTACTTTTGAGCAGGTTATCAGCAAACTTTGACTCCTTGATTTTAAACAGCTGCATCACTGCAGAAGGGTGAAATCACTTTCAGCTGTCTATCACAGCTATGTATGGCAGGTGTGGATAGGCAGACAGGCTGGGTCTATTGGTCAAACCTGCTCAGGAGCTAAAGAACAAGATCATATGAATTTGGCTCTCCCACTGTGCTGAACATGCTTAAAGGCACTACAGCTCTGTCAAGGAGGATGCGTACCAGAATTATACAATTTCTTGCCTGACTCAAAGAATGGTCTTTGAACCAGTTACAACCTTCTCATGTAGTACACATATGTGTGCTAACACAGACACAATGTACTCTGTCTCCAAACACTGCTGTGCTTTAAAGCATGAGTGTTTAATTCAAGTTAGCATTAGTTCAAGCACCATTTTCCATTGCTTGGCAAGCACATGGTTGTTGTGAGCGGTTTATAATTAGGTATCTTCTGCAAGATAATGCGATTTCTGTTTGTGAACTCAGTTGATTCTGGATCCCTAAAAGGTTGCATTAACTTTAGTGGGAGAGGTATCAGATGTGTGGCAGTGTATTTGTATGCTCACTAGAGACAGAGGCAAAAATCTGTGAAGATTCTGTACCAAGTGTGTGTGTAGTTGTTTGCCTTTCATAAGCATAATTTGCTCCAGCTATCTATGGAAATTACATGTCAAAACAGATATTTAGTCATAGGTAAATAAAATGATTCTCATAGTCTTTTCATTTTTCCAATGTCATGTTTATATAGTTGTATGAATTTTATGTTCCGCTGTGTTATTAAATGTTCACAGGGTAATGAGGTAATGCATGTGGATGAAAAGCTTGTGTAGGTAGCCTTCATTAGTTTACAAATATCAGTTTATCTCTTTGTATGGATGACTCATATTACCATTGTGGAAAACAGATTATTTTACATAACTCACTGAAACTTGAAATAATGAGACATCCAAGTATATGATTTGCCATTATTGTTGTTCTTGAGGTTAATATTTTCCAGCTGGATGTGGAAGGATAAGGTTGTTTTACATAAAAAACCCCATAATTTAAAAACTTCCTTTTTGAGGCTTCTTAACATTTGTTGATACTTTTAATGGAGAAAAAGTCAAGGAAAAAACAGTAAACTGTTCTCAGATCACAGTTGTGGTATCTCATATGAGTGAAGGCTATGCTGTTGACATCTATGAGATATTGAGGAGATAAGAACATACAAAGCATTTTTAAAAGTTTGGGGAAGGTTTTTTGGTTTTGTTTTTTGTTTTGGTTTTTTTTTTTTTTTTTTTTGTTGTTGTGGTTTTTTGTTTTTTTTTTTTTTTTTTTTTAATTACTGCAAAAGTAAGTCACTTCAAATTAATAGCATGTTAAGTTTAAAAGTCATAGAGTATGGTTTACTTTGAAGATTAATTTTTATTATTATAATACAAATATATAGATTCATTTGGGCACTTTTTTTTTAATAGTTGATTCTATTTTTTTTTTAAATGAAGCTAACTTTATCCTACTGTTAATAAATAATTACAATACAAACTGAATATCTGACAAGAGTAAATTACATCAGCAGAAAGAACTGCTAATATTCTCTGTCTTATGGAAGTCAAATTAATTTCCTCAGCCTGAGTCTGATCTTTGTACTGAGCAGTGTAATCAGAATTATTTTGATAGCTTGAGCTTCCACTATGAATCATTGCCTAAGTGAAATTCTAGTCACTAATCACTGAACCATTCACTGTGCAGGTTTCATATGGCTTTGTTAGCAATTACATTTATTTTAAATTGAAAGAATTACTTGGAAACACTGTTCACTCAAGATTCAAACAGACCAGACCAATTAAGCATTAGTTGCCAAAGGCCTTCGGTTAAAATTATGGGCTGGAACTTTCAGTGTAAGTGTTCATCTACCTTATCCTGATCTCTGGAGATTCTTCACTGACTCCTAATAAACATTCATAATTTCTCACTAATGCCATTATGAGAATTTAATCATTATTAAAAAAAAAAAAAGGGGGGGGAGGGAGGGTCTAAATTCACTAAGTTTTGTTATGAGGTGAAAAGATGGAGGGTCTTCGGAAGTTATTTTTTCCAGGCACTCTAGTATTAGAGATCCTATATGATCTCATCATATTTCATCTGTTGGAGTCCCTAAGCAAGGTCAAGTAACTATAGTGTCTGCCATTATTAATTGTGACTCCCTCAGTGTAAGTACAAGACAACTTTCACTACCCTAAGTTATTGCTTCTCCAAATTTACAGAATCAGTCCTAATATATTTATAGACAGACATAATGGACTTAGAGATCCCTTGATTAGTTGCCCCTTGGTGCACTCCCATAAAAACAGCTACTTTATAAAACCATGAAGAAGTATGAAGGCAGGCAGAACTTACTGGAGTCAGAAGGAGGTAACAATAGGATATTTAAGCAATTAGTTTTATCAATAACAGTTAATACAGTTTTCACTGTAACCATTGATAAACTCCTGGTTTAAGAATTTTGATCCAAAAAAATATTCATTCTCAGCCTTTCTAATGTGTGCTGGTTTTGGCTGGGGTAGAGTTAATTTTCCTCACTGTGGCTAGTATGTGGCTGTGTTTTGGATTTGTGCTGAACACAGGGTTAATACAGAGATGTTTTTGTTGTTGCTGGGCAGTGCTCACACAGAGCCAAGGCTGTTTCTTCTTTTTGTGCTGCCACACTGACATGGAGACTTGGGGTGCATGAGAGGTTGGGAGGAGATGCAGCCAGGACAGGTAACCCAAACTGATCAAAGGGTTATTCCAGACCACATGACATCATGCTCAGTATACAAGGTGGGGGAAAGGAGGAAGGGAGAAATGTTCACTGTCATGCATAATGTGGCCCTGCTCTCCTGGAAATGGCTGAACACCTGCCTGGCCATGCACAGCAATGAATTAATTCTTTGTTTTGCTCTGCTTGTGGGTGAAACCTTTGCTTTCCTTATTAAATTGTCTTTATCTCAACGCACAGGTTTTCTAGCTTTTACCCTTTTGATTCTCTCCCCAGTACCACTGATAGGCAAACGCATGAGTGGCTGCTTAAGGCTTGGCTGATGCCAGGGGTTAAACCATGGCAGCACCTTAGCAGGGACATTGGACTTTTGCATGATTACTGCAAAAGGTTTTCTGGTTTTACTTCCATTAGTTTTGTAAGTGGTATAGAGCCTCAAAGTAGAGGTGAGAGGTGTCATCTTTGACTGAAAGCATTAGGAACTAACACTCTTGTATTTGTAGAATATATGAGCAAATTTTAAGTTCTCATTATAATTTCCATTCTAACAAATGAAACTAAGAGAAATTTAACATATTTAACAATTGGTCTACAATGATGAAATGGAAAATGTTGCTATAATTGCATTTTAAAAATGTGGATTAGCTATGAATCTTGAAATATTTGTGGTCAGTACATTGAAGAATTTGGTTTTTATTCCCAGCTATAAGATGAAGAAAAGCTTGGGTTATGTACTTCCAGGGGAAAAATTATAAATTAGAAAGCCATCTATTTAGAAATTATTGGCCAAAAGTACATTAGTGATGCATTGAATAGCATTCAGAGAGATTATAAATTCAGTAATTGAAACACAAATTATGCATGCTTATTATTTATGAAATTTTAAGTATTGCTTTTCATCAGAAAATGTAAATGGCATTTAAAACAATTAATTATTCAGACTGGGAAAAATGGAAAAGCTAGCAAAGCACTTTACCATCCCTGAAGTGAAACTAAATAAATTGAGAAGCCTAATTTCTTATGTTGTTTAGGCTTAATACAGTAGCCTAAGTTCTTTGGTTGAAAAACTAGATGTAATTCTGAAGTGTGCAAAGTATGTTGTAATATGTGTTCTTGTTTATGATAAAGAATTCTGAAAAATAATTCTTTTAATGTATTTTTATTGGATCATCAAGGCATTTTACCTTTTTTTCTTCTCTTAGAAGGTGACACTTTGTTTTAACAAATAGTGTTATAAAATGGGGGGTGGGAAGGGAATATCACTGGCTTTGAAGCAAATTTGTTATCTCTTTTCCTCTTCCCCTTTTTCCACCTCTGCAATACAGATACTACGTAGGATGTGAAATTGAAGAACAAATAGCGTTTGACACCTTTTGATAACACATACCTTTAAATAGCTGTTAATGCCAACATAGTGAGGAGGGAGGTTTAGGCCCCATATATTAACATCTCTAGGAATATATCATGATTGTTGTTATTTAAAGTGATTTTCTAAAGATTTTAGGACTAATTGTACTAAATAGTTTTAGAGTTCTTTTGCCTTGAATCTATACTATTGTATTTTTTTTTTTTTTTTTTTTTCCTCAGGGCATGTAAAATATCTATAGAGTTCAGGAAAGTCAGGGAAATGATCTTAGTTAGTCATCAGAGAATTTAATGTAATATTGCATAGACAGTGACATGAGGATAGTCCAAGAGTTAATCAGATTTATAAATGGGGAAATTAGGAGGATAATGAACTGATAAATCAGTAATAAACCTATTCTAAAGAGTAAGACATTTTTGGCTCTCTTCATTAAGATTTGTATCTCCTAAAGGAAAAGTGATTTCTTAATGCTAAGCCTTCTAGAAGTCACTGTGACCTATTTCTGAGAATAAAATTAAAAAGATAAACTTTCCTTTTGAATTCATAGGTAGGACAGAGAAGTCACAAAGGGAATGTAAACTTATTTTCTGCAGATAGCTCTCATGCTAACTGTTTTACAAAAGGTAAATGGACTAGGACTACCATTGATTCAAATGTCAAATCTCACTGAAATGGGTGTTCTTGAACTTTCTGTGATTCAATAAAAGATTAGTTCTAAAGAAAAGATTTAATCCTGTAGATGGATACATCACATTAGCAACATGTATGCTAATGTAAGCTCATTGCCTAATTTTTCTAGGATCAAAATATATATTAATATTTGCATCCTATTACTTTCCTCATAGAAACCATCAAAGGTGTGTTGAAACTTTATTAAAAAGTATAACCAAAAGTTCACAATTTTTCTGTGTGGGAGAGTGTGCTTTGCTGTAATATATTTAGCGTAATATCTGTATCCCTCCACAGAAAATGAAAAATTCCAGAGGACCTCAGTAGGCAGGATTCATTTGAAAATATTAACCTTCATATTTGTAAGTCTAACTTCAGGATTTATTTTTTTTTCCTCACTCCCATCTATGTGTAATATATGCATGATAATGAGTTTTATTTGTTGAGTAACTCTGCTAATAATAATGGAATTGTGGAAGTAATGAGCCAGGAGATCACCTGCAGTGCTGTCTTCCTTATCGTGCTGTAATCACCTACTGATCTAAGTGCTCAAGGTACCGGTAATTTAAAACTGACTGGAGGTGGAAGACTCCTTGACTCCTTGGCCGAAGACAGCTTTGGCCTGGGAAGGATGCAGCTGTGAGCATGGGAAAAATGGAGAAAAACAAGTCTACGGCCTTGCAGTGGCATGGGAAAGTAGAAGAAAGAAGAAAAACAACTGAGAAAAACAAGATATGTTTTGAGTTTTACCAGCATGAGGAGAGATGGGAACTACCTATCAGAAGATGGTCTCAGACTCGTGGACAGAAGTGCTTGGCTAATAGAGTGTGACATGTGTATGTGTGGGCAGATAAGAAAAAGTACAAAAGAGTGGCCTTCGGTTAATAAAATGGTCGTCGGTTGTTGTCGTCGTTGGCTGTTGTTGGTTGCTGGTTGTTGCTGCTAGTTGTAAATATTCTTTTGCCTCAGACCTCTGTGTGTGTGTGTGTGTGTGTGTGTGTGTGTGTGTGTGTTTGCTCCATTGCCACAATTGGCGCCCCATGTGCGGCAGCTGCTGCAACTGAAAAAAAAAAAAAAAAAAAAAAGGTATAGAAATTTATATAATCAACTCAGATAGTTTGTCCAAAAGAGAAAAAAAGCTAGACGTCAAACTTCCATTGAGTTTAGAAAAAGGTCTGTATTAGTAAGAAAACCCATAAAATACAATATAATGATGATATTCAGATCAGTTAGGGGCTGTAGACTGCTGATTGAAACCAATACTAACAGCACGTAGTAAGATTTCATTCAATATCAAAATTTAAACAGAAAATCTACTGGAATCTAAAAAATATATAGTTTTATAAAATAGTAGTAATATATGATAAGTATGTATTTTCATTGGAATAAAAAAAAGGAAATGTAAGTCTTCTTAACATCCAAGAGATATAAAGAAAATGCTTCCAAGTCTGGTTTTATTCTGACCCTGGACTAATGTCAATAATTTGGATCTGGAGTAAAAGAGAAAAACATTTTGTCTGTGGCTGAAGAATGATTTTGATATTTGAATACAAAAGAAATGTCCTTTGTTTTCCAGTTTTTAATAAGAGTTAACTTTAAATAATAAGACAAAGATGAGATAAAACTTGATCATTCATTGCTTCTTGATTACTACTTTTTTGTCTCCACGATCATTATTGTGTATTTACTAGTTTAATTTTTCCTAACAGTGAAAGTAAATGTTCTACTTATTTCTGAATGTTTTATGCTGTATTATTCTCCATGTTGTTCAATAAGATGGTTATTTTATCCATCAAAATGTTCTCATTTCTTTGTAATACCATATTCTGTCCCCTGTTTGCCTCTAAATTTCTTTTCCCTCCCCCATGAGTGCTCAAATTAAGAAACTGTGTAACTCTTAGTTTACTATAAAAACACCTTGAGTATTGGAAAAAAAATTGCTTATCTCTTAGCAAAGACTTAGTAAAGATTTATGAGATATGTGACTAAATGATGTAGACAAAATTATGCACAAATAGACTTGAAAAACACAGGTCTTTTGGGGATCTTTGTTTGTATGTCAATGACATTTCTTAATAAATTTGACTGGAGTTATTTCCAAGATTCATGTTTTCTGCTTATCCACCCACCCTCCATTGCTCTTTAACTTCTGAGTACTTGAACCCAAGTGATCCCAGAGGCAACTTGCAACAAAAGATAAGTAAAGCACAGTGAGCGACACGCAGTAGAAATGCAGTAGTGTTGCTGCACATGCATGCACAACCTCCTATAATGCTAGAGGCAGGGGTGGGGGCAGTGATTTGGTGTCTACTTTCCTCTGTTCTGCTCCTTTTTTTTTCTAGAAACCTGACCCTATTTAATGAGTGGGTTTACAAGTCAGTTAAAATAGCAAAGCATGAGGCAGTCCAGCACAGAGGAAAAGGAACTGTATGTGTTTTCCTGTCACACACCTAGTTCCACTCTCTCCAGACTGTACATGTAGCATGCGGAATTGATGCCTTGTGTGATAAAACAGAGAGCTCCTACTGAAGTGTTAGCTTACAGCTTTTCCAGCCTATATGCTTTCACGAAAAAATTATATAAATTATGTATGACTTTATATCTAGGAAGTCAATATTATTCCTATTAGAACAGTAACAAGAGGATTAACTCACTGGGTCAATACAGAAAGATGAGAGGCACCTGGTAAAATTATTGAGGCATCAGAACACATCTTTATTTCCATGTGAATAGATTACCACATTCCACATCTGTTTCATATGGTCTGCCATATAAGAGTACATTTTGCCATTCTTATTCCACGTGGTATCTGAGGCACATTTACATTTGTTTGGCTTTTTCCTCATTAAGAAGTTAAAAAAACCTCACCCCATCGACCTTTTGGGGGAATTTGAGTAAAATTCTGCTTGAAAGGCCTAAGCCTTCCAAGACAGTTTTGTGAACTGTGAAGCAGAGTTTCTGGAAGCACGTGGAAATACTCATTATATTCCTCTCTTGCCAGGAACACATGTATGTGGCTGTATATGCTTAGCCACTCTCAACCTACTCTGCCTTTCTTTCATTTCCTAAAACACTTTAAGGCCAGGAACTAGCAGAAGAACTTGGAGTTTGTGCATGGATGACTTTCAGAAGAAGACAGGACAGTATCCAGTTACCAGTATAAGACACTTGTGGTTATCTGTCTTTCTAGTGGGAGCACATGAGCTGGATGTGAAAGCATTTAGACATAGCGGAAACAGAAGAAACAGAAGAACTGGGGTGGGTTTTTCCTGGGAAAAGAGATGGAAGAACAGCAGTGATGAAAACAGCTGGCATCTTATCAATAAGGTTTTGTTATGCAGTGCAGTTTTACTGACCACCTAAAAATGGTAATTTGCAATGGTTGTCTGCATAGAGTTCTCTCACATTTTCACTAGAAGTTAATGATTTGGCATTTTAAGGAGGAAAATAATGTGGGAACAAAGGCTTGTCCTCAGCTGCAGGTGACATTGTGAATGTCAAATGCTGTGGGTCTCATTTCCTCACCTAATAAAGAAATAACGTTCAACTTCTTAACAACACTGTTGATGTTGACTTCATTGACTGAATAAAGCTTCTGAGTATCCTCTAACGGAAAGTGTTCCTGAAATGAGTACAGCTGGAGTTATGGATGCAGGGGAAGCAGAGGGGTTTGGGAACTCAAATTACTTTGGGGATGTACTAGATATTAGTTTCAGTATGGCTCAAATTTTCTGTATTATTATACCTGTACTTCAAAGCTAAGATAAAATTCCTGATTTTAGTTCTAATAAAGGCCATTCACTGCTGAACCGTGTGAGCACCAACACATTTCTCATTCCCTGGAGTTTGAGCTATATCAGAAGATTTTAAAAGGTTTTTTCACTTTGGGGTTCTTTGCAAAATTAAATCCACGGGGTTAGATCCATGGAGTGAATTAATAAATCTGTGTGTTTCTTTCAAATTGGAGTGTCTGGAAAGGAGGTTGCAGTGCCAACTTACATTTTTGTTTTATCATGTAAGATATGAAGGAAAATTCATCGAAGTTTTCCCACTGTCTAACAGACAGGGTTACCTGATCTGCAAATAATTAAAGAGCAGGCGTTGCTTTTTCTGCAGTCCACTTAAGAGCATAAAACAGTTGTACTGCAGGAAAGGTATTAATCTTTTTTGTGATATATCAAACAAATTAAGGTTTTTAAACCTAAAGAACTTTGTTGCTTATCCCAAATAGAATTTTCTTCTCCTCACAGACCTTAGTCAGAATCTCATGGTATTGGTTTTAATTGAATAAATCCATAAGGGTTCTAGTAGATATCTCATCATCTGCCAAGTATCTCACTTTTTCAGCCAGGGAATTCACAGGGATTCTGTATCTCTAAAGTTATTACACCTGGGGCTGAAAAGGCTGTTGGGAACAAGAAAAAGCCCAGCTAATAAAAATGCATGCCAGCCTTACAGAGAGTGTTAGGCTGAGGTTCATCAAGGTCTCTACAGTGCAAGAGTTCCGTACTCTACAAGCAAGAGATGGATTTGAATTAGAGAGAGAAAGAAAGAAAGAAATGCTAAATTCTCCTACTTCTCCAGGGTGGCAACTGTTAAAGAAAATGCCTGCTCGCCTCAAAGGATAGGCTGAAATCAGTTAGCTTAAATTTTTATCCAGGACATGATTGATCAAAATTGAAATCCTCCTGGCCGCAAAAACATTCTACACCATATTTGCAATGCAGCCATATTTATTGAGATCTGTGCCCGCAGGTTTTTATATTTCCATTTCATACAGTTAATGTACTTCCTTAAGAAACATTTTATTGTGATGACAAACTGAAAATAACTGAAAGGAAAATCTGAAAAATATAATGAAAATGATCCTTACTCAGAGGAAATCTAAAATACATGTACTTTATAATCTCGTTGTATTTGTTATTGCAAATTATGTAAATACTCTATTGTCTGACTTCAGATATACTTACATGTTTATATTACTCATTTTTCACTGCTTGCCTTAGGGGAATCAGAAGTTGTAATTAAGGAAGCAGAAAGCAAAATGCACACACACAAATATATAAAATTCCAAGATTAAATCTAAAGTAAATGCTCTGGAAATAGGAGCACCTCAGTCATATAAATTACAAAAAAAAAAAAAAAAAAAAAAAAAAAAAAAGGTTTTTTTTAGTAGTTCTTCAAAAACTGTACTCTTTATGAGGATAAATCTGTTTTTTAAAAGGAATAATAACAAAAATAGTTACCAGTCTATTTGATGCTTAACAGTAACATTAATGTGAGGTTGCTTGTGGAGTTCATTGTAACAAGATCAAAATTAATTTCTCTCATGAGGTTATTGCTAAAAAAATGTACTTTATTGCCAGTGATGTTAGTCACTAATATATAAAAATTTGTCTATTGCAGGAAGAAAAAGGTTATTTCACTACACATCTAAGTATGAACATTTACAAAGGAAAAAAGGAACAAACCTACAACCACTTCAAATATGTGTTAATAAAGCATCAAGGTTAAGAGCTGTTATCAGAAGCCAAGAAGAAATAGCTAGAACCTGTACTTCATGATTTGGAGAGCCCTCCTAGTGTGCTCACGTCTTTTCAGACAGCAGAGAACCATCTTGCAATTTGGAGTTGGATTTGGCACAGAAACGTATTTCTCAGTTTACATGAGTCTCAGTCTCACACAAAGGAGGGAATGCAGCAATGGAGACACAGAGACAGTGTTGGGCACCATTGAGGATCTAAAGCAACTGTTTCCTGGGCATGTCTACAGCACTGTATAAATTTTACATAACATCAAAGTAATGCCTCAAGCAGAGCTAGGAAAAAAAATCCAACAGGATTTCAACATCAGGTTTCTACATCTGAAAGTTTAAATTGGTACCAAAATATCTACATTTACTGCCATCTGGTAGATTTTAACTCATTCACATATGTACTAAACTGGCTTTTTAATTAAAGCCTTCTTTTACCCCACAGGCTACTTTCAGAGGCAACATGGTATAGTTTGATGTTATACTCTTACAGAAAGCTGTTTAATGTTAGTTTAACCTCCAATAAACCTAAATATTTCAGCTTGCAGTGTGTATTTCTGGAGCATATTTTCTATTACGATTGGTCTCTGGACACAAAATGATAAAGAGGAAATCAGACTAAGAAGAATTTTAACAACTTTAAAATTAGTATCACCTGCACTGACTTATCATATATGACAGTCATGGGCATTCCTATATTAAGTGTACACTCAATTCATGCCACTAGACTTTATCTCAAAGTACCTCAGTTAGTCAAAGCCTCAAAGGCTTTGTCTGCAGATATCTGATGAGAATCTTTTTTTTCTTAATTCAAGGGGAGGGGAAATTCTCATATGTAGGTGTAGAGAATCTATGCACCATTTTAACAAGCAAAACCAGAACTCCTATGTACAAACAAAGGAGATCATCTTCATTCCGGGATGTTACAGAGAAACTTCTGTAGTTTTGAGATGGATCATGTACACCTCATTTATTGCTAGGGTGTCAACCTTACCGTGCAGAGCTCTTACAATCTAAAAAAATATTTGATATTTCCACTTCCCAGTGAAAAAAGTAAATATCATTTATGTCAAAATCAGTGCAAATTACAGTCATAGAGATTTGTAAGATTTTTAGCCAGTTAATGTAATTGTGGTTTTACAGTAATTCCCCAGATGTTAACCAGGACACATGAATAAATTCCTCCATTTAGCATCCAAATAACATTCAGAAAAGAAGGGAAAAAAAATAAAAAAAAAGCCTGAATAATTGATTATGCATACAAAGTTAGTTTCAGCAAAAGTAGCTTGTCAGGTAGTGCTAATGTGAGTGATGTTTGACCTAGAGATGTTCTAATCTATTTCAGTAAAACTGAAACCAATTTTCATGCCTTTTTTTTTTTTTTCCCTCCACCTTTCTTTTTGAGCTTATCAGAGCTTCATCTGAAGCAATGGGGGAAAAAAAAAAGAAAAGAATTTTGTACATGAAACCAAGCTGTGAACTGTATTTTCAGTCTTACCATTCAGCAAGTCAGAGAGGTTAGTTTTTCAGCCAACTGAAACATTGATTTTCATTTAAATTTTAATCTCAGCAGTGTTTGCTATGTCATTGGCATTTGTGTTCTACAGCAGGGGATTAATGGCCATAGAATAGAAAAGGGAGTTAAGATATATTTTGTGTCAGAAAATGTTAAATAATGCAAAGCACCAAATTAGAATACAGATATTTTTGATAATTGATATATTGCCTTCGTCATCTTGCTAAGTGATAATTCTTTTGATGAAGTATTCATCAGCATGCAGAACTGTAGTCTACATGCAGTACTGACTTCTATTACTAGTTAAACATAATGAATTGTACCTAGCTTTTTATCCCTGTTATTTAAAGTTTTGGATAAGGAATGAAAAGTATTCTTTTCTACCTTAAATTTCATAAAAGAAAAGAAAGAGGAAATCTTCTGTGAGTTTGGGGAGACAATTATTCAAATATCTTTTTCAACAACTGTACGGGAAATAACTTATAGTAATGAAGACTCTTTTACTGAATACTAGGAAGAGTCTGATCGGAATGTGTTTTCTGGGTAACTGGTGGTAATATGAGCCTTTCTTTAAACTGTCTGTTCTAAACAAGATATTTAGGGAGAGATGGAAAAAAGGGGTCTGGAAAAGTGAGACAAAAAGATAGCATGTTTAAAATTAAAAAAAAGGGTTTCCCAGAAAACAGCAGCAGAGGGACACAGACCATTTACATTGCTTGGGTTTTTTTTGTTTGTTTGTTTGGTTTTTTTTAACAATTTTTACTTTTATAGTACAGCATATAGCTGTAAATGTCTTTAGTTTAAAACTTAAGGAATTATTGAGCATAATCTTAAGGCAACAAAAGCATCAATTGATTTTCCCAATGGTATAGACTGGACAATGTGTTTTTAAAATCTGTCTAAAAATTTTTTTATTTTTTTTTTAGATTGATGCATAGTGAAGATATACTTTTCTAACTAGGGTCATGCCTACCTAGTACATGTATGTATAATGAAAATTTTAAAGTAAATGTCCCAAGTCCAAAGAGAAAAAGAAATCGGGTAGTCAGTTATGTTTTCTGTCCTTCTCCCTATAGTAATTCCTTCAAAAAGTATATAGCTTTTTCATTGCTACCTTTGTACTCCTTTTACAAGCCAATACAAGAATGTACAACACATAGTTGTCTTGTATAAATGCACCTAATTGTCTTGTATAAATGCAGCTAATCTCTACCTGAATAAAGACTTTTAACTCTGTAGAAATTTACTCATTTTGTTGTACTTCCAAAGAGGTAGAAGTACAGAATCTGCCAGAATATGTAGCAATGTTTCTAAAAAAATAATACTAGTATAAAAAAAAAAAAAAAGAAAAGCCATACCTCACCCCACTGCCGAAAAAAAAAATAACCCCACAAACAAAACAAAAAATCAAACAAAATTCCCCCAGAAAACCCAACCAAAATCATTCAAAACAATGTACTGTAAAAAATTATTTAATAAAACAATAAGAAAGATGAATGTCTGGTGACATATGAAATTACATATTAACACTTTTGTATAAAGAATACATATCTATTTAAGAGTATAGTATTAAAAACAGTAGGAGATTGAATGGGTATATTTGTAGTACGTCAATATTTTTAACGTATTGAAATAGATAATTTCAATTTATCATTTTCGTTTGGTTTCCACAAGCTACAAGTTTAAGCTGTGAATTCCTGATGGTACTAATAAAAAGAAACCTGACCGCATGGAGAAAACTCTCTTTTTGTGCTACCTGGGAATTAATTTCAAGCCACACTTAGAGGTTTTGGCATTTATAAGATCATGAATATTACTCTCTATGCTCATATATATAGTTCTGTATGACTGCATCTGCAGCATCACTTGAAGTATCTGCAAGGGCTTGTAACAGTTGGCTAATGTGTAAAAATTTGGGAGAGAATAAAAGTCTCATTTTCAGAAATAGATCAATGTGCAGCATATTTCTCTGCTCTGGCTGAACATATGGGAGCTTGGGAGTGGGATTTTTATCCACTTGCTATTAAAAGAACAAACAAAACAGACTATAAAAGATAATAGCCTGTGCCCTGTAGCTGCCACATCTCTTTTGATCAATGTACTTACTGCAAGACTCCCAATTCCATCTTGTGCTTTTTACTGTCTTAGCCTAAGAAGTCTCAAATTATCTTTTGCCCTGGCTACCTTAGGATGAAAATTTTATTTGAAAGAATGTTTTTATCTCTTCCTGGCCATGCTGGTGAAAGAATTGTGGTGTTTACAAAACCAAAAAATGCTGGCCATTCACCATTCACAGTTCACCACAATGAGCAATTACACCAGTGTAATGAGGGCTGTAATTTCATTCTTTCACTTCTCTTGCTGTTAATGGGGTTTTGTTTTGCTTTGTTTTAATTAAAAATGTCTTCATGTGATAAAAAGTGTGGGGAAATCCTTCTTGTGGAATCTGGAGGTGAGGAGAGGTCATAAATCTAGTTAATATCTTCAAACATGGCTACTTTTCCATGTTTCATAGCTTACAAAAGCAGAAAATTGGTCACTTATTTCTCCTGCACCCTCCTTTTAGACTTGAACCACTGTCCACTGTGTTTTATTATTTTCTTAGAGTTTTTTTTTAATTTTGTGGCCTTGATCTTTTTCATCTTTATTAAGACTTCAAATCTAGTGAGTATTTGGTTTAATTAAACCATTGTAGCAGAGCTGTATGGTGATAATATAGTTACCATGAGTTGAAGACTAATTACTTTCACTTAATACCTAAAGATCTAATAATATGATATTGTTTTCATTTGCATTTCTTTTGATAATCTTTATTGCTTGGGATTCTATGTCCCCAAATTTCTCTATAGAGTCTAAGGAGTAACAGCTAATTTCACTGTTTCATTTAAGTTAAACCAAGAACCAACCCCCAATTAGATCAGCAGGGCTTCTTACTGAGACTGGTTCTAACTCTCCTCATCATTTTATTCAGCTGTTGACACTGTGGAAGAAAAACAAAATACAGCAATAGGAGCCAGATCCTCAGGTGACAATAAGCTCTTCAAACAGTACCAAATTGAATGTCTGATACAGAGGTTATAAATGTTATTGGTAAATTGTTATTTCCAGGTAACTCTTTGGGGCTTAGTGCTTTAGTTAAGTTAAATCTTACCAAAATTAGTAATTTCTAGTCATGTTCAATCCTAAGTAGGAAAAAAGAAACTTATGAGATGTGTTTATTGATTATCTAATTGGATCTAGTTGTAGTAAGACTATTAGTTTAAAAGGAAAAAGAAATCACTGTGCATTTCTACAGAGTTTTAGTTTTTACCTGTATCAGTGTTTACAGTGGGTGGGATGATAATGTGTGATGGCTGACATCCAGCTGATTTCATTTACCTTCTGCAGCCTAAGTAGGTGTAACAGGCCAAAGAGACTCAACATACCAGTGCTTGGTACTGTGGTCATGGCTATCACTTCTTTGCATCGCAAACTTGCTTAGCTTGTCTAGCCCGGAGATTCCAGTCTCACTGTACTAAACAGTTTGAAAACTGCCTAAAAGATCATCCTTGCTACAAGAACCCTTTGAAAGTCAGACACAGTCAAGCACAAGGGAAAAAAATGAGAGTATTTTCCCCTTTGATGATCTGGAGTCTGCTACCACCTGCTTAGCTGTTGCTAAGGTCTTTATAAGTTTTGTCAGGAAAGGTATGCATGGAGAGATTTGAAGGGGGACTGAGAAGTGGCTTTATGGAAAGATCTTATGAGGGAGAGAGCACATATGAAGGCAGAAAACCACATATTAAAAAATGTAATGAACAGATAATGAAGGCTAAAATCATCAGCTTATTGGAAATGGAAATAACTGCTATTAGGCAATATCTAAGCACTTAGTACCCAGAGGAGCTAGCATTTTTTAGTACAATGCTGTTATTCTTCAGTCCTATAGTTTTACAATCATCGTCAACCTCTGGGGATAAGGTGGAGTGTTAGATTATTCCTTGTCTCCCTATTTCTATTTGACACTTACTACTTCTTTCCCCTTCTCTTTTTTGACAATCTGTCAAATTTGTCAATCTGTCAGTAAAGCTTCTAGGGCAATATTCCTTTGGGACCCTGAAGAGGTCATCTCTGACATGAAAAATATCTGCAGCATTTCATATATCATGGGGTGATGGTTGGTACCTGTCTATTTGTTCTCAGTTAGAGAATTGCTCTTCCTTTACAAAAAGGAGTGTCTGGGTCAGCTGAAATCTTTCTGGGAGGGAGAGGCCGATCAGTGCCCTGGGAGCAGCTGAGCTCCTGCAGGCAGAAACTATATTTTAGACTGAAGGGGTGTTGGTAAGAGGTAGGAAGAGTCACAGTGATGAACTCTAATTCTGCAACTAGATTAGCATCACAGAATCATAGTTTCAGTTGGAAGGGACCCTTAAAGGTCATCTAGTCCAAGGCCCCTGCACTGAGCAAGGACATCATCAGCTAGATCAGGTTTCTCAGAGAGCTGTCCAACCTGGCCTTGAATGTTTCTAGGCATGGGCAACTCACAACTTCTGTCTGCAACCTGTTCCAGTGTTTAACCACCATCATAATTAAAAAAATATTATTCTTATATCTAGTGTGAAACTACCTTTTTTAGTGTAAAACCACTACCTCTAGTCCTGTCACAAGAAGCCCAACTAAAAAGTCTCTTCTTTATCTTAAAGCTTCTTTAAATATAAAAAGGCTGCAACAAATTTTCCTTGGAGCCTTTCTTTCTCCAGGCTTAACAACACAAACTCTCTCAACCTGTCTTTATAGGAGAGATGCTACAGCCCTGTCATCATCTTTGTGGCTCTCCTCTGGACTTGCTCAAACAGGTCTACATTCTTCTTATGTTAGGAGCCTCTGGAACTGGAAGTGGTACTCCAGGTGGGGTCTCATGAGAACAGAGACACAGAATCACCTTCCTTAATCTACTGACCTCTTTAGATGCAGTCCAAGAGGCAACTGGCTTTTAGGACTTCAAGCACATATTGCTGGCCCATGTTTAGTTTTTCATCCACCAAAACCCCTAAGTCTTCCTCATCAGGGCCATTCTCTATTCCTTCATCCCACAACCTGTATTGATACTGAAGGTTACCCTGAATGTGAAAGATCTTACATTTGGCCTTGTTGAACCTCACAAAGTTCAGATAAGTCTACTCCTCGAGCTTGTCCAGGGCCCTTTGGATGGCATCTCATCCCTTGGGCATGTCAGCCACACTATTTAGCTTGGTGTCACCTTCAAACTTGCTGAGGGTGCACTTGATCCCACTATGTCATTGATGAAGATGTTAAACAGTGCTAACCCCTGAGGAATGCCACCCATGACTGGTCTGTGCTTGAACATCAAGCCATTGACCACAACTCTTTGAGTAAGACCAACCATCCAATTCCTTATCCACAAAACAGTCCATAAATCAAATCCATATGTCTCCAGTTTAGAGAGAAGGATTTTGTGAGAGACAAAGGCCTTATGGAAGTCCTGATAGGTGAAATCAGTAGTTCTTTTGCATTCAGTGATCTTAAAGGTCTTTTTCAACACAAATGATTCTGCAGTTCTCTTGTCACCTGAGGCAGACAGTCCATCATAGAAGGCTACTAGGTTGGTCAGGCAGAACTTGCCCTTGGTGAAGCCATGGTGCCTGTCTCAAATGCCCTGGTCCTCCACAAGCCTTAGTGTAGCTTCCAGGAAGATCTGTTCCATCATCTTCTCATCTGCAGAGGAGAGACTGACAGGTCAGTAGTTCCTGGGGTCCTCCTTTCTACCTTTTTTAAAAATAAGTGCAATGTTTACCTATTTTCAGTCATTGAGACTACAGCTGACAGCCATGAATTTTAAAACATCACAGAGAGTGGTTTGGCAACTACATCAGCCAATTCCCTCAGGATTCTGGAATGCATCACATCAGGTTCCATAGGCTTATATGTCTTCAGGTGCCTCAGGTGGTTTCAAAGCTGATCTTTTCTTCCATTCAAAAGGTCTTTTCTCCCTCAGTCCCTGCCTTAAGGTCCATCCACCTGAGTGGTGTGGGAAAGAGATTGCCAGTGAAGGCCGAGGCAAAAAGGTTTTTGAATACCCCAACCTTCTCCACATCCATTGTTACCCATTTGCCAGTCATGTTCATCATTTTCTTCTACCTTCCTTTTTTGGCTGGCATGCCTGTAGGAACCATTATTATTACTATTCTCTGCATCCCTTGTGAAGTTCAGCTCCAGCTGCACATTGACCATCCTGTTCCTATCTGTACTCAACTGTGCAGCATCTCTTTACTATTCTCAGGATACCTGTTCCTGCTATCTGTGCATTTCCGTATTGCCCTTTAGTTCGACTAGGAGGTCTTGATGCAACCATACTGATCTTTTGTCTTCCTTTCCTGATTTCTTACATATAGAGATCAAGAGCTCTTTCACTCTATGAAAAGCATCCTTAAAGGTTTGCCAGCTCTCTTCTACTCCCTTGCCCCTGAGGGAAGTTTCTCAGGGGGTCCTATTGATTAACTTCTTGGACAGCCAGAAATTGGCTTTCCTAACTTTCAGATTCCTGACTTACTTTTCACCTGACCCATATCCCTAAAGACTGCAAACTCCACCAGTGCATGATCACTGCAGTCCAGGCTACCACTAATCTTGATGTCATCAAGCCCATTTGTGTTGGTGACCATCAGGTCTGTTATCACATCCCCTCTAGTAGGGCTGTCTATTACTTGGCTTAAGAAGCTATCTTTAGTGCATTCCAGGAGTCTCCTGGATTGCCTAGAGAGTTTCAGGGTTTGTAGAGAGCAACAGAGATTCAGAGGGCATGGTCAAAGTGTTGCAAGAAAGAAGCAGGGACCAGACAGAGTTTGCCAAAAACAAGTGTGTTGTGTTCTGCTGTAGTAACTTGAATCCTCTTGTTAGTGTGCTTCAGTGACTTATCCAAAGCAGCACACAAATTTTTATAACAATCTTAGAAGCTGCTTCAATAGTGGAGGTCAGAGGCAGCATGTCCACATAGTGCAATAATGCACAGTTTTGATCCAAAGCTATATTGATGTGGTCACAGTGCCCTGCATTGCCAGGCTGGATAAGCTTTACTAGCCGGCTAGTAAGCAGCTAGCTAAGGTGTCTCTGCATTTATTCTTCACTGTTTCTTCTTCAAGAGCACGGGTGGATGGAATTAAGCCAAGCTTCTTTAAGTGTTTCTCTTTCTAGTCCTGGATTGTAAATTAATTCCTTAACAATCACTGTAACCCTAGAATTTCCAAATATTTAGACTGCATCCTGCTGCTGCTTCTATATCCTTTTTAGCCAAGTTCTCTTTCATAGTCATCTGTTTTTAAAAACTGGAATAATTGCACAGTCCTGTGCCAAGAGCTAACACAATACTTTTTTAACGAGTCAGAACACAGCATTATATAGGTATGCAATAGAATACAGAAATTATTTTTCTTAAAATTCATTCAAGCGAGAATGTAATTAGAGGGTCATAAGAATCCTATGAAGAGGAATACTCTAATATAACCTTAACTGTTCCTAATTATGTGCCACATTATTAAGCCTGACCTACTAAGCCTGCCTCCTGAATACCACTTGTTAAAAATGTGTGACACTAGAGACTGCTACAGACACTATTAGGGAGATTGTATTCCTGCCTATATATGTTCCATTTCCCAGCAATAAAGTCCCTTTCTAGCCCAAGTCCTTACTGGTAGCAGAAGAAAATGGTTATCTTGAGTACAATGGGGAATATGTCAGTGTCTTTCTAGGCTTGTTAGGAAAGTATTTAAAAGAGGGTTCTCAGAACGTGGAGTTTGCCTGTGATTGCATTTCAGAGTAAATTTTATGTTATTAACCACTTAAACTCTGGACTTGGCACAACCTGTTACCAGCCATGGGTAGATCAGATCTGGGAGGAGCAATGCCATCTCTCTTTGAAAGACACTAAGACATCTTCTCCACTCTATTCAAGGTATCAGTCTCAACCTGACATCATTTCACTTGTTTCTCAGTAATGTGCTTATAAGTTCATTGAAGCAGGAAGGAGTGGGAGGGAGAGCAATATACCTGGGTGGTGGCAGCCTTTTCAAATACATGATTGCAAGGGGGAGAAAAGGCAGAGCTTCAATGTCTGAAATGTGCAGTCTCTTGGAGCAAGATACTTTGAAAATACTTCAAAATGAGCCCTCAATACGTTTTTCTGCAAATGAGTAACAGTTTAAGAATTTTTTCTTGATGCTAGTGTGAAAGGCTCATGCCTGTAGTCAGGAGGCTTTGAATGTTCCCTGCCTACAAAGCAAAAGATTCAAACATCCTCCCCTTTTCAATCTTCTCCTTTCGAATCCTACATTTTCCTTCCAGGGGTCTTTATCCTCTGTGAGTTAAAGATCCACCACAGGGAATTTCCTAATGCTCTAGTCTCTGAAGATCTGTACAGAGTGTTTTGCAGACATGGGACAGGCTGCTCAGGTGCTCATAACAGAGCTATATCCCTTAAATGTGAGTAGAGTTGGATTTTATGCTTTTTTGATTTTGTTGTTGGTCCCCCCCACACACTGTCCTGATCAAATTCCATCAATTTTTTTTCCTGCTATCTTAAACTTTTAAAATCTGTGGCATTCTTCAATGGTCTCTGCCCCTTTTATTCCCCTTTTCTGGTTTTACAATAATAAAATAAAACAGACTGCTGGCTTTTCAGGCATAGAAATTGATATGTTATTCATTATGAATGGAAAAAGGCACGTGTAAAAAAGCTTTCAGTTATGTCTCCACAGTTCTGGGAACCTAATGCCTTCTTCAATCCTTTACTATTTGAAAGTATTCTGGAAGTGACAAGCAACGCCCAAACAATATTTTTCTATTTCCTCTTGAGTCTGCACTTTTTTCCCCCTCAGTCTTACAGTTTAATAATGCTGCTGCCGTGCAGGGCCTTTTAAGAGTAAGTGTATACTTTTTAAGGAGATGTAGATATTCTTGGTGGGATGGGGAAGAAGAGAACTCTGATGATCTCTCTTTCCATGTCCCACTTTCCTTGCATTTGGATTAGACCATCCATCACAGAAATCTGTGGTCTTTTTCATAAGAGCTTTAATGCTTAATGTCTGTGGCTGAATACTTTTAATTTACTTTTTCTTTTTTCTTTCTTGCCTTTTTTTTTTCCAAAAAGGATGAGCATCCCATTGCTAGAGAGAGTACCTTGTAATTGTGTTGCATATTAGAAACTAAAATCATTAATCCCTTAGGACTCTTATTCTCATACATTTGTAGTACATGTCTCATGATCTTTAAATATAGCAGTTTCTCATTACTACTAATGACAATGGTGTTAGTGTGATAATATAATTGCTGTGGTTTTGAGAAACATGAATTGAGTTAAGGGTCAGGAGCTGGTTTCTTTTGGTTTTTTATCATGCTCTCTCTTGTCATGCATTTTAATTTTGCTCAGTATTCAGTGGGATATAACCCATGTATAATGCAACCCAATTTTTGCAATAGTTAAGCCAGAAGGAAGGACCACTTGAGAAAAAAATTAACCCTTTAGCTTCCTCTCTTTTCCAGTATGTTCTGTTACTCTGCTTTGACTAGACTTTGACACACCTAGGAATGCCGTGGGGTAAGCTGTGAGGCAGCATATAGCAGAATGGATGTGCACTGCTTGCCCTGTAACAAATGCAAGAGTTGTTATTAGTGGGTTAGCACTTATGAGGAAATGTGAATAAGCAGCACTAGACCCTGAGGGTATGTCTACACTGTGCAGCAGAGCACAGCCCAAACAGTCCCCAGCTAGGTCCAGGCAGGCTGAAGCATCAACACAGCACAGCACAGCAGCATATGAATGCCGACAGCAAAATGGCTGTGTTGTGTGCTGGCGTGGCAGTTCTCAGCAGTACTAATGAGCACCAGTGACACGGACTATTTCTCTTCAAACTTTGTTTTACTGTCTTTGCCCTACTTTTTTTCTTTTTGCCTTTTTTTTTTTGTTTTGTTTGGTTTTGGTTTTGGTTATTTGTTTGTTTGTTTTTCTGTTTGTTTATGTTGTAGACAGGACACTTGTATAGGCCTCATATAGGCAAGTAATTTCACTAACATTTGCATGTATATATTGATTCTATATATACATGTTTTAATAAAGAATGATAGATATCAAGTGATGCAGACTTTATTCCTTGCAAAATCTTATCTTGAAATCAGTGTAATGCATTAAAGAAGAGGGGAAAAAAAACCCACCTTTGTCAATGCAGCACATGTTCATGTAACTGCAAACAGGCACAACTTGGTTACACATCACATAGTGGTTTCTACTGCAAAATATAATTTCTCTGTGATTTGTTCTTTCATGCAAGACTTCAGGAGCCACTGGTGATACATTAGCAGTTTCTTGTTGCTGTTACGCATTGATTTATATTTTGGTGATTTGGACCCCTTACAGTGTCCATGAGTGATGACTTTTTTTCTGGTGCACATACATCAAGGTCTCTGAAGCTCTTGCTAACTGTTCACCATTTGAGGCTCCAGCTGCGTGCTGTGCACATTACATCAACCTGCTGAGCTGAGCAGAGATGTTCACCATAACCTGTTTCTTAGCACTCTTGTAGAGCAGGGGATGGAACTTAAGGATGTTTTGGGAGAAGGAAAAGTTACCTGCATGAGGCTCATAACAGAGAAAAATTAAGGGAAAAAAAAATATCCAAGAAAGACATTTGTATTAGTGCAAGTGCACCAAATAAATGTTAATGTTCCATGCAGGAGCAAATGCAATAGTCAAGTATCCAAGCTAGAAAAACAGGAGGAAAGCATCTAAAAATAGTGATGTTTAAATACTTATTCATACTAGTTTGGGGATGTTTTCACATAATTTTTAGTTAATGTCTGGGGTGGGTTTTTCTCTGCCGGCTGCCAGATAGCCATCCAGCTTCTCTCTCTTCTTCTGGCCTCTCCTTCATGCCCTCACGGCCCCCAACAGCACTGAGGGGGAAATAAGATGTGGGTGAAGATAAAGACAGGGAGATCCCTTACCACTTACCATCATGGGAAAAAAAGACTTGATCCAAGGAAAATAATTTTAATTTATGGATATTGAAAATAGAATTGGATAGTGAGAAACAAAGAAAAATTATGAAAAGAACACCTTCTCCCAGACCTCTCCTTATTCCCAGGTCCGCTTGGGAAGTATGTGCAAGTTTTCTATTGGAAAACTAACAGGCAAGGCAAATAATATGTTCAGGCTTGCATGTGGTGATAAGTAAGAACTGATGACCTTTATTTCACTTGCCTGAAAATCAAATTCCCTAAAACTTATCATAGAAAAGAGCTACTGATGAGAAGGCAGAAAAGAACCTGAGGAGAGATACAGGAAATGCAGGAGATCATGGTTCTGTTTCACAAGTTCTTTACCTGCCACAAACTGACATTCCCATTTGCTTCCACAGGATATACCTGCGTGACACAACTGCTGGTGTGCCACATTAGTGTCTGAACTTGGCATTTGACCATGTACTAATCCCATCTCTGGTGCTGCGCTTGGATGCAGCACTCCAGCATGCAATGCTGACTAGCTGTTAAAAGGGATAGTGATGTGCCATGGCACTTGACCACTTTCATGTTCTTCACGAACTGGAAAAGGCTACTTGGAAGCCTTGATGTTAATCACCTGCTTTCAAGGCAACTAGAGAATTTGTTGTGCTTTCCTGTTTCTGCCTGATGTGGGTACATGGATTCAGTCATCTCTAGGATTTTGCACAAAAGTAGATGATCACATCCCTGATACATTTCTTAGCTCTTCTTATCAAGCTATTGTTTTTTATTGCATTTCTTTAATTTAGTATTCTGGGTGCAAACCTGACTCCCCTGTAATCAATTGATAAATACCTTACCTGTTCCAGACGGCTGGAATTGTAACAACCAGTTTCTGTTAGTGTTGATGGATGCAGCTTCACTCTCTCTAAATAAAAGAGATAAAAAGATCTCTAAATAAAAGGAGATTGTGGGGGGGTGGAGGCACACGAGGAGGGAACCAGATTATTAGAAGTTTTTGTTATGGAAGATTGTGAAGGGCTCAAGTTGAGATTTTGAGAAATTTATAATTTCAAAATGGTTATACCTTTCTCTTTTCTGATTCATCCTCTCTGTCCTTCCTATTTGTACCATAACAATCACTGTTTTATTTCAGTAAAAACAAAAGGAGTTAGTCGGCTCAAACAAACGAATGAGGTCTAAAACACCTAGCTAAAATATTGAAGTGTAAAATGATGCCTTACAGAGAAACGCAAGCAGTTTTTTGCAGCTAAATTATGAAAATTACTTAAATTTTAATTTTATAAAATGACAGAAATTCAGTGCAGTCTGCCAAATCATTTCAAAATGAAAGTATTAATAAGAGACTCTTATGAAACACTCTTTCTTCATAGGTACTGAAACTACCACATACTTTATTCTGTCTAGTGATGTAAATATTATCTGACATTACATTTCCCTCACTGCATCCTGTTTTGGCTAAACTTTGCATGTAACTCCATAAAGACTTACTTTCAAAAGAATCTTTTCCCAGAGAGTTTCTGGTGTATAATCAATCTGCTGCCACTTGCTACTGGCTATCCACCATTTCTGGCAAAGTTAGCATTGAACAGAAATGTTGAAAAATTCTGCTGTTCCTTCAGTCTCACATTTTTATGATGATGTGTTAAGCCAAAAAGAAAAACTTTGTCAAATGATTTGCTTTGGGGTCTAGACTGTAACTTGCAAATGAGAAAAAACACATGCACAGGCAGTCTGAATATTCTAAAGTCCATTCAGAATGGAGGGTGGAGGGGTTTTGTTTTCTTTTTAGATGATCAATTGTGTGCCAGCTATAGTCATAGTATACCATTACTTTCATGTTTGCAATTAGTCCCCTCACACTTTCTCCTGGCATTTGCATTTCCCTTATGCTCCTACAGGCTTTTCTGCCATTTGGTGTTCTGAACATACTGCTTTCTGTATTTGTAATGAGACAATTCAGATTCTAGATGTATGCACTTCTGTCAACTGTAAACAAAACATTTTTTTTAATATGTATATATGCATACATTAAATATACAAGTTTCTTTTTAACGACTAATCCTTTTGAATCAAAGTCACAGATTTTCATGCAATTTTTTTGTTACTGATAGATCAATTTAATCTCACTTTTTGTTTCAAAAATTATCGTAGTGTAAATACTTGTTTTGTTGTCATGAATGGGTTACTGGATCATGATTATGAAACAACAGGTTAGTTATTCTGTTATAGAATTAATCTTCAAATAACATTAGTGGACCTTTGTCATCTTGATATTATGTTATATCACTGTGTGCAGAACCAGATGGGAAGGGAAATGAGAAAACTCCCTTGGTACAAATGCCATCTGATGAGAAGAAATAAAACCACCTGTTCTGCAGGTTAAAGGCAGAGACTTAAGGTTTCTTAAGACAGATAAAGTTTTTTACTCTTTTTTTTTTCTTTTTTTCTGGCCTATGTGGACCTATGGTTTCTTTCTTACATTTTGTTGGAATTATTAATTGCATTCCTGAGGCTACAGCTCAAAATCCACAGGTTATCCAGTGGTGAAATCTCACCTTTTTTTGAGTAATTAACAGTTCTTGCACCCCTTTTTATGCTGTCCTTCCTTTCCTATACATACTCATTATCATGGTTTGTCAATTACTTTCCAAACAGTATTAAAAAAAGATAACTCTCTAACATTAGCAATTGCTCAGAAGCTGCTAATAGCTCTCCTGAGAGCACTTGTCTCACCCCACATCTCCCACCTTATCAAAAGGTCACATTAATTATAGGACCCTTGCTGGGAATAAATCAATGTGTCAATCAGAGACCCACAATTGTGTTGCAGTTGCAAAGTAAAAATTCCAGAACAAGGTTATATTTAGGGCCTTTTATTTCTTTAATACTATATTTGTGAGTTAACTTAAGAAGAAAAAATAATGGGAGCATATTGTAGATTGAGATTTGTGTATATTTTTAAACGAACATTTTTTATTTGTACCTTTATTATCAATTATTCATATGGTTCTTAGAATTATAATACACTTTTCTGTGTCAAAAAAACAATTGCCTTCCACTAAAAAGGAAACTTAAAAAGGAAATATAATTGAATTCCAGAACTGTTCAGTTTCTTGTCAAACTTTCCTCTATTTCACTTTCATCATTCATCTGAATATTTTAATGCTGGATAGTAAAACAATCACAGCTCTAATAACAAATATTTCCTTATTTAGTCTCTTTAGGTCTAGGTGAGTTCACAGTCTGCAAGAGTGTTTAGGGTATTCTTTATATGTGTAGGGCTGTTTAGCTGTTTTGTGAAACAGACAGTTTCTAACAGAAATGGCAGTAGATTAGAAACTGCATGAATAAATAAGAAAGGAAAAATGTTTCATTTACCCAGTGTCTCACTCATTTTTCCCCCTGATCTGGTTTTATTGTATTAAGCTGGTTTCCAGTGGTGATAAGCTGCATAGAAACTCATTCACAGACCGCTGTTAAATCCCAAGATTAGATCAAATTCTCATATATTGTTATTACCACCAGCCTAATTCTTCAAGATCTTAATTGTGAGCTAACTACTCAAGCAAGTTAACATAAAATTTAATTTGTGCCCATCAGCTTGAGGCTATAGAAGTGTGTAATAAACTTGATTTATAAACTTCTCATTTTGCTGACCATTAAATAAAAAATAATTTATGTGTGCATATGTTAATAATGCAGAGGAAACAGTCTAATAACTTTCTAAATACAGTTGGATTGGTTGTTACATCTATTTAACATGGTGCCTGAATCATTGTCTTAGAACCAGAGAACTTGAAGTCTAATTCTGGTAATGTTAAGAGGCAAAAGTAGAAAACTTCCAGGTTTAAATTATCCAGGTAGAGAGCTCAGGTAAGAGGAAAAATGAGTAAAATACATAGGAGAAGATCCTTAAGATACCAAGTTAAATGGAGAAAATAGATTATTTCCTTTTTTTTCTGAAGATTTTTTTTTTTTTTAACAGAAACAGAAACAGTTCCAGTGCAAGTCAGTTATTTCCATCTCTTTCTTATTGCTCAAACAAACAAAAAAAAAACAAAAAAACTAACAGAATATTAGTTCCAGTGCAAGTCAGTTATTTCCATCTCTTTCTTATTGCTCAAACAAACAAACAAAAAAAAAAAGTTATGCTTGTGAAGAAACTGAGTATGTGAAATGTTCTTAGTAACTTAGTAATACAGTACATCTCTAATTTAGGCTTATAAAAATACATGTTGTTGATATTAGCTTACACTTATAGAAATTCAAAGGTTGATTAAAATAGGAGACTTTTGTTTCCTACCTGCCAAGACTTTCAGTGCTGCCATAATATCCTGATGCAGAAAACAGAAGGACATTAAGGTAAAACAGGCTATGCTGTGTGATCTGTCATGGTAAGAGAGCCTGGGTGGAAACTGAGGACTAAGTTGTAAGTACAGTGTGTTTTCATCTTGGCTCCAAACCCTTTGGAAGATGCCCTTATGGTCAGCTTGTCCTGCAACCTGTGAAGAATACTGCATCACATCAGTGGCCCCATGAGTTCAGTAGAAGCTAATGTTGTTTTACTTGTCCAGTGCTTTGCTTTCACTGAAGCTGGTGTGGCAGTGTTGTGAAACAAGGCAGAGGGAGGCTGAGGAGGGAGATGCACCACCACAGGGAGCTGGGAAAAAATAATAAAAAATTAAAATATTCCCCAGTACTTTTGTTTCATGTAGTAAAATTGGTATTAATGGAACAGCGGACATAGCTGGCTGTTACAGAATGAAACATCCTTACTAATCTTTCTGATGTTGACTGGTTTATGACCTGGAATAATAATGTATATGTACTTTCAAAAGTGCTTAAAACAAACAAAAATCCTAAATTCCTCCATGCTATAATATGTATATATAAAAATATTCTCCTTTTATCTGCCAAGAACTCAAGTTTCAGCATCTCTCAGTAAGAAAATAACATTGTAGGCATTTCTAAACTTCACACCAGTCTTTGAGTCAGCTAATTCTGTTTTATTCTTTGTAAACTGGAGTTCTCAAGCATGCTTATTAAGTTATTATGTGAAACCTGTTGAGGATGAGGGTGCTAAGATGCTTCAGATTGACATTTTGCAAATTTGTCCATACTTAGAAGACTTTGGAAGGGTTTTTTAACCATTTTAGTCGAAAAAATATGCAGAACACACTAAAAAAATACTACATCTAGGTGTTCCATCTAGGTGTATCACATAGGAAAAATTAGGTGTTAGAAATGAAGTGAAAATTTTGGATAAAATGAAACCAGTTTTGATCAAAACCCAGCTGGTTGGGGTATGTGATATTATTTCTAAACCTTTTTGCTCTGAAGGAAGAATCAAATTTTCCCTTGGAGTGATCAACATTCTTAGTTTAATTTTGGAATTTTTCATGAGGTTCTGTTCAAATGAAAGGTAAATCTTTGGTAAAAGTACTGTGTTCTAGAGGCTGATTAAATAAAAAATTTTTCTGTAGACATACAAATTAAATCTCAGTTTCTAGACTGAGTGTGACAAACTAAGTCATTGAACAGATTCAGAGCAATCAGCAGAGAGTAGAGAAGAGAAGAATGAATCACTTGCAATACTGGAACTGATTGATTTATTTATTTACTTGCTTATTTTTTAAATATTGGGAGCAATTTATGTCTGAAAATGTTTTAAAACCAGCATGCCTAGTAAGCCCTCATCCAGTTCTGACAGATGAACACTGTTGCTAGCTCATTTTCATTTCCTGTATTTACTATTCTTTTTCATCATTATATTTTTATAAATAGCATAATAAGTAACCAGAATACAAAACCTGGGCACTGCAATTCAGAAATGGTTGTAGCATTAGTCTCATTCTCCTTGCCTCCCTAGAAGTACATGCAAGAAAGTGTGACTGTAGCTGGTACTGCTAATTAGCACTATGCTATCACAATTTCCAAAATATGTGTTGTAATACTTAAAATTCAGACTACAGGGCATATCCAGTGCTCTATGAAGCAAGAAGTAATTCCCATGGATAATTTCTAATAGAACAAATGATTTCTAATAGCAGAGTTCACATTGAGTGCAGATGTGTGCCTTGATTTCACTTAGGCAAGAGTACCATGCTTACTGTGAGGGCTAAAGATAAATGCTCTCATGAGTGTGTCCTGCTGTTGATGGCCACTAAATTAGTCAGGCATGGTGAATCCATGCTAGCTTCTGATATATTGCACTGAATCTGGAGTTACCTGTATTCAGAGATTCCCCAAAAAGGTCTTTCTTTCTCAGAAATATTCAATAAAATTATGAGATTTCTGCATAAACTGCATAGCTGCACATTACATGCAAACTGGAAGCATCCAGGATATATTGAGGATATTACTCGTAAGCAAAATAGCATGTGAAGTCCTGCAAAGCACACCCCTATGGAAAGTGTAGTATATTTTAATGGCTCATGATTTATCACCGAAAATAAAGTGTTTCCTAGATGCACTTGTTTGATTTAGTATGCACAGAGAATACACTAAGGGTGTTCAGAATGTCACGCTTACTATTTCTGTTAGGCAAATCTTAGGCAGAAATATGGCTACTTTGTTCAGATCTGAAAAAAGTTTAGTAATTTATAAATTTCTGTGTAATGATCATATGCAGTGATGGTAAGTTGAATGTTAATAGAAAATCTTTTGAATGAACAATGTAGTGTTCATTCTGAGGCCACAAGGTGACTTTTTTTTTTATTAAATCGGCATTTAAGAATTTGATCATGAACAAGAAGGTCAGATGTCCTTTGACTTGTTGAAATATCTTGCTAGATAAGGCATTATAACCATTCTGGCCTCATTTTTATTCTCTATTTCTTGAATTCCTGTCATCACACAGGAATATAGGCACAAAAGGAAGACATGGAACTTAACTATATTCCAATTTGAAGACTGTACTTTTCAGCCTTGCAAAGTACAAAATATTCTGGTTTTTGTTCCCCAAGGGCCTCTAGAACCTCTTTGAATCTGAGTACAGTACACAATAAACTTCTTAATAGCATTTCTTGCATATTTAAAAAGAAAGATAGGTCTGCATGCTTTGTTGAGCGTAAGCTTTTCACTCAGCTTCCTACAGGTAAAAAGCAATCTAAGACGTTTAAAATTTGGCCATAGTTGAGTATGATTTGTGGAGGATGAAGGGTGGTGTTCAGCTGCAGCCCAAGGAGAAGCCTTCTTTCATACCTCTCTAACTGATTCCAGAAATGAAGCAAAAGCCATTCTGCAGAGAGATGGACAATAATGCTAAGCTGCCACTACATTTACTAAAGAAAGTATTTACTTGCTACAGCTCTGAACAAATTGTTCTGGTACGCAAATGGTTGCAAATCTACTTGAAATGCTTTAGCAAAATGCTATTAACCCTTATTATCAGAGGCATCATAATCACACATCAATAGAAAATTGGGTTACATTGTAACACTTGTTATTGCTCAACAAGTTCAGTAGAAAGGTAGCCAACAAGTTCAATAGAAAGGTAGCCACCCTACCCCCAACACATATTTCAAACAATCTTTTCCTTATCTGCTTGTCATTGAGATGATCAAGGATACATTAGTATATGTTTCAGTGTAATGATCATTCTGTGTCATTTTAGTATTTTAAGGTACAATGATGGTAAAAAAAAAATCTTACAGGTTATTAATTTCAAGGAGTATTTAAAACATTTTTCATTTGTGTTCTTCTGGATACATTTATTTACTTTTTTTTTTTTTTTTTTTAGTAGCAATTGCTTATAAAATAGAAAGCTTTTGGCAACAGTATCTTAATAACCACACTTTTTTACTGCAATTAAGGAACAAAGGACATCCTAAGAGAATCTTTTATTCATAATTTTTCCATTTGTAGAGACGATTGACTGGCTTTATTCATTAATCGGAAAACTCATTTACATACGAACAGTACATTCCTTTCTTAGGAAATGATAATCATTATTAAAGGATACCTAATTAGCTACATTATTTATTTTTTTTTTTTTTTTATTTTTTACAATAACTAATCATGAATCAGCTGCAATA
This sequence comes from Margarornis squamiger, assembly GCA_035222235.1. Classification (NCBI taxonomy): domain Eukaryota; kingdom Metazoa; phylum Chordata; class Aves; order Passeriformes; family Furnariidae; genus Margarornis; species Margarornis squamiger. Next base: position 70,074,300 of record JAWWTY010000077.1, on the reverse strand, counting down.
TAGAAAATAATACCTTAATATTTTGAAGGATGTATTAATTTTGCCTATTTCTCTGGCTGGTAATACACATTCAAATGCAAATCTTGAAATGTTTCAGGTAGTTAAGGCAAGATCTCTTTGTAGATTGCTTGAAAATACTGCAAGTTTTAGAAAAGATGTCTGATTTGCATTGATGGTTCCTTTTCCTATATCACTTGAAGCTGTCATCTGGCTAAAGGAGGCAGAGCCAAAAGGCAGAGACCCCCACACTTTCTGCTTTTGGAAATTCAGAAGATGCTACTTTTTTTTCTGTTGTTCTGACAAAAGGCTGTATTAGGCTCATGACAGGTGGTGTTGGTCACTGGGAAAATTGTTGTATATCTTATTTTTAGATGTAGCAGCTTTGAACCTTACAAACAAGTTATAATTCTCTATGTTGTTGATAATAACATTTCAGTCAAAGGATGCAGAAAGGAAATTTTTAACCTTAACAGTTATTAGAAATTTCTAAGTCTGGCTTCCATGCATATTTTTAAAGATAACTTTAAATAAATATATTTAGATATTTCATCTAAATAAAGGAAAAAAACAGAACCTTTTTCTGAACGCTAGCAGAAAGTATGAGCTCTTAATTTTTATGCCAGACTGTTTTCTGAGGCAAAAGACAAGAACCATTAAAGTAGTTTCATGTTCTGCTAAGGTATTTCAAATGCAAGTAAAAAGGAAAAAAAGCTATCATAAAATAGAAGTGCCTATCAAAGCTTCTTAAGAATATTTGACAGGCAATTTAGCTGTCTAGCAGGAGAGAATTTACTGCAGTCAGATAGGTCATATGTCTTTAAAATTTTTGGAATCCTCTTGTGTGAAGCTAGACACTACAATTAAGCATAAGTGTGTTATCATATTCTAATATAATTGTATTGAATGAGATATAGGGGCAACTTAAATACTTCCTCTATATGGTGTTTTAAAATATTTCAGTGTTCCTGAAATGAAGTTAGCTTGAATCAATAGTCTTAAGTATATTAATCATATTTAATACGATCAGAGCTGAACTAACTTGACACAACTAATAAGAAAGGGCTGAGAGATTTATTTAAGTAAACCTTTTCAAAAAAGCTGGAAAATTATTTGCCATAGCCTTTCATTATATCTCTGCACCTTTCATGTTCTGGCCAGGAGCCGTCATTAAAGTCTGCTCTTACTATACTCTTGGCCTGACTCTAAAAGAACTAAGTGTCTGTGAAGAATTATTTTCTTGCAAATTTGTAATTCTTGACTGTTAGACATCCATGTTTTGTGGGCTGAGAAAGTTTTATTACTAAAATATCACACCTATCAGAAGAAACCACTCTGGTAATATTTTCTTGATGTGTTCCATTCTAAAGCATTGATTTTTAAAGTAAACAATTAACCCATTCATTTATTAATAGTTAAACAAAGCAGATGTTCAGATAATTAACCTAAGAATACTGCAGATGCTCAGAATATTTTATACGCTTCTTAAAATTGTATTCATGTATCATGAAATAAAAATTGCTGGGTTTATGGGTTAAAATGTTATTTCTGCAGTATGTCTCTTTTAACAATTTGGGTTTTTTATCCCCACAAAACAAAACTTTTAATGATCTGTGCCACTTTTGGGATCTAAGGCAGGCTGTGTTGACTTGCTCAGGACAGCATTCCTGTTCATTAGGAAATAAACTAAGTACCTTCAAATTTTCTTGAGAACATTCCATCGTGGATGATGACTCTGATGATCTGAAGGCTCAGTTTTGGATCAGTCGATGATTCCAGAATTGTGGATGAAATCCACACAGAGGTGAGCGGTAATTGGAGACTGAGTGTGTCTTTGCTACACAAGTAAGCAGAGATGTGGAAGCTCTTCTACTGCTGGACAAGGAATTAGGATTCTACATAGGATGTTGTAGCTACAGGTAGGAAAAATGTAACCTGAATCTGGAAGCTATGAATACAAATGACAGCTGCCTTCAGGACCTTACAGAAAGCAATAAGTATATTTACTACAACCTGCATTTATAGAGGCTACCTTTAAAAACAGACATACCTAAGACACAGCTGCTAGATAGTGCTGAATTACATGAATTAGTGCAAGTTTTAGCTGATCTTGCTATGACTTCCTTCACACACCTATATATCTATATATATATTTATATATATAGGGTTTTTTTCTGTGCAATAGTATCAGCTTATCTACCTACAACCAAAAGAAAAGAAGAAAAAAATCTGATTTTTTTTCTCATTATATTTTATAACTTTTTATGGTGAAAAAAATATTCCATTTGTAAAGCAGAGGAAACTACAGTAGTACTAACAGAGCAAACACTGACACCATTATTTTTTTTATTTTTTTTTTTTTTGTAAAATCAATAAACTCCATGTACTACAGCTCACAATTAATGCTTGGTTACAGTTTATTGTATTTATCATTGAATACATCACTACTTCATATTGTGTTTACAAATGTGTTTCAGGTAGTATAAATTGTGACTGATGCAAAATTATGCATTTAATAAACAAAGCAGGAATGCACAACTATGCTACATAAAAGCTATATATGTAAAATAAAAAAAAAATCTTAAAAAATAAAGTTCATGTCAGGGTCAAAAGACAGCTTAATTCTTCTGGTTCTGGAAATGATTTTTCACCCAAGATGGGTAATTCAAGAATAATTAAATCCCTTTTATATTGCCTGCAGGCAACTTTATTATTTAACTTTATTATTTTTGTAACTGCATGGATTCTAAGTCAGCATGATAGATCTGTAATTGTTTTCATTTCTTTATCTGCCATGTTTAGCTTTTTCCCTCCCCTCTCTCTATAGCAGTCATTGTCTTAATTTTGTTTTTTGCTCCTAGCATGCTGTTGGCACACAACAAACAATAAACACTAATTACAGTCATCAGCCACATTCTAAAATCCTTAGGGCTTGATGTAAAACCTGCCAGAGCTAAGAGGTATCCTTCACATGTAGCATGATAGTTAAAGCCAGAGTTAGGATGCTGTGATTCTTACTATAGTCCTAGGGTTGACCTACTGCATGAATTTGTGTAGATCTCTTTACCTTTCTGTATTGCAGACAGGCAAAATGGAGAACATGTACGGTTTTGTTTGTTCAGATGGCGAGCTCTCCAAGGCAGGTGCCATCATTCAGACTAAGTTTGTCAAGTCTAGAGCTCAGTCGAATGGACTTTGTTTGGTGACTGTGTGTCTTAGCAGAATATTATTGTAGCATAATGGAGAAATAGCTTTAAGGAATAGTGGCTATTTGTTAATCTATGGGTACTGAATTAGAGAGACTTTGTGAAGGCAAAACCTTATGCAATCAGCAATCAGTAACATATATACTCATCCCAGATGTGTTACATGTTCAGTTATAAAAGATTCGGAACTGGTCACAATGGTATTCCCACCTCATTAATTTAGGCAGGCTCCAATATCCTCCTACATAAGTAATAAAGAGAAATATTTTTATTTTATGGATGTTTTAATGTTTTTTTCTGTTTGTAGTTTTCACTTGTTTCGGTATTTTAAAGTAGTCATGCTGAGGTTTACAGTTCTGTTATTTTAATAATGTTGTTAACCTGAAACACAATATGTTAGATATATTTTACGTACTTTCATTTCAGGGAGATTTCTTTCCAGATGCACTAGATTGATACCTCTTCTCTTGAGAAATTTTCTCCCTATGTTCCTGGTATTTTGGGTTTGTCATTGTTTTTTTGTTGTTTTTTGGAGGGGATTTTGTTTTGGCTTGGTTTTTTTTCCCCAGCTGTCTTATTAAAAATCTATGGCCAGATTGTATACAGTCTGACTATGAGTTCAAATCTCACAGTGTCATTCCTCAGCAAGAGACTAGAAAAATAATATGGAGCCATCTGATACAAGCTTCTTTCTGCCTCACATTTAAAGCCTATTTTTCCTATTTTTCACTTTTTTTTCTTTTATAAAAGAAAAGATTTTAATTCTAAAAGTCAAGGAAGTTGATATCATCAGGAAGTGGGTATCAGAAAGCAGCCACTGTTATTAAACTCTTCACCCAGTGCGAATTGGTAACTTTGTTCCTCTAAAATGTATAGTTATTATGATCATGGTATAACACATCTTCTACTAAGGAGGCCATCATGCCAACAGAAAACCTATAGTATGTAGACATATACATTCAGCTTTATTATTGGTCTAGAATGATACTACAACATTTGAGAACACAGCTGTCTTTTATAATGTTCTTGTTTAGATAAATTCTTATTCCAAATGCTGTGTTGATTCAACACTTGAAACGGCAATAAGCAGAAAGCTGCAATATCTTTGCACATAACAGAGGCATAGTGATTTTTTTTTTGTTTGTTTGTTTTTTTTTTTTTTGTTTTTAAACTGAAGCATATGTAGCAATTTGTCAGGATGTGTGGTACTGCTGTGGAAATTCAAGGGAGTGTGTATTGAGCTTCCTGCAATTTGGAAGCCTTGTTTATTGTTAGCATCTCTCTCAGAATACCCTAACTGAGATAGATTTCTCATCTTAGTACAGAAATCATAGGTAAAGACAGTTTATTGTTCCTGTATTGTGCAGTAATCTGGCTCTGGAAATACCAGTTCAGAACTTTTTTCTCCTCCAAGTCCCAGACAGTTTTCCAGAGTGCTGGAAGCTTCCAGGGGAAGTGCCCCCAGATGCCATCTACATTGCCTAGACCCAGTGCTTCCAGCTGCCCCCTCTGGTGCTGATGTAGTAGCCCTATATTTAAGTAACTGCAGTACTGGGGAAGTTGACTTACAGACTGTAAGGACACCGAGGCTTCTGACAGAACTTCCAGGTGGCCTCACAGGAGGTGGCCATAAGATTTCATCTCTGCAACTCAGGAATAATCTGTTTCACCAGAGCAACAACTCTTCAGCTGCAGCAAACACTTTGCTTTTAATGAAGGTTTGGCTCCTGTCAACAGCCAGCATAGAAGTCCTGAGGTCACAGCTGGACAGTTTTCTAGATAACACTCATCTGAAACTGAAATCAGCCTGTAAACTGAAATAGTGGAATTATGCTGGAATTTTAGGCAATGTCAATATATATATATTTAATCCAGAAATATCTGTTTCTCTTACCTTGTCTCAAAAAACTTCAAAATGCCTAATTTAATGTAGGACTAGAAAAAAAAAAGATCAAACCCATAGAAGTTATATGTTTTGCATAGAAAAAATTGAAACTACCCAATATACTAGTTTGTTGGAAATCTGTGAGGTAAATTTCTCTACTGAGAATCAAGGAAGTGTCCTACCAGCTTGGGTATGGAGTTCAGTTCAGTTCCCATAGATATCTGAAATGAGAGAGAGATGTTACTTTATGACAAAAATATTTTAAAGAATGTAACTCTTGCTATTATACTGATTTTCAAAAATCCGAATCTTGTTATACAAAAGGAAGACAATTTTTTTCAACATTCTCTCATATATCTTGACACCGTTTCTGTAGAATGTGTGTAACAAAATGCAAACTGATAAAATATCACAGAAGCAGCTTGAAGCACAGTCTGCTTAGTGTCTTCTTACATGTGAATGACCAAATTCAGCTGCTTACAGTTGGGAGTATACAAGCATTTTTGTTTGGTTGGTTTGGGTTTTTTTGTTTGTTGGTTTTTTTGTTTTGTGTTTTTTTTTACTAGTTGAGTCAAAAATATCTCACCTAAAATAAAAACAGATGTAATTCTGAAACATGAGATTGCATGGTATATACAATGCATTAAAAAAAAAAAAAAAAAAAAAAAAAAAAAAAAAAAGTTGCAATCATCTTACTCTAAGTATTGTGAGGAAAGCAGAAGAAAATAAACAGATCTGTCAGCAATCTCAAAAAGATTTTATTTTCTTCGAAATTTTTCAGCACTTTCTCTCAAAATCTTTTTGAAATTATTACATAATACATTTTTCTGTGGGTCAATTACTCTACTTTACTCCCTTCCACCTTGTTCATGGTATGTTTTGCCTAACATAGTTTTCCATAAGTTGCATGTGAGCTTGGAGATTTTGTGCGTGAGAAAATTTGAGAATTAAATGCACCAAAGGAGGGTTTGTTTTAACTTTCCAGGGTTCTGAGTTTAGATGGCTTATTTATTAACTGTGAGACCAAATATATGGAGGTTGTTTTGTTTCACTGTGGCAAAACAGCTTTCAAAGTTCCTTTAACTTGTTCCTTTTAAAAATAATCTGTTGCCATTGAAAAAGAGTGGCACTTGAAAGAGAATTTCCAAGCAAAACAATTCAATAGGAAAATGAGTAGTTTTAATTTCAATGAAAGAGTGGAGAAATAATTCTCTTAGTATGTGCAGGTGATAGGGTGTATAGGCTTACTGAGCTATTAACAGTGTCTAATCCTGCTACTTCTTATGTTACTATAGAATTATGGAATCGTTTGGGTTAGAAGGGATCCTTGAAGGCCATCAAGTTCTAATGCCCTTGCCATGGGCAAGGTCTTTCACTAGACCAGGCTGCTCAAAGTCCCATCCAACCTGGCTTTGAACACTTACAGGGATGGGCAACTACTCAGGATGTTTAACCACCCTCACAGTAAAGAATATCTTTCTAATATTTATTCTAAACCTACCCCTTTCAGTTTAAAGCCATTCCTCTTGTCCTATCTCTATGTGCTACTCTTGTCCTAAAAAAGTCCATTGCCAAAAGCCCCTCTCTAGCTTTGTTGTAAGCCCTCTTCTGGTACTGGAGACTGCTGTGAGGCCTCCCCTGTGTCTTCTCTTCTCCAGGCTGAACAACCCAAACTCTCTCAACCTGTCTTCACAGAAAGAGTTCTCCAGTCCTCTCATCATCTTTGTGGCCTCCTCTGGACTCGCTCAAGCAGGTCTATGTACTTCTTATGTTGGAGATTCCAGAGCTGGATGCAGAGCACTCTGGATGGGGTCTCACAGTAGCAGAGTAGAGGGGCAAAATCAACTCCCTCAACCTGCTGGCCATGCTGGGTTTGATGCAACCCAGAATATGACTGGCTTTCTGGCTGCAAGTGCATATTGCTTGACCAAATCAAGCTTCTTGTCCACTTACACCCTCAAGATCTTTTCCTCAAGGCTGTTCTCAATCCCTTCATCCCCTAGCCTGTATTTGTGCTCAGCATTGCCCTGACTCCAAATGTTGCCCTTGGCCTTATTGAACCTCATGAGGTTTGCATGGGCCCACCTTTGCAGCCAGTCAAGACCCCTCTGGATGACATTCCTTTCCTCCAGCATACTGACCACATCACACAGCTTGGTGTTGTCAGTGAAGTTGTTGAGGGTGGATTTGACCCCACCGTCCTTGTGCCAACAAAGGTGTCGAACAGCACCAGTCTGAAATACTGACCCCTGAGGAATGCAATTTGACACTAGATTCCACTTGGATATTGGGCTGTTGACTACAACTCTGAGTAGAAGCATCCAGACAATTCCTTGTCCACTGAGTAGTTCACCTACTAAATCCATCTCTCTACAGTTTAGAGACAAGATTGTTATCTGGGATGGTGGCAAATGCTTTGTGCTAGTCGAGGTAGATGGCACCAGTTGCTCCTCTCTTGTCCATCAATGTTGTAAGCCTGTCATAAAAGCCCACCAAATTTGTCAGGTGAAGACATATTGGCTGTCACCAATCACCTCCTTTTTTTCTGTGTGTCTTAGTAGTTTCCAGAAGGATCTGCTCCATGATCTTGCCAGGCCAAGGTCATATCATGTAGCAATATAGATCTTAACATATAGCATACAGGTCACAGCATACAGCAGTATCCTGAAAATGTTTGTTAACAGAATGGGCACACAAGCAATAGCAGAAAAGCAAAGATTAGGTCATCTGAAAAGTTTTGCAACTGTTTTTGATGAGTTAACTTTAATGGTTTTTCCCATTCAAATGATGTCTGAGTCACCTAGAAATATAGAAGAAGTGTTGTGACATATTTTGTTCTCTTAGTTTCATCTACCACAGAGATATATTCCTCTTGTTAAAATAGAAACAATAACCACTCCTCACTGCTCCCAAAATCCTGTCGAGTGCTTAAGAGTATTGTGCAAAAACAGAGAATATTTGTTTGAAAGGCCAAGGAAAAGTGTATTGATGTGAAGAGGAAGCAAAATAGAGTGTTCTGGGGGATTTTTACTCTTAATATTGTATTTGAAAATTATTTATCCATGCATACTAAAATTACTCAAAGCAGTGCTGGAAATTTGATAAAACTTTCACACTCCTTTGAAATCCTTTTTTTTTACTTTCCTCATTTGACAGGTTGCTACTAGTTGTTACACTGAAAGAGGAATATCTTGCAGTCTTTCTTTATAGACTATCACGTAGAAATTATTTTCTACTCCTTGGCATTATCCATGCTTCAGTTCTCAGAAATATTGTTTTCACAAACTAGATTTCAGCTAGTTTATATATATGTTTCCTTGAGGAAAAATATACTATACACAATTATTACATGTCCAAACTAGCCTTACTGAATTCAGTCCTTCCATTTGGAATGATTCAAGAGAAATTCCTCCATATATATATATAAAACGTAGAAGGAAGAATGTATGTACACACACACACACACATATATATAGATATAAAATGCAGTGAATACTACTGTACCCTGTGTAATTCCAAGAATCAACATGAATGGCTTATTCATATATTATATATTTTCACAAATCATAAATGCTTTGTTCTTTTGGAGGTTTTTGTTAGTTTGGTTGTGATTTTTTCTTTACTTTGTCAGGGATTTTTTTTTGTTGGTTGTTGTTTGTTTGTTTTTGTTTTGTTGGTTTGGTTTTGGATATGGTTTTGGGTTTTTTTGAGCACAACTTTAGATAAAGCCTAAAACAACATTTGGGGTCTTGGCAACCATAGTGAATCACAAAATTCAGGATTCTGAAAGCAATTGGGACTTCTGAACGCAAACTGTATGACTGTACTTTCATAAAATACAGACTGATGTGATATATAGGTATAAACTATATGCCTATCCTTAAGCTTTTAGCCTTGCGAAATACATGAAATCAGGATATTAATTCTCCGCACCAATCTTTCCTTATGAGTCCTTTCATGAGTTTAAGGAGGCTTCTTGATACACCTGAAATAAAGCATTAAAAATTAAATGAAATTTGAGAAAATGCAAAATATTTTATCTTTAGTTCTCTTTTTCAGAGATAAGAGCAGATAGAAGCAAGTTTGCTCAAACAAATCCACAATATTATTTTACAGGAATGAAAATGCAAATATATTATTTGCTTCAGAGAATAGCTGTAGGGAGGCACTTGAATATTCCACCATACATCCAAGAGAATCTGTTATAGGGAGAAAGAAGAAGCTCTCCAATAATGTGTTTGACAAAACCTACTAAAGAAATATAAAGTATGAGTCTCTGGAAGCCTGTAATTTACACAACACCTAATAAATTCCATATGTAGCTTAGATTAATCTAATGTAGTTTAGAATTGAATACTTTAGATGGTTCAGCTCTCAAAAATGTTTAAAGTTAAAACCATGACAAATCTATGTAGATTTTCGCCATAGAATAGTACAAATCTTTGTAAAGGTTTAGTGTTTGAGAAGAGCTCCAAGTCGTCTATGAGATGACTTTCAGCTACAAACATGCTGCCAAAAACTTTTCCAGATTCTCTCGGACTTTCACCATAGATAGGATAGTAGCAGTGTCTTGTGTTTTCAGAAACACTGAGAAATGACCAAGCACAAACTTCTTTCTCACTTTTTTGTTTGTTTATTTGGTTGGTTTGGGTTTTCTTGCGTGGTCAAAGATAGTTTTGAGTTGGACAGTGATGCTGCTTACAGTAAAAATAAGAAGTTTCTGAGCTCAGATTTTTTTTGAATATTATTGTTAACCAGTCCACAATGTCAGAGTTTTCACCTTTCCTTTTTCTGGCTTCGAGTTTCTTTCACGGGAAATGTAATTTCTTGTCTTATTTCTGTATTCAGGTGAATTTGATATTCTACGTATTTGGGATAGATTTTAAAATTACAGCAACCAGTAGTGATGTTTATTGCTTTTTAAATTATTTCAGCCGAAAATACTAATGCAAAGGGACATCCATTGTTCTTTGTAAAATGCTGCTGTATTTACTCATCCTGTTATGCCTATCATTACCGTTTCTTTCTTTCTTTCTCTTTTTTTTTTCTTTTTTTTTTTTCTCTTAATCCAAAGGCAACCGTTCCCTCTTTCACTTAAAATTCCATGCAGTTGCTGTCAAGATAGAGTTGCACTGGGGGGATATGACAAATTAATTTGTTTAATTGAAAAATATTAACACATTTCATTTTAGAGCCTAGCTGAGGCAGCTTTGTTAGTAAATTTGATTAAATTTATTAAGTTGAGGATTGGGATGATTCCACATCTTTCAGTGGTCTTCTAATGTTGAGACTTACCTAGCATAGGCTTTCAGACAGAAACTGCTTGTTCATAGGTCTCCTGGCCACGGTTCCATGTAAGACGCTGTTTGTATTGTGCAATATCCCTTCTCACATCCTACTCTTATATTCTCATAAAGGATAAGAAAATTCACTTTTCATATTGGATGCTTTTTTTGTGTGTTCTTATTCACAATCAAGAGGACAGTTTCATTTATATATGAGAACAGTTTTCTATTTGAAGTCACTCCAAACCTCTGCCCTGATAAGGCTGTCAATTGTTTTTTAGAAATTATTTTCAGAGAACATCTTCCTAACTCTGAAATCCGTTTCATTATCCAATCCTGCCATGGGTTATAGCTTCAAGAATAAGGGTGATTTCTTGAAGAAATTTGTTATAATGAGCTCTGACTCTGTTGAAAATCAAGAGCAGTCAGGATCCCTCACACACAGTGCTGTTTCTATTGTTGTTCCAGGGAGAACAGGGGGTCCGGTCCGACAGGCTGTTGAAATTGAAACTGGGACACCATTGAAAGTTTAACCAAACAGTAGTTTTATTATCAAAAGAGTGGTCAAATAAACAGGAAAGAAAGCCCCCCAAGAGAGAGAAAGAGAGAGAGAAGGGGAAATAAGCCCCCAGGTCTGAACACCCAACTCCCCCAACGTGTCTTCCCACAGGGTTGTCTCACTGACCCCAGAATGGCCACCAGCCTCAGGGTAGTGGCTGCATTCTCAAGGGTAGGCTGGCTCCTCACAATGGTAGGCATCCCCACCACAAGGCAACGTTGTCCTAATCACGTGAAGCGAGCAAAAAGCCACAACACATGAACCATCTGCCTTTTATCTCATTGGCCAAATGATGTTTACCTGAGCAAATATGGCCGGTATTGCCCAGGTATAGGTCCCTGGCACCTCCCCCTTATATAACTGGTACTTCTCTGTGCATGTGTGGGTTTCCCTGCGCTTGCACAGTCCATTTCAGAGGGTCTTCATTAATTGGGTCTGGGAGTTTACTTCATCCTCCTCCTCCTCTCTTTCTCCTTCAAGTGCCCTTGAAGGGCCATCAGCCAATCATGA
>JAWWTY010000077.1:70018009-70062758 GCA_035222235.1 Margarornis squamiger | reverse complement strand
GTCTGGGAGTTTACTTCATCCTCCTCCTCCTCTCTTTCTCCTTCAAGTGCCCTTGAAGGGCCATCAGCCAATCATGAGAGTCCAATTAATTTTAGTTTACACAGAAATGACTCCTTCAAGGCCAGAGACTGTCTTTATTGGCCTGTTTTCCGATAACTTGGCATGAAGGGAGTGACTCCCCAGAGGTGGCTGGGCCAAACACAGACCAAAAATCTCAGCATCTAATTCTACCCAAATACAATTGTAAAGCTGAACACCCTGCTCACTTTAGGGGACAGAATGCATCAATGGGATAATAATGCTTCTGTGAACAAAAATACAAAGACTGTAAAAACCCCTGAAATATACATTCCCCCTTCATGTCAGCTCAGTGTTTTACATGTTTTTTATCAAACTAGAATGATAAATACATGTAAAGGTCTATGATAGTTATTGATTTTAGTGAGGAGGAATCAAGGAATGCAAAGCTGAATAGGAACTTTAAAGATTTCTCTCCAGATTTTAAGATAATGTGAGGAGATAAATGGTTGTTATTGACTCTGTCCTGATTGGAAGGAACAATTTTGTTCTCATCCCCATTCCATCCATTCCATTCCCATCACTCTCAGGGAGAAAAAAAACCTCAGAACTGAACTTCTTGCAGCGGGGCTAGTGAAGACCTTTAGTCTGTTCAGAGACCAAATGACACAGTGTTTCCTTCCTTCTGCAACAGCAACACGAGTAGATCATGAAATGAATTCCCTGGAGCTCTTCTCAAATGACTGGAAAATCTGCATATTTGATTATTTGTGCAATATGGATATCTAGAAATGGGATATTCTGTGTAATGGCTTTCATTAAGAGTCTACAAAGTTTGTATTTTCTCTACTATACCACTATATTATATGAAATTTAACTGTCGTGACTAAATGAGACATAATCATTCCTGAACATTTCCTTTTGCAAGGGACAGTAATGCTCTGCCCCAGATCTGTTTTCCTAATGCTTAGTATATTTTTTCCAGTGAAGTTTACCATCATTCCCATTTCATTGTGAATTGAATTTTAAGTTTATTCACAATTTCATATAATAGTAAATATCTTCAAATATTGATCTAGAATAAAGGAGGGTTAGTTGTTTTATAGATTTTGTGTTTGTTTCTCTTCTGAATTGCATTGTTTTTCGTTAGAAATACTTCTGAAAACTTATAAAGGTGTGATCGTTTTACTGTGGGTTGCCTACTTCACATTATTTTGTTACCCAGGTAGAGTGACACTGAAATATCTTTTTCCTCTCCTCCCCTCCCCTCCCCTCCCCTCCCCTCCCCCCCCCCTCCCTCCCCTCCCCTTCTCTCCCTTGACAAAAGTATATCTTCTAGAATATACTTCCCAAACATATTAGTTGTACTTTTATGATATAGCTTACCACTTCAAGAACACTTCAGTTGCTCCACAGTATCAAAGAGCACCCAATTAAACTAAACTGGCATCAAGAAATATGTTGTGCTCCTGCAAAAGGAAACACTCACAACTCATGGAGAAATCTTAATGTCAACGATCACTTTGCTTACGTATTTATCCTAATTATAAAACATTTAGGTTTTTAAGTGAATCTTACATAATATTTAAAGTGTCTACTTTACATACCAAATTGAAAGCTTCTCTTCAATGTGGCTTTCAAACTATAATATGCAAAAACATCAAAAGAATCTACTTAAGAAATTGTAAAATGTTTCAAGATCCATATTTTGAATTTCCTTTTGTTTCCTTTAAATATTTGACCTTATTATATAATAAGTCATATTCTCTTGCCTCAGTGCAACTTGTAACGTTCTGTCTTTATTGTTCTCTTTGTTTCTGCTGTAGTTTAAAAGGAGACTAAAGTTTAGGACATTAGTGTAGGAAGAGTGTAGAGTGATTGCTTAATCAAGCCGTGATAATTAGCAGGGTATATATACTTGTAAATAGAATTATTGTAAAAATATGGACAAAATTAACTAGTTGAGTAAACAATATTTAAGAGAAAAATCAAATGAAAAAAATAGAAAGCAACTGTTTTTCACTTGCCTACCTAGAAAATTTTAATTTTAAATGTGAAATATAAACCACTATTTTCTAAATGATTTTCTGTCTCACTAGAAATACATTCTGTCCATTACAATCTGTATTGAGTATGCCTTTCTGAATTTTGCTGTGTTTTAGAAGTTTCAGATTACATTTTCTGTATCCCACAAGAAGGCACTGATTCTGAAGTTCAAAAGACTACACTTGCCTGAACCATTTCTTTTATTAACATGAAAGCCTGGATAATTACATAGCTCAAAGTAGCAGGCCTTGAAAAAAGTCAGTAACAAACTCTTTTGTAATCAACCAAGTTTGCAGTAGCTAATGGAAGTGAAGTTCTTCCAGGTTTTTAGAACAAAAAAAGATATTTCAAACTAATAACATCTGTTTGAAAATGAGCCCTATAAAGGTTTAACCTCTGGATCACAGAAAGAAACATAAAGGATATATTTCAGAAGATCAGAAATTTAGGGAGCAAGTCAAAGGATTTGAAGATCTAGAGTCTGTAATCTTCTACCTTCAGCAGCCTCCCTCCTAGAAAAGCCTTTGTGTACACTTTGTCACTGTTTAGCTGGGTCTAACAGTGGATCTTTTCTGACCTCTCGAGTTGCAGGATCCAAAAAGATTACAGGATGTAATAGATCCATAAAAAAACACTACAGATTTTTGTTTTATACACTTTGGATGAAGTATTCCTCATCATAGCACTGGAAATTGTGTTTTGTCTATATATCTCTGGGTTATCTGAAGCATAAAGATAGAGGAGAGAACAGCATCCTAGGAAGTAATTTAACTCATTCAACTCCACTAACACTTCACAAAAGCAATAGAAAGTCACTGTGTGGGTTTTTTTCTTTCCCAAGATAGTTACTAGTCAAATTATTGTAAACCTTTACATATTTTTATCTTCTAAATTACTTGACATACATTATTTTGAATGATGGAAATAATGGCTGTATCAAGTAAAAAACTACAGGAAATCTGTTTTGGATCCAGTAGTATTGAGGAATTTAGTTAAGGTACTGAAAGATGGAATTGATGCTATGTTTATTAAATTCAAGGCAACAGAAAGATGGTTGACACCATCAGGTCTGTTGAAGTCTGGGCTAAAATTCAAAATGATCTTGCACTCCATTTTGTTGTTTAGGATTTGTGTGGTTTTTCGGTTAGTATTTTTGATTTGGTTGGTGTTTTGGTGATTGTTGTTGTTTGTTTGGGTTATTTTTTCTCTTCTTTAATTTGTCAGTTCCTTAAGGAAGAACATTGTCAAGAAAGAGGTGGAAGAGCTACAAAGGATCACAAGTTGGATATGAAATAATAATATCATGCAGACGTTTGCTTCGTATGCAAAACACAATGCTTCCATCTATGAAAGAAATGCAGTAATCCTTTCACAACAGTGGTCAGGCTAAGTGTGTTCTAGTAAATATTCAAAGGACTCTGTCAGGAAAAACAACTGCCAGAGAATGGCTCATATCACATCGTTATACCACTTCCTACCTTTCAGAAAAGAATGATTTGGCATCCAGAATATCTACTGAACATTGTTCCTGTTGTGCCTTTCAAAATTGTTTTGGAAAATGGCAATTTGATGGGCCAAAATATGACACCCATTTAAAAAATGTAGCTGTGTCAGTAACTGAGCTTCACAGCCCAAAATTGGTCCATGGAAGTACTTATTTTGTTAATGCAAACATGTATGCTATTTATAGCCACAGGTATCTCAGGAAAAGTATATCATTGAAGAGTCTTGGGCAGAAACAAAAATATAATTAGGTATCCAGTAAAATGGCTTATAAGGAGATATATGAATAAATTGCAATTATTTATTCTAAGGAAGAGATCTTCTATCTTCCTTCCTTCTTTCTTCTCATTGCCTGCAAAAGCATTTTTCAAATAAGTACAAATATTGCACTATTTCGGTGTATAAATTGGAGGAGTTTTTATGGTGACTATGACAAATAAAACAAAAATTTTAGCCAGGAATCTTTCAATGAAACACGCAGAAAGCATTTTATTATTGAAGAACAGAGTGTTAAAACAGATTGCTGAAGGAAATTCTAGAGACAAAAACCTTGGAATTCTTCGAATATTCTTGAAATAGTCATAGAAATATTCCTTTAAAAATGGCATTGGTATGGGTCTTGGAAAGGAAGGATGTAGATTAAATGAGCTTTCTTGCCTTGGTTTCCTATAATTGTCCTGAAACAATTGCACATTCCTGAATGTATTTATGAAAAATCATCATATTTTACATTTGTCTATACTCTAGTATAAAGAGAAGTCAGTCTGCTCTATCTTTTTAATTTGTGATTAAAATTTATTTTTAATGCAGACATATCTGATTTTGCATATACAGAAAAAGTAATGCATTAGTTTATCTATCCAGTTAGTTGTTAACTGGCTGCTTATTCAGACATAATAATAAAGCAACTCTTAATTATTTTCACACACCATAGGCATTTTTTCATCTTGTTTTCATACATTACTGTCTAGGAATATTTATCTGAGCTGTGTTTATTAGCTCTCTCCTGGTATACAGCTGCTCTTTATTTAATATTAAATTGTGTTGAAAGCAAGCTGCTTGCTATTCCAAAATACTAAAATATGTGTGTAGGTTAGATCTGCTGTCTTCCTGTTTCTTTTCATTCAAATCTTGCTGTGAAAAAATAATAAAAAGATATATAGGTTAACTTCATATCTTCCAGTATGCTCTTAATGAAACTAGTAAATTATAAAAATAAGTCCCAGTAATGATCTCTGTGGTACTCCACTCAGCTGTTGTACTTTTCTCCACATGGAAGTCAAAAACACAATTATAAAAGAATTTAAACTCATTTCTTATGAAATGAAAGGCAGCTATGTTGAAAGCTGACTTAAAAGTTTTTGCACAATATATTAACCTTCTTCACCACAATGCTAGTCTAAATTCTGCATCTGTGGACAAGCAGTTCTATGCAACAACAGGTAACACAGCGTCTGGGTTTCCACTTTTCAAATGCTGTGACAATCAGACTGCAGTTTGGTTAAAACTGTGACCAAGAATACCAGATGTTTCTTGGGTTTTGCCATTTTAATGGTATAATTTTAACAAATATTTTTAATATATTTAAAAAATAATTAATATTTTCATCCAAAACCTGCTATATGAACCAGCTGTATATTCATGTACATACTATTGTGTTCTTTAAATTTTCTATGTCCAGAAACACAAATTTTTCTGGTTTCATGAATTAATGTTTATTGCTTTATTTCAAGGTTTCTTTTCTAAGGATAGAAACTCATATTCAACATAGAACATGGAAGAACTATAATCTATTATTTTAACATTATTTTCCAAGTTTTGTTTGTATATTTTATATATTTGTAATTATGTTTTTTATAAAGGTATATATATTGATGTCTATTAAATTTAACACGTGTGCTTTTCTATACTTCTTTTTTATAAGTGAAAGACTGCATTTGCATTTAGAAATAATAATTTTAAAGTATCTTCTTAGCTTCAATCCCTTTAGAATTTTGATATGTTACCAGACCTGACAATATTGAAACTTTTAGCTTCTGTTCACCAATTGCTTATAGGTGAATTTTACTTTCTTATCAAGTCTAGAAAAATGTCTTTGAGAAAATCAAGCTGAAATTATATCATAATTCCCGTATTATCAGTTCCCCCATATTTTAAAGGACATGTACACCCCCTCTATATCTTGCTATGACATAAACATTCTAATGGCATAAAGCTATATTTTATTATATGTATATCAAAAGAAATGGGTTCAAACTTGAAAACCATAGTCATAAACATTATTGGATAGCTATCAGGCATTCAAATAGCCATGTTAATAAAGTGGGAAAAATGGAATATACAAACCAGTTTTACTTCAATAAACACAGATAAATCCCTTGTATTATGTTTTATAATGGCATTATTCATGGTGATAAGGTGATATTTTAATTTTCAGTTTATTTATTTATTTCACTTCAGTCATTTTCTGGTTCTGTCTGGTAGACTTCTGGTGTTTCAGTCAGCTATTTTTTTTCTCCCAATTACTCATGAATCATAATAATCAGCTATTCCACTGAGATTTGTACTTAAATAATTTTTAAATGTCAGCTTTCTAAGTTGGATATAATGCAGCAGAATACCATATGATGACACCACCTGAAAGATCAGTATTAATGGATCCTTGTGTTATTTTTTCTGCTAAGCTCTCTATATTACTGGAGCCGGAATATAAGGACATAGGTATGATATACATGTCTGTAATAGTTCAACACAACTTCTCTGGAAAATACAGTGGTGCAGACAGGACTTTTGATAAAAAGAAGGGGAAAGAAATAGAAAACCTTGCCTTTTAACCAATAAAATCTTTTCAATTTTAGAGAATGAAATTTTGAATAACTCTTTACAGCTTGAGGAATTTTGCATTTATCCTCAGGAGACCAAGTCTAGCATATTAAAACCAAAGAATTCCACATATTTTTTTATGTGTGTTGGTTGAAATACAATGAGCTGTACATACTAAGATATAGCAGTAAGGTTTCTCAGCATTTTGAAGGCCCAAAAGGTCTTAAATAAGCATATTTTGTAACTTTGTAATTCACTTCTGACTTCTTTGAATGTAAGATTTTTTTACTGTTTACATGTTGTATGGCAAGCAAAAAGAAAATCAGCCGTGTAGGCAGAAAGCCAAAGAAGAGCCTTTTATAAATATGTGTGTTTCTGTGAGCAAACAGCAATGTGAAACAAAATTTGATCTATTATGTTTTAAAGACACAACATTTTGCCTGCAATGAAAATATCAACAGAACATGAAAGAAGGTTGATGGGGAGCACCCAAGACACAGTTAATTACCTTGGAAGTGATATTTAACACCATGTTTTTCTGTGGCCTGTTATTTTAGTTAGACAGCCCTGCAGAGTCCCCTCTACCCATTCAAGTGGAAGTTGTGCTGACAGTCAGGAACATGAATGATAATTAACCCCGGGTGATTCCACAACTGGATAAAAGGAAAACAAGCAAGTTAGACTTGTGAGCCAGAGTACAATGTGCCCCTTTTGAAGGAGGTTGTAAATGTTGTCAGAAAAAAATATGGTGTGGAGGAGGGGAGTATAATAATTCTTACTATAATTTCATATGCAAATCAGAATGCAATAATGTTATATTTTAATTAGTACTCCTCATGCATACCTATATGCACGAGGATTTCTGAAGCCCAGTTTTGAATATTTTCATGTCCCTGTAATCTTAATCCAGCCCTTGAGTGCATTTATCCTCCAATTTCAGTGAAGTGGAGCTCTGTTTGTAAGATCACAGGGGAAACAGAGTGAGTAAATCTAAGTAGGAAGGTGCTGATTATACAAGGGAATGGTGCAGTTTAAAGGGATGGTGCTATTTAAGACTGTATCATCCCTCATGAGCACTAGGGTGGTCAAGTTAATGATCAATGGTAAAATAACACCAGTTCACCTGACTGAAATCTAAGTAGCAAACTGTGTTTTATAGCTATAGAACTAATTTTCCATTTTTAGAATTAAAAATACTCCTTTTAAGCACCTCTTGATGACATTTCCCAGAAGAGGTTATTTTCTCTCCTTACCAAATTTTGAAGTCCTGCCATGAACTGTGGAAGCTTGAATTTTGAGTTAAAATGTGAATTAATTTAAATAATGATCCTTTTATCCTAAATTACATGATATCACACATGATTTTGAACTAAATAAAAGTGTTTGAAAGCCCATATCCATCAAATAACTTATTGTAATTAAAGCAGTATTAATCCTGTGGAAAGGGCAGTCACCAGGAGAACAATGAGGTACCATGGAAATCCAAGCTGTTCTCCAAATTATCATATAGTTTTATTAAAAAGGGAAAATCGTGAAGAGCAAACTGGGACTCAATCTTCGCATACTTTAAAATGCAGTTTACTCTTACATTGGCAGGTGTTACCAGGCATTAGTCCAAGGTTCATGTCATCAGCTTGGATTTTTATGGCTACATGTCAAAGGTTTTAATGGATGTTTCACAAGCTTTCAAATATTATTTAGTCTTTTTTTACAATAAAGAAACTTATTCTCCATCTTTCTGTAGAGAATTCATCCCAGGGTTTTTTTGGTAGTGTTAAATATATTTTCTTATTTTCATTAGAGGTGTATTGAGTTATTACTGATACTCTTGCTGGGTATAAGTTGTCAAAAAACTCTTTAGGAGACCTGTACACGTATCATATATATGTGATAAAAACTTCATCTTGCTGAAAATTGTGGTCAGCTTTGTAAAAACATAAAATATGCAAGAGAGGAACAAGCAGAAACTTTCCCCCCAAGCAGGAAAGCTTTTGAGAAAGGGCTGAATGATGCATTTCATTTGCCCCATATTCACTGCCAGTCATTCTATCACCTCCCCCAGCACACTTCAGATGACACCTTCCCTATAAATAATGGGTTGCTGTTATATCTCCTAATGATGTCCTCACAGATGCAAAACTGTGCCAAGATTTAAACATTCACACTTCCTGGAAGTGATTAACATAAGTCAGCTGATTTACTTCCATCTGTCAGGTGGTAAAAGATTAACCAGCAGTGCTACAGCAAGTAATTTGTGGTGGTTCACTGTCATGACAGAAAAACAAGTCTCCTAATTGAAAATTGACAGCTCTGGCACTCATTTGAGCTAAGCTTTTCCTTGCATTGCCTCTTGAGTCACTTTGCTCAATCTATAGCTAGTCATTAAAGCACCATGAAAGTTCTCTCTGCAGGTACATAAAGCCAGGTCTTTGCCTGTGGCAGACTTAATTAAGGTAACAGCTGGATGTTCAATCTTCACATAAAAAGAGGAAAATGCAAGTGATGTTAATGTTTCTCAAAACATCATGAAAGGAAAGGTTTGCATGAGCACAGAATGATCTTGTCATGATGGTGATGTATACAAATAGTAAAAATGAAAATTTAAATATTGGGAGAGTGAAAGACTTGTTTGTCAGACATCATGTCAAACAATGAACTAGAACAACACATGGAAACTGATTACACTCTATGGGCAAGTGGCTTCATTTCAAAACTAAATATCTGCAGGCCTGAAGTGTTAGATGTGATTTTGAATTTAAATGAGTTAAATATTTTTGTAATGTAATTTTATTTCAGGAAATATATATTTCTGGAGTTTCTTCTCTGCAAACGGAAGTGGGAAGAACAAAATTATAACTTGTGACAGATCCACTGTATATGTATATCTACAATTTTTTCCTGTAATACATCCAGAAGACTACATGGGCATGTAATCAGGGCATATTGCTTGAAGTAAAAGAAGAAGAAAATGATAGACAACTTCTGTTTGTATTGTACTCATTGTTTTTTTGTATAATCACTGATTATAGTTGTCTTCTGTTCTAGCGGCTTGAAATAAATACTACTAGGGGGTTACATATGGTTGTCCACACTATTGGGATTGGTCTTGCAATCATGTCTAATACACTTTCCATTAAATGGTCAAGTTCTGTTTCTGAAGTTACGGGACAGTTCTTTAATTGTTATTTGCTATGAGAAGGCTTTAGAATAATCCTATGTTTTCACTGGCTTCAAGCCTCCTTTTCATTCTCAGCCGAAACAGAAGACTGGAATAGAGAACAGAAAGCTTAGTACTTACACTTCATTTGCATTTCTCCTTTTCAATTGTACCTGAAATATTGTATTGAATTTCAATCAGCATTTTCTTTTGCAAATTGCAGCAAGTCAGAAAGAGGCAAGAGAGTTTCTTATAAAGTTATAAAAAGACAAATTGCTTCACTTATTTAACTACTTAAACATAGCACCAAAGGTGAAAGAGCAAATACTAAATTCTTGACAGCAGGGCAAGTGGCCAGTTTAGGGATGATCCATGCTGAAACAGTGTTGTGTACATGGATCAGTCATAGATTCCTGTAAGGATTCATCTTTCAGAGCTCACAGTCCCAGCAGGCTAAAAAATAATGACACCTTTTAAAAAGCCCAAATATTTAAAGAGCAGTAAATGTGGGTTCTTTTTGTTACAATAGCTGAGTCTCTGATGTAACTACAGTGAAGTTATTAAAGCTTCATTAACGATAAAGCTGTCCTAATCTCTGTCAGTCTTAAGCATACATTTTTCAAATCTGTGTCATGAGCTTTTCTCCAGTCTTTACTTTGGTTTTCCATGTTGTAATCTTTTATTTTATCCCACTCAGTGCCATAAAGGGACCTTTCTTCATCCTTATTAGGCCTACTTATTCAGGATTCTCACAGCAGCTCTTCTATTTTCATGAAAACAGTGAGAGAGTTGTAAAAAGATATACATGTGAATGTATGGGGTGTGAGATAAATGGATGTGTGTGTAGGTTCTACAGGTAGACAACAGTAAAATAAGTGGACAGGTGCTTTAAGGAATATTGTTTAAGTTAATGAGCCAAAAAAAAATAAAATCAAAAAACCCCACAAAAAAAAAAAAAACAAACCAAAAAACCAACCAAACAAAAGGGAAACAGTAAAGAAGAAAGAAGCAATGAAATACTAACAGAAAACTGTTTTCAAGTGTACTGCTTGGAAAAAACAGTATTATGACTTCCTCAGAAAACAAAATCACAGAATCCGAATTGGAAGGGACCATTAAGGATCATCAAGTCTAGCTCTTAAATGAATGGCCCATATGGGGATCAAACTTGCAACCTTGGTGTTGATTAGCACCATACTCTAACCAACTAAGCTAATCTCCATTGGTTCAGAGAGGGAGATACAGAATGGAAGGAACAATATCTCTCGCTTTTAGATCACTCAAGTGCATAGCCTAAAGTTTTGTTTTCTCTTCCTATTTCTGGTCTAATCTATATTCAAAAAGGCAAGGGAAAAAAACCCAAACAAACAGGAAAGCTATGATAACTTAATACACTTGAAACGGGGTTTTTTTTTTTTTTTTTTTTTTTTTTTTTTTTTACAACATGCCTTTCAGGTGAGATCTAATACTTGGCCAGTTCATATTTCAAATAGTTGTTCAAAGTTCCTTTCTATCTTTTTCAAAGACTTTTCAAAAATATTTTCATGGATATTTAAATACAAAATTATTTCAGTGAGATACTATCTTCCTGAGACATCTGAATGAGCTGGTAGATATGACAAATAGCTTGCACTGTCCTGAAAGAACTGAAGGCCAAGTGGTTTATCCTAAAGTGGTGCTAGACATCTGCATTCAAGCAACTGAATTTCACACAATCTTGTTCTTTTTTTATTTTTTCAAATAGACAAAAAAATGTTCTTGAAAATATAGTTTTTGTCAGTCTAATGTGAATATGTTCAGTAACTTTAGGGTGTTTAAAAAGACATTTAGGTACTAATGTTCAGGCAACTGAATCCCACCAATGTTACCTCAAAACGGAATGTCACCTTCAGCAGGTACTAAAAATGCTTTTAGATTTATTGGGGTGACTGGGGTTTTGGTGGTGAGGTGTTTTTTTTTTTTTGTTGTTGTTGTTGTCATTTTAGGAATAAACATTAAAAGCGTACTTCTGTTTTTCAGTCTCCTGTCTCAAACTACATGGTATTTGAAGACACAGAAAGAGGAGAAAGTTTATGTAACATAGTGCTGGAACTTGGTTGTCGGTTCTTACCTTGAAACATGAATGACATCAAACGTGTTTTTATAGTAGATTTTATTACCAGTGGAAACTGCTTTTAATTTTCATGAGCAACAGGCCCTTCAGAACAATAAATCCACAAAATGGTTTAGTTTTGCAAGGACTATAAAGACTGTCATTACGAAAACAGTTGCTGAAAAATCTTATGCATGACCTTCTTTATTAAAGCAAAATTTGTTTGCTTCCTGTTGTTAATAAGGCTATAGTTCATTTTTATTAAAGCACAGCATATACCACATGAGTGCTGCTCTGTGAACAGTGAGGCTTGGGGAAGGAAGACAAACTACTTCAGAAGAAATGGTCCTTTATCCTGTTCTGGTTTCAGGAGTGCCTAACATATTTGATACAGTTTTAACTGAAGCTTTTTCATTGTATCGGTGACAACTTTAGAACATAATAAGTAAGTAGAACTCAGGTCAAATTCCTTAAATATTTGCCAAATAGATTTAGTTCAAAATATTAATATTATGTGGAACAGCAGATGGTTGTTGGAAATTATTGCTGAGATATTTATTTTAGTTTAGAAGAACATCCAGAAATTTCCTCTTATTTTTTTAATCCATTTGTACCTTATTTATAATTTCAGGTTATATTTTTTACTTTTTGATCTTTTCAGTATTTGCTACATTCACACATGAACACTTGGAAAAATAAATTGGGAAAAAGAAGCCCTGTTGTGTGTGTAATTTTTTCTTTACCTGCAGTCTACTCATGAAGCCGAAAATGAGAATAGTACAAGTCTTACAGATCTCTTCCTGATGTATGAGCTTTTTTCATTAAACAGGATAACATGAATATAACATGAGAGAGCCTTGTTTCTCATTATGTTAGTTGGGATTGTTAAAGTTTCAACATTGTATCTAGCTTCATCCATGTTAAATGAAGACTAGAAAGCATACAGCTAGCCAACTCCCTAGTGATTCAATCACCTCATTTATTAAATGTTTTTGGTTTTTTTTTCCCTGATCTTTAAAGATTTCTAAAGTATAAGGTCATTTATATTGCTATGCACAAGTAGATGGCTTTTTAGATGCCCAGGGTCAAAATTTGTATGTATTATGCATTTATAAATACAACAATCACAATAAATCAATGGTTGATTCTGGTTAGCAATACAACAGTGGGACAAAAACCCTTCAATATTATAATAAAATAATATTTTCTATGCTCATGATTGCTGTTTGTGTGTAATGAAAGCTTGGCCAAAATTTTGCTTTATTGTTGTTCTTTCAGGGATACAAAAAAAAAAAAAAAAAAAAAAAATTTCAGAAGTAAGTAGGAAGCAGTTGTATTGGTGAAGTTAAAAGGACTGAAAGTTCTGTTGTATCATTCACTGAAAAATTAGGTACCTACTGGTATTTTGGCATTGTGTTTTCTTACCCAAATCATATGCTCTGAGCATGATAGCACTGAAAAAGAGACAAGAAAATGTGATGATTTTGGTTTTGACTAGTAGAAAAGAAAGAGTAAGCCAATGCAAATAGATGAAAGCAAGAAAAAAACCCAAACCTTTAAACAGATTGGAACATACACTGTTCTGAGACTCTTACACTACAACACTGTAACTGAAATGATCATCAGACACCAAAAATGACTGCCAAACACTAGTCCATCTCCTGAATGTGTGGTCAGGGAATGCTTCTGAGCAGGTCCTTGGGAATATGCATTTGCAATTTTTGAAGGCTGATGAAGACATGATTTGTCACACATTTTTAAAGTCACCATCTGACAGTAGGATTTTCAGGGAAATGAGAAGACATTACTGACTTTGTATGGAGTCCTTTTTGAAAAGGTTTAATGGATATTCTGAGAGTGTGATCTATGTCAAATACTTCTGTTGTGTTGAATGTTACAGATTTAGCTCGCAGGTTGTGCCTACTTATTAGTAATGATGCATTAAGTGCAGTTTAGTATATAAAGATAATATCAATCGGAGCAGAGAAGGAAAAGTTTCTAAATGCAATATGACTAATATCAGACCTCAGAATAAACTTCAGAAGTTGTTGGGTTTCATAATACAAATACATCACATTTTGATAAAAACTGAGAATAAATTTACTATTGGTAATTAAAAGAAGTGTAATTTTCAACAAAATATGAAGTGGTTAATTTTGTCTATGGAAGCAATTTTGTTCTGGGTGCTTTACAGATGTATTTCTTTCCCTTCCTTCTTTGTAGCCTCGGGGTTGGAACCATGGTTTGTTGTTGTGTACCTGGACTTTTTTGGTCAGAAAGGTCGTTAACTTTT
Organism: Margarornis squamiger; assembly: GCA_035222235.1. NCBI lineage: Eukaryota > Metazoa > Chordata > Aves > Passeriformes > Furnariidae > Margarornis > Margarornis squamiger. The sequence goes on along the minus strand of JAWWTY010000077.1, from coordinate 70,048,826 downwards.
TCTTGAATTTCAGTTGACAAATTCCATGTCTTCTGTACCACTATGAAAGGCTGATTAATTAATCATTCAAATAATTTGGTTTTTACATGATAAGTTTTCAGGAAGCATTCAGGAATCTCCGTGTATTTATCAGATACTGTGAAGTTACTAAAATAATTTTCTGGTATTTATAGACCTAATCAAAGTGAAATAGTAGAATGACTTTCAGAAATGTTAATATGCCTGAAACAGGATGACGGGAGATGAGGGTTGAAAGCTACATTTAGTTATTTCCAGTTAACTTCTAGCGATCTCAAATGAAGTTGCATGTGTGAATAAAGGCAATATTCTTTCTTTGGTGGCTTAAATTTTTTAATGACTTGATATTTTTAAGTAGTCTATTCAGCTACTAAGTGATAAATTAACTGGAATGGGTAGCAAACCTGGACTACAGGAATTATTCTTAATGGTTATAATTAACTTTTACAATAAAATAACACAAAATGAACAAGTGTAGCCATGACTTACTCAGATTAAAAGAGATGAGTGGATAATTCTAGACTAATTTACATGCAATATTAATACTGCATATATAATAAATTAACATATAATATGCAATTGTATGTATATCAACAAACTTTATATGAAAGTTCAAAACTAGGAAATGCAACTCAAAAGTAAAATACCGAATTAAAAATAGACAAATACTTCTTAAATTAAAAGACTTGGATAGAAAGACAAGAGAAAAATCAAAATACCTTTACATTCTTTTCCCAGTACTCTTGCAAGCAATGATTTGGTTTTAATAGTGATTGATCATTAATTATTCTAATCTTGGATCAAAAATGCAGATTCATATAGCAGGACATAAACAGAATTATGGTTATGGTTTGTTTCAGTTTTTTTATGAAAGCCACATGGTTATTCTCCCTCCTTCCAAGTTTCCTGTACTTGTCTCTAAACTTCTTAAAAGACATGATTGTTTTGAGAGTGATCTTATAGTCTTTGTCAGGTGATGAAATTCTGTTTCATTCTCACTTTGCATCTTTGCCTGTAAGGATTTCTTGACACATGAGAAGGACGCTTTTTCCATGCAACTTGCTAACACACATCTAAACAACAGTTCCTGAACATTTACAGGATGGCAAGATCCAGAGATTAGTTAATTTCCTCCATGCATGCATTAAGAGCAGTAGAAGTGAGTCAGCAAGAAATTTAAGGTTACTGTTCATAGAGAGTCAGACACTGATTTGATTAGTATATTGACATTGCAGAAATATGCTAATCAGTATTAAAGATTTATTTATTTATTTATTTATGCATCTGTGTGCTATTTCGGAGTCTAGCAAAGAGTAGAATTTTTCACTGGGGGACAACTACTGGTCCAATAAGTCATTTGATCATGCTCTGGTTTATTTCCTTTTCCCTAAACCCTTTTTACCCTCTGATCATGAAGAGTGATTTGAAAAAGCATTTGTATTTTTTAATAGTTTGGCTCACTGACTGATCAGAGCCTTTTTGGAGCTTGCTTCTGGCCAGCATCTTTTGCTGAGCTACCTGGAGAATATATGGGGACTGTTTGTTTCTCACTACAGAAAGGATTCCTCCCTGCACACTTTGACACTCACTGCTGGCACTTGTTACTGAGTTTTGGTATAGCTTGTTTTCTAGCCAAATGTCAGTGTCTTTCTCAGATTATTCTCCAGCTCTCCATTTTCTTCTTTGACACTGTGCTTTTTCTACCACTTCAATTATTAACTCATGAAGGAAAACCTGTATACCTCAATGTAGGCATGTATTGAAAAGATTCCAAAAATAGAATAAGACTCTCATTCTGATTATTTTATTTCTTAGTGGATTGGATGACTTGGAAAACAATATATTTGGTGCCCTTTTTGTGTCCCCTATTTTCTAATTCCCCTCTGGAAGGTATTAAGCATACAGACTGGTATCCTAATTCTACACAAATAGCTTAAATGTGATGTGGTCTCCTTGGGAAGAATTTTTTTTTAAATTCGTTTATTTATTATTATCTCTTCTTTCCACTTACTTTAAAATACTGGATTTTTTTTAATATTATTTTTTTTCTCTTTTTGCTGTAATTGCTTTAGATTTTGACCTATTGCAACAATCTCAGAAGAGATGCAAAACAGTCAGCTGTGAATAGTTATCCTGACTTGCTCTGCAGCTCTTGTTCTGCTCAGTCTTCTGTTGTGTATGGACCACAGGCTTCAGTATTAATGATATTGTACTTGTATGTTTTGCAGTGTCACAACTGGCGATAGGAAATTATTCTCTCACCTGTTGTTAATGTGTTGTTAGGAAGAAAATATTTTCTGGTATCCATGAATATTTTCAAGTTTTATTCAAACCTGTATCAACTTGCATTAAATGACAGTGTCCTTCTAATGGATGCCAAACATATAGGAGTTACCAGTTTGATAAACACACTGCAAGTAATATCTAGGGGCTTGCTCCACTTTAATAAATGGACTTTTTTAATAGTTGCCACATTTCTGAAGCATTTTTGTGCCTCTTTATAATCAAGAATATTTTTTGTATAGTATAAGGCAGATTTTGTTAGATTACAAAAGCATCAAATGAAGAATTGCTGTGTGGGTTTATTTTTTTATGTTTAGCATTGGCATATAGGAACATTCAGTGTCATTTTTAGCCATTTCATGTCTCCTGTCACTTTAATTAGGACCTTTAATCTTATTTAAATGCCTGGTTTGAGCTGGCTCCTTTTCTGATCTGTAATAAGATTAATAGATGTGTTCCTTACATTTTTGTAAGGAAAAACATCAACATTTTTGAACACCATAACCCAATTTTTTTTCTACATGGAAGAGATAATGACTGATAAAATTGCTATGTAGTCTTAGAACAATTTCTCTATTATGGAGTGAAAATATTTCATCTCTGCTTAACTGTTTCATTTTCTAATTAGGATGCTAACATCAGTGTGTCCCTTGTGTGTTCTTTCTCTTTGAACTATTCAATCTAGGTCATACTTTCTGCACCTTTCTGCATGGCACAGTAAAAATTAGACAAGGTTAGAATTAGTGATAGACTAAAATACCTAGAAATAATTTTAATAGTTATTGAGCTTAAAGCTATGAATAGCCTACAAGGATTTGCATTTGGATTCTGATTTCATGCTCAGTTCTACAGCACATTAACTCATTTGAAACTCTTAGTATTTTATGGCAATATTTCTATCTTGGGCTTGCTAACACTACATTAGCTAATGTTTACATATATGAATGATTGTGAGCTGCTGGAGTGGGTTTTTTCCACTTATTCACTAGCAACTAAAAGAATGGAAAAGAAGAAAAAATTGTGTACCAATTATTTAGAAGGTCACAGCTTTGAAACAAAACTCAAGTAGTCTTTCATTTAAGTTTCTTTGTTTCTTTATCATCAAAATGTTCCTATTTATTTCAGATTTCAGAGCCTTCATAAAATAAGCCAGCTTTGAGTACCCACTCTATATCCAGATAAAACTAAGAAGCAAATTCTGCTACAGAAAATATCCCTTTGCAAGGTTCTGACATCAAAGACAAAAAGGTGAGTTAACAAAGAAATCCAGTCATTGCATTGAACAATTACTATATTTAGGGCACATTTCCACCACAGTACTTATGTGCTAATTCCCAATTATTTCAATAAAGAGGTGGGGGGAGGAAAGCACTATGCACCAAATCTTTTATGATAACTGTCTCCATAGAGGGAATCGTGAGCTTCTCTATTTTAAACATCTAGGGACAGTACCCACCAGAAACAGCAGAACGAAGGTGTTGCTTAGTTTGAAGAAGAGTCAGAGGGAGGACATTATAACACACAATAAAAACTCATTTAGAAATATAAAAAAAATAATTTTGGCCACAGGTGATGGGAAAAGTTTGAAAAAAAAAAAAAAAGAGTTAAAAAAAGAGGCTTAAACTGCAATGAGAAATCTTTAAGTTAGGTGCAAGGAATTTAACACCTTACAGTAATGATCGTAAGTTGTTAGTCAAGTAAAGTTTTTGAGATTAAGCCATAATGTTTCTGATTGTCGGTATGATAACAGGTACAGTTGATGCTGCCTTAAAACAGGTTTGTGGTCTAGATTAATCCTGAAGTTTCTTGTTTACCTGTGGTAGTTTGGCTACTATTGAAAGGTAAAAACAAAATCCACCATCACAAAGAATTTAGGAAACCTGAATTATAGCAACTGTTGCCTCTCATAACATCACAGTGAGGTTTTAGGTGAAAGGAGCCTCTGGAGATGATCTAGAGATGATCTAGAGATGACCTAGGGTAACCTTCCAAAGGTTACAAAGGACCTTAGATTAGGTTATCTGAGGCCCTGTCAAGCCAAGTCTTTGATATTTCCAGCAGGGGAGATTGCATCACATCTCTGGATTACCCATCGTAATGTTTAATTGTTCTAATGGTGAAGATTTTCTTCTTATATGTAAAAAGAATTTTTACTGAATTGACTTGTGCTCATTGCCTATTGTCCTTCCATTCTTGTGGAAGAGGAATCCCCACGTTCTCTATAACTACTTTTCACATTTTGGAAGTAGAGTGATAAAATAGCTGTTGTTACCAGTTTCTGCATTTCTATTGAAGAGATATCAAAGTTTTGATATGTATCTAACTTTCCCTTGAGATCTCTGTCTATTTTCAAAACAAAACAAGCAAACAAAGAATCCCATCAATCCAAACCCACTTTGGAGCATAAGGGGTATGCATATCTTCCCTAAAGGCACAGAGACTTGTCCGCAAAACTGGGAGACCTGTTTTCACGTTACTCAGTATGGTCAGTCTTAACTCAGGACTTCTCAACAGAATGCTTCTGACTCACTGTATATCCATTTGGTTAAGCACTTCCTAGGATGATGAGACCCTTCGAGGGTAAGAAGGAAAGGCACACTCCAGGCAGGGGTATGATGGAATGGCTATGGTGGAATGGCACATTTATTAAAATGGCGCCAGCTTATATAAGGGTGGCATGGAACTTTCTGGAAAGGGGGTGGAATTTGGGAGGAGCATGCAAATCCTCTCACAGAAAAGGAAAGAACAGGGAAGGATCATAATCATGAAAGGAAAATGGAGGTGGAGATAACCATAAAAGGAAAGGCTCCTCTGTGGCAGAATCTGTCCAATCAGGGGGCAGGGATAACATGAGGGAGAAAAGCAAACTCCATTTTGTATAGCATGCAACAATGCTGTTTAACTTTACAACTGTGAATTCATTACCTGGGAAACCCGTAACAACCAGATATACAGCAATAAACTTTCTCTTGTGCAGGATAGTTCATTCTTGTGGCTCTCCTTGATTTCTCTGTCTCGTCGACAGTCTCATCGTCCTTTTTCCATTTCGTGTAACTCTGTTCTTCTACACTAGGATGCTACTATTAGTCTTCAGAGAGAGGTATTATAGCCTACTGTCAGCACTCCCAGCTGGCTTTCACAGGATTGTGGCACAGAGCAAGATTCTAAGAGATTCAAATACTTTTAATAATTAGATAACAGTTCTCAAATGCAGTATTTTTGTATTAGAATAGTATTGTGCTTTGATAATGTTTTTTGTTATGTTCTATACTTGCTTTTATGAATACAAGAAAACAAGAGAGTACAGAAAGAAATCCTTAAAACTGATTCACATTCACAGATCAAATGCTGTATAATAGAGCTATTCTGAAGCACCTTTAAGATTTCTTACAGCACGATTGTAGTTCTAAACTGGTTTTACAATAGTGTAGCCATAATTTCAGTTGAATAACTTGCATCTTATGCCATTATCACAGGGACTTATATAACATAATTGCTGGAGACAATATTCACTTATATAATGGATTTCATAAGAATTTAAAAAAACATAACAGGCAATATTATCACATCATGTAAAACATCCAATATTAGTTAGTTGTTCCTGTTTTTTGGTTTGTTTTTTTTTTTTTGCTGTAATATACTACTTGTGTAGTTAAGAACTGAATAGCTTTCATGGTGAGTGTTACTTTTTGTTGTTGGTTTATAAACGGATTCTACAAAATGAGTATGTTTAAGAACTATTCATAGCCTTCAGTACTGAGGACCCAGTGAAGACAAGTGATCTGAAATATGTTTTCCTAATGGTTGTAATTGTTTTCAACTTCTTGAAGGCTATTCTAAACCATAATTAGGCATGAGGAACTAATTAAATCTGTTCTATAGCTGGAAAGCCAAACTTCTCTCCATCTGGCTTTAACTCTAGCTGAACTACCACAACCCTTGACATTTCAAATGCATTGAATATTTTATCATTCCATTCCTATGGATATGTTTTGTTGAGACATAAACCAAAGTAGCAGATCCAGAAATAGAAGAGCTTTGTTTTATTTTAAAGTTGACTTGCTGTGTCACACCTCATTTGTCACGCCATTCTGCATTTCATAAACAACCAAATACAATGATATGCTCCATAAAGTAAGACTCCAAGACTCTATCCAGGTTGTTTCCATTTCTTATGGCAATACACATACATGTCCTTCTTTATATTCAGCTGTTGGATTTTTGCTTATCATTTCTGGAAAAAGGTAAATAGTGAATGGCAATTAATATTTGTGACATTCATTCTGTCTCTTGCAGAAAGGCACAGTAACTTATCAGTCTAAACCCTTGGATTTTTTGCTTCGTTTTTGGTTTGTGTTTTTTGCATTTTTTGGTGACCAAATTTTAGGTACTTTTAAACCTACCATGATTTGCAGAAGGTGGATACTTACTACTTCTATAAGGCCAGATACTTGTGTCACAAACATTTTACTCAAATTTGCCACTTATTTCTTATAATCTGGGCCACTTATATATGATACACAGCTTTGGCAGGAAAACCATCACTCAACACACTGGTCAGGTGAAAAAAAAATTGTCTTTGCAGACAAACACATGATCTATAACACAAATCCTTCTGTTCATGAAGTCTGCTTTCCGTTGCATCAGAAATTAACATAATATCATGGCTTGAGAAATGTTGTCAGCTGCTTAGACTTTATGCTGACAGTATGCAGAATTTGAATCTGCAAAGAAAAGATCTTATGCTTTGAAAAAGAAAAAAGCACTTTCTTTGGTACCAGAGCAGATTAAATAAGTAAACAATCTGAACCTAATTTGAAGTTCATTGGCATCAATGAATTTCTTTCCCTTGACTTCTGTAACTTCTGAACAAAGTCCTAGGGGAACAGGCCGATAAATGTATTGGTATTAATGCTAATCTAATTTAAATACTATAGATTACATTATTGTCTGACATTCAAGCCATAATTACACAAATCTGCTCCACATATTTGCTGTCAATTTTATAGATATTTCATTATCTTAGAAAACAAACAAACACAGTGTTCTGTTTGCTTTAGTATGCAAGAGATTTGAGTGCTTAAGAAGTTTATTTACATTCATTGTTGCCTGTAAAGATGCCATTTGTGTGCAAACTCAGTGAGACATATCATAAAGCCAACTCCAGTTCTCAGATGATAAGAAAATATTCCTAAATCCATTTCACAGGCTAATTTAAAAAAAAATAAAAAAAATAAAAAAAAATTAAAGCTGAGAAAGAAGGAAGGTGAAGATACTAGACTGAAGATTCCCGGAGGCAAAGTAATATATGGGCTTAGTAAAGCCATAGGGAAGATAATTCCAAGCAGACAGTTATAATGAGATAAGCCAGATGGATAGGATCAAAACGGGTTTTAGCTTTAGGAAATTACAAAGAAAAAAAGCAGAAAATTAGGAAGATGTTAGAAGAATATAATTTAAAGCCTGTATCATGATAAAGAGAAACTCTAGAAACAGATAGCTACATTTGGAGGGTTAAGGAAAAGCAGTGTTGTCTGTACCTTTATCTTAGCAGTCAACTTGACTTAAACATTTTGGGGTTTGTTTGTTTAAAACTGCTTTTTTTTTAATTTTAAAAACAGTTACAACTAATCTAGAAAATACAGCTTTCAATCAATTTAGGTTACTAAGGGTTCAGTGTGTGTCAGCTGTTTCCTTTTCTGAGCTATGAATATGACAGTTTTGCTCTGTGATGAAAAATATATTTTTTTAAGGGTCAGGTGGAAAGGGAGGGTGAGAGATACTGTGTTCTTTTCCCCTGACAAACAGAAAATGCAAATAAATAGTAAATACAATCTTTGTGATGTCTGAGAATTTTCTACTCATAAGGGGTATTTTCTGTGGTTGAGATATTATGATTCTCATTATGCATCTTGAGGTGAACAACAGGTTGAAGATACTACCTAACATCACTGAGAATACCTTATTCAGAGCAAATTATAAATTTGTAAAAGGGGAATCCTTGTAGCTGCAACTTGTTAGATTTTAAACCACTTCTCTTGTTACAAAATCTAACTCTGAAGTACAAAATAAAGGTATGTGATATGAAAGTTCAGAAGAAATCGTCTTGATCCTAACACTCATGTTTGCTCCCTAACATTTTTTACTATGGAGGTGCAGTAAAACTGTGGCTGAAGTTACAGCTTCAGAAACCCTTCAATCAAATAAACAAATCTAAAGAGATGTAGATAGACCTGAGAGGTCCAATTTCTGCAAAATCATATTCCAGAATCAATATTTCACGTCACCCCACCATCCCTTCCTTGCATACTAGGGCCATCTGAAGGCAGCGAGGTGCCTGCATTTGATCCTCCTCTTCTCAGCCAGGTGCAGGAGCTCAGGGACTTGAACTAGGCAGGCTGTGTGCAGGAGGCAGCGTTTCAATGTCTGAATGTCATGAGTAAGAGACTTAAAGATCTCACTTGTCTCTAACACTGTCAAGGCCACAGAAGAAACTTACCATAAGATAAGCCACCACAGTGGGAACTTGAGATAAGCACAGAAAAGAATAATTTTCAACAGAAAGGTGCTAAGCCCAGGCTTAGAGGAGCTGAGGTTTGGTTAGCACATTCTAGTTAATGCATCCAGACAAAAATTCCCACTGTGGCAGACTTCAGGAAAGAAAGGAACTGCTTATACACATGCCACTCCAAGTTATGGGAACATCTGCAACAACCCTGTAGTTACCAAGAACTTGGACTGTATAAAGGTGGAATGCCCAAAAGAACCACTTTGGGACCCCCACAGCCAAGAAGCCCAGGGGGAAGTGTGACCAAGGGGTGTCACTGGATCCATGGAGTGGCAACTATCTTCTGCTTCATCTCTCTCCCTCTCTCTCTCTCTACCTGCCACCTCCCAACTCCCCATGCTCCCTTTCCTATTTCTTTCTATCTCCCTCACATTTACTGTTAAATAAAATCCATAATATTGATTTCAGCATATGGTCTCATTTGTACTTTAATTGGAGTGATGACTTAAAAAGGCTGGAAATAATCCTCTAACATTCCTTTTTGAGTATTAGAAAGCAAAAACATTCTTTATTTATAGCATACTGGGTGCAGAGGGATCATTTCAAAGTATGCACATCGAGTCACAGAGGTGGTATATTTTATACTATAATATCTAACGTACACATTTTCTGTTACACCCACTTCCGAAACTGTCTGTTCCACAGCATCACCTTTGCGCCCTCCCTGACATGCCTTCTGAGTCTGAGTCAGAGGTTTCAACGACCCTTTATCTTCATCTTGTCTTCCTCTTCCTCATCATCTCTGTCCTTCTTGGAACAATTTCAAGGCTTCTGACTTGGTTATATCAAGCAATGTCCTGTTATGTCTTCTTTTCTCAGTACATCTTCTACAGGCAAAATAGTATATACCTTGCTGCAATTTTTGTCCATTGGAATTCCTGACAAAAAATATTCAACAATATTACAGGAATCTAATACAAAGGTACTTAGCTAGAGTGCTACTGAATGTACTAAAAGACTTATAATAAATCTATACAATCTAGATTTTAAGGTATCACAGGCAGAGGCATCTCTCAATAATTGGATCTTAACACCATAGGCAACTTAAACATTTACTTTCTGCCCTTCCTGGAGAGAAGGGAGTGTGCTGATAGGATAGAAGTTTTTATATCCAGTTTTGATCATGTTTCCTAAAACATGCATCGATTATGTAGTGAATATTTCTTTCTCAAATCTTTAAGGCAACGTGTATATTGAATCCTACAATCCTTGAGTTGCAGAGTTTTGTTCTTTTCCAATTGTAATGTGATTGGCACTTTGTTTTCTTGTTTGGTATTTACAAAGAAGGGTTTTTTACTATTTTTTTTCCTGGCTTTTGGTAGTATATGCACCTTGAGAAACCTTTTGTGTGTTTTGTGGGTTTAGGTTTCTTGGGCTTTTGTTTCTTTTTTCAGAGTATTGCCTAGGCAAAACTCCAATTTCCCAGAAGCTGTCCTGGTGGGTCTTGTAACAGAGCACACTCCTCTTAGATTCAGTAATAAAATGGCTTGACAGCATTTTTATTTAATTTCTCATCAAAAAGTTCTGCCATAGATAACTACTAACAATATAGGCAATGGATCATTTCTTTTACTATTCCATTTATAACTTCAAAAACTACAGCATGAACTTATCCTCTACTCTTGTAGTTCAGAAGCCTTTGGGATTAACATTGCAAATTAAAAATTAAAATAGACTTTTTTTCCCCCTTTTTTCCCCAGTTAACTTCAAATAAAGAAGAGATTTGTATGAAAGGTATATATGAAGGTGGATTTATAAAATGAATTTCATTAAACTTTGTTCCAAATTGCCTGTGTGCAACATTAAAAAAAATGTATATGAATAAAATACACTGATTGAAATAATTTAGCTGTAGCTAAAGACTGATTCTTAACACAAGATTATTCTCTATGTTTTAATGGTTACATTAAACTTCTGTGAAAAAAGAAATATTAAGACATATAAGAAATATAATACATAATCATCTTATCATTATGACTGATGTTATAACACTGTATGGAAAATTAGCTGGCCAAAATTTCGGACCTAAGCATGGATATCATTACAAGTTAAATCTACAACTGCTTCTCTGAAAGTTCTCCAGTAGCTGCTCATATTAGTTGCTATCTTCAGGTCTTGGATTAATATGCACGAGAACAGAAGTGAGCCTTGAAAGGGCTGAACTACAGTGATTACAACTTCATCTCAAGCAGCAGTTACAAAAGACCTGTGCCTTTTGGGTAGGCAACCTGTGTTAAATTGCTGATCAGGAGAAGCAAGCATCAGTGACCCTCCCCAGCACAAATGCATACACATTTATTTGCTTCTACCCCAACCAACATCAGCTACCCTTAAGTTTTCAAGTTACAGTAACGATTTTGAAAAACTGAACTCAGCTGCCAAATTGATGGAAGAAGATAAGACCTTAACTAGCTAGAATATTTTTATAAGGCTTCTCTTACTGCTTTTAAAAATGTCCCTCATTCCTAATCTGCCACAGTAGGTTAGCTCATCTCATCAAAAATTTCTCTGATGTCTACAAAAACTTGTGAAGTAACTTGCACTGGTAAAAAAGGTGGCTAAAACTTGTCTTGATGGTCATGAAGCCGAGGAAAAGCTCCAAGGGTTAAAAATTAGCTTAAAACACTAACACTGAGAACTGTCTATGAGTAATGCTTAGTTAGAAACAAAATTAAGGTCAGTCTGTCCCTGAAAATGTGCACATGGACGTAAAAGTAGATAAAGAGAAAAGAACAGAACAAGAACACCAAAGAGATAAAGAACAGAACAAAGGCCTAAGTCATGACTAAGAAGAGTAAAAATACAACCCCCGAAAGATGAAGGCAACAGGATCACCCACCATGAAACACTCCCAAAGAGATGACCAAGCCCAGGCTCCACCTACTCTCCACCTACTATGAATATTATAATCAAATGTTGCAATATTATGAATATGCATGAAAAGATGTTGTAATTCTTCACAAAAATTGTATCAATAATCTTGCTTTTCACTAAAAACTTTGGAACTCTTTGTCTGGTGCTAACTGGGAGTTCCCCAACGTTGCAAATAAATACCTTGCTGTTTATGGACTAAAACTCTGTCTCTAAACAGTTATTAATTGGCTGGTTTTTTTCTGGCATCAGTCATTATTATTCTGATGGTTTTGTATATGTTGCTGTCATTTCATATGCAAGCATTGCCTCTTGCTTTATGTTTAAATTGCAGATTGTCCAGGACACGGATCTTCCTTTTCTTATTGGTACATACAGTGTCTGATACAAAGGGGTCTGTGAAACTTAGTAGCAATGGAAATGTATCTCAAATCTGCGATATGGAAAGAATAGTTGAAATAGAGCATTTATGTATAGCATAACCTTCTCAAGTATTTTCAGAAGAACTAAATATAAGCTGTTTATGTCATTAAACAGAGATTAGAGTTGTTGCATATTTATCTCTAACTAGGAAAATCACTCTAATTGATTCAATCTTAGCTCAGAGCTCAAGCATAATATATACAAAAATCACAGAACTTCTCTAATGTTTATGAAAGCATAAGAAAAATGTTACATTGAGACTAGCTTCTGCTACAGCCTCAAAAGTTTAAAAAATATAAGGATACTGGGCTGAGCTGGAGTGCTTAATGATCTCTGTAAACTTATAAATCTATTCCATATTTGCTGGAGAGGAAAAAGAATAAAAGAATAATTCATCTGTGAAAAGATGATGTTAAATTAATTGTCAAATTTTTACTTAACTATGGGCGTATAATATTAGGTTTATTAAAAAGCCTGTCTCAACTCTTTTTTGCATGTATAGTGCAACTGAATTTGGTAGACTTGGATTTGTAGTAGTAAAATATGATAATATTTTAGAGACTGTTAGGGGCCCAATTCCTGCATCCATTTTGCATGAAAAAATACTGTTTATAGTTCCAATTACTAAATCAAACTTACCTACCTTTAGTTGCATACAAAGCCATCTAGTGAAAAACTTGTCCTGTTGCTAACAGTGTAATATGTTATATTTGCTGAAATCTGCCAATATCACAGAATCACAGAATGATTAGGGATGAAAGGGACCTCTGGAGATCATCTAGTCCAAATCCCCTGACAAGTCAGGGTCACCTAATCCTGGCGAGTTTTGAATGTCTCCAGAGAAGGAGATTCCATGGCCTCCCTGGGCAGCCTGGTCCAATGCTCTGTCACCCTCAACATAAAGAATTCTTCCTCATGTTGAGGTGAAACTTCTTGTGTTTTAATTTATAGCCATTGGTCCTCATTCTGTCACTGGGCACCACTGAAAGGAGTCTGACACCATTCTCTTGTCACCCATTCTGGGATATTGATATGCATTAAGGAGATCCCCTCTCACCCTTCTTTTCTTTAGATTAAACAGGCCCAACTCCTGCAGTCTCTCCTCATAAGAAGGATGCTCCAGAATGAGTGTTGTTGATATATGAGTTAAAGACCTGAGCTATTTCACAGAACAGTTGAGGCTGGAATGGTCCTCTGGAGATCATTTAGTTTGAATCCCCTGATAAAGCAGATTCAGCAGGTTGCCCAGGATTGTACCTGGGCAGGTTTTTTAATATCTCCAGGGAAATATACTTGAAAACCTCATAGTCATGTGGAACTTCCTGTCTTTCATTTTGTGCCTGTTTGTCCCTTTTCCTGTCTCTAGGCATCACTAAAAGAGCCTGGATCCATCCTTTTGCCTCCTGCCCTTAAGATATTTGTATACATTGATAAGATCCCCTCTCATTCTTCTTTTCTCAAAGCTAAACAACTCTTTCAGCCTTTCCTCAAAAGAGAAATACTCCAGTCCTGTAATGATCTTTATCACCTTTCACTGGACCTGCTCCAGGCGCTCCACGTCTTTCTTATACTGAGGAGCCCCGAGCAGGACACAGCACTTCAACTGTGGCCTCACTAGAGATGAGTACAGGGGCAGGGTCACTTCTCTTGATGTGCTGGCAATGCTCTTTCTAACACACCCCATGATGCTATGTGTCTCCTTGGCCACAAGGACACACTGCTGACTCATGGACATCTTGTTATCCTCCAGGACCCTCAGGTACTTCTTTGCAAAGCTGCTTTCCAGAAGGCCAAAGTTAATTCTCCTGAAGTCCAGGGTTAAGTCCATGTCTAAGTCTTGTAAAGGAACAAATTACTTAAGATCTAAGTATATCGGTGTGAAATGAACAACACAACAATTTATAAGTGGAAGCAAAAAATAAAGGAAATAATTTTTGCAGAGTGCTTTACTGTAACACCTGACATTTACCACTTCTGGCAAAGGATAAAAAGAATACAGGGAAGAAAACATGAATATAAGAGCCTAGTGTTAAAGGCTGTATGTTAAGCAGTGGCAGTGCATGCAGGAAAAAAGACACAATAAGAAAACCAAACCTTGTTTTACAAAAAATACAGCTGTTATTTTTACAGATCTGATTCTAACTCCTTATACAAAAATCTGTAAATAGTATGAGAAACTTTTGGCAAAATCATACTGAAAGTTTCACTATCAGTGTGAAATATCTGAAAAGGAATAGCAATAGGCATTAGGGGAGAAAAAGTAATTTCAGAAGAATTTTAGGAAGGCAGAATTGAAAGCCTTTGGAGAAGATAACAATGTTTAAATGGTATAGTCTTTATGATGTAAATTACCTGATGTGAATGCATATTTTGTCATCTGGCATTATTTTTAAGGAATAGAAGTCTTATTTCAGCACAGGCTATCTGAGATGAACAAACTTCCTGCTATAGTTTAGCTTTCTAGCTTGCAGTAACTAACCTGACTGGGGACATACAAAAGAATGTAAGGCAGAAATTTTTGAGATAAGTCTCAGAGTATGCTGTGATTGAAACAAAGCTATTTTGTTTCAAAATATCCTTTTTCACTAGTTCCAGGTTTGTCCTTGTGTACTTCCTTTTCTGTCTATGCTCTGGGGTCATTCTTTCAGCATGAAAATACCCTGCATTCTTGACATCCATTCCAAAATCATTAACTAAAATAGTATTTTTCATAAATATGGCAAACTATATTTTGGTTACAAAACAGTACTGCCCTGCTGAAAGGACCACTAACTATGTTCATAGATTTTATGTGCTTATTTATAATTTTGCAATGCATTTATCAACTTGTGTACATGGAAAAACTTACTGTTGTTTTGTGATATATTTTTCTGCAGTATTTCTAGGCTCTGATAATGCTCTTTGTAACTTTCTTACTTTCCTCCAAACTATGTACTTTTGGGAAGATGATCAGTGTTCTTTAATGTAGAATCACTAGGAAAGTTCAGTGTTTGAAGATATCCTTTTGTTCAAAATCAAACCCAACAGATTAAATATTCACAAAATAGATATAGTAATAAAAGATTCAATTAAGATATGTCAAAAGGTCAGCACAAGTAAGTTAATTTTTTACAAGGTTGCTGCACATTTTATTGATGAGAAAATATCTAATAATCCTATTTAATAAAATCATTAACCTAAACTGTTTTAGTCACATAAATGTTTGACCTGAAAGTGTAGTCAAAATTCACTGGAGTTAAAAAGATAAAAGAAATATTTCCTGTAGATCTTGAAACACTGAGAAAATGTAGTGTTTCCACCAAAGAATTTATTCTCTATAGTACTGTCTGTTTTGATGAAAAGATGATAATCTTGATCATCTTTTAGTTATCCCTTGTTGAAGGCTTCTTCAGTAAACAGTGGTGCAAACAGATGTTGCCAGCAGACACAGTGGTTTGCACAACAGTTTGTGAACTCTGCTTCTAGATCTTCTGGGAACTTCTGGGAGCCTCAGGGTGTTTGCTGGTGCTGCTGGTGTGTACTAGTGCAGCTGCTGATGCTGTTGCTCCATAACTCCCAGAGGCTTTTGCTTCTATTAGCAAAGTTGCAGTTTCTAGTACTGTCCATCAGATATTGCTGGTCAAAGGATATTTTAACGCCCTGTCTTGAGCTGACTTCTGAAGAGGCAGTGATAAGCTCCATGCAGCCAGTGGTAGGGAGGAACCTGTACTGCTACGCAGCCTGGAGGGCAGCTCCCATGGGTACCTAACAAATACATTAGTTTGTACAACAGCCTGCGTGGGGAGGGGACAGAAACTGCTGGATTTGACGTACAAGTGGTGGTGGACCACAGCAGGGTGCCATCCTCAGCACTTACTAGAGCAGCACATGGGAGGTCTGAGGCCAAAGGAGGTCTGGAGGGAGGATGTAGCTGTCCATGGAGGGGGATGTCACAGAATCATAAAATTGTTTAGGTTGAAAAAGACCTCTAAGGTCATTGAATCTAGCTGTTAACCTAACACTGCCTAGCCCATCATTAAAACAGACAGGGAGAAGAGGAAGGAAATGCCCTCTGGGCAAAAGTGGACCTCAGATGCCTAGAGCGCTTATATGGAATGCTCTGGTGAGCATTTGTAAGTCAGGATCAAAGAGGACAATGACGGCAACAATGTGGGGAGAGACTGTTTCAGCCCACTGGGTCAGGATGAAAGTGGGAAAAGCCTTCTTTAAATGGCTCAGGCAAGCCTTGGGCTTGCAGACACTGGTGCTCATGGCAGACTCAAGCCTCCCGGACATCTGCTAGAGGGGCAGCATAATGGGATGTGAGAAGTTAAGGAGATTCCTGGAGGGTGACAACTTGGTGATACAGACACTGGTTGGCACAATCAGTGGTGACACACAGATGGATCTACTGTTCACTGGGAAAGAGGTGCTGATTGGGAATGTGGTAATTAGTGGCTGCTGGGGCTGTAGCAACCATGAAATAGTAGATCTCAAGATGCTGAAGGAAAAGAGTCACAAAGTGCAGACTCTTGTTAACAGGCAAGCTGCTTGTTTAGGGAACTGGTAGATGGAATCGCTTTAGGAGCAAGTCTAAAGGGGAAAAGAGAAAAGGGAAGCTTTCATGGCTCTAAGGGTAGCATCTTACAGGCACACAAATGATCCATACCAGTTTAATGTCTTCAACAATGAAGAAGCTAAGATGGCCAAGGGATTGCAACACCTGGCATGTGACAAGAGACTAAGAGAGCTGGGACTGTACAGACTAGAGAAAGAAAGTCAAAGGTACAAACACCTGAAGGCGCGTATAAACACCCAGTTGGGTGAGCAGAGAAGAAAAAGCCACACCTTTTGCAGTGCCACTCAATGACAGGACAAGAGGCAATAGACACAAATTAAAATGCAGGAAATTATATTTGAACTTGAAAAAAACTATTTTTTTTTTTTTTTTTTTTTTTTATGGTGAGTGGTCAAACATTGCAACAGGTTGTCTAAAGAATTTGGACAATATAGAATTTGAATATCTATCCTTGGAGATGTTCAAAGTCCACCTGGACATGAGTCCTGGACAAACTGCTCTAGTTGCCCATGCTTTGAACAGGTAGGTTAGATTGATTTTCAGAAGTGTCTTTCAACCTTAGTGATTCTGTGACCTGCAGAAGTATGTTCCACATGGTTTTGAGGAAAAGCTTTTTCTCCCTGAGAACAATCAGCAGTGAAGAAGGCTGTATGAAAAGTTTGAGCCATCTCTATTTCCCAAAACACTTAAGATCAGAGTTGTTAAAGCCCTGATCTGATCAGTCGGATCTGATCTTACAGCTGAAGTGCTTTGAGAAGGATTGTGGTCTAGGGGCCTCCTGAGATCCATTTCAACCTGAATTATCCTGTAAACTATCCAGTTACTATAGATCATCAGCTGAATGGCTGAAAGAGGAAAGATGGAAGCTGGTGGCTGCATGCAGACAAGGATTTCAGCAGTCTACCAACAGTTCACTGGAAATATTTCCCTTTCTGGACTAGGAGATTGATTCCTCTTGCTTCTATGCCTTTAGTTTTGTCACCTGCTAAATTTAGATATTTTAGTGTTTATTTCCTTGTTTTCTGCTACTAATTTTGTTGTCTATTGAAGACAGTAGAGGTTTTGAGAACAGATAACTTTTTTGAGATTAAAAATACAACTTCTCATCTGCTGCCTGCAGAGGCTGGCTATCTGAAACTATTGTTCAACCCTACATTAGGTCTACCTCTAAGACTCAGAATTCTGATTTAAGCAAATCTAAGGCCACATGCTCTGAATGCTGATTCCATAACAAAAGGTCTATCTGTTTTAAGTATGTTTTAAAATATTTATGGGCTGCTTTTCCACTAAAAGACTCTTCCTGGTACTTTCAGTCCTCTTGTAGCACCTGAACAGCATCACATAAGCTCTTTATTTCATCTTCATGTTGTCCAACACAAATAGCACAAATGCTGGCAAACCATCAGAAATAATTTTGTGCTGAAGATCTAGCAGCAGTAATCATGGGACTAGAACCTGATTATACACCAGTAAAGAAGGATACACAGATCTTATTTTGTTTTTCTTTTTGGTGGATACGGCACTCTATAGAAATTTTGAAAGAGAAGATACTGTGTAGATTTCTGACACACCAGTAATATATGACAAAGTCATGTAAAGAATAGTCAGAGATCATCTTGGTAAGTAAGCCTTTACACTCTTTATACTTATACAGGGACATGAAGAATGAAATAGCATCTGAAATCTAGGAAGTCATTTTTACCTTTTTCTACCATAAACTTAATCTAGAATTTCCTGTCTCTTTTATTGTATTCGTCTAAGAATTAAACCTTTCAGCCTTGAATCCAGATTAATATTTTTTATTGCTTCTCTTTTAGGAGTCTTTCAGGAAAATGTTCCTTTAGTTTTAGATGTAAAACTACTAGTAATACAATGAACACATTTACAGCTTAAGGGTTTTTCCTTTAATTCACTCATATGGGAATTTTTATATTTATCTTCCCGTAAGAGCTTGATTTGAGAATTTCTTTTTGTCCTCTCTTAGGTCTTGTCCATCATCAGTTTTTATAGAGATTTTTATTTTCAAATCATCTTTTGTTAGCAACCATACGTAACATAGCAGAGAACAGTGCTGAGACAGTTTGGGTTTTTTTTGGTTTTTTTCCCAGGTAGAGATTCAACACTAATACAAAGTGTTAATGCTGACACCAACAGATTGACACCCCTGACTGTCACACAATCCAGGAAAATGGGAATTTATTCTACTTTGACATTCACAAGGTTGCTGTGAAGGCTGAGAAAATGAGCTTGGGCATTTGGGAATTTATTGCTTTTTGAAAGGGAATGGAAAAGTTTGTAATATCTAACTGTTAAAGCAGTTTACCACAAAAGTGTAGGGAAAAATACATGGGCTCTTTTCTTTAAGTTGTTTCCATTATTTTAGTTTGAATTTGTGTGAGCTTGAGGCTGTCTTCACCAAGTTAAATGCTTCTAGTTGGTTCTAAATTTTAGGTACTTAAATTACAATGTGTGTCTTTCGGTGGTTGTCTCTCATGATGATCTCTTTCTATTTAAATGCTACAACTATAACCCTGCATCATCTATTCCATGATAAGAGGAATGGATAACAGGGTTAGCCATAAGGCAGTAAAGAAGAGATGCAGCAAGTAACAAGCAGATGCCCCATGACTGATCCAGAAGTGCAGCTTCCTATCTCTGCCAAGTCCTTTTGTGAAGGAAAAAAAGGAGACAAAACATCCACACAAAAATGCAATGGCAGTTTGTACATTCATCTCCCTTCAGAGTTGGAGAGATTTTTTTCTGCTATCAATGCAATTGTCCAAAACTGTATTTGTGACAATTAATAGGAAAACTCAAAAATTCAGTTGTGCAGCAGTAACAGGTAAAAAAACCAAACAAATATAGGAATGGGAAAGCTGCAAAAATATTTATGTTTTAAAATGCCAAGATGAAAGAATTTGATGACACTTTGAAATAACATCTTGTAGCATCTTTTTAGGGGTAAAATGGGTATTTAAAAAATATTGAGGAAGATATTAAAGCATTTAATAGTTAAAAAGAGAATTTAAGTGAGAAAGAGAATGGCAACAATTCTCTGCCTAAGCAATTTCTGTTTTATTTGAAGACTGCAAAGAAATATTCATGCTTGCTAACTAATTTTTAACCCAGCATCATTAGATGGGCTACTGAAAAACGAAGGCTAGAGACTGGATTCAAGAACTCTTTTTTATTTTTTATGTCTTTTAAAATAGTTTAAGATTTGTTTTGAAGTTGGCTAGCTGTTTAATCTGCTGCTTTACTCAATTCTTATGAGATTTGGACTCCAATTCCTACATCCAATGCTATCCTGAGTTTCTTCTGTTGTGTACCAGTGCTGTACCAGTGTTGCTCTACTGCCAGCATGAACTGCCATGAGTTATAGGCAAGCCCTGATATAAAGCTAGCTCAGACCAGATGGAAACACCGGACATGAATGACAAAAAACAAGACTGCATATCATGGCTATATTTTTATTTTTTATAGCAGCCTTGGCAACCTTTTTTTAATAACAACCTCTTTATTTTTAATAGCAACCTTTGCAGTCATATATATATATATATATATTTTAAATTTCTCACAACCTTTTATTTTCAACACTTAAGCTAAATTTTCATGAGAGTCACAATGGGAATTTTCTGTGCTATGTTTAATGTTCTGGAATATAAGGCCCTCTTTGTGGAAAAAGGCAACTTTTCACTAGTGTTGAGGGATTTTTAACATGAACAAAAAAAATGGGTATTTTGCACCACCTTTCTTTGTTGAGAGGTTAAATTAAGTTGAGGTCTTACTATGCTGTGTTTTCTGAATACTGAAGGAGAAAAAAAGTTAATATTTTTGCCCAAAAGGTAATTGTACAATAATTTTAAATGTTTCTGAAATCTTAGATTCAACAAATTAATGCACCTCACACCTTAAGACAAATTGAATATGAACTCTCAGTGACACAAAATTATATGACCACTCACACCAGCTCAAGGAAATAAATTTTTACTGCATTTTTTACTACTATTAATGCATCAGAAAAAAAAAGAGCAGTAGCTGTGTGCATTTTTTCATCCATCACATATTCTGTAATCCACTCTTAAATAATAATGATTTACACTGGCTTTGTAGAAGCAGAAAAAAAACAAAGAACAAAACTTGCCGAGAGGTAAAGTAACAGAGCTATCAGCAAAGCACATTTGTGTGTATGTGTAATATTTGATATAAATTATTAATGGAAAGGATAATCTTTGTTTTCAGAGTACTTCAAATGCATATTATAATTGCCTTGGGTATTTGATTAAAGCCAGCCATTGAATTGTACGCTATAGAAAAATAATGTAATTATAGAACAATCCATTAAATTTCACCAGTTTTACTGACTATGCCAATGCTATTTTTTCAGAATAGAAGTAGAACACAACATATTATCTGCTGAAAATAAAACTACAAAAATACAGAGTGTGAGGTAAGTCTTCTGACAATAATGCCAAACAGGATGGAGCCTCTCCAATAAATGCTACAGAAGTTAGTAAGCTGTATATCAGCTGTTAGTTAACATACTCAGTGCTCATTGCCAAAAGAAAAGACAAAAAATAAGTAAAGGACAGCACTATTTCTCTTTATTTAGTAAGGAAACAAAAGGAACAAACAAACTATTCAATATATGCATAAAGTAATGTGCAGAGACATCTGGATTTTATTTGGATATGTAATTCAATAAAGATTTCAAATATAAACAAAGATTCTCTTTTATTGCTCATTAGATTGAAGGAGATATGACCACATTATTCACTAAAAAAACTTAAATGACGCTTTCATTCTCTTTTTTTCTATAAGGAAAATATATTTTAATTAAATTCTTTGTCAGTTGAAGTGGCAAGAATAAGGTGAACAAATACCATCATCTGAATAGTTTATTACAGAACTTTGATTTTGAGTGGTTGCATTACTTTTTTTCTCATTTGAAAAGTATTATATGCTATCTGACTTACTAAATATGAAGTTTCCTTTAAAATAAATAAATAATTAACCCCCAACTACAATAAAATTTTTAAAAAAAAAAAAAAAAAGATGACCTAATAATTACTGAGGTGAAAGTCTCAGGATATTACTTTTTTTGGTCATGAGACAGCATGAAATACACTGTATTGTGAGCAGCATTTAACTTAAAATATCAATGTTTCTACTTTAGATTATTAATCACAAGTGAGAGGTGATAATCAATAGATGATATTCCAAATGCCACCAAAATTAAGCAAATCAGGCAAATACATTTGACTTTGAACCTGAGATAGGTCAAAAAGATGTTTCTGGTCAGTTTCTCTGTTTTATTGGGAGTGTTCGGTGGATGCAGCAGCACTGATTATTGCAAATGCAGTGCATATAGGCCAAGGTCAATAATTTGACATAGGGGTGTATTTAACATAATCTTTCATGTCTTACTCCTGATAAAAAAGAATATTTTATTCATTGATTTGCAAAACTCCCAGATTAGAAGATAATGTTTTCGCCTCCTGTCAGACAGAAAGAAGACATTTGGAAATTCAATAGCCTTTATCTCAATTCCTTCAAGAACTGGCATAATTTCACAGAAAAGGTTCACTCAGACTTCTGAGGGCCAATTGAAAGTTCAACAAACCAATTGCATTGAAGTATCACACAGTTTACAATTTGATTTGTGTGCTGAAGCTTCCTGCAAGAAGGTCCCAAATGTAGAAAACTGATGCATTGCCATCAGCTGATAAGTACAGAGGTTTTGTGACATTGAAAGCTGTACAAAAGGACAGTGAGGTTGACGCTTAGTTAAGATTTTTGAGTGAGCTTCTAGAGTTTCAAATTTTTGTTGCCTAGAAGTTTGCTAATGTGAACCCAATGAGTCTGACCATAGACTGGAATCCACTGAGTTCGATCCACACATCTGACAGGAACCTGCTCTAATGCTCTGCTAGAGATCACTTAGTCTTGTTGTGTCCTTTGTCTTTATTTACTTTTTTATAGTATAGACCTTATTTGTTCATACAGTTCCTAAGGCAATAGGATCTTGATCTTCAACGGGCTTCTTATACAGTACTGTAAAGAGCATACAATGATTGAGTACTAAAATGTTAATCTGCTTTGCAGAGATGTCCTAGGAATTCACCGACCCAATATCAAGTGTACAGTTGTCTGCCTCACACAGAAGTGAGAGGAAAAATATATTTTAGCTGGAGTATTATTTTCATGGTTAAGTATAAATTTAGAAGGCTGGCACAAAATTATTCTGCTTGAGTATGGTAACTAACACTATATATGACTTGGTAAATTAAAAAGTTTTTCCTTGTAACATTTGTAGGAAGCGAGTATCATAGTTAACTTTAAGAAGACACTCAAACTATAAATTTCAGGTGCCCTTTTTTGCCACTGAGCAAAGACAGAAAAACAAAAATAAAATAACAGTGTTGTAAGTTGTTTATCAACACTTGTATATGGAAAATATCCTTTCTCACAAAATGCTTGAGGAAATCTATAAATTGTCAGGAAATAAAAGTCAGTGCTCTTGTTTACTTTCACTGCTAATGCATGCTTTTCCTAGTTTAAGGAGAAAAATAAAAAGCTAAGTTTGCTCAGTTTTGTCTAAAATATTGCCAGTTTTTGTTTATCCATTAAGTGCAGTATGGAGAAGAGAGTGAAGAAACAATGACATACAGTTATTTGAACTGTCAAAATATTCTCTCTTCAGCTTGGACCTACCAAAAGTGTCTTTTCTGTTCTAAAACTCCAATTTTAGCTTACAAACTTGCTTCAACAATCACACAGTATGGATTGAAATCTTCTTTCGGTGAGCACATCTGCTATATTTGTGAAACTGCATGAGACAGTTTGGTACAGTGTTTAGCTAGAAACTCACAATAAATGTGCTTCCCAGAACACTCTCATTCTCTTACCCCTGAATGACTGCTCTTCCAATTTCCTACATCAAGGAACATATTGTAGGTTGACCACTCTATAAATTACAATTTTACACTACTTTTCATTATTTAGTCATGCATAAATTATTATTATGCATGACTACTCTATAAATTATTATTTATGTATTTTAATGATATGTGCATTTTTTATAGATATATTAGCCAGGCATATTTGAAATTGTGACTGAAAGTTTTCATACTTAGTACTGTCTTAAAAATACTAATTTAAATTACACTTTTTGTAAAATTAACTTATGACAATAAATAAGAGAGTTATTGGTGCCTAATTGTAGGTAAAAGTCTTAGCACATCACAGATCACTAGGTAAAGAATAGAAATACTTTATTGAGAAACAGAGGATTCAAAAAAAGAGAGAATTAATAAAATATCTAATTTTGAAATGGCATATTTTCATATATGCTCTGTCAAGAAATACCACCTGTCCCTCCTGATTCTGAAGTTTGTGGTCTTAGACACGTAGCTGGTGTCCTAGATCTTGCTATTAGGGCATTAGGGAATGTGAAGGAGGCCCTTATGAATGTGTGTTTCACCAACACTGCTTTCTTTCTTATTATTATACTGCATAACCAATGAATCAGGGTGCAGGTGGAAGGAAAAATAATCATCTTATGCTATATGTTTTTTTTTTTTTTTTTTCTTCTGCAAAACAAACACATGAATGAAATTTAAAAAATTTTCACTATTTTAATATTCCCTATTATCAGGAGTGGAAGTAGTACACATATTCTGTTTCTGTAGTATTGAGTAACCTTGAGCAGGAATAATAAGAAAACTAATTTGAGAGGATGCTGAATAGTTGATAATATGCAGCCCTTATACTCAAAGTATGTTTTAAACAGAGAAAGATAAATAACAATTTGTAAAAATCTGTTTCATTAGATTTAAAATTTAAAAAGTTAAGATGAAGGCATTTAGTTTGGTCCATTTTATGCATATTCCACACAATGTATATTAGATGTCTACAATGCAGCAAACACTCAATGAGGTGTTTGCCCTTTATTTTCAGTTGGACACATATAAAATACAGAGTAGAAGGTGGTTTGAAGTATAGTCTTCTTTAAATAATTGCCAGAGAATTATTCATAATTCTATATATAGTATATATGATGAGGTTTTTCTTTCTTATGTTAGTTTACTTTTGGAGTGGAGCTTAAAGCATTTGTGCTCAGACAGGCTCCCAGCTGAATATTTAATGTCTGTGCTAGCTAACACAGCCAACAATTCAGAGTGATGACTTTTGGATTACTTTATTTGGGGACCAAGAGAACGGGAAATGCGTTTTGTTTAATTGCATGTTTTGAATTCATAAGACATAACATGTTCTTTGGTGAGGAATGTCAAACAGAAGTAGTTATTTGCTTAATGATGCTCCAGGGCCCTACATTTGTTCTCTTAGACTGCTTTATAGAAAGCTTCTGCCTTCTGGCTACTGGAGTTCCTGGTGTTCAGAGAGAATATGAGCATTGCTACACCCTTTGGTACCTCAGAGACAGTTGGTTTTGTTTCATTGTCCTGCAAAGCTAACTCTCTGCTGTGTGAGGCTGGCATTCACAGTTTACACAAAGATCATAGTACAGACTTTAAAACAATGTAGTTTAATCTTAATTTATTTATTTAATGTGGGTTTTGTTGACTAGGTTGATTTTTTTACAGTTTTGTTGCCAGGCCTGAAAATCTGTCATAAACATATTCATTGCATGAGGTAGCTCTGAGGGATGAACTGGAGGTGCTTCACAAGCCTTACCGGACAATCACAATTCATCCTGGAGAATGGGATGAGCTATTCTGTCTGATGACAGTGTCTGATCAAAGGAAGAGACACATGTATACAATGAGGGATCATGAAAATTTTATTACATTTAACATTGCCATAATTACCCCCGAGAAACAACTGTCACCTTCTCCTAAATTTTTCTTCTTTGAACATTTTGCCAGAAATGTTATTTAACCTCTTACTCTTCTTCAAGCTCTTTATGTTCTTCAGTGCACTCTTTCAAAATCTGTAGGTAAAAGGCATCATGCAGCCCATAAGAAACTGGCATGTCTGGTCATAGGAAATCTTTTGGGGAATTTAGAGTGGGGTAACTAAGAGAGCAGCAGTGCACCACTCAGTGATATAACACATTAGACTTAATTGGCGTGGGTAAGAATAATTTCTGTTCTGCAACACCTGCAGACCATCCAGTCCCACCTTGCAAGGGTCGGTCCTCCAACCTATTTAGACGAGTGCCAGGGACCCAGAGGAATTAGACACTCCAACGGTTCAGTGTGTCCAAACCCTAGCTGTTGGCCCATGTGCTTCCATTTCAAGCTCAGCCCCAGCTTCTTGCTGAAGGTCCATGAAGGGAGTGAGTTCCTCCATTTTTTCACTTCCTTTCTGGATTAGATTGTAGGCACAAGCCACCAATATAATTGCCTTTCTCCATATCTCAAAAAATAGGAAGACTGCCCATGTTTCTTTGACTTTCTCCCTATGTAGGTCTGTCACTAGAATTTTTATCACCCTTTGATCTCATTTCCTAACCTTGTTATAAAGGTTTGAAACTGAAAATACTTTTAAAGCAGAATTTGTTTGCTTCTTTGTTTTCTGTTGCATATGGAATATAAATAGTATGTTTGGTGTTGCTTGCCTATAGATAACACCCTATGTAATAAGAGAAGCTACAATGCTCAGGACTATGGTTTGGATCCTTGCAATGAGTATAAATAACCTTTGCATTGTTAAAGGGCATGAAAAAAGGTGGGATATTTTTTAATAAGTGCTTACGCAGATAATTCCATATCTCATTTACCTGGACTATCACCAAGTATATTGTATTTCAAGAGCAGCTTAGTTTCTTTCAGACGTATTTGGGTATATCTCAGCTTGATGAGGCATCTTTGGCCTCAGTGGTATCCCTCTCCTTATGCTGGAGTTGGTTCTCAAAAGGAGCACCACTACTGGTGTGCACTGGGTGGAGGTGAGCAATGTCTGATCACACACTGCTTGCTGCTACTCCTCCTTTTTCAGAGGAGTAAGAGAAGCTGGTGGAGGAGAGGGGAACCTGAATGAGAAGCTGTGAGATGTATGACTTCCTCTGATTACTTCCTGCTCTCTGCTCTTCTTAGTACCTGTATTTGGAAACATAAACAGGGAAGTTTTTCTGGTTTTGGAAATATGAGGTTTGTTTCATATGGTCTTCCACTAACCTCAATTGGAACTCTGTCATGCACGTAAAGCCAGCATAAACTTAAAAGCTGATAGTATGAAATGATTAATGTAATTAAGTACATATTCTAAAGTATTCTAAATACATCCCCTCACAACTCATCTCTTTGCTATTCTTCTTAATAACAGATACTCCTTATTACCTAGATTGTATGCAAACTTAAAGTTGTGCTTTTAAACTTTTACTGGCCAAGCCAGTTTTACATTCTCTGTCACCCTGGCTTCTTTTGTAACCTACAGGGTTAAACTACATATCTTACTGACAATAGCACAGTGAAATTCACACAACATTTTTCAACCATTAGTCATCATTTAGTCAACAACTAAATGCTAAATGAAGCTTTTCATGACAAATGTATTTCCAGTTCATTATGTCACTAAAAGGCGTAATATTTGTAAGTTAGCCTATTAAAAAATCTACACCATACAGCTTTGTATGAATGAAATTTTAACTGGTACATTTCAGAGTATCAGAACTTACACAAAAAAGATATGAATATGAGT
Organism: Margarornis squamiger; assembly: GCA_035222235.1. Taxonomy (NCBI): domain Eukaryota; kingdom Metazoa; phylum Chordata; class Aves; order Passeriformes; family Furnariidae; genus Margarornis; species Margarornis squamiger. Next base: position 70,021,440 of record JAWWTY010000077.1, on the reverse strand, counting down.
TGACAGATGTGTCCATGATTGTTTAGCAATTTGTGTTAACTGTCTAAATCATACTGTTTAATGACTAAAAACCTTACTCTGGTGGAATATGCACATCATGTGTGCATAATTTGAACACAGATATAGTAGAACCCCACTGTATAGGCTACATAAATAATGTCTCAACAAAATTTATTCTTATTATCTGAAAATTCCATTAGAACTTGAGGGTTCAAGTTTGTTGGAGCATAGGGAGGTTTTAGTTTCTATGTGGAACTTTTCTAATGGCTAAAGTTGTAATTGTTTAACAGTATTCTATTTAGAAATACTGCAAAACATGTCCTATGAGCCTGATGTTACTCAGTCTTTCGATCTTTTATTTGGAGACATCACTCAAGTTAGTCAACTTCTTGTGGTAGAGTGTGTAGTGACATTTTTCAGAGGTTATTTTGGAACAAAGACATTTCCTCATTTCAGAGAAGTTAACCTCATCAGCAGAAAGTCAGTGAAGATTTATCGCTATGGTCTGGATTCCCAAATGTGTTGGAAGTTTTTGACTCAGCTCATGCCAATGAGATCTACTGGAGATAAGGAAAGAATCTGGAGGAATAGATAGAGCATGAAGATGATGCATATGTCGCTACCACAATGTTATGACAGATTTCTGATTTATATGTGTTTGTTCAAATTATAATGCCTGTAGTACTGTTGTTTTGTTTTTTTTTCTTTTTCCTGGAACTCACTTATGTCCTGAAACTGATCACAAATTTAGTTTGTTAAGAAGGTGGCAGAAATATATTTTATGGATCAGGTCATGGAAAAATAAAAAGAAAGCATAGAACCCTTATTTAAGTGTGGATGATTTAAACAAGGCACCAATGAAATTTGTTTAGTATGGGTAACTCAAGCCTTACCTTGATATCCAAGTATTTGATATCCTGGCACTGCTTTATGGACAGCTGATCTTCAGTTGCATACTCCCAAAATAACAACTTGAAATATCTTCATGGAACTGAAAAAACCAGCAGGTATGGCTTAATAGGGAACATCTCAGTGATGCTGTTTTACTATAGCTGTATGCAGCTCAGTGGGCAAGTGATATGAAAGGGTTTGGGTTTCTGGGGTTTTTTTTATTATTATTCTGTCATGAATCTGCTTTCACACCTTAAATTCTACTGGCACGGTACAGCCCCTAGCAGATGTATCAGAACAAAAAAATATGTCTCAAACCCATTATTTTTCTCTGTTAATGGTTTCACACATGGAGACATATCTTCTACAGCTCCAGAATCATGGACTTGTCACTTCAGAAACAAATTAGTGGCTTTTGCTGGCTGCAGAATGACTTCTGTTGTAGAATTGGAGCTACAGGTGAATGAGTAGTGTATATAGGCTCCCACATCCAAAACTAAGCAGAAAGAGCTAGTGAGAAGGTCATAAACCAGTGTCTATCATTCATTCTTTTATTCTCATGGTAGACCAAAGCCTTCAAAATATCAACATTTTTATACACAGAGACACAGGGCAGGGAACATGTTTTTCATGTTATTTTTTTAGGTGATTTAGTAATCACAACCAACTTCAGAATTAGAAAGAAGAAGGAGAAGGTAATGGCTGAAAACTAAATAACCATTCCTACAGTTTTTAAGCACATTGTTTCAATCATCAGCTCTAGACATTTAAACTGAAACACATTAAACCAGTTAACATGCAGAATGATAACTAAACATCTGACCACCTGGTCAATTAGCATTTAGAAGGAAATTGTACAGTTGAGATATAGAAACCAATTACAGACCTTAACAAAAACATGAAAGTCACGTATCTTCTAAATATGAAACCGAGGAACTTAATAAAAATCATTTTTGCCAGCTGTTTCCAGATTTGCTAAATCAAAGTGGGTTTTAAAAGCCATCTAGCAGATGGAAGGAAAATGTTCACATTTCCTAAAGTGTTAATGAAATTTAGTTATAGCAAAATTGGAAGAAACAAAAAATAGAAGCAGAGATTTCAATGGTTATGTTAAACTAACAGCTGTCATAGTAAGATACTGAAATGTAAAAATAAAAATAAAATAAAATAAAGAAATAAAAATCCCTTAAAAACCAGGTTACCTCTCCTCTTTTCTTAATAAAAGAACAGTAAAATGAAAAAAATGTGAAAAATGTTGATTTTTCTTTTTCACATCCTGCTAATGAGTGCCATTTTTTATTAGTCAGTAGTTATAATGCAGCACAACTAGCTCATAAATACAGTACTACTGAGACTGGTAATGATTCAAATGATAGTCATAAATCCATTCAAATTGATACTTAGGGCATTGACAAAGAAGGCCAACAACCCGAAACATTTTAAGTGTTCATTTCAAAAGTTTTAGTGTAAAGAACTCTATTTCCCTACAGGGATCATCATGCACTTCTTACAAGTTTTATGTACTTACCTGTAAGATTCAGACAATGAGGCAAAGAGAAGGGCATTTCTGAAGCATAGCAGCAGAATTTGAGTAGTAATGGAGCTGCTTATTAAAGGACTAAAGACTATTCCTGTCATTATCCACAGAAATAAATACCTTAAAGATACTATTGTTTAGTTGTGCTAGGCAGGAGAAAGGTGGAACAAAGGGCTTCTTTACTGGCATGGCAGCACAGTACCCAGTTTCCACTTTGTGTTGCCTATCAAAAAACCCCCCAAAACTGTAGCATTAAACTCATCTAAAATGAAACCCAAACATCCTATAGGATAATGAGAACAGTTCAAAATAGTTATATTTAAACTTTTTTTTTTTTTTTAAATAAATCAAGAAGTAAAGACCTCTGATAATTTTATCATTTTGTCTTATTTGCTTTGTTTGATCAACAGCTGTGCAGAACCAGGGGATTAATTTCTTCTCTTTTTTTTTTTCTGGTCACCTACTTTATGCGTCCTTTATCCTTCTTTATGATTTTCTACTTCTAAATCACCAACCTTCAGATTATGCTTGTCCTTTTGACTTTCTGTGCACATTCTTCTTGTGATATAATGCAATTTACAGAGATAAGAGCAATTATTGTCTTACTATTTTACCTATATTTGTAGTGAAAAATGCAAGGATGAATCACAAATAAACAGCTATAAAAAGGCTGGTTTAAGGCATTGGTGAAATACAAAAATTTTAGGTCTCTAATTTCAATATAGACAAGCCTCTTTTGCAATTTCCTTCCATTTTGCTGACTGCAAATTCTCTGAGTTGGGATATTGTTGTTATAGTTTCACAAGCTTTCATAGAATTTTTTTCTCTCCCTTACCAACACAGTGGTTTGGGAATTGAAGAGCCAGGATGAAATGGCTGGTTGAAGCCCAGCCCCCCACTACCTGCTCCCAGAACCAGAAAACTGTCTAAAAGCCTAAAGAAAGGGATGGCTGATAGCTTTGCTTTCAACATGATGGCTGGGGGAGGACTGGGGAAGGTTGGC
>JAWWTY010000077.1:69969672-70017909 GCA_035222235.1 Margarornis squamiger | reverse complement strand
CTAAAAGCCTAAAGAAAGGGATGGCTGATAGCTTTGCTTTCAACATGATGGCTGGGGGAGGACTGGGGAAGGTTGGCAGAGAGAGGCTTTTCCTGGTGCTGGCCACACTTTGCTCCTCAGTCTGCTTGGATGCTGGCTGCCGTTTTTTGGGCTGGTGGAAACACTGGGATGGGTTTTCTTTTTTCTGGCTTGCCTGCTGACTCCACATGCCCTGTGCCATTCTACGGAGGGAACAGTTGCTGCTTCCTGGATTCACTGCAGACTCCTTGAGGGCCAAATACTATCTGCAGAGCAGTTGCTGCCTCTTTCCTCTCCACCTGCATCGCTTTTTCGGAGAAAGAATGGTAGCATAGGGTCTTTGCACTGCACATGGGAAAGATTTCATCCCATCCCTGTGGTAGCCATTCCCACATGAGTTTCAGAGCCAGCACCTCTCCTTGGTCCCCGTCTTTGCCTCACTGGAGCCTGTGAGTGACTTTTGTGGCTCCCTCCTCCCAAGGTGCGGCATCATCTCCCGCGCTCTGTGAATAGAACTGCACTGAAGGGACAGAGATAGGACTTCATATGTTTGAAAGTTTTGGTGACAGTGTTGCTGGTTTTTCTGTTCTATTTTTGGTTTTATATATACATATATTTGTAGTACAGAACTGTTATCCTCTTCTATACATTTTCTGATCAAAGCCTCTTGATTTCAAAAGTTTTGGTGGTTTTTGGGAAGAGGCCCCCTTCCTAGTCCAGATAGACACCTTAGCTGCTTTTAAACTGACACATGCTCCCATATAATTTGTAATTGTTTGTAAGGTGCCATACATATATTTGAATCATGAGCAAAATTTGATACTTGCTAAAAAAAAAAAAAGGCATAGTTTTTTTTTTTTTAATTAAACTACTTTTTCACATATAAAATATTTTTCACAGAAAAATAGTAATTGTAAATAAAACTTAATTTGAATCTTCAAAATATATTGTACTTTGGTTTCTGATTTCTTTTGTTAATATGTTAACCTCTGATAGACAGTTCAAGGAAAGTGTAACATTGTTTGAGAAGTATGCATTGGGAATTTTCAACAAAATGTGTTATGTGATGACAGACAATCTTGATTTTGAGGAAACTGTCTTGAGGATAATTTCTTAGATAAAAAAAGGCATATCAGTAATATCACTAGCATACTGGACATCCTATTAATTTGAAATGTTAGCTCAGTTTCTAGAAACTTGAACTCAGCCATCTGTCTCTTCAAAGATGTGCTATAAACACCAGTGTATGAGCTTTTAGTATCTATTTCTATTTTCTCCTGAACCAGCTTTGTAAAATCCTGGTTACATCACATAGAAACAAGCAGGATAGCATTTGAAAGCACACACAATTCTACCAGATGGATATTAAAACTTTTTGACCAGCTCCAGTTCTAAAATGAGTACCATGATCCGTTATTCGAATTTTAAATAAACTTGTATTATTAAGAGGCTCCTTAAACTTTTATCATTCTTTTTGTGTTAGTTTTGAATTTTGAGATGCCATGAGGCTTATTAATTTTTTAATTTTAATTCACTAATGTTAAGAAAAAGTAGCACTGGCTTAGTGTAGAGATATAAAATGGTGCTACATTCTCTGAATATTATATGGTTTGCCCATAAGTTTATGGAGTTTGGAGAATTTCCCAGATAGGACTGTCAATTACAATACCCCTGTACCAGAAGTGGTCCTGAAGCATGAATAAAAAGTGGGGGGTTTTTTGTGGATATGTTGGTAGCCACAGTACAGAAAGACTCAACTATTTTAGAACAATTTTCAGTCTCTACTCAGCCTGATATCCACACAAGTTTTGAAAAAGAATATATTTTAAGGCAGGAGTTGAAACAACTCTAGTGGAATCACTGATTCATGTTACCGAGGGAGAGTTTACCTTTATTATCAGTTCAGATTTGAATGAAACATTCTGTGCTTCTATTCCTATTGACCTTTTAATTCTACCTTACTGTCAAAGTGTCCACAATGGCAAGATAATAAAGGGTGTAATACCTCATCCAATCTTCTTACTGTTCTACAAGTATATTTGCAATATTTTTCTTTCTTTGGATTTTCTTCAGCCTTAAGATAGAATTATGTACAAATTTTGGTGCTAACAACCCTTTAACACTCCCATCACACCTCCTTCTTTCTCCCCACGCCTTTAAATAACACTTCCTTAAATAGCATTTTTTTAAAAATACACTCATGATTTTCCTTCAGTTGTGCTAGAATTAGACTAAAACAAGTGTCAATCTATTTCTGGTGCAAATTAATAATATAGTTAAGGAGCTCCTGAGTTTGCACTACACATTGGTACTGTGAAAGTATAATGCAAACATTAGCTTACAAGAACATTTCTTTGGTAATAAAGGCTTCAGAATATTTTAATAATTCCAAACTAGATCCAGGGAAGATAATGAAATCAGTTCATTCTGATGCATTTAGTGCCATACAATGACAGGTATGTACTGTGAACATAATGTAGGAGACTCTGGGGCAAGATTACCGCATTTATGACTCTCATGAAGTAATTTCATGTTGAGTGCTTGTCACTCAGCCAAGAACGAGCTTTCCTTCACAGGTTTCAGAGCTGGACACTGCCTGTGGGAAAGAGTTGAGCAATATGATGATTGCAGCTATTTATGTACTTCAATTTAATCAAACCCAAAAACTATTATGTAAAGATTCAGGTCTCTGTGGGTCAAGGCAGAGTGAAACAAGCTCACTTATAAATGTGTATAAGGTATTTTGTAATAAAATCTGTAATATATTTCCATATCAGGAGATGATGAATAAAGCATATATGGATATGTTGTGGGTAGGATGGGAAGTATTGTACCTAATGCTGCAGTACTATATCCAGCCTCAGTTTGAAAGGAGCTGGGAATAAGTAGTTGTGTAGCCACTATGGTATTATTTTAGCAGTGCCTGTGTTTCTCTCAAAAAGCCAAAATCACAAAAAAAATTCTAAGAGGCTATTCATTCTGGCCAGAGACAAACTACTTACTATTTTCTTCTTCCATTCCTTTAGGTTAGCTGCAAAATCTTAACTTCCATTATTTACATAGTCCTGATGTCCCCCCATATTTAAAACATTTTTAGAAGAGGGGCTACAATGCTGTAGTTACCATGCCTTTTAAGTTGAATGACTTCAAAAATAGAATCAGCGGAGGCATGTACTATAGACTAGTACTGGCTCCGTTGATGCATAATGCAGTACCTTAAAAATCGTGTGCTTAGGTATATACACGTGCATGTATTTGTATAATTCTTCTGGAAAATTCTACAATTTTTCCCCCACTCTTTTACAGAGATCCAACACACTTCAGCTGATGTCAGTGAATGCATTTTAGGTAGAGCTTCTTAGTAGGAGATCAAGATAAATTGAAACCAGCTGGCAAGTACCTCAAAGGAAATAAAAAGAATAAAATCAGTTAAAAGGGAAAGGCAAAAGGGAAGGAAAAGAAAGCAGGTCCATCTTCTGGCTATATGAAAAAATAAAATGGGCTAAATTGAATACAGTGCCAAAGCTGAGGTTAAGAACAATGAAGTCAATGAGGAATCAAATATTTCCAAGATTAGTCTAATCTATCATGTCTTTTAAAACTATAGGAAACACTGGAAAAAAATACTGCTATGACTTTCTAGGAGGAAATATGCTCCTTCTGTTCTAGAGAAAATCTAATTTATGATGTGGCTTTTTTTCCTGGTCTTCAGAAGTGTGTCACTAACAGATCTACAGTTGATCACGAATGATTTGGTCATAACAAAATAATCTTTGACTCTCTGTTCATGTAGATGGTGTCTTTGAAATACAAGAAATGTCTTTGTTCTTTTTGATGTGTTTCATTTGTACAAGTTGCCTTTTGCCTGATATTTAGATGATTCTTTGACTCATTTGGTGTTTAACATCATTATCTTAATCACTGTACCTGAACCTTCTTTGGTTATGTTAAAAATTTACTGCATAGATCCAGAAGAAAATAAAATTAATAAAATACACTAAGTACTCATACTATCAGTTGCAAGTAAGTTCCAGAAAGCTTATGTGTAACCTCTATCAAAGTTTACATTCTTACAATGCCAATTATCAAAAAGATCCTGATGACTATCTTACTTATTTTCCAGAATTTTTTTGATTATGCTGATTAAAGTATTGTAAAAACTACTTTCATGTGAGTTTTCAATAGGCTCAATCTGTAGGTTAAGCTACTGCCGAACTGACAAGTAGGTATATCTTATATCTTTTCCTTTCTTTTTCTAAAAGATCTATGGAGATGTCATTTCTGTGATGTGTATTTTATATTAATTCCATTCCTGCTGCAGTTTAGATGTATGTACAGAATAGATTAACTTGGTTTTAACTTGTTTTATGCAAAAGAAGATCGAAGAAGAGACAGCATAACTAAATTGTTTTTCCTGTTGTGCTTTTATATTTGAATGGTATTGTGAGTTATCCTATATTCAGGAAAAAAAAAAAAATGGAATGGTAAGAGGTGAAAACTCTAGCTGAACTTTGAAAACAAAGGAGAATGATGCATAGATTTTTCTGCTTTTATTGGAATTCTTTGGTGCTTATAGTTCATTCCATTCACACTGTTCCCATCTGCAGCACCAGCTTGCTTTACTTCCCTCAGGACAGCAGGGTGTTTTAATAATAGGCCTTCAAGACCCCCATAGCAACAAGAAGTCTGATAAAATAAAGAGAAAAAGAAGCTGAAGTGATCCCTAGAGAAGGAAAACATATTTTCCACTTTTCATTTCCATTTCACAACAGAATGATGGGCTGAACTAATAAAAGCCCATTGGCATTTCAACAAACCCAAACAGAGTTTGCCTGTTGGGTAGTAATTATATGTTCCAAGTATTCACATACATAATTAAGTAGTGTTCTGTTTCTTTAAATAAACATAATCACACAAACCAAAACAGTCAAATGGTCTCCTCATTATTTGGGCTAGAGAATAATGAGAAAAGTTTTCCAGTAAAATTTTATTTTCCTGACTGTTCTCACTGGTAAGCTCAGTTCACTTACAGAATTTAATTCAGTTGACATTAGTAATCCCTGGATATTATTAATTTCTGAAATGTATTGTTATCATTTGGCCAGAGATGAAAACTACGTCAGTCCCTACTAGCAGCCTGTATTCTAATACTAACCAAATCTTTTGAGTTTGATTCATACATGTCAAATTGACAGACATGCAGTTGTGGGCCTGTGAGAAATGCCCCATCTGCTAGCTGTTCCAAGGGTTTTCAAACTCTTTCCCTTTTCTGAGCAAGGTTTCTTTGGCAGACAACATTGTGTTGCTCTTTTAGGTTACCTGCATGGTGCATTTTCCATGACAGCATGTGGGACTCCAGCTGAACTGATCCTGAAGGTAAGCTACACTGCAACAGCCTCTATACAGCAGCGTCACACTGGACAGGGAGGGAAGACGGGAACAGCGCTGTAAAAAGTCCTTGCACGAGAGAGCAAGTTTTTAAATTCCACAAAATTAGCTAATAAATGTTTCATATCTGTCCCATTAATAGTCATTTCAGTAGGGAGATATAAGGTCACTGTATGCCCCAGTGAGAATAAATGGAGACATAATGCTATGTAGACTTTTGACTGCAAGTACAATAGAACACTAAGGATGTCTCAGGCACTGTTATTCATTAGCTGTGTTGGAACTGCATCTCTGGCTCCTGATTGTACAGGTTCAATACCATGTCGTATGCCATTCACATATTTGAATATCCCCCTTTTGTCCTCCTTACAGGCTTATTGCCTCAAATAGCTATCAATGCAGATAGAAAATAGTGATAAACAGGATAGGGGAAAGGATAAAAGTATTTCCTCCCATGCCCTCCCTCCTACCCCCCTCCTCCATCAGAAACTTGTATTCTAATTATTGTCCTTTTTGGTTTTGTTTTTGGGTTTTGTGTGTGTGTGTGTGTGTGTGCGTGCATGCATCATGGCAAATGTTGATCTACCAGTGTGTACAGGAAGCACTATGTGGTGCAGCATAAGAAAAAAACCTATTGAGTTTGGAAATTGCTTAGAAAACAATCATTTGAAAGCTGTATCTTGGATACCGAGTGCGTGATGATACAGTTGCCAACACACACATCTATGGCCTTGGATGCATAGGAGCAGTGCTATTTTTATTAGTAAGAGCTCCAGAAAATAACAATAACTTAACTGAGACATGGTAGCATGTCTGAAAGTTTACAACTAGTGATAACCCAAATGAGAAAATGTAATAAATATATCTTTTCCTTTGCTTTCTTCAAAGGGTGTGTCTTTATTATATCCCTTTTGATCAGGAAGTGTCAGTAGATACTCTTTCAGGATATCAAAATTTGATTCAGATTTACTGTTTGTTTTTTTTTCTTTCACAGTTAGAATATAGAGAACATGAAAAAGAGACAAAGAAAGTTAGTTGCTGTTTTTAAAGGGTTGGTCATCTTTTCTCTGTGTGTGCGTGTGTGTGTGTGTGTGTGTGTGTGTGTGTGTGATTAGGGGTAACCTGCACACTTAAAAAAAACCCAACCAAACACACATTTCTGTCGGCATTGCATGACAGTCACATTAAACATTACTTGCCTGAGAGACTGTAAAGACCTAAAAGTACTTCAGCTCCCTGTTTTCCATCAATTTTAATGCTAGACTTTTTTTGACATAGCTCCTTGTAGCTTCAACATTTTTATTTATAATTTTTTTTTTTTTTTTTTTTTTTTTATTAAAGTGTCAGGAGCAATTCCAGCCAATAACTCTGGCTAGAACACTTGTAAGTTCATGAAGAAATTAGTGACGTTAAGACAAGTACCTTACTATTAGAATAAAGGAACATCATTTGGCACATTCAACATTGCAATATACATGTGGCTCATTGTCTTTAAGATATTGTCTCAGGAGAATATTCCCAGAAAAAAAGAATGCCTAAAGGGATGACGAGCTCTTCAGATGACAATTTGAGAGGATCTCTGTTGCACAGGCAAACTTCAAGAATCAGTGATATGAATTTCATTATTATAAATTGTTGGGATCACATTCATGAAAGGGGACATAAACTGAAATTCTGAAACACTATTCTTGGTGCCTTCATGAGAGGAGATTGTTAATATTGGACTGTGGACAAATTCCAAGCCATTTAATTACATTTTGCCTCTAGAAACTGTGGGAAATTTTACTAGATACATTACAGCAATTCTTAGAACTCAGCTGTTATGCTGTGTTCCTAAAAAACTGAAACAGTTATTTGTAGAGCTTTGAAAACAAAGGATTAAGAAGCAACATTTTTCTGAAGAAGTGAAATTGGTTATTATGAATACTTTTGTCAATCTAATAAATTAGTGGAAAAAGTTATTATTTCAACATTAAGTCTTGCCAAAAATAATAAATTTGGGATTGATTCCATGCTAAATCTTTCAGAATTTTCACTGCTCTAATTGAACAAGATGAGAGACTAAAGAGCAATTAAGTACAGGTAAAACCAACAGCCATTACAAGAGAACTAATAGCATTATTTTGATTATTGCCTTTATATATATAAGTATATGCATACATATATATATATATTCATTTATCTTCTGTTTTTCAGTTTTTATTCTAAAGAAGAAATACTAATTATTCATGTTAATTGCAATCCTGGTTTGCAGATCTAGGAGAGGCCAAGGGAAATCAAACAAAATTACCTTACCTGTAGTGTCACTACTGTTATTAAGAAAAGGCATGGACCTGTAGGAGTGGGGGTGTCCACAGAAGAGCCACAAAGTTGGAGTATTTCGACGAGGAAAGGATGAGAGAGTTGGGTTTTTTCAGTTTGTATGAGGCTCTGGGGAGATGCTATTACAGTCTTTCAGTACTTAAAGGGGGCCTGTAAGAAAGATGGGGAAAAACTTTTTATCAGGGTGTGTTGTGACAGAATCAGGGGTAGCAGTTTTAGACTGAAAGAGGATCAATACAGTTTAGATATAAAGAAAATTTTGGGGCTTTTTTATTTTGAGGGTTAACAGCCATGATGGGAACAGCTCCTCCACTCCACAAGCCTCTCAGGGTCTGGAGGGGATTGCAAAATCCCCACGTGGGCAGGAGTGAAGCAATGCAAACATTCCCAAGATGTGTGGTGGTAGAAAAGCCTTTAACGACAGGTGGAAAAGGGTTTTTAAGCCCTTCGGGGGTAGGCTTTAGAAGGTAGGGTGTAATTGGGTGAGGGTTCAGGGGGAGGGGAGCAGTTTGGGGGCACAGGTAGCAATAAGGGAACAGGAGGACCAAAACCCAGTGGAAGCCCAGGAATAGGGAGTGACTGGTGAGACATCCAATAAGGTCAGGAGTGGGGTGGGGCTGGATATCCCAGAAGAAGGGAATATGTCTGTTTCCATAGAAAGCCACATGCGTGCTGGAGACCCTAGGGATTACAATCTAAAAGGGGGAACACCCGTACATTAAAAGGGACAGGTAATATTAAATTCTAAAGTCTCTGCTCTTCTGGAAGTTGTCACAGTGATGGTCTTGTTTCTAGGGGTGTCTTTTTCCAAGATATGTAGTCTGGATTCTCCCCTGCCTCTGTCTTCCACCTGCTGTAGGAGGAGTTTCTTCCAACAGAGGGTGATGGTAAAGTGCTGGAACAAGCTACTCAGAGATATCATAGATGCCACATCCCTGGAAATTTTCAAGGTCAAGTTGGATCGGGCTCTGAGCAACCTGCTCTAGTTGAAGAAGTCCCCACTCATTGCAGGGGTATTAGACCAGATGACCTTTAAAGGTCCCTTCCAACCCAACCCACTCTATGATTATGAACTCAGAGTTCAGGGTGAAGGAAGCCCTGCACCTTCTTAGACTTACACAAATAGAGGAATTTAATAGGAATTTCTGTTTTTAATTTCTTTCTGTACACAAAGCTGCATGCAAATACTGAAGTGGAGTAAATGAAATGGCATAAATTCAGGAATAAATGACCCATTCAGTCCCTTGAATAGGGTTAGAGCACGAAGTTCTGAATCAGGAGACCTGGCTGCTCTTTCCCATTGTGCCATTTAATTGCTCATTGACACTGCATGAAAGATGGACTTCTCTGTCTCATTTTTCTTATTGTCACAATCAGGCTAATGAAATTTGCTTTCCTCTCAGATACGCTATGAAATTTAAAAAATAGGGACTGATGTGCACTGTATATAAGCCTCAGTACAAATACAAGACATGATTTTAATATTATTTGGGTTTATAACTGTGTACCTATATTGTTACTGTTATCATTATGCTGATTTTCAGTGCTTTTGGAACATATAAAGATGCTAACAATCTGCAGAGCTGTTATGACATTGCTGGTTGCTTCCTTCTAAAGATCATCCCAGTCTTACTTGGCTCTGTAATGTGTAGTGGGGACAAACACCTCATGCTGGCTCAGCTGGAGCATTTAAACTGATATCCAGGAGGAGCATGCAAAACCAGACAGCTGTTGCTAAAATATCTGTCTGCTGTTGCATTTGGCACTTCTTCTGCTCTTGCTGCTCCCAATCTGTGGCCCCCAAGGTCTGAGCGACACTGGGTTTGTCTAAGCCAGGAAGATGAAGCCAATTTTTGTAATGAGAAAATTGAAGTGCTAGTGCAGAGGATTAGAACCCTCCTGCTGCTTACTGCAGAATGATGGGACCTTGGTGAAGCAAAGATTGGTACAATGACACAGTATCAGTAAATGCAACAGCTTATGACTTCAAACAAAAACAATATTTTGGCATTTTGGCTAAGTGGCACCAGAATACTTTCAACATCTAATTAGATTACAGTTAAAATGCACCCACATTAAATGTGTGATGATATTAATCCAGCATCAGAAAATATCAGCAAAAGTGACCAGATGTTCCACTTTGACAGATTAAACATTTTTCCCCCTCTATAATAAAATGTCCTGCTGCCTTGGTGATTTTGCTGGCTGAAATGTGACAAGCTCCAATAACTGTTTATGTAAGAGCAGAGACTATAATCTGCAGCTCCACTGTCCCAAGAGAGATTTATGTCCATCAGGCTAAAGAGTCATATTATTTCTTTTTCTAGCTTTTTCTCTCTTTCCCTCCAAATGTCTAATTAATCCACAGAATGTGGAACAGCTTCAATAACAAAAGTTAAATTACTTCTTGTCATCTTTTTCCCAAACAGCACAGATTACACTTGGTTCATGAACTTTCCTGAAAAGAAGGAGATTGAGAATTAAATCCTCATTCCAGAAAATGGAAACTGTGACTTCTAGCACTTCGTATCTTGGTGGAGTATTATAACCACAAAATGACCAAATACAGGAGGGCAGCCACTCTCACTGTATTCTGTTTCAAGTACATTTTTAAGGAAAAAAAGGTGTCTTCCTTACTTTCATAAGGGAAGACCTAGTTGTCCAATTTTCCAGGAGGATTCAAGATGTTTTCAGTACTAGTAAGAGGCCCTTCTCTGCAGTCTTGGTAAGTGTGCTTGAGATAAAGAATAGGAGTAATTTCTTTCAGGTTACATTCCTGTCTGAAGCATTTCCTGTTCCCTGCTTTATCAACCTACTTTTCCCAGCATTTTCAATGTGAATGCTCACTCTGAGACCACTAATTTCTTTGTGGTTTGACACTGACACTGACAGAACCTCTGCATTTGACTGCAAGGTCTTGAGGTTTTCGTGGTCCAAAAGCTTACCAATATGGTGCCGGAGTTTTAAGGAATAGATACATTTTCACCAAGGTACCTACGTGAAGAGTTGTGCTGGTTTTAGCTGAGACAGAGTTAACCATGACGTGATTGCGCTCTGCTCCCCTGGAGATGCCTGAACACCTGCCTGCCCCTGGGAAGCAATGAATTAATTGTTTTACTTGACTTGCTTGCACTGTTTTTCCTTTTCCTATTAACCTGTCTTTATCTCAACCAGTGAGTTTTCTGGCTTTTGCCCTTCTGATTCTCTTCCCAATCCAGCTAGTGGAGGAGTGAGCAAGTAGCTGTGTAGTGCTTGACTGCTGGCTGGGGTTAAACCATGGCAGAGTACAACTGCTGTAATCTCTGTCTTTAGCTGAGGGTTTAAACAGTGCCCTGAGAGCTCCTATTTCTCTTTGCTGACGCTAACAGCAGCCCTCAGCTACACAACCCCGCAGTCAGCAACCCAAAGCTGAGTGGGGCTAAATGTGAACCTTTGTTGCTGTACAAGCTCCCTTAGGAAGTTTGAAACTCAAAGTACAGTGCACTCTCTTATGTCCCTGTAGTTTTCTGTTTTCTGCCAACTGGTTTCACGTACAAACTTCACAGCTCCTGAAGAGGAGTAGGAAGGTACATCAAAATGTAGAAATATGTTGCAGGGCAACAGTATGGCAGTCAGGAATTCAAAAATACAGTCATGACATTTGGGTGTCAGGCTTTACCTGTACTCACAGCAGGCACGTATGATTTTATGGCACTGTACTGTGTGTGGGAGGCACGTGCCATTGCAGCAAGGTTTATTTAATGTGTAAATCCTTTATAGATCTCTTGCCCCTCTTCCCTTTCTACCCTGTTTAAGCTCTGATGATAACATCCTGACTTCTTATGTTACTCAGTATGTCAGAATACTATCTTCCCCTGTGTTTGTATAGTTAAATGCAGAAATAGACAAAATCAGTTAGGCAAAGATGAGGACTTAGTATAAATGAAGGACTATGCTAAATAATGTCTAGTAATTGTCCAAGTTCTGGTAACATAACATGGTCCATTTCACATTATCAAGCTGTGTATGTCCTTTGTCAGGGTAAAAAAAAATAAAAAAATAAAATCTAGCAAGTATGCAGTCAGGAAAAGGTTCCATGTCTGTAACATGGATGGAAAGTACTCCAGTATTTTAAAGAATGTTAGAGTATAATTTGATAGAAAAGATGTATAATTGGAGGTATCAATTGGTGAGCACAGATTATCAGTAGAAAATTAACAAATCCTAATTTTTACAGGCTTTAACTTGCAGTTTTATCTTTTAATCACATTTTCAGCAGTAATTTCTTTTTGTAAATCACCTCTGCGATGACACTAAGCTAGAGTTCTAAGTTGTGTACAATATTCCAAAAGGTACAAAGCAATGAAAGCTGACTCAGATCCCAGCATTTTGCACACTTGGTGATGTGAGTGTCCAGTGAAAGTTTGTCTTGATGATAAAATGCCTTCTAACTTTGTGTTAAGCAGGTGAAAAGATTGTTTCACAGTGAGGATTCATTCAACATGAAAAATAATTCAAACAACCACCCACACGATGTATTAACAAATATATTTCATTCTATATAAAAGCTGTGATTGGGGAAAAAAGAAAAATAAGAAAGAAAGGAGAAATTAAAAGGTCTCTGGTAGTGCATGAAGATACAAATCTTTTACTTTTTCTTACTCCACACACCTCTAATTTTATATTCCTCTAATAATGGGATAGAGACTTTCCATCATTCTGCCTGCTTACATAATGCATGTATAATATTTCCCCTTTTTCCCTCAGTAAGAACATTAGTAGTATGTAATTTTCCATTTTCAGTTACTAAGTATCATAGTGATTTGTCATTTTTTATGTGTTTATTATATCCTTTGCATTTTGTTTACTTTTTACCAGTAAAGTTCTTGACCCAATTAAAGACAGAGGACAAAACTTTGTTCTGCTATTTTGTAAAATTTTAAAAAACATGAATGGTCTTGCTTCAGTGCAGCCCATATCCATATTGGCCTATGCGCATTTTCATGTGTTGTATAAAGTAACAAACAAAATCAAAAGGGCTAAATATTTTTATAATTAAGCCCAAATTATTTTCATAAGTCAAAGGTAATTTATTTTTTTATATATTTATTTATTTACTGCTCTGTTAAGTGAAATATAATTTTCAAACAAGGTGTGCAGCAGGGAAAATGCACTGAAACTGCTCAGGAATGCAGTCACCCTCCCTTCATGCAGGGAAAGGGAGCTGCAAAATTATATGCCCACGGCTGTTGGCCAAGTGGTTGGTTCAAGTATTCAGGTCTTGGAGTCCCATGCCTCATTCCCTGAAACACTGCTGCTTTCCGTTCCATTAAAGTAAAGGTTCCTCAGAAATGAGGTTTCTTGGTAGAATAAATGGCAGAGGACAGCAGTCTGCAGCTTGTTCTAAGGCTTAATTGAAGGCTTCTTCAACAAGCAGATTTCATAGTCATGATATTTTTAGATCAAGTTTGCTTCTGGTGAGCATAACCTGAGATTATATCCTCAGAGGGTAGCACTGCATCTAGCAGTTCATGGAGGGCACTTTTATTGTATTTAGCCTTTTGAAATTATCACATATGACACAAACTTTAGAATGTGGGCAGAAGCCTAAGAAGGTTTGATTTCATGTGGAAATTTTCAGGTTTGCAACATCTATTTATTTTTTCAGGGGAGGTGAGAGGTTGTGTGAAGCACTCCATCTGCTCAAGTTATGTAATAGTTTTAACATCAATACTATTGCTTCTGCACTATGAACTGAACCAGCTTTGCCTTCTTTAGCTATGCCTTTTTTTTTTCCTCTCTTACTGTCAAAAACAGGGCATTAATATCTGCAAAGCAGAAATTACAGTAGTACATCATGTTGATTTTTTTTCTTTTAAATGCTGGTATTTCTTCAAAAATCCATCCCTCATGATACATTGCATGGAGAAACCAAGTCCGCAGGCAGCAAACAACCTTGAATAATTCCACTGCTGTTCAGAAGTAATTAATGATAATGTCTCTACTCTCACTCTGCACGTCCCACAGATAATATATTTTTGCTCTTGTACTGTGGAGATATGGAGTACTTGTTCTACAGAGATAATCATCCAGAAGGACATTTTCATTAACAAGTATTTACCTAAGCCTTAGAGCTGTTACTGATCAAGACTGACACCTTTATCAAGTAAAGAGAGCCATAACACTTTTGTTGTAGAAACACATGTGTTCTGAACCATCTTGAGCAAACCTGTTTTGTAGTGATTATCTAGATCTGGGATTTATCTTGATCTACAGCATTCTTATTTTAAACATTGAGAATTGTTTTACTTCTTGTATTTTAAATATTTTACAAGTATAACATACTGATATTTATCTGAAGAGAATTGTTCTTACTGAATATTAGAAATTATTTGATTCTTTTTTGGATTTTTATTCTTGCTTTTACTTTTGTCATATAATTGAGAGATTGCACAGCAACAGTTTATGGTTTAGCAAAATATACTCCTTTTATTCTATGCTAAATATGTGAAAAAAGAAGTGGGAATTTAATATGTAGATGCAAATATGTGTAGGTGTCTTTTCAAAAAGTTAGTATGAAAATGGACTGTACATAAACTGTTTGAAAAAGATTTAATCACTCTCCTACATTGGGAGAGAAAATACTAGGCAAAAGTGCTCTGATCTTATCCATTACAACTACTCCAGTTCCTATGTTCTTGCACCAAAACCTGGTATTTCCTTAGTAAAATACACAAGAAGCTAAGGATCAAATCTGCATTCATGTGTCTTTTGTGAGTGGGGTCCAGAGAAGAATGTCAGTTTGGTTCTGCTTCTTAAAATGATACTGAACATTTTATGGTTACTTCATTATTTTGATTTAGATTTATATTCCCATGGGCTGTGTCCTAAAGCAGAAAGACAAATAATCTCTTATTTTGTATTAACATAGTGGTTATATAACTCTGACTTTTCCAGAAATTAAAAGCCTTAAAATGTCATTAAATTGAAGAATAAGAGTGACATGTAATGTCACAGATCTGATAAAATATTACGATTTCTTTCCAAAGGGCTTTTGCACAAGAACTTTGAGGAGCTTTTTCATAGTTATTGAATGTTGACAATAGATGAGGTAATCGGTGTACTCAGCTGTTGCCCAGCTCCAGAGTACGACGACACTAAACACCATGGATTTAATAGAAACGTTTTTCAGACAGGTTAAAAGGGTAAAAGTGCCAGATGAAAGGCATAATAGAGAGAGATGTTAGGGTGTGTGGCCACAAGGCAGGCTGAAGAGGGGAAGAGACTAGGATCTCTAGCAGTACTGATTAAAACAAATGGGTTTCTGGGTCATGGGCAAAAGAAAAGATACAGCTCTCTGCTCTAAGTATTCAGTTTTATCCGGCAGAGCTATTAGACACAACATATGCTACATCTCTCTGTGTATAAAACCAACATTCCTTTAGAATAACTGGATATTACTTTTTTTTAGCTATCAAAAAATACGCTGTGTGCCAAACAAATCCACTGTATCCACAAGTTTAGACACATTCCCAAAGGATTTGTAAAAGATAGGAGGCAACAAATAGCTAATTTGTGACTCAAGCTGGGAAAACAAATCTCAGCACTTAATACTTGACAAGCTGTCCTACCTCAGATCTGGGCCTGGAAGCCCAGGGCTTGAGACAGTAGTAAAATACAAGTTCTAGACATAGAAATCCTTAAGAATCTAAGGTTTGCAGCCAGGGAGAGATTTGTAGCGCATCTTCAGATAAAGAGTCTCCAGGAAAATGGAAGGTTGGCAACATTTTTCCAAAACAAAGTTCTAGTAAGAAGATAAGCCCCTGAAATTACAACAACTAATAATTGCTAATATTTTTTTATCTGCTGTGCTAGTCTCTCCAGAAAACTGTGTACTAAATAAATCAAATAGTGGTTACAATTATAAAAAAGGACAGCAATTTTTCTCCTATCTCAATTCTGTCTTAGAAATTAAGTTAGATACTACCATTTACTTAGGAATTTGAGGTTGTGCCTCCCCAAAATAAGAAGGTGAGAGATCAGCACTTGTTTTTTTTCTAAATTACCCAGTGAAGTAAAAAGTGGTGAAGTGAATGGTATGTATTTGTTCCTCACCATCTACCTATTGCCAATTGCTTTGAATGAATTTCATATTTTATAATACCTGCACAAGCTCCCTAGGTCATATACTGTAAGAACTTTTAAAAAATATCTTAAGAAACAACTAGCTTTCACTATTAGAACCTAGCTGCCTGTCCTGTCCAATTTGTATATACAGTATCTCTCTAGTGAAAACTAACATTTCCTTTTATTTAGAGAGGAAGCACTGCATAGTACTGTGTGGATTTCTTTGAAAAGATAGAGTGCCATGTAAGTGCAAAGAATCATTATCAAGGAAAAGTGGATTAGGTGCTTAATAAGATAGTCATATGTTTTTGCTGATGATCCAGGTCATGTCAATTCACAAGAGTAAATCACTTTGTATACTTTACTAATTTAGAATGAATGGCAGCTAGAAATCTCTAATGGATATTTGGTGCTGAAGGTCAAGCTGTATATTATTGTAAAGGCATGTTCTTTGAGATTTGCAATGAGGTTTGATGTATGGCCTTGATTCTGTTTTAATATACCTGTTTTTAAAATGACCACCTGCATTAATTTGCCTTATGAAAGGAAGAAATATACTCCAAGAGGTTTTTGATGTGTTAATACTTAATCCTGCTAAACTGCCTTCATCCTTGATCTATAGTAAATGTGTGAGTTTTTTGCTCAGCGATGCCAAGAAATTCTTGGATGTAAAACTGGCAACCTCCAATGCAGAGAAAGGTGAAAGAATACTTATCAGTGGATGATGCTATAAAAACCATACCTTTGTTGCCAGGTCTCTAATTAAATTACATTTTATTGCCTTTTTTGTGGATTTATTTCTCTTCTTTAAAGCTTTATCTTGCCTCATAAGCAAGATTTAAGATCTAAACGTAGCTGTCCTTCAGCTGTTCTGCAGCTAAACATTCCCCACAATCACCAGCCTGTTAAAGTTTAAAAAAAATAAAATGGTGCTGAAATAGAACACAGAGTTGCCATGAAATATAATGAATTACACAATAGAGTAGGATTTTCAAAATAACAGTGCCTAGAAGCTTAAATCCCCTCAAAAATCAGATTTTGGGAGAGATGCAAAGACTATTGATATCTAAAGAATTGCTTACATGCGTGTGCCCAAGTGACACATAAGACTAGTTCAAAATCTGCCTCACAGCTTAGTCTTCAGGGCATCCATATACATCAATACTTTAATCTTTTCAATTCCCTAGGTATTTATAATTCTTATGGAGTACATGTCCAGGTTGCTTGATCTGAGAAACTGAGTGTCTGACACAGCAGCTTGTATGTGATCTCCTTGTTATGCCTCTCTCCCAGCTGCAGTATCTGTGAAGCTCAATCTGTTTTATGTTCACGCCACGTTTTATACAACCCATCAACAATCAGATTAACAGAGGGCATAGGTGGTATCAGTCATGCTTTTTAGCAGCAGCCACTAAAAATTCCAGCAGTTTTCCACTGAGCAAAAGACTTTAATCCAAAAGCCTTCATCATTGTGTGAAGCATCTGTTTTCTACATCCAGCTTGCTGGGATCTGCTGCATTTCAACCTAGAACGCATGTTGGGGGAAAATATGGAAACCCAGCAATATTCATCAGTCTGGAGAGAAATAAGTAAGTTAGAGAACATTTGCCAAAAATATGAGGGAGATTCTTCATACTAAAATGTTACAGTCTTTTACACAGACTTGACGTATAGTAGCTGAAAATGTCTGATGCTAATTGTTCTTTAAAGCTAATGCTTCCAGCATTATTACAGGAGGATGGTTTTAAATACTGCATAATGTAATAAGGAAAGCATTTTAAATTGTGTCAAAGAACTGAGTAATATCTGAGGAGGAAAGGGAAAATTCTGAAACAAACTTAGCATGTTTTCTACCAGCTTGACAGAGAAGTTCATTTGACTTCATTTGCTTCAGCAGAATCCTGCACACCACAAGGGTTCTACTGTGATTGATGTTTTAATAATGTGAAGATGGCACCTAGTGTAGGCCATTCAGTGAGGGACACTAATATCTATTTGGATCTGCTTTAATCAGTGACTGCCATGGGGGAGGATGGCAGCATGGGCAGCATTGTCAGCCTTGTGCAATGTCAAGACAAGAAGAAATTCAGAAATATACCACATTCCTGGAAAGAAAATTAATGAGGACAAAAGCAACAACAGGAAACATTCTGTTAGCTTGGGTTGACCCAGTTGCAGGCTGACAAAAATGCTTTGGATTCAAGTATCAGAAGGAGAAATATACCATGCAAATGTGGTCATTTCAACATGATAAGTTTCATATTTTTCTGTTTGGGATATACTAGCGCACAGATTTAGAGTTTGAACTGAACACTGAATATATCTGGTTTCTACACTTTGTGTTACCCTACTTTCTAGTGATCGGGAAGAGCGGTATTCACAACTTACCACAGGTGTGGTGCTCAGACATTTATCAAGATATTCCTATGTTGTCTTAATTGCTGCACTGTGCAGGCTTTTGGAGGTCATTAAACAATAAGACTGTTGAAGTAAAAATCAGTACAGGAAACACTAATGCCCTAATTTAATTTAAAAAAAAAATAAAAATCTCTTAGTTTGGACCATTAGAGTTGCAAGCACTATTTTGTGCAAGGCAAGTAAGAGCTGCATTTGGACTAATTAATACTTTTGGGGAAAGTCAGACTCATTTTAGAGGGTTGAGCATTATAGTAAAGAAGTAAAAATTAAAGTCCTTTCATCTTTTGATATAAAATACACAGAGACTCAATGAGCATGACCCTTTTCAATAAAATACCATAATGCAGCAAAGAATAGTCAAGCACCATGACACCAGGCTTATTAGCTTTAAAACATAAATTAATCTGTTGTAAAATTAGGAACATATTATGGGACATATGAAGGATTGCAAAAACCCAGACGTTCCAAATGTAAATCTAAAACCATTCAAGCTAGTGTGTTCCTAGCCTCACTAAATCAGGGGAAATGAGTTTTATGAACAACCCACCAGATGGGAAAACGTTCAAATATCACAAAATGTTGATCAGATTTATTTGAAAAGCAAGCTGCAACCATATGCATACGAGAGGAAGCAAAATGGATTTTCAGATATGCAGTGACTGCTGTCAAGCTTGCAGCAGTATGAATTTAATGCTATATTGCTGTTTCTACTATAGGCTTTCTTGATTTCACTTACCTATTTGCCAGCTAGTATGATTAATATTGATTCAGTTTTACAAGCAATTAAAATGGAACACATAAACAATCTTTCTACTGGCTTTTCACCAGGCAGTACCACATATTTAATGTTTGGACAAGAGGGGTCTCTGAGACATATTAATATTGCAGCATCCAAAGTACTTGGGCACAAAGAGACCATACAGATATCATGGCTTCTTTACATCATCAGCTCATCTGCTGGAGTCAGAAGAGGGTATATAAATAATTTTATCTTCTTGATAATGGGCACAACTTTCTATTTAGATTTTTAATGTTCTATTTGTTGAATTAAAAATGAAATCTGAACTAAAGATGAAAGGGATTTAAATGTGTGGTTCACTTCTGTAGAAACCAGCCAAGTGATTCCTTATATTTTTGTTTCACATGTTCTTTTCTTTCTATATCAATTTGGAAGATGCAGTGTAATTTTTATTTATAATTTTTTGTAAATATAACTGCATCCTCAGGGGAACAAATTTTTTTTTCTTTCGTTCAAAGGGTTTATTACCAACTGTTTGTTTGGTCCTTTTCCGGAGAGCTAGCCATATAGATAGATATCTATCCAGATAGATATCTATCTGGATAGATAGCCATATCTAGCTAGCTAGATAGGTAGATTGTGGTTAAGAACTGTTATCCTTTTCTATATAATTTTATAATTAAAGTTTTGTTCTAAATTTAAAGAGAGGGGCTATTTGTTTTTGGTTTTGTTTTTGTTTTAGTTTTTGTCTGGCCTTCTTGGGGGAAGACAGACTTTCTTTTTCTCTCTCTCGGCCAACATAGATATCTTAGTTCTCCTCTGAACTAAGACACCCTGCTACAATTACCACTGTGTTGATGAGAATAACCCAACTGGTCGTTCACTTTTAAGGAAAATTTGCATCCTAATACAACAAAAATTCTGCTGCAAAACTAGAAGACGTTCAAGGCGATTAACTTCCTTATGTACTCCCAGCTGGTTGAAGATGTATGCTGCTGAATTATCACAGAGTACCTGAGGTTACTGGAAAAACTTTGCTTTATATGGTGTCAGTTTCCTACTGACTGTTCATAACTAAGAGGTGTTGTTGTACTGCTTTGCTCAGGCAATTGACTTCTAAAAGTGCAATTCATTTTACAAGAAACAGGAAAATCGTGAGTGCAATAGCAGACTTCAGAGCAGAGATACATGATTTACTCTGGCATGACTAACTCTTAGAATTTTATCCCAAGGATTAGCATATAGAATCATAGAATCATTAAAGTTGAAAATAATCTCCAAGGTCATTGAGTCCAATTTTTGACCAAACATCAGCATGCCAACTAAACTATAGCTCTGTCACGTTCAGTTGTTTCTAGCAAGAAGGAGTATTTTTAGAATTAAGTTTAAATTGGAATATATTGATCAGAGAGAAAAAGTTGAAAGGTTTACCTTGAACTTTCAAATTCTGAAAGGGAAAAATGCCTTTCCACCTCCATATTTTTGATGTCTTTTCTTTAAGATGTATTTTAAGTATCTTGGAATTCTCCTTTTTATTTATTTTCTTAAAAAAAAAAAGATTTTTTTTAACCTAAGAGGGCATAAATCAGAGGCCATTTTTTTCTGTGAAGTTCATTGAATGTTTCAATGGCATGATATGTGCATTAATTTATCCTACAAAACCAACAAAGTTGTTTATATGCATGGACACAGTGCAGGGGGATGATAGTGAAAGCTTTTAAACCAAATTCTTATAAAGTGGGCAGCAGGGAGAAATTAAATCCAGATTTCCATACTAACTATTACTTGGCTACTAGAGTCCCTAAAAGGGACTCTTTTTAAGGAGGTCACAAATACTAAGATAATTGTAAGATATTGTAAGATAATTGTAAGATGCGAAATATTAAGATAATTGTAAAATATGAGCTCTGAGTGTGCCATCATTGCCTCCTATGGAGTTTCTTCAATTTCAATCTATTTTGCATTAGACAATTGGGGCATAACACAGAAAGTCAATTTGTTACAACATATGTGAAACGTAAGAAGGCAGAAGTATGAGAAGCCAGAACTTCAGATTCCCTGACTGCTTTTTTTGTCACCATTAAATAAAGAAGAGTGACATACTGTCATTCTCCAGGTAGAAATGAATATAGCCTGTGACATGAATTTATTGCTATTGAAGTGTATGTGAAACCTTGATGGGATTTTTCGGTAGGACACAGGCATATGATGCTCTGGTCATACTGCCAGAAGCTGGAGATCTGGAGATATTGACTTTTTTTTTTTTCTTAATTTTTCCTGTAAGGTCAATCCCCCTGAGATTACTCTTCCATCTGGTTGTACGTCTGCCTCATTCCCTGGCTTTGCACTAAGTCAGCTGTTGGCAATTCTAACACAACAAAAACCCTCTTAAGTCATCAAAGTCCCAAACTTGCCTTCTGGTACACATAAAAAACAGAGATTAGTCACAACATCAGCTTCTGTTTTCCAAAGAGGAAAGTAGGCTGACAACAAAGCTCATTCATATCTGCCTTAAAAGTTTTGGATATTCTTTGCCTTATTAAGTAATCACCATTTCAAGCCTCTGAAATCCCAGACTAAAAGACTGATTAGATATTAACCTGACTGTGCTGTTTGCTCTAATTTAGATTTATGACTATGTCAGTTTAAGGAATGAATCTCTCATATCAGACACAGAAGTATTCTGTTTCTACTTCCTATGGAATACAATGTTTTATCCACTGGCAAAATTCCCAGACCTTCAATATGATGGGAATAAATTATGTACATTTATATGGCACATTTGTGAATTCTTAATTAGGGAATGGCAACCACACTCTAAAAAGATGCATTTTATGCAGGGAGAAAAAGAATAAATCCATTACCTTCTATAAATTGCAACATTTAGCAGGAATGATAGATTTATGCTTGCTTTTAATTTTCTTTCATTGTGCTAAAAAGCCCTTTAACCTTTGGGTATTGATTAGGAGCAAAGAGTGAGTAAGTTCTGGTTGCTTTAGAGGTCAACTTTTCATTTTGACAATATTAGTGAAGTGTAT
Source organism: Margarornis squamiger (assembly GCA_035222235.1). NCBI lineage: Eukaryota > Metazoa > Chordata > Aves > Passeriformes > Furnariidae > Margarornis > Margarornis squamiger. The sequence continues at coordinate 69,995,880 of JAWWTY010000077.1, read as the reverse complement.
CTAGGCTTGTTGAACCAAAAAAGCAAAACCACAAACAAACCAACAAGCAAACAAACACAAAAGTAATATAATAAAGCACAGTTCCAGTCAAGATAGAGGTTGAATATTTCGTGGCCTTGTACAATTCCTTTTATACTACACAGATAATTAATTTATCAAACTTTTTATAGTTCTCGTGAGTGTTATTTCTGATGTTACAGAGAGAGAAGAAAAATATTTCACCCTACTCTGCTAATATTACAGAGCATAATTTTCTTAAAATTTCAGTTATATTTACCACCATCAAAAGAAAAACGTGCTTCACAGTTGCAGGTCAGTGAAAGCATCTGAACTTAAGTATAGAAGAATTCAAACACCTATTGACAGTTATTTAATAGTTCTTAGCTGGTGCATATCTTGGCAGAAATTTTAGTATTAGATGTTTGTATATTCATGTGACTATATAAAGGAGATATAAAAGAACATAAAACTCAAGAAAAACAGAAGCTCTTTATTATCAGGATACTGCTGACAAACCAAAACTACCCAGTCACTATATGTTGAAAAGCCAGAAAAAAAAAATAAGCTATTTCATTTTAAAGGGCCTTGTCACTGCCACCTTCTTGCCCCTTTATGTGATCAGCCCAAGATGGAGCATGACTGAATCTGAGAACCTAAACACCCTGAGCAAAATCTGGATTGAGAGTTTCTGTGCAGGTCCATGAACATGAGAAGTCTGCCTTCTGTTTGAATGTGAGTTAAAAACACGTAAGTGGAAGGTTGTTACATGATGTACTGAACTGTAGCTTGTACCTTGCTATAACAGTTACTGACATTTGATTGTGCAGCTGCTGCATGGTACTGCTGGGAGGGAATCACAAGGGCAGATATGAAAGAGGTTATAAATTTCTGGTGTGGATCAATACCTTGATTCCCAAAGCAAGAGCCAAACTTGGAAATGATATCCTTCAGCCAAGACATGAGCATCAAGCCTTAAATTACTTTGGAAGGCTCTTCCCAACCCCTTCCCACTGTGGCTCCATACTCTCCAACTCAGCCCTAGCCATAAAGCTTGATTAGGGTCCCTGCTTTCTCCAGAGATTAATTTTCCTTGGAGGATATCCTGAATATCAGTCTTGGCTGGTCTGGGAAAATGCTTCCCAGACCCCCTATGCCAACAGGTATGAAAATTTTGTTTTCCTCAGCCGTAATTCAAATATATCTCACAGCTGAGGAACCCATCCCTTCACTACTAAAAATCAGCAGAGAGAGTTTCTATGCCACTTCAATTCCCTTGAGAGTCCATTTCAAGCTCTACTCCAGTTTTGCCCTCAGCTTTATTTGTCTCCCAAATCTAATTCTAGTCAAATCTGTGTACAAAGGACTATTTAGGTGTTAAATTTTGAAAAACAGATAAAACGGTCACTACCTCATAGAGGACTTTATAACTGTTATCTTTCCTTTTCCATCCTCATTCTAATACTTTCTTTTTTTTCTGCAAGACTGATATTATTCCGTGAAAAACACACTGCAGGCTTCTCTGCAGGCTACAAGTAAACCATAAATACACAGTTCATCCAAGTGTTTGAAGAAAAATATATATACATGGAAATATGCTACTGTTGCACTGCACTTTATTGCTAATGTAGGTCATTGGATGTCATTATTAAGATGGAACCAAAAGAAAGTTTTTTCAAAATGTAAATGGTGGTGATGAAGCTCACTGTTTCTAAGGCAGAAGAAATCTTTGCTGCTTGATATTTCAGGGTACAAAAATGCTGGACTGTTGCTTAGTTGGAAAACTGAGAAGTCTGATTAATGTGTGTAGAAAACATTTAGAGCGGTGATGCAAAAATTTGTTTTGCCTTTTAAAGCTCACTTTAGAATTCCATTTATTTTCCTAAAATTAATGGAGTGAAGGTGACTGACCAGCCACCTCCTCTCCACAGGGAGATAAATATGTGCAATTCAATAATATTTGTGCAAATTACCTGGAAATTAAAGAACACCAAAAAATGATTAAGGTGCTTAAAGGGCAGACAAATGAAGAATTATTAAGACAAAATGCATTTAAAGCTTTGCAAAATGGTGATTTAGACTGAAATATAAGTGTTTATGTATTAGGAGGGCATAAATGTGAAATGAAAGCGTGGATTCGTGTTAACAAACACTAAAAAGAGAATAATTAAGTGCTAGAACAAAAGTGATATAAGTGAAAAGCAAAGTGACAGAAGTAAAATTAGGCTAAATGTTCAAAGGAAAAATATAAAGCACAGTGCTTTATAAACGATGTAATGAAACTTAATCAAAATGAAACTTGGTTTGAAATAAGAGGCAAGTTTGGAAGTTAAGTTATAGGGAACACTCTTCTGTTGCAGAGGGCTGGGCTAGACTGAGATTACTGTTCTTCAAGAGTTTTAGAACTAAAAATTCTTTTAGGAAATCTAAAGCAAAGTGAAAACCAGGAATAAAAGAGGGGTAGTAAAAAGAGCGAAAAGGGCATTGTTCATCTACAAACCCACACATGTTCAACAAAGGGGCAAGTAGCATAAAATGCACAGAAAACAAAAGCTGTCCTGTCAGCTTTCAGCCATACCAATGAAATAGATAAAGCACACTGTATTAAAACACAAGTTTAATTTATTGGGGTAGTGTGTAGTGGATGGGATAAATGCATCCAGGACTTGCTGTTAGCTCTGTATTGAGAAGTTTCAGCTTGCACAGGACTTGGTCCATACAATGCCACAACCACTGCTAGAGCTCCTCTCACTGGAAAACACAGATCCACTTTCTCAAACCTGGTACATCTGCACAAACACGTGGGCAAAGGCTCACTTTTTAGATATACTAACAACATTTTATTGTTGCACCCTTTTCTTCACAAGTAATTTATTTAAAAAAATATTATAAAATTTCTCTTTCTTATGTTTTGCTTTTCAGGTAAAGGGGACAAGATGAACACTAAGTAGCACCTATCTAGATGCAAATTGTCAAAAGGAGCCAAGCTAAGAAGTCACATCTTTGCATTTTGAAAATACTGCAATGGTATATAAGAACACATCAGAATGTTATTTTTAAGTTAGTGACTCATGCACTAAGTACCAAGAAACAAAAGAAAACAAAACAACAACATTCATAATATTACTACTTCAATATATTTGGTTTTTTTCTGATTCTTAAAAGTACAGTCAATGTTTCAAGTAAGGGTGAAGAAGTGGATAAAATGTTTTCCTTTTGGAAATGTTGGCCCATGTGTACCAAACTTTCAGAGACATTAGTTTGTCTTTGTTTTAGGTCACAGAGCTCATCTGTGGCTGCTGCTTCTACAAACAGAAGTGGCACAGAGCTGGGAACTGCAAATAAACGTCACAAGTGACCTTATGTTGGAGGCCCTGAGCACAACTTACACTCTAAGTTAGGTCTCAAAACTTATAAATCTCTGTTCTATGATCATGCACCACAAATCCAGTGATTCAGACATTTTGTGTGATGCTGTAGGTAAGAACTATCCCAGTTTTGAGGAGTTACCTGTGTCTGTTGGGGTTCTTTCAAGCTGTGAACTAGGTCGTGAATCCTGTGGGACCGCTGCATAACAAAACACTGGTCAGAAAGCAAGACATGCTGGAGTCAGTGGAAAACAGTGTAACCCTTTAAAAAACTAAAAAACATATGCACAAAGAATTTACCTCGGTGTAGCAATGAGCCTCAGAAGATGGAGAAAGCTAACCATAATGCTTTGAAAGCAGGCTTTTACTCTGTTGTAAAATGGAGTCTACCCTGTCTGTGTTACCCTTCTTGTTCCCAAAAACCCCTGGGAACACCCTCATTAGTATGCAAGAATGTACCTGGGCAGGTTATGTGAAAAGCCCCCTCATTGGTCTTTTGTTAACCCCTTCCCTATTTGCTGTTGACCCTCGGTTTTCATTGGTGTAACTTCACTTCCCCTAAAGCCCCTTAAAAAACCCTGACCCTGGGAATAAACTTCCTCTCTGCTTCCTCTCCTTCAGCCATGTGTGTGTGTGTCTGTGTTGGGACATCTTGGAGACCACGTGGCAAAGAGGGGGAGGGGAAGGGGGAGCTATTCCAATTTCGCTATCGGACCTCGGTAATTCAGGTATCAACCTGCGTGAAAACAACGGGACTAAGTGATCTGCTGATTCTCTTGCATGTTAAAGTATTGTGATTCATTTCTAGAACATGTTCAATTATTCATCACTGATGTGAACTCCAATTTTAAAAGTGATTAATCAGTGAGAAATAAAATCATACTAACTTTGAATTCAGCTTAAAAAATAATTTAGGTACTCTTGAAAAATTTACAAAAGTTATGTAGTGATTTCACATCAGATATTCATTACTGTTTTCTTTATGCTTTATTGTTTTTATTGATGCTTTAATGTTTTTGAGTTTTACTATATCTTGTAACTTTTCTCCTGTTGTAAAATGTCAAGAGTGTATTTATTAAGGATGTAAAAATAAAAATGAAAAATTTCAAGAGGCTTGGATTTTGATGAAGTGCAAAATGAATTAAAAAATTACTAGAAAGATGTAGCTCAGTTTTTCTGAACTAAATTATCCTCTATCTAAGGAATAAAGTTTAGGTAAGACCTGTTCTACAGTTGTTGTTGCATATCTTACTGTATTATGCACATCACCCAGGCTGGTATGAAAGAATCATTACAAAGTATCAATCTCAGTGTTAAGTCATAGAATCATAAAGTGGTTTGGGTTCAAAGGGTTTAAAGATCGCCTAATTACAACCCCTCTATCACAGGCAGAAACAGTTTCCACTAGACCAGATTGTTCAAAGCCCCATCCAATCTGTCCTGGAACATTCCTGGAGATGGGGCAACCACACCTTCCCTGGGCAACCTGTTCTAGCACCTCACCACCCCCACAGTAAAGAATTTCTTCCTCATATCCAGTTTAAACCTGCCCTCTTTCAGTTTAAAGCTATCACCCCTGGTCCATCCCTACATGCCTTTGTAAAAAGTCCCTCTCTGGCTTTCTTGTAGGCCCCCATCAGGTCCTAGAAGGCTGCTGTAAAGTCTCCCTGGACTCTTTCCTTCCAGATTGAACAACCCCAACTCTCTCCTCTTGTCTTCATAGGAGAGGTGCTCCAGCCCTCTGATCATCTTCGTGGTCCTCCTGTGGACTCACTCGAGATGATCTTACTGATTGTGAAGCCTGTTGTTAATGCAATTATCTTTATCCAGTGGCATTTACTATTTCATTTCTAGTACTTTATGAAGTGTGATGAAAACAGATTCTTCATTTTTCTACTTCATTCTTGCTTTGCTTCATAAGGAGTCCAACTTCCCTTCCCCCTGAGCTGCAAAATTTTGTCATTGACCTCGAGGAGGCCTGAATAACTATGTACATGGAAAAAATCTTCCATAATTGAAGACAAGCAACCATAACTGAAGGTATAAAAATTGCTTTCTAATGTATAGAATAAAAAAAACTAATGAAATCTTTGTTACAAATGCTTTGAGCTATCAATAGAATGTTCTAATTAATTCTTAACCAAAACCTTTAGAAACTTTTTCTACAGCCCTCTTAGATTCTTTTTGAATAAAAATCATAAAAATTAAAATGTTGAAGTTCATAATTTATTTATCTAGTGCATTATTTTGATTATAATTAAACTACTTTGTTTGCAGCAGAAAATTTGCCAGGTAGAAATATGAAACCTCAGCTAATGGAATAACACAAGTGTCTTCAAGGAAACAACTTGACATATTTTAGTCTTTGCAATATTCCAAGACTCAGAATTTTGTATTCCTGTAGCAGTCACTAGGAATGGACAGGCTCATTTCATTGATTGCACTGTGAGAAGGCTGTTCAGGTTCAGATGGAGCAGAAAGGTTAGTGGAGTATCTGTTAAATGCTTCATTGGTCTGTGACAAATCTCCAGTCATGCTCTTATCACAGCTGATGAATTTAATTTTTAAAAGGTGATAAAACTGAGTACATCCTGGTACTTTTCAGGGCTGTAGAAGCAATTGAATATATACAAAATGATAATTTAGGTAATAACAATTTCCCTGCTTTTATATGGAAATTATCATCACATAGAATCAGTCAGTAAAGAATTCGCAGATTGTCCTATAAAAACGTTTATGTTCAAGATATTTTTCTTTGGTTTTAAAGGATGAAACTCTGCCAATTAATAGGTCTGTGTATTTTCTGGGCTGTGGCAGCTAAGACAGATGCTGTGAGTGAGTGTCACAAAATGAGAAACTAATAGCAGAAATTAACCAATTGTGAAATATGGACAGGAATGCCTAGTCACTTTAAATATTTGCACAATCATTTTAAATTATCTTTTCCACATATATTAGTATTGTTACTTTCACTGGATTTCAGGAAACACATCTTCATCTGCTATTACCAATTTTACTTGTTTTACTTCTATGCAGATCTTTTGCTCTACAACTTCTGATTCCAATGAGAAAAACTTTCAGAATGCTTTTTTTTTTTTTTGTTTTGCCAGAAATTATACATAAAAAAAAATTATGAATCAGTAAGTCATAAAAAGTAATTAGATTATTTTATTTGACTTTAACATTGAAACCATATTATGGGCTATAGCTGTTGACTGCCTTCAGTGAGACTTGAGACAAGTCATACCCCCACACTGAGAACTGGGCAAAAAATAGGCTTTCTGATTTGCTAGCATTTAATGTATCTGAGGAAAAGGAGCATTTAAAAATCATTTTAGGTTGCATGCAAACATAATTCACTAAATTTTAATAATTTGTGGTTTAAAGTTGAAATAGTTTGATGAAATATGAAATAGTTTGCTTGTTACATTTTACTTAAAGGATGCCTAAATACAGTGACTGACTGGCTAAACAAGAAAATAAGAAAAGATTAATTCTAGTATATTGAATTGAGCTAATTCAGTTTTGAGGTTCATTTTTACTTGACTGACTTAACAAAATAAAAAGAGCATTGGATGTAAACAAATTTATAAAATCAGTAATTATTTGAAAGCACTAAACATGGTGGGTTTGTCTGCATTTATTTTCATTTTATTTTCATGCAGATCTAGTTCTGCCTGTAACTTTAATCCCCAAGGGACTGAATTTCCAAAATCCCTTAAATATCCAACTGGAATACGTGTTCTAAAGTGGATTTGCATAAAGTGGTGAGGAGAGAGTTTAAATTCAATGTAAATCCGAAAAATATTTCACTATTCCCATTGCACCTCTGTAAGGAAATCCACAGAATGTTCTAAGCTTTGTGAAGTGTTTTGTGTTTGTTTAAATGCCAGTGGTAAGTAGGTGATTACAGTAGGATTCTCTGAGTTTTAAGGTCATCTCAAAGTGTTATGTACAATTACAGAAAAAAAAATAGGAAAAATCTATAAAGCTTCTGTATGAATAATCAAAATCAGTGAAAGAGCATTTATCTATAGCATTCTACCAACAAAGTGGAAGTTTCTCGCTAGGGAAAGATTTGAACCCACCTCCAAAATCAATGGGACCAAACATCAAGGGAGATTTGGAGCTGATATATGTCTGTAAAATCTACTAATATCAATGAAACTAAGAAAAACACCAAAGAAACTAGTGATCTCCCTGGCCTCTTTAAAGATATGTACACCTAAGTTCTCACCTGAACAGGAATTTAAATTGCAATTGAAGATTTTCTATCCAAAATCTTTTTGTCTTGTTTATCCTCTCACTGCTTTTGATGATACCCAGCCTTGGTTATGTGCTGAAAGGTGTGACTAAAACTTAACACCAATCATCGTTTGTGTACCCCTGCATATTAGAATATGGCGCAAACAAAAGTCTGTTGACTGATCTAAGAAAGGAGAAGTATCAACTTGGATATAATGTTTACTTCTATATAATAGTCACAGATAAAATGTTAAAAATTCTGTAACTTCTAATTACATTGACAACACTGCATTTCTTTAACCTGAGAAAACTTTTAATTTTGAAAGAAGATTTTTAACACTGCCATAGAAGAAAATGTGATGGGAATGTTATTTACTGGGTTTTGTACAACCTTGAGTTCTAAGAGGCATGATGAGCTACCATGAAGACTTTGGATTGAATTTTGGCATGTGTTATTGATGGCAAATCAATAAAAAGCACAAAACATTCAGTGGACTAAGCAATTGACATTTTACAAGAGTTCAAACTAGATTTGTTACAACCACCATTAGTCCTCTATGACACTAAAAAAGTTCACGTTTGAGACCAAACTAGAACAAAATAAAACTCCACAGCACACTTCATAAAAAAAACAAACAGAAATCAAGTTTACAAAGAGCAACATGGGAAGAGTTCTGGGATTATGTAGCATTACAAAATGTAAGATCTGGAGATTTAATGTTAACATGGAACCAACAGAAAAAAAATCCAATCCAAATCAGCTTAAGAAAATTCTCAACAACACAAGAAAACATGCCTTTACTTTTATGATGTGACCAGGTAAGAGGACGAGGAAGAGGAATGCCATCAACTGGCTGCAATTCTGTAATGTGCTACAAAGTACCTCAAGTGACATGGATGGCACTTTACAGCAAAAATGTTTACCAAAAAACATAAATTTAGTTTAATCAAAGCACATCCTGAGTAGTTCAGTGTAAAAGAGATACTGCTAAATGAGAGGGATAACATCAGAATAGCCTGGTTTATTGGACACTTGCCTGAGAGTAGAGGAATCTAGGATTCCTCTTCCTGATTTAAGGATTACTTAAGAAAGTAATGATTAAATGTCAACGCACTCTAGTTCTTTCCTTTCAACTTCCAGCAAATTATTAATTTGATCCAAAGGTTTGACTTAACTCAGCTTAATCGGTCTGTTGTTTGTTTGTTTTCTTCCTCCAAGTATTTTGCAAATGATCTTAGCAGTAATCTTGTTTTCTTTACAAACTTGTTAATTTCCTTTTTTTTCTTTTTTTAATATAAACTAACAATGATTAAAGGCCAGTTGGCCTAGTAATATTAAGCAATATCTCCAAATAGAATTTAATATTCCATTTAGAATTGTAATTTTAAAACTGTGGATTTCATAGCTGAAGAAGTATTTTCTATACTAAAAAAAAATTAGTTTAGAAAACTATCAGAAAATGCTTGGAACACATACTCAAACAAAAACAAAATACATACAATCTGGGGCAGAGATGGAAAAATAATACTTATCACTGTAAATTCAATCTGTCATGATAGTGGATGGTTGGTTATGATCTCTTTTTCACTAGGAAAATCTTCTCTTAAAAAAGAGTTGCTCAAATTCATGCAGGTTTTCAGGAAGCTGAGTTTGAATAATCAAAATAATTAGTAAGGATAGAGGGGAAGTGAATAATTTGAACTGATTTTCTATTCACAAACAATGTCTGATATATAATCAGGAAAAAAGATTTTTAAAAGAAAAATAAGCTAATTTTTAGAAAATTAAACAAAAAGTTCCCAAATATTTTCTTACTTATTCTTAAGGAACAGGCATAACATGTGGGGGTAATCCAATATATATCATAGAAGTAATGTAGGCTTATCAATTGACCATCATTTTATTCTCAAATTTCTGCTTAGAATTCCACAACACCATCAAGCACAGAATCATAAGGGTGTAAAAAATGTGAATTCTGTAGTCCTAATTTCCTAATCTATACAGACAACTTTTTGCAAACTCAAACACAAGTGAAGACATATGTCTTTGTGGCAGCAAAGTAACTCAGGTCATATAAAGGATTCTGGCTTTCTGTCTTTCCTATCAATCTCATAGGTTTCTTCACAAGTGTTCAGCAAGGCATAGATGTGATCAAAATTGTCTTTGCTAAGAGCAATTAATGCAAGTTTGATAATTAGGATCTGTACTCATTTGAATTTGGTTTGTTGGTTGGTTGCTTGTTTATAACACTAATGCTGGAAAAAACACTTTAAAATAACTAACAGGAACCCAACGTATTTTTCTATAGCAGGGGCTAAGAAATAATTTTTCTATTCCAAAATATCAGATTGCTAAAAGTGTAATTTTTTTTAATATGATACTTGACATGGATATTCAATCATATCTTCCTCATAAATAAGGACAAATTGTACATCACACACACATTTGCCCCATTTCCACATTTCTAAGAATGCAAAATTAATAATAATATAAATCTCTAAATGGTGAAATTTCCTTTTATGTAGAAAATACATAGTTTTTTGCAATACTTACAGTCCATCAGTAGCATTTTAAAAGATATTTGCATCGCCTCATGAAGGAGACCAGCATGGGAAGATATTTTTTAAAGTTTCTGTTTTGGTTAGTTATATTGAATAGCCCACCTGATATCTAAGTCCCTAATGGAATCATAAAATGGTTTGAGTTCAAAGGATCTTAAATATCATCCAGTTCCAACCTCCCTGCCATGAGCAGGGATACCTTCCACTGGACCAGGTTGCTCAGTGTCCCATCCAGCCTGGCCTGGGACAATCACAGCTTCTCTGAGAAATCTCTTCCTGTGCCTCACCACCCTCACAGTAAAGAATTTCTTCCTAGTGTCTGATCCAAACTGACTCTCTCTCAGTTTAAAACCATCACCACTTGTCCATCACTACATGTCCTTGTAAAATGTCCCACTTCAGCTTTCTTTGACAGTCCCCTTCAGATACAGGAAGGCTGCTATAAGGTTTCCCTGGACTCTTCCATTCTCCAGGCTGAATAACTACAACCCTCTCAATTTGTCCTAATGGGAGAGATACTCCAACCTTCTGATCATCTTCAGGACCCTTCTCTGGGCCCACTCAAAAAAGTCTGTCTTGTACTGAGGGCCCCAAAGCGGGATGCAGCACTCCAGAGGGGGTCTCACCAAAATGGAGTAAAGGGGCAAAACCTCCTCCCTCGACCTGCTGCCCACACTGCATTTGATGCAGCCCACGATACGTTTGGCTTTCTGGGCTGCAAGTGCACATTGCCCTCTCATGTTGAGCTTCTCATCAATCAACACCTCCACTATATTAATTAGTAATAATGCAACAGTTATTATCTTTCATATTTCAAAGTACACATATCAGCATAGTGTATGCTTAAAATAAACCAACTTTGTAACAAAGTCCCTTTGCTCTTTTCTGCATATATGCAAGTGACACTTTATCAGGGAATAGAATTTCAACAATTTCATCAAATCCTTTCCTGGCTAAAGCTTTTTACATACATAACTTGTATGTCATTCAAAGACACTTAGGCCTCTGAACTACAGGCAGGGGTTGCAAAGAAACCTCAGTGGGAAAAAATGTAGAAAGTAATTCTCTGTCTTGCTAGGAAGTATTTGCACCGTTAACTTGTATTTACCACTAAATCAGCCTGTGCAATGCTTGTTCCAATGACTCGATGTATCATTTGGACAGAACTCCCAGTAGCATGCTAAATATATCCAGCTCTTCAATAGAACTTCTGAAATTTACTGTTCACCAAGTCAGTGCTGTAACATATTGCCAGCAGTGAGAACAGCATGTGTTACTGGAAGGTTAACTAGTCTTCAACTTCAGCCTCTGCACTATGGATGATATTGGCAAAGTGTGTTAAGGTCAAATGCCTTTCTTAAAACTGTATTTGAAAATGCTTGTGATGACACAGGTCTTTAAGATATAGCTATACATCTGTGCACTTACAGCTAGGCAATGTGGTAGCAAGACAGGAACTGAAAATAAGTGCTACAGCATAAAATAGCTGTTAAAACAAGGAGGGAAAGTTTTTTTAGTTTCCTGTGTTTATTATAAATTTGGTGTGACATTGATATCTTTGCTTTGAATGTTTGACTAAATCTTTTAAGTGTGTGAGTTTTTTTGATTGATGAAAATAGGGGATGCTATTCTTGTTAATCACCATTCTGTCTTTACAGCAGGCAGATTAATTTGTAAGTAGGATCATTTTAGCATATTTCTCTAGCTAGCACTTCAGAAAGTTAGTCTTACAAAAGTTTGGGACAACATGCCAAGGCAGAACTATCCAAGTCAGTGGTCATTTGAAGTGTCTGAATCTCTTTGCTTACAGAAATGGTTAGGCACTTGTGGCTGGTAGTGGGTTTTCCCCCTTACATACAGTGTTTCTCTTAGCCAGGAAATGCTTACCGACCACACTTTGCAACATTTCTGGAGCTTTTTTTTTTCTTTTTTTTTTTTTTTTGTTAAATGTCACATCTGTGTCTGCCAAGAATGTAAATTAAGTTCACATTCTTTTTTTTCAATCCCTTCTTGAACAAACTTCAGAATTTGATCAATTCTTCCTGATACAAAATTAACTAAAATCAAAGTTTCTCATATTTTAAGAAGAAAAAAATCAAGCCCATACTGTTTAAAAGTAATGTTTCATTAATATGTAAGAAAAAAAGGAAAAAAGAGACAACAGTAATTAATATATGAAATAGTATGTGCTATGTCACTTGAGGATTTTTTATTACTGTCAAAACTCTGAATTTATTATAATCCCTTCAAAGATAATTTTAGCATGCATTGTGCCTCCTACAAAAAAAAAAAAAAAAAATTAAATGGTGTGTTTCCACCCACTAGATCATGAGCAAGTACCTCAGAAGAGCTTGTTTCTGTCAGAGACTGTTAAGAGTCAAGTTCTTATTTGTGAAGTATTGTATAATAGTATACCACAGAGGAACAAAATGCTGCAAGATCTGTGGGAAAGCTCTGAGTTACTGGGAAGCGTTCTTCTAAGCACATATGAGAGAATAAAAAGTGTGTTGCTTTCTCCTTCGTGTAGATTAACTGTGTAACTCAGTAGAACACTAAACATGTATATGAGTGCAACAGCTGAAAATACAACAGGGTTATTGTGTTAAAGACAGATTCAGCCTGCTCGGAGGGCGTGAATGTATCTGATTCTTTGTATAAACTTCTGGTTTTTGTATCCATAATTTACACCAACAAGTATTTGCTGCTTTCAGTACAGAGCTGATAGTCATGCTAGAAGAAAAACTCTTCATCTGGAAGGATAAATACTGGTGTATCTATTTTGTTCTTTATAATCAAGAAAGAGTTTGGTCTGCCCATATTCCAAGCTGATTGAAAAGGTGTATGGTGGTGATGAAAAAAGAAGCTCCTGAACACTACTGAGTTGCTACCAGCCCTGTGCAATCACCCTTTAGGGTGATCACACTTTTGTGGATTGATCTGGTCTAAATCAGCTGAGAAGTCATTGCAATATTCACCTTATTTATAAAAGTTGCAACAGAACTTAACTTTCAGAGACCAAAATTCAATCTGCCATTCCTATTTTGTATGTATGTGATATTTCATATTTAAAAAAATTTGTAAAGTCTCAAAGAAGGAGAAAGCATTTAAGTTAGACTGGCAGATGTGGAGAAACTGTGTAACAATATCAATTCTCATGCCTATAGACATGTCATTGCATAGCAGGACAGTGGCCTTTTCAAAGAGTGATAATGTTCTGAAGAATTACATAGTTTTTTTATAACATGATCAGATCAAACAGAATTGCAGACAGAATCTGGTACTAAGTGTGTTTTATACCCCATTCTCCAAAATGCTGTTTTTGACAACTGTACTGCATGTTTACAGAATGATGATTTAGTGTTGGTCTTTGACTTTGCTTTTATTGGAACCATATGAAAATTGTAAGGACAATATATTTTATAGAAGTACAAAATAGCCAGGTCACATCACAACTTTCTGAAATCTAATTCTGAATTTACAAAGATTACATTCATTGGGAAACCACCATTTCCTTATTTTCTTCTGTCAACCTTGCAATATCCCAGCCTTCAAAACATTTTTTTTTTTCCCGTGGTTTTTTCCTGTCTTTTAAGTGTTTTGCAGGTTCTGATTCTGTAAAACACTCCATCATTCTTTCATGAACTTCCAGAAGTTTAGGATTTTATTTGGAAGTCTCCTTTTCAAGCAGCAGTTACTCCTTGCCTATTCTGTATTATAAAAAGCCGACATTATCAGAGCCTACGGTGGTGTGATTGCAGGCAGGAGCTGTTTAATACTGAAGTCTGAAAGCAAAGATGTCTTTAGATCTTATATTGCCTCATATGTGACCAGGGATAAGGTATTTTTTAGCAGGGATTTGCATTAATAAAAATTAAAGCTTTAGGATTTCACTTCAAAGGGAAATGTCAATGAAAGCATATCCTCTCTTAGCTGCATTGGTGGCAGAATATTAACATCACTAATGTAAAAGTTTATATAGCCAGAGGCTGCAGTCTCTGTCTCTCAGTAAAGAAAAAATAATTCTTAGACCACATCAGAAGAGTGTAGCACTTAAAATACGCAGATAAAGCAATGAGGAGTGTCTTTTTTTCAGGGGCAGTAAGCAGACAGAGTTCACTCATTTTCAACAAGAATATACATTATTAAAAAAAGTTTAATTTTTAATGTATTAATTCCAGACAGGCATTGACATAGAAATAAATATATTAGTAATTGTGTGCTAACTTTTTCAAAATTTACTGGTGCTAAGTATTATTTTGTGATACAGTCATTGATTTCAGAAAAACAACTCTATAGGGCAAGTCGTTGCTTAAAGGACAGAAAAATCTGTGTGAAGTATAGCTTATCAAACACAATTACACAGTAAAATGGATTATTTCATTGATACTAGTCCATAAGAACATCCAATTTGCAAATAGAGGAGAGATTTTTGAATGCAGAAAGTCCTTTTTAGTTGAAAGGAGGAAAAATGGATTGTCAATTTTTTGGAATAAAGCACAAGGAGAAGATGTGTATCTGTGTTCTTACTGTCTCAAATAATTAAGGGATTTCAATTCCTTTATTGTAAGTAATATAAGCAAATAAAACTATCATTCACTCACTCAATGAGAAGTTCAGTAACATAAATTGTCAGTCAGGCATTGCTCAAATATTTAAAGCATTCATTAGTCTTCCTAAATCTTGAAAATTGTTATTAAAAAAGCCTGATGTTTAAGGAGTATCATGTGGAGATTTTGTATACCTATTCAGTAGGGTTTGATAGAGCTGCTGATTTTCTTTTTTTAATATTGGCTGGTTTCTGTTCCTGGGAGGATTTGACTGTGATTAAGGGTTGCATGAAGAATATGTAATATTAAATGAGATAGAAACTGCAAGTTGGACTAATCCACTGACCTGTAGAAAACACCATTTTCCAAAAGATGTTATGTGTGAGGCTTTCTAGGCTCTTCTAAGTGGTTTTAAAGAATCACTTCTACAGTTATACTTCAATAAACCAGAAGATGCTGCTGCCTGATTGCATCCCTTTCTTTTACAAGATCTGATGTTGAGGCCCAAAAAAAGAACAGAGGATTTTTATAGCATTTCAGTTGCTTGTGTCCAAAATCAGGATTAAAAGGCCTTGCCCAAGAACTATTGAGAAAGATCTACATTTTATTTCATTTTTATCACTGAAGTTTCTCAGTTTCCTATGGTCTTTTAGAATCCTATTATCTTCCAGAATTAGTGTTTTATTGAATAGCCAAAGCAATACCTCATGCCTAAAGTATAAGTTCCAAACAAGTGAAGAAAAATGACACATTTGTGATTTACCTGGCCCTCTTCTATATACTGATTTAATCACTCAGTCAGCTATTAGGAAAATATGACTCCATTGTTCTTCTCCCCTGAGAGGCTTTGGTCTAGTAATTATAGAACATGTGCAATATATGAACCACAGTGAAAAGAGCGATTGACAGCCAAAACTCACCACTTCTAGAAAAGCTTCCTAAGCAGCATGACAGATTCAGAGCTGCTTTTGGCACTAGATTTTATTTGTTTGTTTGTTTATTTTTAAATAATTTGTCACAACTGCAGCTGGAGAGATCCTGATTTCTGTGTAGATTGTTTATTTTTTGTACTAATTATAAGGCTAATAAAAGTTCTTTGACTTATAAATGACAAATTAATCAAATCTCTTTTGGTTCTCATTTAAGAGAATATAGGTGAGGGATTTAAATCTTGCTTCTGTGTGTGTATCATTCAATGCTGATTCAGTCTAATAACTAAGTGTAACATGTACATAGGTATTTCCATGATAGCATAATAACTGCTCCTCAATAAACCTACTCTTAGGAGTGTGGTTCAGCTGTAAGCTCTGATCCGTGGAGACTGAAGCCTAGGCTTTCCATGAACCATTCTTGTAGTGGTATCAAGTGGAAGGAATAAATTCAGAGATACTGCAGAGTTTGAGCGTGCTGGTTCCACAAGTGAAATAGAGTAAATGTCATGTATCCAATTGTGGATATGGAATGAATTTATTGATCTGACCGTTTACATTCCACTTAATTCCAAATTTTTTATAGTTATTATGGAGAGAGGATTTGATGTAATACAAGTAGTTTGAACTACTGTACTGTTCTTCCGATGGAGAAATTGTGGTAGAAAAAATCTGAGATGCAATTTTCTCAATTACACATGCAGGAGTTATTGCCATATTTCAGGCCAATACACTGAAGGCTGAAGAAAAGCTCATTAAAAAACTCAGCTAATGCTTCATTTTTGCTACTCCATTTGAGTAAAATTGTGGTTTATCAAAACTGAACTTTCCAATCCCAGTCAGCTTTTCTTCAGACTCCCTTTTCTATTTCCTTGAATGTTTTTCATGCTCTAAATTCATGTTGTTTGACCTTTCTATCTCAAGTTTTTCAAAAATTCTGTCCTGCAAATCTTTTAGTCCTTGTGATTCAGAAAGAAATATAATTTAAAGATTACAAATTCTTTCAAAATTTGGCATTCCATGCAACTTTGCTTTCATTATGTATATCATTCAAAGTAGTGCACCAAAGAACAAGCATATATTGACAAAATCTCACAGAACAGCATTAGCAGCCAGGACATTTAAAGTCTGTCTTTTGATGTAATTCCTGCTGTCTGCAGATGTATCATTTATGTCTTAATTATGTTTCAAACAGTTTGCATGACAATTTCCAGATTACAGGTAAATTGCAAATATCTTAGCCAATTCAGTGTATGTAAATGGATTCATAATAATGTTTCTGTTCCTCAGATACATGGCATTATTTTTAACTAATGAGTAATAACAGAATATAAATATGAACTCATATCACTTTAAAAATTACTCATATTTTCATGAATTCCAGCAGAAGTTGATTCATTCCTAATTACAAAATCACTTATCAAGAGCAGCATATTGAAGCCAAGTGGTTTGTATGCAAGCACATTTGCAAGACTTCTATGTTCTCTTTTATTTTCTTCACTCTTGAGATAGGTTTACTTTTCTTAATACGCAAATACTGGATTTGGAATGGTTTAAATTGAAATTAATACTCCGTACTCAAATAAAATATAACTTTATTCAGGAGATCCAGAAAAGCAAAGAAGATGTAGAATTAAACTTTTGCCTTACTGAATTAGATATATTGTCTGTCACAGTAGGTATGTCATGTATTACGTGAGAGATACTGGATCAAATAAATTACTTAGTACATCAAATAAATCATCTGGTAAAACATACTGTATTAATATTAAATCAAATATCTTTAAGAATTCTGCAGCCTACAGGTAGTTAGAAACCTATTCTTTTCTCTATATTTAAATTCAATTCACTAAACATGCAAAATGTGCACCATCTGGGAAAAAGGTAGAAATATTCCTTTGACAGCTTTCTTTTTTTTTTTATTCTGTATTAGACTGCTTTATCAACTCTGGTACTGAAATAGCAGAATGGTGGTAAATTCAGCACTAGTGAGCTTTCTTACACTTTTAAATTGTGGATGAAAAGGCTTTGCTAATGAGGAATGTTATGAGACAAACATTTATATGATGACTATGATGTGGATCATTGCCATGCCTGTTTATTATAGCTCTTAATGAAAGGCAGTTTCCTATTACATATGTGTGGAAGTCTGCTTTTTAATGTCACTGACAATTTTTTACTTTAAGTTTGAATAATGTCTGTTTAGAATTGATGAAGTTATGCAGACATATTGTCAAATTTTAGCAGTCCTAGTCCTTTGCTGTGATGTGTTTTAATTCTTTTTTTTCATTTGCTAGTTCATTTAAAAATTGACTTTTGTATTTTTTTCTTGTTTTGTTTAACCTTTCAATAAGCTATTATCTTTTTTTGTATGTTGATCTTCAAATAAACCACATATTATTTATATGGAAACCATTTAAGTATTATACAGCTATTTAGCAGTAGATTGTGTTGGGAATTCTGGTCCAAATAGGACACAATCCACAGTGCTGTGTCTACATATATTAAAGACTTCTCCCATATTATACAGTATATCTGACATGATTCAGTTTGAGAATTGTGAAGAGAACTGTATAGCAAGGTATGCTCCCTGTTGTTTCTGATTATAATTTTAAAATGTCTCAGAGTTTAGAACAGAGCAATCTGTTATTTACTTATTTGTCCTTTGGCACCACATCTTCTGATCCTAACTGTCATGGTATTGCCTAAAAACCACGTGGTCAAATTAAGCAATTGATGTGTACATAGCAAAATAGTATTCGAATATGTTACATTCTAGATGTTTATCACATTTATAGACTTTGTCTTGCTAAAAAGATACATAAAAGTATATGAAGACAAATTTTACTGAACTTAGTGACTTTTTTCAGTGAATATCCTTTGATGAAAATGAAAATGTTATACTTCAGACTGTGGAGAATTCTGTGAAATTGTATTTTTTTCTAAAATTACAGGAAATTTTGAAGCTACAGTGGGGTAGCTTACTCATGGCATTCCTCAGTGGGCTTAACGCTCTTGTTCTACATGAATCAGAAGCAAAAGAGAAGCTCGTTATTGATAGTAAAGTCACTGAGAATTCAGTGAGACTTGCACCCCTTTGGTGAAGGAAGAGCCAGAAAACCCTCATTGTCAAGCTGACAGAGGTAAGCAGAAAGTGAGTAACCCCACTCGTAAGTGATTTTTCTATCAAGGAGGATCATTTAACCATCAGTCATCTCTGTACAGTCATCTCGAGTTGTGAGGAAGCCGGAGACAGACCCCCTTTAAAAAGGCAGTTCTGCACAAAGTATGGAAGCAAGGAGTAGTAGTTGCTGCTGATGGCAGAGTACAAAGTACCAGGTGGCAGAAGGAAGTAAGCCCTTCAACAGGATTTGGGGCATCTATATATATAGGATGGCTGCTGCCCAATTTATGGAGGGAGATTTGGCTTATGGATGACAGTTTAAGGTTATTCAATATCAACATATGACAGTACAGGTAACTGAAAAGTTTTCAAGGTCAGTTCTGCATTAACCAGGATGCCTTTATCAGTTGTCTTAAACCTCTGCACTGCTTTGTCTTTCAGATGATAGCCCTCAACTCTGTTTCCCTCTGGAACATACGGTATCTACATTAGTAGAGCATTAGCAAGTAGTTACAACACAACACACTGATCTATCAAGCAGTAGTATTTGTTTTCTCCCTTTCTAGGTTGTGTCTCACAAAACATCTGAGCAATATAATCAAACAACAAAATAAAAACCATTTCATGTCAGACAACAGAACTGAGGAGCCTAACACACAGCAGGCAACGTAAGTCAGTGTCTGACAGATATGGCAAAACAGACTCGCAAAAACAAGATCAGTGCTCTGCTCATATGACTGGAAAGTTAAATAAAGAATAGCAAAAGCAAAAATGCTTTAACATTACCTTGAACAGTTTCTTCTCTTGTGGCCAATTTTGTTTGCTTGTTTATTTAGAATTGGTTGGTTCATTTCAGATTAAAATACTTTACAAGTTCTGAGAGATTACCTGAAAAAAACAAAAGAGGTATTATTTTAATATGTCTTCTGTAAAACGTAAAAGCTTACTTCTCCATGAGAAACTGTTCAGATGAATTATTCTTATGGAGATATACTGCTAATACACATAAGGATATTTTTTCTGTGTCTTTAATAAATTCAAGTGTCAACAAGTTGGTTTTTCATTCCCTAAGACACTGACACAGAGACAAATCAGAATCACTTGAATCTGTTTTCATTTGGATAAGAGGAGGTGAGGAAAGAAAGGCTTGATTTCTTAAGAACAACAAATTCAAAACCAATATTGTCTTACTGAAGCAGCAGAACACCAAGAAGAACAAGGACTAATCTGAGAATAGGATTTGATGAAAGCAATGTAAATCAGATTGTAGGTCTGGTTGTACAAACATGCCATCTGTGTTAGGTCCCTGTGAGGTGGGTATTCACAGAATCAATTAGGTTGCAAAAGACCTCTGAGCTCATTAACTCCAACCTACGACCAAACACCACCATGTCAACTAGACCATGGCACCAAGTGCCATGTCCAGTCTTTTCTTAAACACCTCCAGAGTTGGTGACTCCACCAGCTCCCTGGGCAGACCATTCCAATGTTTAACCTCCCCCTTCTGTGAAGAAATTGTTCCTAGTGTCCAACCTGAACCTTCTCTGGCAAAGCTTGAGACTATGACCTCTCTTCCCTATTGGCAGGGAACAAACTGGAATTCTTATAAACTGTGAGATACTTGTAGCAAGTCACACTGTAACTAATTTCAAATGTAACTAATTAAAGGCATAGTTAGCATATTTCTCATATTTGTTAAGGGTGCCTCCCTAAAATTGTTTTTCAATGCGTTCATATTTTGAAGTAGTGGTGATTATGGCAAAATGGCTAAAATTCATGTTTTTCAATAGAAAATTGAAAATTAATACAGACAAAAGGCATCTGTTTTTGAACTTACCTCTGCTAGACCACTAACAAAACCAGTAAGTAATTCCTGTCCAAAATTTGAAACTTTTTTTACAGTTTTTCACCTTAAGTGTAGTTTTCATAAAGCAGAGGCTTACAACAATATTCACATAGAATCACATAATAAGATTAGAAAAGACCCTTAAGATCCTCAAGACAACTATTAACTCAGGACTGCCAACTCTGCCACTAAACCATGTTCCTAAGTGCCATGTCTACATGTCTTTTAAGTACCTCTAGGGATGGTGATTCCACCACTACCCTGGGCAACCTGTTCCAAAGTCTGACCACCCTTTCAGTGACAATTATTTTTTTAATATCCAATCTAAACTTCTCCCAAAGCAACTTCAGGTCTTTTTCTCTTGTCCTATCACTTGCTACTTGGGAGAAGAGACTGACTCCCACCTTGCTACAACCTCTTTTCATGTAGTTGTAGAGAGGGATAACATCTCCCCTGAGCCTCCTTTTTTCCAGGCTAAACAACCCCAGCTCCCTCAGCCACTCCTCACAGGACTTGTTCTCCAGACTCTTCACCAGCTCTGTTGCCCTTCTCTGAACATGTTCCAGAACCTCAATGTAGTGAGGGGCCAGAACCGAATACAGAATTCGAAGTGTGGCCTCAGCAGTGCCAGCTACAGGGGGATGATCACTGCCCTGATCCTGCTGGCCACACCAGTTTTGATACAAACCAGGATGCCGTTGGCCTTTTTGGCCACCTATACAGACTGCTGGCTCATGTTCAGCTGGTTGTAAACCAACATTCGCAGGTTCTTTTCTGCTGGACCACTTTCTAGCCACTCTGCTCCCAATGTGTAGCACCGTGTAGGGTTGTTGTAACCCAAGTGCATGACTTGGCCTTGTTGGACCTCGTACCATTGGCCTTGGCCCATGGATCCAGCCTGTTCAGATCCCTCTGAGGATCCTCCCTACTCTCCAGCAGATCAACACATGCTCAGTGTGGTGTTGAATGCAAACTGACTGAGGATGCACTTGATCTCCTTGTCCAGTTTATTGGTAAATGTATTTTTCACCATGTATGTTCAACTGTCTTACAATCTTTTGGGGTATTTATAAAGGGTAACTTTCAAAAGTTCCACCTAAAGATTTAGTCCCGCACACACACACCCTCCCATTGCATCATGGGTGTCTTCAGGTTTCTTCTTGCTGTTTTTTCATGGTAAAAGATTGCCATCTATTGTGGGAAAGGGGCACCAGGGAGCTCTTTGCATCTTCCTCATCACAAAGTCTTCCTCACGTTGGCAGGTTTCCTGGCATGTGTGATTAATTCTTGCTGAGCTCTAACCTCCTACCCGATTGTTCTAGCTCCTACTAAGACACCTTCATTTTTCATTGGTTTATATAAATCTAGGTTGTTCTTAAATAATTCTCTATTGAATTTACTTCTTAGCAGAAACAATCTCTATTGACTAAGTTCTCTGAAGTGTATGGCTCAAGATCTTGATCTTCATTTTGCAATATTAAACTGATAAAGGAAAAAAATCAACTAAAATGATTAAAATACAACTCTCTACAAGGGTAGAGAGCCCCCTAAATTCTTAAACTATCTGAGATAAAGGCATATCTGTCTTTCAGTCCAAAGTTCATAACTCTCCTTGCAAGGGTCAAAACTCTTCCAGTCAAAGCTCTCTGTTCAGACAGGCCAGCCTTCTTCCCACTGACTTGTCTTGTAGCACATGAGAATGACCTGTTTATGTATCAGGCATGGCGAATCATGTAATCTTGAAAATTATTTGGTTTGTTCAGTGTAAAATAATTATCCAGCAGTTGCTGTTTTGTACAGACATCATGGTGACAGTCACAAGGTAAAACCTGAGCTAAAATAGATGCAAGAAATAGGTGCTAGGTGGTAGGAAGATATTTAAGCCTCACACAATTGTCAGTTTGCCACAAAGATGTGATGCAGAAAAACTTTCTCCTTTTTTCCCACTTCCTGTAAAAAGGAGGCTTCATCAGACTTCACAATATTTCAAAATTGTTGAAATCAAAAATAATGCAAAGGTACTCCTGAATTGTAACCTAGATCCCAACCTATAGAAACTAATTCTGTAGCTGGATGAAAGAAGTTCTTCCAGGAATTTGTTGTCTTCTTTCTAAATTAAGCAAAAGAGAAATTTGACCCCTAGCCTTCAATATTCAAGATGGATGTACACCCTGCAGTACTCAAAGTAGAAAGGGGTAAATAAGATTGTCACAGCCATAGTTTATACATTTAATTCTAATCCAGAAACCACAAATAATTAAATTTTAGGTCAATATTTTCAAGTGACCTGAAATAATCATTCACATTTAAAAATTCTGTGTGTAGATTTTCTCAGGGATTTTTTTGCTTGTTTTTTTTTTTTTTTTTTTTTTTTTTAAATGTGTCTAGCTGAGTTGCAACTCCAGCTTTTGGGTGGCTAAATCTTTGTGAGGTGAATACCATCCTGATTAATTTATATTTTATAAAAGTGAATTTGAGAATCACCTCATTAGTTTTTTAAAAGACTAACTACCTCAGAAAGTTCCTTCTCTGAAAAGCTGCTCATTTGAAGAAAGTATTTCAATTTTAAAAGTTTGACCTTTGAAATAAAACAATTTGATATGTCAAAGACAGACATGGAACAGATCATCAATGGTTATGCTGTAGCTGCTTCATTTTCAGTGGCATTATAGAAATCAGTATCTGCTGGGCAATTATCTATAATTTATCAAACAAATACTCTCAGTCATTGATAATAGATGGTGTAATTGTTCTATGATACTGATATAAAAACGTTGAAAACTTTCTATATCTTTTGAATCATGCACATTATTTTAGTAATGACTTCAAATAAAAATTTCTAAGACTGTCTGAACATGACATTCTAGTGTACTGGATTTATTATGTGTGAAAATTAATTTACAGGTGTATTCATTTGTTCACTGAAATCAGTTTTTATAAATATTGGTCTGAAGGATTTAGACTTACACAATGGTTTTATCTGTTATCTTCATATTGTATTCAAAGAACAAAATGAAACATCTTTGATGATAAAATATGCTCTAGGATTGTGGCACTCAATATTTTTACTTTAATCAATCCCAGTACACATATCTTACTATACTAGATCAAACAAATTGCACTTTTGATGTAGTTTGAATCTAGTGATGCTGAATAAACTACATTTATTCCGCCTTACTTTATGGCTGATAATGAGCAAATGGATAACCAGATGGCATAATTTTTGTAAAATTTCCAAGACACATCCTGTAGCATAAAAAAGGACACATTAATAATGTGTCCAATCCTCTGGAATGTATCTCAATTCATTCCAATAAAGATTGTGATAGAAGCTACTGCTTTTCACATCATTATTGACTCTTAAAATACATAAATGGCAAACCTCAGAATGAAAAATGGCACTTTTTAAGTATAAATGCAACTAATTTTGTAATTATTTTCTTTATTCTTTCTAATAATTTCATAACAGAAGGTTTTGGAGAGAGCATAATAAAAATTAAACACCTCGAGATGCATAAATTTAAAAATGGACTTTGTTTACTTCAGATAACATAAATTAATTCTAAATGTCATGTATTTTAAATAACACTTCATTCAGGAAAAAAATGAGGCTTCCACAGTAAGTCAGTACAAGGCAACTGAATGACTGAAATTCTTATTAAAGCAGCAGTAGTCAGCCTCCAGCAAAGCCTTGCCTATACAGGTGAAATCCTAGTTTTGGTTGTATATTATATGCCTATATGGTAACCTCTGCATGGAGAGCTGCATAGGGGGTTCTCTGGAATTGGAAAATCCTCCATCCAGGCTGCTCCTTGAAGCATACATTGAAAGGTAATGCCTAGGTAATGCCTAGCAGTTGGCTTAGACAGAGCCCAAGATGACTGGAGACTGGAACTCTCTGAAATCTCTACCTGGAGAGATCCTCCAAAAATTTGTCAGATTTTTCTACAGAATTCTGGCTGAAGGCAGCTGGAAGTTCAATCAATCACCCAAGGTGTTAGTGACTAAGTACTTCGCACAAGTACAGACACAGCATATGTTGTCTCATACAATAACAATTATATAATTGCACCCAAAAGTCCAGGACAGCACTAAAGAGTTTGGGTCTAAGAAATTTGACTCTTTGTGTGTATGTGTATGTTTACTGTGCAAATTAAGTAAGATGTGAGTAACTCGGTATGTTTTATAGCTACATTTCAGACATTTGCAATTTCTGCTTAGTTTACACTGGTATTGTCAAATGGCAGAGGAGAGGTGAAGTGAAAATACATGTTATTCTTGAATTACTCTTTCTTGAACTTCAGTCTTCAGCTATGGCCTCTTCCGCAGCCAAGCTCCCACTGCAGCCTGACTGATGGCCTGTTGCCAGACAGTGGTACAAATATCAAGACCTGTATTTAGAAGAGAGATATGTCTTTCTCTGTTTCCGCATCAGCTGAGCAGCAGGCTCAAAGAACAAGAAACAAAGCACAAGGAGAAAAGGAACTATTTTATAAGCCAGAGCATTCAATGAGCAGCTGAAAGTCCTCTCCCACTGTTAGCCACACACAAGGCTTGAGTAGCTCATTATGACTATGTTTCAGTAGGGTGCAGATAGACACCTGCTTCTCTGTCCACATTCAAAGTCAGGTGGATCCCAATCAGTGCCATTCTGTATGAGCGAGTTAGTCTTTCCTGCATTTTGTCAGGTCCTGTGCCTGCAAACACAATTATGTTTATACACTGGAGTTTGACTAATCCAGGCAAGAACCTGGAGAAATGTATGCCAATCTTCACTTGTCCCTGTACATTGATGCCTTAGGGTTTTCATGAATTGGTAGATTTTTATACTTCTATGTAGTTTCTTGCATTTAGAGCAGCTAACAGCCTGTGCTAGCTGTCTTAAGGGTGAGATAATAGCTTGAACACCATGCCTGGGAAACATGTACCAGAGCTAAGACAGTTAGATACCATGTTAGTCAAAACAAGAAAGCAAAGCCCAGCAACCTTGGAGAAGCTCCAATAAGGAAAAGTGGTGTAAAGATGATGATAAAGGATGAAGTAAGGGGTCTTAAGACCTCCAACTCAGTTCTAGGAGAGGTGTGCCATGGGGTGGTTCCAAGGGAAGTTCTGGGTATGGACATTTCTTAGTCTGGATGCGACCTTTAGATATGATAATCGAGTAGTGTTATAAAATTAGTATGCTGCCATGTAGACAGAAGGCTTTTTCCCAGCTCCTACACCTTGTTGACATTTCTCTCTCTCTCTCTCTCTCTCACACACACACACACAAACACACATACACACACACACACACACACACACACACACACACACACACTCTCTCTCTGTGCAGCCCAGCCAGGTGTGATGCCCTGTGTTCCCCCTGCTGAAAAGGGGGGCGGGGGGAGGAGGAGCTCAGAAGAACTCAACAGGCTTGCAAAGAGGTTTTCCCTCTCTTGCTCTCCTGAGGTGGGGGGAGAAGATGTTTCCCCTCCCTTGTTCTCCCAGGCTGGACCTCAAGAACCTCAAGTCCTGCTTGAAGGAAGACGAGACCAGTAATGGGAACTGGGTACCAGCATGAGCTGCTGGGGTAGCTGAGCTGCGGGGA
>JAWWTY010000077.1:69944317-69969572 GCA_035222235.1 Margarornis squamiger | reverse complement strand
TTTATACTCTTTTATACT
The DNA here is from genome assembly GCA_035222235.1 of Margarornis squamiger. NCBI lineage: Eukaryota > Metazoa > Chordata > Aves > Passeriformes > Furnariidae > Margarornis > Margarornis squamiger. The sequence goes on along the minus strand of JAWWTY010000077.1, from coordinate 69,969,554 downwards.
CCTTTATATTCTGTACCCCAAAACCCTATAAGTAAAAGAACTCTTCTCTACTTTACCCATATAAAGTTGTCTTGGAAAGTTTTTTTCCCCTCCTTAAGGCAACAACACACACACTGACTACACTAATTAGGTGGCATTCTGCTCCTCCGTAACACACTTAGTTCCTAAATGTAGGAAATTAAGCACCCATGACAGTCACTGGAGATCTAGTGAATAACAGCAGGGGAGTTTGGGAAGATACTCAATTCATCTCAAAGTAGTCATCTGTGCTTGGCCTGCTCCCTTGTTTTTTAGACTCCATTGACTGCATTGGTTTTATCACCCTTGACTTAGGCAAAGCCTCAAAATAGAAACCTACTTTTAGGTGGATAAATAACACTCATGTTCCTCCATTTTCCAGAAAATTTCTTCAACATTTTTTTGAAAATAAAATTATCAGGTTACATGCTCAACAAACAGTCATCTCTTGTACTCCGAAAGAGACATTTTTGAAGCCATATCTACAAAAAAAAAAAAAAAAAAAAAAAAAAAAAAAAAAAATTCTCCATTGATCTATGTGGGTTTTTTCCTCAATATCCCCTAGAAGACATTTAGATATTTGAGTAATAACAAAGGAGGACAATATCACTTTCTTTACCAACCTTTTTTTTTTTTTTTTTTTCAAGTAGAGAAAAACTTTGTTATAAAAACATTTTAGTTTCTTTTTCAATTGCTGCTGGAATGTGATATCTTTTTCCCAGCAGAGGGTAGGAAAAGAAAATGTTAAGAATTCCTTATGGTCATTTCCTTTTAAGCTACAAGGCTTCCATTAAAAAAATAATAAAAAAAATAAGTATTTCCCTTTATAGGAAGGTCATCACAATTCAGGAGCTTTGAACTGTAAAGTTCCAGGTGTACATAAAGGCTAAAACTATATTTTAGGCTTTGCTTGAATTGTTGATAATTGTTCTTTAGTTTTTGAATCAGTTTTGTATAGGTCTGATATTCAAATCTCCATAAAAACTACATTATGAGCTAGCATTGTCCAAAACAAGAGAGTCTTGGTCACATCCACAGAATCTGGAAATCCAGATAGATCTCCAAGGTTCCTTGGAAGTAATGCTCCAAACAGAACCACAGTCTCAGTGTGCAAAACCATACAAAATTTTCTCACTATAACAAATCTGGTTGGAGCAAGATTTAAGATAATTTAAATCAAACTAGCCAATGTCTCTACTTACCTCTACAATCTACACTTTTACATTTTTTCTGTAGATTTTCTCTGACCAGCATCATTGTTAATGAACAACAATGGCCAAAGGACTTTGGGCAGTCCTTTACAGCCCAAAGCTGTCTGATTCAGAATGTAATTACCAAAACTATTTGATAGTATAAACTCAGAAAACAGAGGATAAAGATTTTTTTTTTTTTTTTTGGCAATGCCTACAGAAACTTATTTTCAGACCTGTCAAACTTCAGAATTATACACAATTCATATTTCTGTGTTTCTCTCATATTGCTGAACTTCAGCAATATGCTGCTTTTCCAGTTCAGTTACAGTTTCTCTTCTATTCCAGACACGGACCTGCTGAGGATTTTAATACAATGCATGGAGGAGGAGCAGTGTGTAGCATCTAGCAGAGAAAGTAGTCTGCAGAGAGAAGCTTGGCTCATGCCATGTCATGATTCATGTTTCTTATCATATGCCCTAAGCTGTGGGAACCTCCCCACATCATGCAGTCTGGCCTGTGAATTCCTCTTGTCACATGATCTAACATGCAGCATCTCTTGCACTTGATCAGAAAGTAAAACAACTAACTGATTCATTATACTGTTATCTTCAACTTTCCTTGAATTCAATTTTCTATACCGTCTTTTAGTACAAAAGGTACAAAATTTTTCTGCACCCATGATAATATTTTGCCATTTCACTGTATTTAGTTGATCTCTCAGATGCTGAGAACTTTGCTCTACCAGAAAGTAAAACTGCAATGTAATCTTTGAATATGGCTTCCACTTATCTACTCTTGGTATTGCCAGAAACCAAATTCCTCAACTGTTAAAAAAAAAAAAAAAAAAGGAAAAAAAAAAAAGAAAAAGCATTTAAAAGACTAGCAATTATAGTATTGTAAATATTTTGATTTCATATTTTATACTCACACTTTTTCTTTGGTAGTCCAATTTGCTTTCTGGTACAATAAAATGAGAATATCAAAAGCAAACAAATTTCCTCATGAATCAGGTACCTACAGGATGCAATTTAATATTTCTAATATATTTCAAGAACTATGTGAATTGTAATTCTGCCGCTTCTTATGTTAGCACACTCTTTCCTCTCTCTCAATACATTTTGAGTCCTTCTTGAAACTTCTCCATTTTTAAGATGGCTTAGTTCTGAATATCAAATTCATCTAGACATGTCTTTCAGTGAGATGTAGATAAAATATGTTACTTTTAGTTGACTGCCATCACATGTATTTCCAAAGATTCCTGTCAGCATGAATATCCATGACAGCATCCTCAATGACCCATTTGTTATGACCATGGTTCCACTATTGGTATTCATTAGATTGAGTATCCTGAATCCCACAATATCAGACTTATGGGAGAAACCTGCATGTCTCAGGACTGGTTTTGGCCTCTGTGGCCAAAGATATATCCTACAAAGAGAAAATTCTCTGTTACCCATCAATCAGGTCAAAATCAGACCTTGTGGCCTAAGCAGTCTTGTGGCTTTGTCTTTGGTTTATCCCCCACTGTGCTTTCCTTACACTAGGCAGGTCACTGGGAATACACAACAAATATGCAACAAAGAAAGCAAATAGCCATGCTCTTTTAAAGTCTTTGTACAGCTAAAATGTCACCTTTGGCACAGCTCAAATATACATGTAGCAGTAAATGCCATGTACATTTTCTTGCTTCACTGCTCGTCCTGCTCCACAGGATCCTCTTGGCTCAGGTGGATTTCCCCAAGAGCCCAGAGCCCTACCCTGGGTCTCCATACAGGGATGCTTTGCTCCCTCTATGCCTCTGCAAACAGCTTCCTCCTATTGTTCTGCATCAGTGCCCCTTAGCCTATAGGAAAAAGACTGCTGTTTACCACAACACTTCTTTTGGGTTTTATCTTATGATTCATCACTTCTAGGACTGGCACAGGTCACCAGGTGAACTGTTGTCTACATACCAGAGCACTCCCAGAAGGAATTTTCTTCCTTGATCCATACAGAAAATATAGAGACTTTGCATGGAACTAAAATCTGGCTTAAGATAACCCTGCCATTCTGAGTCACTCATCTTTGCCCTAATCACTTTTTTATTTTATTTGCCCCCACTGCAGTCCACCCTTTATGATAATAGAGCTAGTTATAGCACAGTACAGTTGTATGTTAAATTGCACTTTTTTAAAAAATTAAAACAATGCAGTAAGGTAGGAGATTTCAAATTTGATTTCACCTAGAGAAAATCAGGCATAACTGTACATATATTTGATGTTTTAGCTAGAAAAGGCTTATAAATTATCACTGATTTTTGATTGTCTGCTGTGCTAATACAATTATGCCAGTACAACACATGCACTAGTATCCATTGCTTGTCTACGTCACATGGAAAAGATATCTTTTAAGAACAAGAGGAAACAATTCATTAAGCTTTATTAAACAGATAAAGAAGTCACAAGATTTAACAGGTATAATGCAGTAGCCTCCCACTATCCCGTTGAGGTTTCCTAACTGCTCAAACCTATCTGAACAGGAAACGCTACTTATGTTTGTGTCTCCTAAATGTATTTGATAGCATAAATGCTAATTTTGAATGTTAAAATAATTCAGAATAAACAAAGGTTTCATGTTAGTCTGTTCCTGTAAAGAGGAATTAACATTTAATTCCTAATAATGACTGATATCAGTAGAGCATGGCTGAAGTTATTTGCTCATTCCTGAGAACAGCATTTCAGGTCTGTCCTCCATCTGCCATTCACTGTGTGTAACTAATTTCATGTCAAAGACAAAACTTACTCAACTGGAATAACACGGGTTTATAATAGCAGGACTAGCAAATTTATGTATGATCATACATTCAGTTAGTTAAAACCCTTGTGTATTCTTTGCACAGCTATGCTTTTCTTTCAAATAATGATATTTCTCTGCTAAGACCTGAAGTATTTTCACAAAAAGGAAACCAACGAGGTAGTTTGAGTTGAAGAAAATGATATTTTCTCCTCTTTTATTTCCACAGACCTAAATGGGTTTTGGTTAAATATTCTTGTATTGAAAATCACTTGTATTTGATTAGATTTACATTCAGAATATAAAGGTGATTTAGGTGTCCTGATTTTGGATAAATTGTATTACATTATCTCAGTTCTACTTGTTCCTGTAACTAAAGTTTTACACACTTATCAGCTCATAATGATCCCTTTGGCTACATACAACTATGCAGGGAATGACCACAGCTGTGGTGTGAAGATTTTACCCCCAACAGGAAAGAATTCTGCCTTCTCAGGGTAACGATATGGTGCAGAGATCAAATCAGACCTTTAAATATTCGTCAACAATTTTCACTTGATGAAACTCTGCTTTATGTTTAGGTAAATTTACAGCAGCAACTGTTATCAGGTGCAGGGGATCAGTTCTGGATATAAGTTCAACTATTATATACAAATATATCTGCTGTACTACTTACTTTTGTTGGTACACTCAACAGTTATTTTTTCAAACATGTCTTTTTAAGAAGGTATTTATTAGAAATTCTCCATAATTCCAAGGTGCAAGGCAGATCTTAACTGGTTCAGCATACACTAAAATGTCCATAAGTCTCTGGCTGAGATTTTAAAAACTGCTAGTTAAAGCAAAGAAATCCAATTTGATTTTTTTCCCATACAGCAGTAATAATGGTTTTAGTGATATTTTTTAAAAAATAATTATCAAGTGTGTTAAACCTAAGCAATACTTACACCACAACTTGAAATATACAGATTTATTAACACTGTTTACATATTTATGCTCATGACATTTAATTTGACTATTAAATACTAATCTGATTTTGACCTTCTTGTTTTCTAGGAGATAAATATGTGAGTCAGTAATCTCATTTCTTTAGGCTTCTTCTCTTTATTGCAGTCTAAATTTTGTGTTACGAATAGTTGCCTTTGGGTGGATGTTAAATAACTATGACAATCAATTTGTAGACACTAGTAGGAAAAGTGTTACAACCTTACACAATGAACTGCTGAATCTTTTACCTATGTTTTACCTAAGTTGAGGAAGTGATTCAATTGCAAGTGCTATAAGTTACCTCCTGACTGAAAGGACAAGGATATACTTTCTACCATGTGCAAGTTGTGCATTCATGACAAGGTTTTCAGATCATGCCTGGGGAATCTCTTATTCCAGTACATCAGAGTGCAATACTGGGCTGAATCAGTATTAGCACCTACATTCTTACTAGAGAATAGAGAAAAAAAAAAAATTTTAAATCACTTCTAGACTAGCCAAACACCGTTTTTTATACCATGAAAAGCATTTCTAGGTTTTGTAATACTATGGGGTAACTTTAAAGTTGGAGGTTTCTTAGTAGGCGTTCTGTTCCATACTTTTCTCTCCCTCTCTTATGTAACCTAACAATTTAATAAATTTTGGAGCATTAATGTTCTGAAAAAATTGCATGCAGTAGACCTTTTGCTTTTTTAAAATGTTTCATAAAGTCATACGTACTAAGGGTAGATTTGAAGATCATTATGCTGCAAGTTACTGGTGTTTCTTTGACAATACAGCATGTGCTATCATGGTTAATTTCCATTACTGGTAGCTGAGGCCAGGTTTACATGTCTCCTTTGCTGGCTATGTGTCTCCTTTGCTGGATATTTGGCTGTTATTCAGGGAACACAGAATCACTGAATGGGTAAGGTTGGAAGGGATAACTAGAGGTCATCTAGTCCAGCCTCTCTGCTTGAGCAGGGTCTCCTAGAGCATCTTACTCAGGATTCTGTCCACATGGCTTTTGAATATCTCCACAATCTCTCTGGACAGCATGTCCCATGTCATTGTTGAGGCGGACACAACAAAAATCAGGCATACATCCCGAGTGGATAAAAAGTGAAGGATCAAGGTTTTTTTTCCTTCACACAGCTGCTCTTTTAACTTTCTTAAATGTACGTGCACTAATGTTATTGGTGCTCACTACACACAAACAATCATCTATTGGCCACAGTTATAAACATCTGTCTCTATACAAACTCATCCAGGTTTCTTGTGCCTCTCCTGAGTTCTCTCAGTCTCTGCAAGTTGTTTATCTTTACGGGTACATACCAGTCTGGCCAAGGTTAAATTCTTCTTGCTCTGTCAAGAAATCCACAGGTCTGGTGCAGTTTCCCACAGTCCCAGTGCTGTCACCTACAAAATAAAGATGTTCTTCCTCATGTTCAGGTGGAACTTCCTGTGTTCTAGTTTGTACCTGTTGCCTCTTGTCCTATTGCTTGGCACCACCAAGAAGAACCTGGTCCCATTCTCTTGACACCCTGCCTTCAGATACTTAAAGATCTTGATGAGGTTCCCTTTCAGCTGTCTATTCGCAAGGCTGAACAGGACCAGCTCCCTCAGGCTGTCCTCATAAGAGAGATGCTCCAGTTCTCTATTCATCTTCACAGCCCTCTGCTGGACCTACTCCAGAAGGTCCATGTCTCTTGCACTGAGGAGCCCAAAACTGGATATGGCACTCCAGATGTGACCAGGTCTGAGTAAAGCAGCAGGTTCACCTCCCTCAACCTGCTGGCACTGCTCTTCCTAATGCACCCCAGCATACCATTGGCCTACTTGTCCACAAGGACTCACTGCTGGCTCATGGACAGCTTGTTGTCCACCAGGACCCCCAGATCCTTCTCCACAGAGCTGCTTTCCAGCAGGTCATCCCCCTGCCTGTCCTGGTACAAGAGGTTACTCCTTCCCAGGTGCAGGACCCTGCGTTTGCCTTTGTTGAACCTCAGACATGTCTTCTCTGCCCCCCTCTCCAACTGTTGAGGTTCCTCTGAAGGACAGCACAGCTCTCTGTGGTATCAGCCACTCCTCCCATCTTTGTGTAATCAGCCAACTTGCTGAGAGGGCATCTGCCCCTTCATCCAAGTCATTGATGAACAATTTAAACAGTACTAGGACCAGTATTGAACCAGTATTGTTCCTTTGGGAACATCACTAGTGACAAGGTTCTGAACAGACTTTGCTACAGATCCCAACTCTCTGAGCAATGCCATTCAGCCAGTTCTCAATCCACTTCACCATCCACTTGTCCAGCCCACACTCCAGAGCTTGTCTGTGGGAATTCATGGTAGATAATATCACATATAAGAACATAAGGATTTAAGCAAGGGGGCTCCTGCAATAAAATCTATTACAAATACTGTTGGGAGCAGAGGAACCTGTCATAGTCACTGATGGACAAAGTGAAGTGTAACTCTATAAAATACCATGTACTGAATCTCTAGTACAAAACCGTGTAGATTTGACAGAAGAAACTGTGGTTGAAAGACATACACTGGCTCAGCAGTTGCATATTAAAATTTTTAAATGTTGTCTACACTACTCCTAGAATGAACATTGTAAATTAAATTACCAAGCTATTCTGAGAACATAATTTTCTGAGGGTTGTATAGATATTAGCAGCAGTGTAATCTCCCCCAGTTTACTATACAGCCCCACAGATGTGCCACACAGAAATAAGGCTAGAATTGAGAGGGTCAAAGTTGGATGAGAGTTACAGTTGTTTACATCCCTTCAACTAGTAGCATCACCAGTTTTTCAGTAATAGCCCAATTGTGGTACCCACATGATGTGAGTATCTTCCATGCATCACCTCTCTATCAAAACCAATGTAGAATGGTAAAATTGTGGTTGTGGAAATAGAAGAATAGAAGGATAAGGATTTCTTGCAATATTCAAATAATCACCTGTCTTGCAGTCTTCTGGAAGGATCTGTGGCATTTGTCTTTTTTTAATTCTGAAGTGTCTTTTTTTAGCAGGCCCTATTCAGTAAAGCACTTTTTCATACTCAGTTCCTTTTGAACAAAGCTAAATAAAGACCTGGTTTTAGCTTGTATGGGCAAAAATCACTTTAGCTTTAATCTAGCTAGTCTAGGTGTCAGGAGCAGACAAGATGGTCTGTACTCAGAGACATAGCCAAACCCAACATTTCTGTTCATTTTCTTAAGCAGATCATATCCTTGCTATAGCTTCATCAGGTAAACTTTTAAAGTTAAATCAGCAGGAATTGAGCAGATGCTGATTGTCAAATGTATATGTAACTCTTCTGCTAGTCTAGGGTGTAGTGTCAGGGCACAGAGCTCATATGTGTCAGAACAATCTCCATAGCTCAGAACAACTGCTGAGGAAAGCAGCTGCTACAGCCACCATTTGTCATTATGTTCCAGCATTAGCATATTACAACAAGGCTCCAACTTAAAAATAATTAAAAATCCCCTCCAAAACCCCACTGACACACACTGAAAATATTAAGGGACTGTTCTGTAAGGTCTATAAATGCCAAACTCAATTCAATTTGAACTGCCATTACATTTCTGCAGTAGTATATGACTGGCAGGCTGTCTCAGGCAGGATTCAAAAATTGGGATTTTTTTTCTAATCAGATCAGAGCACTGAAAGAATTGGAGACCAAATAAACTCTTTTTATAGCATTCAGAAAGCTGGAGAATGTTTTCTCTGGCAGTCTTTGGTTTTGTCATTGGGTGGTTTGTTTGGCATTTTTGCTGTTTTCAATGGGATTACAATAAATGCACATACCTTTTGGTCATAGGCAATAACTCCCTATTTTTACAAATGCACTATAGAACTTACCTTTCCTGAAAGACTCCATTAAATGGGATTCTATTGTTTTAGACTGAAGATATCTAATCCCAAGATTGTATCTTCTTCCCTAGCTACAGAAAATCTTCTGTGTTTGCTCTGTCTCTTTCTAAGAAATAATGCATAAGGAGAGACCTTACAACAGAATAGACATTTCAAAGGGTGAGCAAGGAAAGACCAGCTTAAAGACAAGGTGCAAGAACATATATAAGTGAATCTGTCCAATTCCATGCCATTATCATATTTGTTTCTTCAACCAAACCTAAAAAATGAAACTATTTCCTGATTATTTGGAGCCTGATAGTGTTGGGTTGATGGTTGGCTGGATGCCAGATCCCCTGGTTCTCTCACTCCCCCTCTTCAAAAGGGAAAGAAAATAAGATGGAAAACTAAGAACCTGAGATAACTTATCAATTACTAGCATGGACAAAACAGACCTGTTTGAGGAAAGTTTATATAATTTAATACTAAATATATAAAAAAACAGCATATTGAGGAAAAAAAAAGCCAAAAAGTGGAACACAGTTCCCCAACCCTTTTTCCCAGACTCACCTTTACTTCTCCGTTACTGACTACACTATCCCTCCATCCCAAGCAGCACAAGAGGATGAGGAATGGTGGGCTGTGTCTCAGCCACTCCTTCCTCCTCTTGCTTTTCTCTACTTCAACCTGGGGTCTTCCCACAGGCCACAGGAAAACACCTTCCCCACTGGGATATCTCTCAGGCACAGGGCCATCCCTGCCAAGGTCTCTCCTCCCCTCCTGCCCTCCTCCTGCTCTGCCCCCGGGGCTCGCAGGGCTGTTTCTCCCCCGGTTGCCCTCACTCAGCCCTGGCTGCCGGGCAGCGTTTTGCCCTCCCTTGCCCAGGTTTCCCCGGGGCTCTGTCCCGCCCGCCCGTGGCTGAGGGGCTCAGCCCTGCCCTGCACTGGGGCCGCTGGAACTGCTGGAACCGGCTATACACTATCACACTAGCAAAATTGTTGTATTCATAAACATATTTTATAGGTTTTCTTTAAATGTAACAACACCCAGATGCTGCCCAAGTTGAAGTGCAAACACACAATACAAATCTGCTCCAAACATATTTGCTCACCCAGCTACATTCAACACCACACCTGTGAATACAGAAATCATCATCATCTTTAGAACAGAGGCTTTATATTGTTTCCATGCTCTCCAGACACGCTGAATTAGGTTGCCAAGACCTCATCTTCCTTTGCACTGCTGCATCTTGTCACATGAGGGATTGTAAAGATGGTAATGTTACTGAAAATGCCATCAATGTGATAAAGTACACCAAAACAAGTCTTTGAAATTACATATCTGCAGATAAGTGCAGGTCCCTTCCCACAAAGGTCTAATACTTACTGGTTCACTGATTTCTGGAAAGCTGATAGTTTGGACTTCCCTCAGATATTTTCTGTTTTCTTTAGATAGTTTACTTCTAAATCACTGCTCACATATCCATGGTTTTAAGAGTCTACAGAGATGCTATTAAGTCTTTCTACTCCATATAGTAGCCTGTGGGGGTTTGTTATCTCTTACTCAGAGTTTGTTGATTGCTGGGGTGGAAGAGTGAAAAGTCTTGACTGTTGATGAATAGGCTTCCCTAGAAGCCTATATATACAAAAAGTAGAAGTCACACTGGAACTTCTGCTATCATCATTATCACAATGATCATTGTCAAAAAAATAAACTCTTTTCCATGCATGACACTGGAACTCCATCGTAATGTATAGAAAGGAGTAATTCCTTGCAACTACTTCCAATGGGCAGTTATTATTGTGCCAAATCTTTTAAAACGCTGACATGTCCCAGGGGTTTTTTTATGATGAAAATCATATTTACTATTCATAAGTTATAATTGGAAAAAACTCTACCTTTCTGTGAAGAACCCAAGACTATGTACCTACTTAATTTGAAGGGCAATTATACTGATTTTAAATAATGCAGTAAAAATGTGCTAGTTTGCAGGCTGCTACATTATATTTTCTTCAAAAAAGATGATCCTTGATGTTAAAAATTAAAAATACTTTGAAATATTTTAAAATATACTTGATTATAGTAGTTTTGATGATGTATGTATTGCAAATAATTAAATATTGAAATAATGAAATAACATTTAATACACAAAAATGGCCATTTTATGTATTTAGTCCACCAAGGTTTTATTAAGTCTCACAATATAGCTTAAAATGCTACAAATTATATGATTATCAGATGTCAATAAAACACTTATTTGCACTCAGTAATTAAAAATACTTTGCTCATGCACACGAACCTTTCCATCCTACAACCAAAGATTTACCTAGTTGTAACATCTACACACAAACAATGTCTTAGGAAAAATTGTCACTCCTGGTTGCAAGTTGTTTCACTTTAGATGTAGGTTTGTAGTTTTAGTGAATTTAATAGGGATGACAAAGTTAATATCACTTCCCTGAAGGCTTTTCTCTTCACATATGTGACTAAACTTATTGTTCATACTGTTCCTTCTGATTGGATCTTGGTTTTTTTATAATGTGCTTTCTGCAGTCATAGCAAATAAGATTCTGTCCATGCACATTCCCTCAGAATGCTGCTGCTGCAAACCGTTGTTTTCTTGATCTGTTAGATCTGTTACTCTGAGCGTATTAAAACTTCCACTAGAATCATTCACTGATATGTCTTCTATAGTCAATAAAGATTCAATATTTTTCCTAGCTTAGTGTCATCTTTGTGCCTGTATTTCAGTCCCCTTTCATACACCAGGAAGAAGACTTTTCCAGTATGCATATATTTCAACCATGCAAGTTCTTCCCTTTTACCATTCATGACACCCTCCACTTTTGAATATGCTTCCCCAACTATGCATTTTGTATAATTGTTTTTCAAAATGTTTCTCCTAATTATTTTGTCATCCCACAAAGAAACAGTTTTCAGTGTTTCAAGCTGCATAATGTGCTGTGATCAACAAGTTTTACAGCGAAAGATTGTTCTCTATTGTATCTTTATATGTTCTCATTTATTTTTATTCATATTGTCTTCTCGTAGACGAGTCTTTCAGCTTTGAACTTTTTATACGAACTCACTAGCACAATACCCACAACTAGAGTTCATATACATTATGTTAGTAAGATGTACTAATGATAAATAGGCAGAAGGTTATGATTTGAGTAGTATATAAGAAAAAAAGGGGAAAAAACTTTGGAAATGAGGCTTTGTTTTGTAATGTTTTTACTGAACAAGCACTTTTTCATGGCGGTTGTTGCTTGTTTCTCAATAGAAAACTAATGTTTTTAGGGTGGACCCTCAGTCTACTGACTAAATAACATAAATATTAATTTACCTTTTGACAAAGAGCAAGTACTAGAAAGGGAAACAAAGACTGAAAAGGCAGAAGCAGAGGCAGCTGAAAGAGAGATAATCTTGACAAAATCAACATGCTTTTCTTATTTTTTTATGGTTATAGTATGGATTTAAGCATGACTCAAGTGTCATATTCATCTTAAAAGTGCATGGCATGAACAAACCAATGGTATTTTTAGCATCATTGAATATTTAAGCAATAAAACCAGTTTACAACAATCTTTGAATATGTTATGAACTCTGTGGAATGATGAGACTTTAAAAAGATACAAGGTACTAAGCAACCACAAAATGACATTAACCATAAGTATTTGAAGACTCACTGTGCACTCTTTTTTGAAGTCTTTCCTTCTCTAATAGAGCAGCTGTATGTTCAGTTATATGTTCAGCTATATCTTTCCCCACATGTGAGAAGTGTCACAAGAAGCACTTAAGGTTAGAATAGTTTAGATAATACCTTCTATTTAAATAACCAGTGTTAACAAACAAAAATTATTCACCAACATCCTTAAGCTCTCTGTAAATGTAACATATAAATTAACACGAAGAATATTTTTTTTAAAAAAGTATCTTATTTCCTGCAAAATGCAAAGTGAAGGAAGAGCTCTTTCATCTCCCAATGTAGTAGTGAGTGCTCAAGCCATCTAGGTAATTATGTACCCTTCAAATCAACCCAAAGACAAATATATTTCAACCAAAGTGCAAATCTCCTCTCTGAGCTAATCAGCAAATAAATGTAATAAGACTGAGTTAAGTCATATTTCCTGGATTACTCATTTCAGTCTTTCATTCCTCAAACATAAAGTCCAGCTCTGTATAAAATTTATGAGTATGCCTAATTTAATACAGTAAAAATTCCTCTCTCCCTAAATGCATGCAGATTTCCTGGCAGAGCAAATGTTAGTTCACAATTGGTATTGCACATGGAAAGTGTCATTCAAGCATTATTTTTTCTGGCATAGTATAGCCAACCTTACAAGTGGGAGAAGAAAACTTGAGTTTTCTCATTCCCTTTGAAATCACTTTTGTTTACTTTGTGAATACAGCTGCAATGACAGAGAAGACAAAAAAATTTAACCATATTAAAACCAATAACATGTTTTGCATACACTGTACAAGTTCAGATAATGATTCTTGCTGAAAACTTCACGGGAAAATTAAGGGCCTTATCAGCATGTCCTTGAACAAAGAGGAGGAAGCCTCTGTTGGCTTTTAAACACTGTTTTTTTGTTTAGAAGCGAGAGCAAGTTTCAGTAGATTTCTTCCGTGGAGCATGGAGTATATGGGAGGTCATATTGTCTCTACTGTTGTTTGTTCTTTTCAATTTTGATGTCCAGGGACATCACTACTACGCACTGTCCCACTACACACACCAGCTTGCAGGCTAATAGTCTAGTTTGTGATGCACCTGTTTTTCAGCCTGAATGTCACCACTGCCATTTCTTTGCACATAAAAGCTTTAGACCATAGATCTATAGCATTATACAAGACCTCTTTTATACAAGACCTGTACAACATTACATCTATACAAAATTCTTCTATGGTTTTATTGGACCATTGTATTGGGTTTTTATTGGCCAGGTTTTGGTAGGAGGGGGCTACGGCAGTGTCTTCTGTGAGAAGCTGCCAGAAGCTTCCCCCATGTCTGGTAAAGCCAATGCCAGTGGGCTCCAGGATGGATCCACCCCTGACCAAGGATGAGCCAATCAGGAATGATAGTAACACCTCCATGGTAACATATTTAAGAAGGAAACAAAAGGTATTGCGCAGATGAAATTCCAGCCAGAGAAGAGTGGAGTGAAACACGTGAACAACTCTGACACCAAGGTCAGTGGAAAAGGAGGAGGAGGAGGAGGAAGCGCTCCAGGCACCAGAGCTGAGGTTCCCCTGCAGCCCATGATGCAGACCATGGTGAAGCACGTGGTCCCTCTGCAGACCAAGGAGGACTACAGAGATCCACCTGCAGCTGGTGAAGGAGCCCATTCTGGAGCAGGGGATGCCCGAAGGAGGCTGTGACCCCATGGGAGTCCCATGATGGAGCAGGGTCCTGGCAGAGACCTGCAGCCCGTGGGGAAAGGAGCGCATGTGGAACAGGTTTTCCTGGTAGCACCTGTGGTCCTGTGGGGGACCCATGCTGGAGCAGCCTGTGCCTGAAGGACTATGGAAAAGTTGCCCATGGGCAACTTATGGAGGAGAAGTTCATGAGGGACTGTCTCCCATGGGAGAGACCACATGCTGGAGAATGGAAGGACTCTGAGTAGTGGCAGAAACGACCTGTGATGAACTGACCATAATCCCCACCCTCCGTATTCCCGAGCCACTGGAGGGGGAGGAGGTAGAACTTGGGAAGAAGGGAGGGGTGCGGGGAAGGTGGTGTAAAGATTTATTTTGCTTCTCGTTATCCTACTCTGATTCTGTTAGCAATAAATTTGATTAATATCCCCACTTTAAGATGGTTTTGCCCATGATGGTGATCAGTAAGTGATCTCTCCTGGTTCTTATCTTAACTCATCAACCCTTGGTTATATTTTCTCTCCTCTGTTTAGTTGCAGAGGAGAGTAAGAGAGCAGCTTTAGTGGGTGCCTGATGTCCCATCAGGGTTAACACACTACAACCAACTAGATAAACAACAAGTACAACAAGGTAAATAACCAAGGACTTTAGCCACAAAATACATAGTTCAAAACCCACAGGTGGCTAAGACCTAAATTAAGGCCTACCTCAACTGAAAACCATAATTTCACCTCAAAAGAATATGAAAATTGAAAGTAAGCATATTTATAAAGTTTATTCTTTTGCTTTAGATCTATAAATTTTAGCAGAGTGCACAGATTATTTCTTCAAATAGATGAAATTTCTAATTTCAACCATTTCAAGTTTTAAGACTGCAGAAATATTCTATATAATCTTGATTTATTTGTGTGCAAAGGAAAACTCAGTACTTTCCTGTATTTAAGCTGTTATTTGATTAAGGTACATGGTATTGATATAGAATTATTAGCCATGCAGTTAGATGAACTTTGTGTTTAAAGTAATCATAAAATTTTTATGTTATTTTTCTCAAAACAGTATCTTTTGAATACATGGGGATTATTCTAAGAATTTTAAAATGCATAAAATTGCACTACTATCCATCATACTTGAGTGTCCTGTGGACAGTGACTAACCTGTGCTGGGTTAGTTTTTAGCAAGAATGTTGAGTGCCTCCATGAAGCAAGTGCACACAGTGTGTTCAGCCCTGGTTATAAATCATTGCATATTAGTTTGGGTGGATCTTAACTGAAGCTTGTGTTTTGTTTTGTTTTAATTTGATTCCTGCAAATATAAATACAATAAAAATGGTGAATAAAGCACATTTTTAAGCAGTCAAGTGTTCAAATGTAAAAAATACTTATGAAATACATTGAAAGATGCCTTTTGAAATTTTGAGCATCATACTGATTTAACTGTACAAACTAGTGAGCATGTTAAAGAACACAGAGTTTTTAAAGCATTGAGGATGCACAGGTAAACATTTCATAATGCCTCCTTACTAAGCCTCAAAGAGCTAGAAATCCTGTATATCATAAATTAGTCAAAGAGCCCTGTAAACGATTACTGGACTGTTGATTTAGACCAGTATGCAAAGTCTATTAGCACATTCTGAACACCCAGTAAGGTAGCTAGAGGATGGAAAATACTTAGTGATTTAGAGTGAAAATTTAGGTTTTGGTAGCATATGACCAAAAGGAGCAGTTATTCTTAAAAAAAATCTTAGAGCAGACACTATGTGAAGACAGCTGGGGCAAAGTTGTCCCACAATTGTCCCCATCCCTTCCTCATTAGTTCATGAGGTCAGCTGAGCTGCCAGGCCAGCAGTGGCAGATGCACCAGAAGCATGGCAGAAATGCATCTGTTAAGGGCAAGCAGCAATAGCATTGAGGGACTGGACCTGGAAATGCAGGCTCTGAGCTGAGTTATGGAAACCCAGACTGAGGGTTAGATTATTGATGTTAAAAAACTAGATGATGCAAGGTTGATAACACCTGTTTTGAAAATCGCATGTGTATTGGCTATACTTGTGGTCTGAAAGGATGCCAGGTGTCTGAAGAGCCATCCAAGGCCCTGTGAGACACTGATGCTGTAGATATTCAGCGGGTTGTTAAGGTAAATAGTCTAAGTATCACATAAACAAATACATTTGATCAAGTGATTTCTGCTTTGATCCTGTTAGTTCTGAATTTAAACATGACTTTGGAATTAAAAAACATCCATTCGTGCCTAAATTACGTTGAAGAAGCTATTGTATCATCAGGTAAATTCCATTATTTTTTTTTTTAATTTCTCTGTTATTTTCTTTATGAAATGCAGGCTAAGAAATAGTTGAGGGTAGATTCAATGAAAAATCTATGGGCAACAAACAATTATATTGGTAAAACTGCTACTTAGCAGTAAAGAGGTAATTTCTGAATTTGTTCGTCTTAATGCATTGCACAGGCTGTGCTTGAGTGGTGCCTTTATGACCTCAACTTTTTTGTTTATTAAGTTGTTTTTTTTCCATGATAAGACATACCTTCACATCCTTAAATTCTAGGTTTTTACAACTGCTTTATAATTTTACTGATTTTGACCAGTTTGACCACCAAGCTTTCATTCTGTATGTATTTCCCGTCAATTTGTGTGCTTTTACTGCTGACTGTGGGATCTAATAATGTTACTGGGACACCCTTATTTAAAGTTATGTGATACTCAGGAATGAATAATGAAAGCTGGGATGGTAGGATAGCATTGTTGGTTAATGAAATGATAAATTGTAAAGAAATAAAATCGAGCAGCATGGAGAAAAGAGAAACTTATTTTTATCAAAGCTACTTTGGGGAAAGCTTATAGAAGCAATTTTATTTTGTTGGTCATATGAGAGTTCTCCACAAACGTCAAGGGTTGAAGATAAATACAGACTTCTGTATTTTACTAGAGAGATTAATGCTCCTAGAAATTGCAGCAATATTGCAATATTGGTAATTATTTCTCCACTATGTATTGGTGACAAAAAAGTGCTGGAGAGAGTAGTGTTTCTTGATCATCAAAACTAATGCAGTTCTTTGGGATAATTTTAATAAAATAATGGATGGTGGTAGTATGCCTAACATGGGAAAGTTATAAAACAACTTTACAAGCAGATGACAGAGAAGACTAAGTAGATTGCAACTCAATTTTTTTTTCATAAAGTAAGTTAACCATTTATAGTGTTCCTACAGACACCCTATCTTACAGATTAAAGTTTACCCTGGTAATATTATCTGTGTGTAGTTATTATGAAATCAGCTTGCCTGAGATACTAAGAACTTAACTATAAAAGATGCCTGAATTTCTCCAAGTCAGACCTACCCAAACTCAGAGGAATTTGTATTTCAAGGGAAGAGGAAAACACAGCCATTGTGTGAGCCAGCTAGGGAAGGTGCCCTACTGGACCTGTTCTTTGTGGATAAAGAAGGACTTGTGGACCATGTGATGGTTGGAGGCTGTCTTGAGCACAGCGATCATGAAATGATAGAGGTTTTGGTTCTTTGAGTAGTAACGATAGGAGTCAGCAGAACTGCCATCTTGAATTCCTGAGGGCAGACTTTGGCCTGTTTAGGATCTCACTTGACAGAGTCCCTTGGGAGACAGTCCTGAAGGGCAAAGGAATCCAGTCAGGCTGTCCTTCAAGAAGCAAATCTTAAAGGCATGGATGCCAAAAGATGACCTGATAGGGAAGATTAACTGGGCCTAATAAAACTTAATAATATTTCACTGGGACTCAAGAAAAAAAGGTGAGTTTATGACCTTTGGAGGAAGGGTTGGCTCACTCAAGAGGACTATAAGGATCTTGTGAAGCTATGTTGAGAGAAAATTAGAAAGGCAAAAGCTCAACTAGTAGCCAGAACTTAATCTGGTTACTGCCATAACAAACAATAAAAAAAAAATGTTTCTACAAATGCATCAATAACCAAAGGAGGGCCATGGAGATTCTGCATCCTTTATTGGATGGAGGGGAGAACGGAGTAACAAAGGATGAGGAAAAGGATGAGGTAGTTAATGCATTCTTTGTCTCAATCCTACTAGTAAGACAAATTGTTCTTGGGGTACTCAGCCCCCTGACTTGGGAGACAGGTACAGGTTACAAAGGCCCCATAATCCAAGGCTAAAAAGTCAGACACCTGCTGCACCACGTAGACATGCACAAGACTAAGGGGATGAATGGGATCCATTCTAGGGAACTGAGGGAGCTGGTGGAGGGAGCTCATTGAGACACTTCCCATCATTTACAGAATCACAGAATATGTCCAGTTGAAAGGAACACACAAGGATCATTGAGTCCAGCTCCTGGCCCTGCACAGAACCATCCCCAAGAGTCACACCATATGCTTGAGAGTATTGTCCAAATGCTTCTTCAATTCTATCAGGCATGGTGCTGTGACTACTTAACCAGCAGTCTTGGCTAACTATGGAGGTTCCAGTTGACTGAAAGTTGGCAAATGCGATGCCCATCTAGAATAAGGGTCGTAAAGGGGATCTGAGGAACCACAGGTCTTTCAGCCTGACCTTGACACTGAGGAATGTTATGGAGCAGTTCATCTTGAGTGCCATCACATAGCACATACAGGACAACCAGGTGATCAGCCCATACAGCATGAGTTTAGGAATGGCAGGTCCTGTTTGACTAAGCTTCCTATTACAGGAAGACCCAGTCAGCAGATGAGGGAAAGCCTGTGAATGTTGTCTACTTGGACTTTAGTAAAGCCTTTAACACTATTTCCCACAGCATTCTCTTGGAGAAACTGGCTACTCATGACTTTGATGGGAGAATTCTTCTCTGGGTAAAAAAACTGTCTGGATGTTCAGGCCCAGAGAGTGGTCGTGAATGGAGTTAAAACCCAGATGACAGCCAGTCTCTAGTGGTGTTCCACAGGGATTAATACTGAGGGCAGTCCAGTTTAATACCTTTATTGATGATCTGGACAAGGGGATGGAGTGCAGCCTCGGTCAGTTTACAGGTGTAGCCAAGTTGGGTGGAGGGTAGAAGAGATCTGGACAGGCTGTCTTGATGGGTTAAGGCTGATGGTATAAGGTTCAACAAAGCCAAGCACCAGGTCCTGCACTTGGGTCACAACAACATCATGCAGCTCTACGAGGGGGTGGGGGAGAAAGTGGCTATAAAGTGGCTCTCTCAGTTTAAAAGAAACCAAGATGTCTATCAAGGAAAGTGAGGAGCCCTTCTGGACTAGGAAGGGGGCTCTCCCCAAAATTCACCACAACCTTTGAAACTAAGAGACTCAATCAAAAAATGTAGAGAAAAGGGATAACAGTTCTTTACTACAAATAGATATATATAGATATATATATATATAACAAGAACAAACAAGCAAACAAACAAAAACCAAACAAAAAACCAGAACAGAACAACCAAAACTTTCAAACAAATCAAGTTCTATCTCTGTTCCTTCTGTGCACTTATATTTACAGACAGCAGGAGATGATAACACGCCTCAGGAGGCAGCAGCCATGGTGACTAACTCAGGGGCTCCAGTGAGGCAAAGAAAGGGGGCAGGGAGAGGTGCTGGCTCTAAAGCTCTGTCTGAAAGCACTGTGAGGGGCGTTAGCAACTCTGATATAGATGGCGTTGGTCCCTGTAGCGAATCCAGGCAGCGGTGATCATTCTCTCAGAAGAATGGCACAGGCGTGTGGAGCCGGGGCAAGACAGGAACTTGCTCCCAGTACTTTCACCAGTCCAGAAAGCGGCAGCTGGCACCCATGCAGATAGAGAAGTGAGTCAAGGACCAGGAAAACACCTCTCTTCCTCCAGTTCCCCTCAGTCCTCTCCCCATCCATCACATTGGAATGAAAAGCTATCAGCCATCCCTTTGTTTAGGCTTTAAACAATTAGCTGGCTCTGGGAGAAGGTAGTGGGGGACTGAGCTTCAACAAGCCATCTCGTCCTGGCCTCCAACTCCCAAACCACTGTGTTGGTAAGGGAGAGGAAAAAAATCCATGAAAGATTTTGAAATTATAACAATGGCCCAGCAGAAAAGAATCTGGTGGTGCTGCTCAACAGCTGGCTAAACATGAGCCAACCTTGTGCGCAGGTGGGCAAGCATGTCAATGGCATCCTGGTTTGTATCAGAAATAGTGTAATCAGCAGGACTATGGCAGTGATCATCCCTCTGTGCTGGTGAGGCTGCACCTCAAATCCTGTGTTCAGTTCTGGGCCTCACTACAAGAAAGACATTGAGGTGCTGGAGCAGAGAAGGGCAACAGAGCTGGTGAAGGGTCTGGAGAACAAGTGTCATGAGGAGCAGCCAAGGGAGCTGGGGTTCTTTAGCCTGGAAAAAAGGAGGCTCAGGGGAAACCTTATCCCTCTCTACAACTGCCTGAAAGAAGGCTGTAGCAAGATGGGGATCAGTTTCTTCTCCCACAGAGTAAGTAATAGAAGAAGAGGACATGGCCCTAAGTTGCTTCAGGAGAGGTTTAGATTGGATATTAGGAAAAATTTCTTCACTGAAAGGGTGGTCAGGCATTGGAACAGGCTGCCCAGGGAAGTGGTGGAATCACCAACCCTGGAGGTGTTTAAAAGAAAGGTGGATGTGGCACTTAGGGACACAGCTTAGTGGCAGATTTGGCAGTACTTGGTTAGTGACTAGGCTTGATGATCTTAGAGGTATTTTTCAACCTACATTATCCTATTCTATTTTATTTTACCTTCTAGAGAGTAGTGATAATTTGTTGGGTTATTTTTGACAAGCCAGTATGGAACAAATAGAGGCTTGAAGAAAAAAAAACAGAAATATCAATACTCAGTGATCATATAGCTTGAAAGGAAAAGAAAGAAAATGACTGAGCTACAGGACTTTCAGAATTACCTTGGCTATTCAATTAAAATAAATCTTAAAGGAAAAAATTATTATAGTAATTGAGTCAAACAAAAAAGCCTTGAAATGCATGTGATATGCATTAGCAAAATAGTATTAGATTGACCTTACATCTTTCCTAGAGAAGATGGACTGCTTCACAGTCATCTTATCTGTTAGAACTTCTATACAGCATTCAACATGATGATGAATAATAAGTTATTCTTAAAGAAGAAGACGGTTAGGAGAAGCTTATGAAGTAGGAAAAAAAAAAGATTGCAACAGGTTTTACTGAATGAAAGTATCACCTCAAATGATGTTAATGGAGCAATCTAAAAGAAGTAAGTAGTAGAAGAGATCAAATTCAACTGTATAAATGAAACATAATGTACTTTAGGCAGACATTTCTTTTAGTCCTCATTGCAGAGAGGGGGTGGAACTTAACACTGTGTGGGCGGGGACAGGTTGTTGTCCTGTACCACCCACATCATCACTAGTTGGCATGGTTTCAGGAGGAAGACCCTGGTGCCCCACGGAAAGTGCACAATTTTGCCTCTATCTCTCCAGCAGAGGGACTATCAAGATCAATGCCTGCACAATCAGTCCCCTTGTTACCACTAGTGATCGCCCTCCTGTTTTCTCCCTAATGCAGCTATGGGACATGGTGCTGAAAATGAAAGCGCAAAAAAGCAAATCGACAGTACTGCTGAACTGACAGCTCTGGAGCAGAGGCTGCCACAGGAAAAGGACTGGCAGGGGCAGCACCAGTCCAGCCAACATGTCAAGCCAAGCAGAACGGAAACCAGCTGAACTCAGCCAAGCCAAGTGAAAGGAGAACAGCTGAGCTATAGGAAAAGCAGCTGTGACCTGCGAGACCTAACCTCCAGTGCAGCAAAGCAGCAGAAACAGCAGCACAGGCACCTGCGGAGAACTGAGCCCAGCAAAGTGGTGGCACAGCCCAAGTCAGATGACCCAGCTTTTGGGGAGGTTGTTTGTCATTGGTTTTTGCTGGGTTTTGGGCTGGGGGTCTGGAAACAATAGCCCCAGTAGCTCCCCTGCCTTCTTGTCTTTGTTCCCAACAGCCATGTGGTGCAGCACATAAAATAGTCACTATATTGCCTTTGTCTGAGAAAGCCACTTGGACATGACTTTCAGGGAGTGTCCACCATCTTGGTTTTGTTCCCAGTGGTGAACACCTTTTAGTGGGTAAAATACCTTCTCTTATTGTATACTTTTGCTATTAATACCGTTATTGTTATTGTGTGTGTCTTATTCCATTCCCTTGTGCTTTCAGTAAATTGTTATCTCAACCCATAATCTCTGCTTTTGTCCCTCTTTTAACAGAAGGGGCAGAGTAAGGGTTATTCAGAGTTTAATCTCCAGCTGGTGTTAAAGCTAGCACACTATTAAAAGATAAGTATTCTCAATTAATTTTTAGGATTCAGTTAGTAAAAGACACCTCTGCTCAAACTAAGGTGAAAACAAGACCATGTTCCAAAGTCAATAGTACAGTTTTATTTAACAGTAAATATGAGATAGAGACAGAAATAAAGGGGGAGAGAATAAGCAGAGGCAGGGCAGGGAGGGGAGAAAGAGAGTGAGAGAGAGAGAGAGAGAGAGATTAAGTAAATAGATCAAGATATCACCACGACATGGATTCCAACAGAATCCTGCTGGTCCTTCTTCTGGTCTTCTCAGTGGTGAGGTTCCCATCTCATGCTTTTAGGGTACAACTTTTATACACTTCAAGTCCTAGATATTCACAGGGAGATGTCATTCTCACAGGCTGGGCTGTCATGGGTATAAACAGTTGTTTTCTTTCCCACAGCTGGCACAGTGGCATTTTGTTGGTGTGTTGATTTCATACCTTTATCTTCTTTTAGGTCTGTAATTAATGCTTTCTTTTCTCACAGTTTTTCACAGTGGGCATATTTGTTCAGATTTGCCTTACCAGGTCTGGTTCCTGTTGTTGCCAGGCTGTGCTTATCACAAGTTCCTATTGTGGTGGCTTATCCTATGGACATTTCCTTCTTTGACAGTGCTTTGAGACAATTAATTTTATTCTTTAAGTCCTGTCATTAATGTGTATATATTAATTGATCATAGGATGGTTGTACAAAAATGCCATGAAAAAGTAAGGTATCATTCAAGAAAATCTAGGTGTAGTTGTTCCTGTAGAACAAGAAGAAATAGTTCTCCTTCAGAAGTCACTGAGCTGATTTAATATTTAATGTGTGTGATTCTTGTCACACATGTGTTTCTGCAAGTTACACTTTGAAAATCAATGAGGGACACAGCGATATATGTAGACTAATCCCGGAACCCCACAAACAGAATGGACAAACTAGCCAACAAGTTTTCAGGGAGCAGGCTTTGGTATAACGCAAAATGAATAAAATGGTTCTGGTTGTTCTTAGTTAAAATTGCTTATTTTCCTACATCATGCTTATCACTTCACCTTATTTACCAGTATACAATGTTGGACAACAGATCAAATGGGTAAAAGCTGGCTGTGAATTAAATAAGGATGAGGAAAAAAAAGATAAATTCTAATAAAAAGCTGTGTGTTTTGAGTAAAATAGCAATAGCAGGGGCCTAAGTACTTTTAAAATAATACTTGATAAGTTTAGGAAATGGATTATATGACATGGTTGTCTCTGATGGCAGGTGTTGCATAGAGGCGGTTCATCATAGCAACAAAGGAAACAGGATTAGGAAGAAATTATTGCAATAATCTTATCTGCAATTTTCAGATATGTGTCCTATGGTTAGAAGGCATGGAGCAATGAAGCAGTCTGCTCAGTGTAGCAGCAAGAAGAAATCAGATGTAGTCAGCTGCATTCTCTTACTTATTATCCATAGCTCTACTGATTCAATTTGATGATTTCTTTGCATTTTGTCTGCCTTTAAGGACAAGGTTGACAAAACACTTACTTAGAGTATTTAAGGGAAATAACAATAGATTAGCAAATACAGAAAGCTAGGGGTCAATATAACTGGAGCAGAAATTGTAAGATGCTGTTAATGTTTGCCTGCAAAAAGGACAAAAGGACAAAATGTGAGTGAAATTAAAATCTAAGAAACAGTAAGTCTTCAGAGGTCTCATGTACCCTTGGGTTTAAAACTGAATTTTCCATCACTTGAAGGAGGAGTAGTCTCTGTTGTCCCATGCTGTCAAAATTTTATGTTTGAGTACTGCTACTGTTGATGTATCCCCTTTGCTGTAGTGTTTAAAAGATGCTTCTGGGCTGCAATATTAATCAGCAGTATTCTTTAGAAATGTCAATAGCTGGCATATTAGCACTTCAAATCTATATCCCTTATAAATGGGGAGCACTTGACATTCATTCTGTACCTGACAGCAATACTTGGATGGTGACACTATAGAAGAGAGTGAAGAGAGAACAAATATAAACTTTGAATTTTAGAAAGTGCAGAAGGACTTGATAATTTCCAAAAGTAATGGAAAAACAGTGTCAGAACAAAGTTCTGGTCCCACTGTATTCTGGAGTGGCTTTGCTACTGAATTCAAAGGGATCCAGGCTTCATTAACATGTTTAAGAAAGTACTTGTTCTAGACTACACACTTAAGGAATATGAATTTTTCTGCAGCCTTGGTATTTAAAGTAGAAATGTGCCAAGACATACAAGGGTAACATTTTTTCTTAACTGTTTAGACTAATTTCTTTGGACTAAAGACCTGTTATTGTGTTTGTAGTTTGAAACAACAGATTTCATCTTCTATTAGTTGTATCAGTGTTCCTGTACACTGTAAACCCTTGACTCAGAATGTTAATGATGGCAGTGATTATAGAATTGTTACCTATAGTTAGTATCACATGGATATTAATCAAGGTAATATTGATCTAACCTAGAAATAAAATTGTTAGTAATACAATAAAGCTCAGTTTCTTGCCATGAACCAAGAACATTGCTTAAAACAGAATATTCCCTAGCCTCTGTCCCTCACTTCAATGTAACTCTTTTTTTTAATATCAAACATCCATTTCACATCTTCCACCTATATCAAAGCCACTCAGTGAGACAACATTCTTAAAGAAAAGCGACATCAAAGCATCAATACGCTTTGGAATAATAATTAAAAAACCCCAAAACACAACAGAAAAAAACCCAAACCAAACAAACATCCACCCCAAAAAAAAAAAAAAAAAAAACAAACCCAAAAACCTAAAA
>JAWWTY010000077.1:69912346-69941117 GCA_035222235.1 Margarornis squamiger | reverse complement strand
CATCACATTAGTCACAATCAACAATAATCACCCCATGTCCATGGATTTTTCCAAAGCAACATCTGTTTTCATATTGCCAGTACTGAAAACTGAGGTGTCCTGTTCTATTTAGAAAGATGTCTGCAGCCCAGGAGAGACCCCTGTGGGACAGGTGTTTCCCTGTGGCCCATTGGAAGACCCTAGACTGGAGCAGGGAAAAGTGTGAGGAGGAAGGAGTGGCTGAGGAGCTTTATTGGACTGACTGCATCCCACCGTTCTCCATCCCACTGCTCCTGCCCTCTCAGGGGAAATAGACAGAGGAATCAGGGATGGAGGAGTGAAGCTGAACCTGTGATAAAAAGGGGTAAAGGAAGGAAGGTGTTTTAGATTTTGTCATTTTTTTCTCATCATCCTACTCTATTTTACTTGGCAATAGATCAAATCAATTTTCCCTGGGCTAAATCTGCTTTGCCCATGACAGTAATTGATAAGTGCCCTTCTCTTTCTCATTACCCCTGTGCTTTTCCATCTTACAGAATCACAGAATCATAAGAGTTGGAAGGGACCTCTGGAGATCATCTGGTCCAATCCCCCTGCCATGGCAGGGTCACCTAGAACAGGTGACATAGGAACAGCTGAGAGGGAGAGTCCACAACATCCCTGGGAGGCCTGTTCCAGTGCTCTGCTACGCTCAATGTAAAGTTCTTTCTTCATGCTGCGGTGGAATTTCTTGTATTTTAGTTTATGGTCTTTGCTCCCTCTCCTGTCACTGGGCAACACTGAAGAGCCTGCCACCATCATCTTGGCACCCACCTTTGAGATATTTGTCTGTATTGATGAGATCACCTCTCAGTCTTCTCTAGACTAAACAGGCCCAGCTTCCACAGTCCCTCCTCATAAGAAAGATGCTCCAGGCCCCAGCAGAGTCCATTGGTTAAAGTTTGAGACATCTGCTAGCTGTGACCTTGCAAACAGACAGCTGGGCTTGCCTTGGCCAAGGATGACATAAATTTGATAGCCTTGATTATTTGGCCTCTCTACAAGGATGCCAGGTATCTTTCAAACCATACTTTAAAAAGATCAGAA
Source organism: Margarornis squamiger (assembly GCA_035222235.1). Taxonomy (NCBI): domain Eukaryota; kingdom Metazoa; phylum Chordata; class Aves; order Passeriformes; family Furnariidae; genus Margarornis; species Margarornis squamiger. The sequence continues at coordinate 69,940,052 of JAWWTY010000077.1, read as the reverse complement.
TTGGTTTTGTGAATTGGTGTCATTTTAGGTGATCTAAAAGTGAATCTGTAAGCTATGCCAAAACTAAACTTAATTGACCTTAGGTTTTGTACCGCCTTTCCTGAGAGTCAAGTTCTGTGATCCAGTAACTAATTTGCTACAAAGCTGAAAGGAATTTCACCTTGTAGGTACTTAAGCACTCTATAAGGACAGGGTAATAAACCTTGCTGCTGGAATTAATTGAAGGTGGGCATCTGGATATGTGCACAGTTCTGAAAGAGGTTTCTGATTTTATCTGTCAGGAATTACCTAGCTCATATCAGAGCAGAATAACAATTTCCTCTTGGCTGGTGAATAAATACCCTATGAAATGACTAATGGACTATTTAATTGTCGTATCGAAAAGAGCATGGTTGTGACTAATGTGCAAAATAAACCAACTTTGGAAACCTCATACAGTACTTACCAGCCTTAAAGTAATGAAGCATGATGATGAGATCTATACTTGATCCTAACTACTCTGTTATTCATGTCAAAGTTTTCTTCTCAAGAAATTAAATGCACTTGCAAGAATGTTGAGAACATGAATGAGCTTGACTCTTGCAGTATAAATCACCAATTTTGCCCTCAATCATTAAGTTACTTGTTTGAGTTTTAGATACTATTTTTTTCTAATGTGTCACCAGGGAGGGAAATATAGTTGCAGAATGACATATTTAATTCCAACGTTAGAAAGACTAAAGTAAACAATAATTCTTTGTTTGTGTTTCAATGGTGCATAAAATTACAAAGTTCCAATGTTTTTAGTTGTCTTTTCTTGTGTATCTGTTAAAATCAGCCTCAGCTAATGGAGAAATATATAGCATAGCTGTCAGTTCAAATTCAACCTATTGGTTCAAGATTGTTTAATGCACAATAGTAAGCACATTGCTGGTAGCCTATGTGAGAGTGTGGAATCAGGCTACAGGGCAAAAGAAACTGAAAATTATTGCTGCCTGCTCTGTCTGGCATTCTTCAAGTATGTGAATTATGAAGCAGTTTTCAGGGACTACATTGCTGAAATTAACACTAATTGATTCTTTTATTAACCATCTTTTAGGTTCTCATTTAACAAAACTTTAAAAGGTGTGTTTAAATTCTAAGACAAATTATAATTGAGTAAAATGTTAGCATTTATTTGTCTACGCACTGCTTTTTGCTATATCTGCTAAAGTCAGAAACAGGACCTGCAGTACAGAGAAAACATAAGATGTTGAAATCCATGCTTTGTGTGCTTTGTGAGCAAAAGTTTATGTGCAGGATTTAGGCTCTTATGGAGTCTGAATTGTCCATGGCAGGAGGCTGGAACTGGATAACCTTTAAGGTCCCTTCCTACCCAGACCATTCTATGATTCTGTGATTCATTTTTTGCACATGTATTTAATTTGTTTGAGCTATTTTGACTAGCAGTTGTGTTTTCTAGTACTTAGCAAATAGAAGAATAGACAGAAATTACTTCTAATAAAATTGTTGTCATCTCTTTTGTCTGGTATTGTACTTTAATCCCAACATACTATTCAGGTACCAAAGTACTTAAGCAATTTGCATGCTATCTTATCACCCCTAAGGAATGTGGTTGAAGTTCACAGCTACAGCAGCTGACAGGCACATATCTGTTGTGTGCAATAATAGCAGATTGGTAGCCCTGGTGACATTAATCTGTCACTTTTCATAGATGTGAAGCTGATGGAAAATCATTTTCAAAATCTGATGGAAAATCATTTTCAAAATAGCACCAACTAGTAATAAGTTTTATTTTATACAAAATTCAAACATTCACAGGTTTCTTTTGCTATGCATTGCTATCAGTGTCACTCCAGAATATCCATCATCCCCCTTCATGAATGTGGTAGTAGTTCAGAGTATTTTGTACGTGGTATGTGGTGTCTGAAGAAAAGACTAAATTATAAAGGAGAACAAATCATGACTTTCATGGAAGGGCTCCAGCAATCCAGTTCAGTTTAGGTAATGATATATTATTTCTTGCTTTCTGGTTTGGATACTTTGAGCTTCTGACATTGGTTTCAGCAATTTGTTTTCTTTTCTGTCTGCCTCTTCTATGATATAAAAAAAGCTTTTGTTCACACATTTTTCAGTACTTTTCCCTCCCATCTCCACCTATCTGAAGCAATTGTCCCCATCAGATTTACAGGTCAAACCTTTAAACTCTCATGTGACTTTTTTCCAGTACTGACAACCATCACATAACGGTTTCCTTTTTGACACTGCTTGCAAAATGCATTATTTGGAAGTGGGGATCTAAAGTCTCATTCAGACAGTAAGACTGCTGACTTCCCTTCAAACCACAAAAAGATAGTAACTCCTCAGAGATCTTGTATCAAGGAGGTGAGGACAGGAGAGATCCAAACAGAGCTGTGGAGGAGGCAGGAAAGAATTTAGAGATACTTTGCTCAGTAAGGGAGGGCACATATCTGGATTATGGTCATAGGAAAAGCTTTGCAGTAGGAATATCTCATATCTGTCCTATTTATTTTTGCCACATGTATTTCCTCAAGGCTTCTAAATGCATTATAGTTGCACAGAAAGCTTGACCAACACATTCATCATCATTGATCAAGCCGACTTTGATGGTGTCCTTCAGGTGCTTCTGACAGTTATTTGAAACAAGTGACACTTCCTGGCTGTCTTGTGGTTTTTTTATGGCTTCTAGTGAACACCAATAATATGAATTTCATTTTAATTCTTCTGTAAGGGATGTTATTTATAGAGCAATTTCTCGTGTGGTGTCTTGTCTCTATGAAATGATTGCCAACTCAGGCAGCAGTTAAAGTTTACTGCTTAGGCCTTCCTTCAAGGTACCATATGGATATTACTTTCTAAAAGTAATTTAGACTGCAAAGTCCTAAGAACATGTTAACTCCTTGCAAGCTGCCCATCCCTTTTTGGTTGATTTTATGAACTGATTCAACTTAATTCAACAGTTTAACAACTTTTCCATTCTCTTCCATCTTCAAATGTGGCTGACAATTAACTCTGATCATTAGAACAGTGTCAAGTACTACTTAGCATTAACATTTTTGTGACTATGATGCAATGTTTTGCTAGCATGTTATTATTTGTGTATATTTGAGCAATGACCAGCTTTTTATTAAATACTTCTATTTCCCAAGTAAGATATCAGTAAATAAAGAAGAAAACCAGCAAAACCCACAATTTTGGAAACTTCAGGAGAAATTAAAAAATATAATAAGGTAGGAAGTAGGGTACAAGACTGGATATTTTAGTTTTAAAAAAAAAAGGAATAACTCCACTAAAATATAGTTTCTAGATTAATTTATTTTAGTATTTTGTGGTAGGAGAAGTTTGTTTTTTTTTTTCCAAAACCTACAAGTCAGTAGTATGTTCATGCACAAAGTTATGGGCCTTTGTCATGGTTTATCCACAGCCAGCCACCAAATACCACACAGCCACTTATTCACTTCCCCACCAGTGGAATCAGTGAGAGAATCAAGAGAGTGAAAGCTAGAAAACTTGTGGTTTGAGATAAAGACAATTTAATAGGCATTCATTCACCACTTCCCATGGACAAGCAGGTGTTCAGCCATCTCCAGGAGAGTAGGGCCCCATCAAATGTAACAGTGTCGTAGGAAGACAAACACCATCACTTCAAATGTCCCCATCTTCCTCTTTCTTTCCCGACTGTAGCTTTATATACAAAGTATGATGTCATATGACCTGGAATATCTCTTTGGTCAGCTGGAGTCACCTGTCCTGGCTGTGTATCTTCCAAGTTTCCCATGCACCCTCAACTTCCTCACTGGTGTGGCAGTGCAAAAAGCAAAAAAGGACTTTGCTGTTTGTAAGCCCTGCTCAGCTATAACAGAAACATCTCTACATTATCAACCCAGCACAAATCCAAAACACAGCCCCATACCAGCCACTGTGAAGAAAATTAACTCTACTCCAAAACCAGCACAGCCCTATAGTGTTTCTATCTATTTTGCTTTTACCAACTTTTTTCTGGAACAGAAAAATTCAGAATTTGGAATATAATCATTATTATTTGTTCAGGCATTCAAAGCTTTTTATGGAAACAAGTGAAGGATTTTATTTTTTTTTTCTCATTATCCTTGTGTTTCCTGATACATTTAAGTATGATTTGAAAAACAGTTGATCGGTAATGGATACTGATCCTGAGTATTCACGATTCTTGAGTGGTGTCTTATGAGCTGCCTTGTATCTGTTATAGACCTGCAGGTAAATTACTTTCATTTTAAATCCCCTATGTGCTGCCAGTGTGATGTAAAGGAAGATGTGTAAACAGTTTCTTGAAAAACTAGCGTGCTGGAGGGAAAAATCTGATCAACTGTATAAAACAGTTTTCAAAAATGAAGGTCTCTCAAAGCCAGAAGAGTTTGGGGTTTTTAAGTCACAAATAGTTCTAATAACAAAATGTCAAATTGAGTCCCCAGAAAAACTCACAGAAATCTGTAATATTCTGTTCATTTCTTTCCTTTTACTGTTGGATATGAAAGAAAAAAAATCCTGCTTTCTTTTCTTCCAGTATAATTAATTTAATCAATTAAATAAAGAGGAGGTGTAAAGGGTTTTAGATACATTATATTCAGTACTTAGTATCAACAAGATGCACTTAAGAAATATCTAACACTTTCCATGGTGAATCTCTTGCTATGGAATAGGCCAGTCACCTTTACCTTGCTTATTGATATTGTTCTGGGTAAAAGCCAAGATTATAGATCTCTCTTGACTATTTTTGTAATTGTCAAATAGATTCCTTTGCAGTGATTAACATCTAGATTGTCTTGCTACCACTCTGCCATTTTGTGACTTTCTTCCCTTCTGCTGCCTGAAAAATAACATTTAGGCAGTTTCTACTGTTTATGCAAACAAGTGGTTTACATTATTTTAAATATAATTTCTGCACTTGTAAAATTACAGAAAAATGCAGAAATTAATCCCTCAGGATTGATTTTTCATAATTTGGAAAAAAAAAAAAAATTACAAAGGGAAAAAAAGCCCAAACCAACCTAGACAGTCTAAAAAGGGTACTGATTATTACAAGTACTCCAGGTTCAGTAGGGCAAAGATAAGACATTGTGATTGAGCTTTCTGCAGAACAGGAAAATCTACCATAGTCTGGTCCAAGCTCTCTGTTTCCCTGAAAGAGGATCAGATTTTGCCACCTTCATCTTGGAAAGAACATTACTCTGCACAAAGTTGTTATAATGGATACGCATAAAAGAAGACCTTCATGTCATTTGGGCAAATTTAGCAAAGCTTTACAGTCGGATAATGAATAGACCATACAAATTCTCTTTTGTTGAGGACATAATATATGATTTCTGGTTTGATTTTCTGTTTTTTCAGAGTACCTTGGGCAGGTTTTGTGATGACAGTTCTGAAACCACAGTGTAGCATCTCTCCTTCCTGCCAATTCAGGGCAACCTGAGATACAGTTTTCCTAAAAGAAATTTAGTGAGAGTTTTTCCATTTGCTGTGTTCACTTGCAAGTTAAGTTTCTCACCTAAAGGGGACCTATGATCTCTAATAGATAATTGTGTTCAGTGGTCAGGTTATGAAGAAACATATATTTGCCTGAAAACATACTCAAAATCCTTCTCCTGAAATTACTTGTCTAACTGTTGAATAGAATAATAGCAGTTTGTGTAAGGTTCTGTGATATGAGAGACTTCTTATATTAGAAAAGAATTATTGATTAAAAAATACTGAATTAGACAATTTAATTCTCAGCAATATAATTTCTGATACACATTACTACGTGCCATGATGCTATCTGTGTGCTCTTTTCTACTTCTCTCATCTAGGCCTGACTAATTTTTCTGACTGCCATAGTAAATATTTCCTTTGAAACACTTTTTTCTCATATCACTGTCACTGGACAGCAAAACATCAGTTTTAATCTCATTTGTCATAACAATCAAACAAATATAAAGTGGTGTTTCAGTCATGTTCTATGCCTGTAGCCTTCAAACTTCAGTCTCATTCCTTCATCCGTTTTTATCTTTACCTAGTTCTTATTAAATCAGGTGTCTGGGAACATTCTGACCAACTGTATTGCAACTGACACCCTAAAGGTATAAACTGAGTTTATCTCCACTTCAATAAATGCCTAAAACCAGACACTGACATAAACCTTCTCAAAACTCATTGTCATGTTGCTGTTCTCAACTATTTGTGTCTTGTCCATTCCTCACTAACTCTTTGAAAGTCCATGCAATAGTATGGTACTTTTTTTTTTCTTTCTTTTTTATTGTGTCATGAATTACTCTATTGGAAAATAAAGTTCAAATAACTTTTTCAAAACAGTTGCATGTACTTTCTTTTTTCACTGAATGATGTTTTAGTTATGTATACAAAAATCCTATATATGTGAAGCTATATAATAGGTTGAAGTTACAGTCTCTTTTGCATTTCTGAATCCTACCTGGTAGACCGAAATAACATGCAGGTGTTTCATATATTGCCTGAAATATAAGTAATGAACACTACTGGCTTTACTTTAATTCAAAAGGGGAAAAGGTGTATTTTTTTAATAAAACTGTCCTGTAATCTACATTAAATGAAAATCTACCTTTACTGATATTTTAGTGAACATTTAAAACAAAGGAACTCCGGGGTTTTTTTACTAAATTATGTTTCTATTTTACATAAGTTTGTTTTTGTCTTTTACTAAGTTTCTTTTTTAACTTTTAGTCTAAATTGTATAAGACATACTACAATTTTGAGTTAGGTAAATGAAAGCCACTGTATTGACCAGCTGCAATGTGTTTCAATTCACAGTGAATACACAGACACTTATATATGTGAATATTCTATCTTTAACTGGCTAATCCTTATCTTACTTAGGAAATTATTATGTTAAAAATGACTGGCTGTTTCTCTGTTTAGTACATGCTTTAACATGAAAGCCTACAACATATTTCAATGTACATGAACTAAAGCATCTAAAACTGTGGAGTGAAGCTTTATATGGCTTACTAACAAACCTGAGTTATCTTTGGTTAGTTTCTTCTCAATGAAAGAGAATTGGCATCAATTAGATAGGAGTCTTGAAAATTACTTGGCGGTGACCACTCTTCACTTGTAATGCCTATGTCTACCCCAGGCCAACTCAGACTCTTCATTAAGCATGCCCTGAGTTTATTGTTTACCAATATTTTCCCTTTCAGATTGCAACGGTAGATTGTTCTGCATGTACAAACCTCTCCCCCTGTGAGACTCAGTTGTTTGATGAAGTCAATATGAACAAAATAGTTTCAGGATCGCAGCTTTACCTCTTTGGGGCTTGATGTACAACCCATTTACAAATGCAGCTCACCTTTGGTAACAGAAAGCTGTGTACTGGGGGCACCTCACAGGTTCAATTCTGTCATCTCCTTGCTCCTTTACTCCTTTCTCTGTCCCTTCAGTCAGACAGTCAGGAGCCTTCTTTCTGAGTGCTGAGACCCCACATTTAGTAAGTCCAAGCTATTTTTCTCTATCTCCATGTCCCCTTCTCTGTCCTGATTCAGTTCACCCTTATTGTCCCAACCATTCTCTCTGTACTAAATTCTGATCTGAAGGGTTTTAAAGTCTCTCAGTGGCAAGAGGGCTTCATTCATAAGTAGTTTTATATACTATTGTAGTACTATTTATATACTATTGTATTGTAGCAAACATACAGAGTCATAACTTAGAAGTCCAAATTGTGCTTGAGACTTGGTGTTCCTCCACAGATAAAATTAATTATGAGTAAGAAGTGAGTGGATGTTCAGATTTTTCCTGGATACAGAAGTGACTGACCCTGGGATAGAGAAGGACTGACCTGCAGTGCAGAGAAAATATATAATTCCCACGCAGGAACTATGAAGCTCTATGAGGAATATCACTTTGGTACCACTGTCAAAGAGGTACCAGTTCTCAGATGAGAAGTATTAGAAGACTGACAAGGCAGCAGAGAGATAATTTTCATGTATTCAAGGATTATTTTTTTTTTATTTTTTTATTTTTTTAACTAGAAGAAGTCATTACAACACTAAGAGGCTCCATCCACCAGTGAAGCAACTTGAATATTAAAATGAATAAATAAAGAAGCTGACAATGTTGAAGGAAGCTGAAAAATAGAAGGGAAAAAAACCCCCTGCTTAATCTTTAAAGTTAACCTGTGGACTATTTTCTTGTTTGTTTGTTTGTTTGTTTGTTTAAAGGGACCAGTTTTGTATCTCTAAAATCTCCACTACTATGAACTGCAGAAGGTGTAGAATAACATTTGCCCCATTTCTCAGCTTCAAAGAATTTAATAGATGTTCAGCATTCTGTGAAACAGCGTGAAAGCACAATCTTCACTTGGTGAATCTTCACTTGGTCTTTCGTCTCTATCCTCCTCTAAAACTGTCTCAAATTTCTCTGAAAATTTTCAATGCTATTTTAAGAAACCCTTTCAAATTATTCCCTGCATAGAGCTCCATTTCTGTGAAAAGACTTAAAAAAAGAGGGAGGAAGAAATCATAACTTTAGCTTGTGCACTAATCTATAAGGTTGATACAACATGTTTAGATACCTCTTCTCATATGTGTAATAAATAATGGTAATAACAATAGTTATTACATCTCTAGATTTTGAAATTCCACATAAGGTTTTTGAGAAAGCTGCAAGATTCTTCACAATTCCATTTTAAGAATGTGAAGAGAAAAAATAAAAATTCTTGACAGTCTGGGAAAAAGTATTACCTTTGGGTCATTTGTTGGGACTCTGACAATTTTCTAGAAAGAAGCATTTGTTTGGGTAAAGAAACTAAATATATAAAGTTATAACACAGAAGTAATAGTGGCACTGGTATAGTGGGAAACCTAGGTTGAAGTTCTTCCCCAGGGAGAGAGTCAAATTCCAGAGCTGTCAGATAAATTACTAGCAAAATCCAGCAAACAAATACCTAGATAAAGTAATCTGACCATATAAATAGTTCTAGCAGTACCATTAAGTGAAATTTGTAGTAGGTGAACTGAAAATAATGATAAGGAAGGTCAGAAGAACTCTCTGTCACAATGTCAGTGTTTGAATAACCCTTTATTTGTACTATAATTAGAAAATTCATAGCATGAGTAGCTTTCAGTGTTTTCTCTCATGGTTCTTCTCTATACTATAGTTTTCCTTCAGCTTTTCTTCTGAAAATATGGTATTTATGGAACAAATAGACATAAGTTATACACTCAGATCATAAACACCAGAAAATATTGTAAAAATGTTATAAAATTAGATATCTCCTAAAGGATAAAAATGGAGATTACCTATTTTGAATAACCTCTGTGTTTCACTGACATACTACAAATGGGAACATAAGGGATTCATTTATTATAACACACTCGTTTTTTCTTTTTTTCTGAAACAGTAAAATGAACATTTTTCTTTTCACTTTGATTGTGTTCAGCATTAATTAAAATGTTTTGCATAGTTTCTCTTAGCAGTGACATTTAGAAAATTGGACAAAAGACACCGTGTCTGAAAGTGAATAATGTCTTTGCAACCATCAAGGTGAGACAAAAGCAATATCAACTCTAAATCATCATAATGAAATAAATTAACATGGAGAGATAACACTGTGCTGAAACAACTGCTATTTCCTACCCAGGGCCAGGTTCAGTCTTCATAGCTATACTGGAATCCATTTTACATAGAAATATAGAATATGAGTGTAAAATCTGATCATACGGTCTTCCTTCTTTAGGATCAAACTATTGACATCCCATAAAAGAGTAACTTTCTCTGACATTATTGCCCACAGTGCCATTGAAAATTATCTGTGAAATAATACAATTTTTAATGTGAATTGCAGCTCCTCCCGGAAGCAGAACCAGTATACTAGTGCTGTAACAGTGCTGAACCAGAATACAAATAGCAAACAACCCGTTACATGTGTGAACGTGCCTTCTCATTCTTTTGGAAACAGAGATGAGCTTGAATTCCATTACAAACTTGACACCATGTTAGGCTGTTGAATAATTTAATTTCTTTTCCTTTCAAAGATTCCAAGATTTTTAAATGCTCTTAAAAGAATCAAAATACAAATATAATGTGAGTTTCTGTATGCATAGTAAAGTGAGAAATAGAATTCTCCTTTTTTTTTGTTATTTGCGTGTCAAGCACGCATGCCTGGTGCTTGAGAATAAAGAAAATTATACCTAACAAAATAAAAATTGTTCAAGTATCTCCTACTACAAATAAGAACATGGAGTCTATAGCCAACCTTTATCTGTACTTGTTCCATAACGAAAAAAAAAAAAAAAACCCACCAAACCAAACAAAAAAACCCCTGTAGGTATAATAAAATATGTTAAGTTTAGGTGGGTATTTGTGCCTAACATGTAATAGAAAGAATTCAGTCTTAAGGACTCATACACATTCACATCAAAAGACGTTTCATTTTGGCTGAGCATTTTTACAGCACGTTTCTCTTCCTGATTAAAAAGGTGAAATATTTATTAGAGTATATGAGATTATAACAAATTGACTCTACTCCACTTTGCAACAAAACTTCCAAATGCTGTAATTCTTTGTGAGGGAGAATTAATCACACTGTATCGCTTTTTCCCAGGAGCCAGGGTTTCTTGTAATCTCTGGAAACCCAGACAGCTGAGAAACTGCAAGGCAAGAAGGGAAAGAGACAACTGAGACTTCAGGCTTCCAGGTCAATCAGCCTCCTTAGTATCTCACAGCAGAGCCAGCATCTCAGGACCTTGCACAGCCACATTGACAGGCAGCCACACGGATGTCCAGGGAAACCTGTTTTATCAGGGTGTGCTTTCTAGCAAAGGGCTGCTAAGAGATATGTGACCACGCAGAAGGCTTTCATTTTCACAGATTAGAAAAGTCAGAAAACAAACTTTTTCATATAATGTATTCCTTTCTTTTTAGTTTCTGGTCTGTCCGGTGTCTCAGCATACATATGCATATATCCACACTTTCAGATAATTTCTGTTAAATCCAGGAACTGAAGTTTAACTTTGAGATAATTATGTGACTTAGGGGGTGACTATAAATATAATAAATACTGGGTTTAATTGTACCCCATAAAAATCTACTAATATAGCTCAGAGATTTAATAATTTGATTTCAAAATGTGCAACAGAGTAAGATTTGGCCTTTTGTTGTTTATATATGCTTGAAATTTCAAGGGAAATGAAGTCCTTAGCATTCCCTAGCCTTTTAGTAATATGAATATTGCTTTGAGTCCTTAATGTTGCTATAGGCTTTCATTAATAATCATTGGAAAAAGAGAAAATGATGATTCCTCTGTTTTCAATTGTAACACAAAATCCAATCTTGAGCTGAAAAGCTTCTGTCTGATCTGCTTTCCTGCATAGTGGGAAAAAAGTAGCCTATTAAAGCTTATAAAATGTGAAAACAAAACTCTTGTCTTCAAGAGAAATGAGAGATTTTGGGAAGCAGTTTGCTTTCTCATGGCAAATATAGAGGGAACAGTGGGTATTACCTCTGTTTCTGGATGCTACCTCTGTTGCAGGGAGGAGGGTGCTACTCTTGCCTTCCTGCACCAAAGTTCTTAAAACAAAATTTGAGTTGCAGTTAGCTTGGACTTCTGGAGAGAAGGTCATTGAGCAACCCACATGAGAAAAATGGGCTAACCTGATATTCTGACCACTCTCCTCAGATTACTGTTCCACATTTGCAACTGGTGATATTGCCATAATGATCACGTAGAATTGTAAATAAGAAGCAAATTCACATGGCAATGAATAAGATAAAAGATCAGTTCATGAACTTATTTCCTGTATAATGTGGTCTACCATCCCAAAGTGCTGCAGATTTTTTACCCAGAATTTTCATAAAGTGATGTTGTTAAGATGTTTTACTGAGCTCTTGTGGCAAATGACTTCTGCTCGAAATTATTTTACCCAAGTTCTTGCTTTACAAAGAAGTTTGGAAAGGCCAGTAAGTAGAACATCGATCTCAGAAGTATGTCAAAGGCAGGTGTTTAAATTAATGTACAATTCATTTTACTGCATATCTAATTTCTTACAAATCATGAAAAATTTCCGTCTCTATGTAGGCATTTATACAGACTATTAGATCTAGTTCTAAATCATTAACCCCTCCAAGTTGCAGTTATTCATAATGTATAATGTAACTTCCTTCTACATTTCCCTTTCATGGTGGGTTCATAAATGTTCGTTTTACTTTTTAAAAACTCAGTAAAATAAACCAGAAGTCATTAGGACCCACAAAACCCAAGATCATTCATTTACACAGGCAGGGAAACCTGTAACAGTGTTTCTGCCTCTTACAATGGTATTTTTCAGAGTTCTTTCAGTGTGATCTGAAAGAAATAAGGAAATTCTCAGTTGCCTTTTGTAAGTCAATCAGCGCCCTTCTGCAGAGCATAAATTAATCTGCAGTCAACTAAGGAATTTTCCTATGTATGAAAGGTAAAGGTAAAAAGGTACCTTGTGCTGTTGCTACCAGCTGTGAAGTATTATGTGGTGCAGTGTTGAAGATGAGACATGACATTCCCTATGATATTGCACATATTTTGTGCATGTGCATTTGCAGGTAGTCATACGTCATATGACCAGCCCTGCTAATCTAATTTTTTTTTTCTCTCTTTGTAGAAGAACCTCATTCTTTTGATTTCCTTAAGAAAGGGGATCACTGAAGTACATCCTACATCCACTATTCTCCACAAAATGTAATCCATATGCTTTACTGTTGCAAGCCACTTGATTCCACAGCCCTTCAGAAACACCTCCTGCATCTCCCCTCATAAGAGAGGCATGCCCCCATTTTGAGAAAGTCGTAAGGTCAAAAGCTTTGTAGTCAATATGACTGCAGCCTTAAGCACAACCCCAAGGATAAAGCACATTGTAACTCTCAGCCTAGGAAAACTCTCTCACTGATTTGCTTCAGATCTTTGTAATAATGAGCATGTTAAAGAATGGTTCTCACTGTTTTTCTTGTTTATTCCTGTACTAAGCCAGAAAAAAAGAAACTTATTTGGTAATCCTCCTGCGATTCTGGCGGGGTGTCACACATGTAACACATGTGCCATTCACGTCAATGAAGAACCATATGTACAGCTTTCCCCATTTTTCTGAGCTGTTAGCACATGCAGGGAGACTGAGATTGCTGTGTTGTATATGGAAAGCCATTATAGGTCAATGCAAATATCACTGCAGGTTAATAGAATAGCCTATTGTAACAGTAATGTATCCAAGAAAATGTTTCTTTCTGTTTTACCTATGTGTTTGACAATAAAGAATATTCACAGAACTGCTTTAAGAAACTTACCAGTGAAACTCTTGACTTTGTGTTGCTATTATTAAGATTTTGCACCCTCTAATTTTTACGGCATATTTCTATAAAGCAGGAGGATGAGAAGCTCTTGCGTTGTGTGTTGTAGACAGCAAGGCTGTAGTAATTTGTCTTTTTCACTGAGATGTAGTGGCCTGAGAAAGTAAAGAACTCATTTTCTTCAAAGGACAAAAATAGGAGAATTATCTCATTATTACATCATACTTCCAAACAATAAGAAACCCTGGCTCAGTGTTATTGCTATAGCTTATTTTTAATGAATTTGGATTTAATGTTCTTTAGAGTACTGCCTGAAACACAAGTCTTCTTTGGAATGCCTTGTTTTCTTTCTCAGTAAAAAAAATGATAAACAAGACCTAGTTTTTTCTCTCATTTTATAAGTGTTCAAATGCTCTTTCCAGATCTGCTGAAGATAGTCCCTATTTTCTACCCCTACCCTCTATGCGTCTTTCATCTTCGCTGGTTGAAATTTCAGAATGGAGTCTTATAGGCATCCTGAAATCTTTTCATAGTAAACAGATTTTTCTAAGTACTTAACAGGCCTTACCGGGCAGGGACTCTCCCAGTGCCCCAATCAGGAGCAGGGTATTCAGAAGTCACTAAGGCAGACCCAGGCCTGGACATCAGGCTCCTCCCTGTGGTCAATGCCAGGCTGGGATATTGCCCTGTGGGCGGGTGTCAGACATATTCTACTGATAGGAGCATGTCAGAGAGACAGGCCCATGGCTCACTGAAGGGAGAAGAGTAGTCTTCCTCAGTGGGATGAGGAGCAGTTAGAAAGTAAAGCGAAGAGCACTTAACCGTGATACTAAGCCAGAGATGTCTGTGGGAAAATCTTTTTTTGTTATCACCAAACTGTGAGTTAGGCTAAACTGCAAGTAACATGAAATGGTACCCTTAGGATGCAGCTTCTCACTGTGGGCTGAGGGGAATTACAGCTGCATGCCCCACTGGCACCTTCAGCAGCAGCGTTCATGAACTGCATCGTTCTCTCACTCTGAGCAAGAAAGTCTTTTGTGAGCTGGGAGAGAGCCACTCGCTTTCTCTCGCAGTGGCCTGTTATGTTGCTCATTTGACCATAGAACAAGGTCTTTCACTATGAAAGGACATGGTTTTTTGGTTTGTTTGTTTGTTGTTTTTTTTTTTTTTTTTTAACCACATGAATACTATAACCCATCATGAGTTTAGTGTCATTCCTAAAGAAACTGTAAAGCAATATAACATTCCCTATACAACAAAGAAGAATATTCATACACCTTTCAGGACAAAAGAATATCATAGGCAGTCTTGCTCCCATGTGAATTCTCTTGAGTGTTTAAAGGGTGAAAGACTATGGCCTCTTGTTATCTACATAAAGCAAGGAAAGGCTTCTGTCTCTCTGAGCAATTCTGGCTCTTCAGCTGGCTTTTATTACTTAAACTGAGCTAAATTTGAGCACTTTCAGAAAAAATATGCACATGTTTTTGTGGTTAAGGGCTTCTTTAAGGGTGAGAGTTACAGCATACTAAATTACTCACTGAAGTAGAACTGTAGAATCTCAAATATTGTTTTTATTTATTTCCCTTGTGATCTTGAAAATTTCTCTTAAAAAAGGATGGAGTGAAAGAAAAACAAGTTGGGTAGACAACAGATATGTTTTACTGCAGAATAGTAAGAATGCTAATGAAAATCATGGGAAACTGTGAATTTAAACTTGAATACAGGGATATACACAAAACCAATGACGTGGTAGGATCTGTTATCCAGGTAAGCCTTTCTAACCACAGTGAAGATTGACAAAGTCACCAAGTCCAAATACCATCTGAATAAACCTGGAACCTATCAGCCGAATCAAACCACACTGGGAATTGTATCTCATGGTAAATAACATGTACAACTTAAATAAACTGTAATTAGCTAATTAAATAGTTTGAAAAACATTGCAAAGGCTATGGCTATGTTATTTAATTTTACCTATTGAATCTAAATTCTCCCTGCAGTATCAAATGTCATATTCTAATTAAATTGCCTCCCCGAACTAATAGAAATCCTTAAAAATTATGACGATAAAACTGGCTAATTAGAACTAGCAAATATAATTCAAAATTTAATAAAATAAAAATATCCCAGTTGATATTAATGAAGGCATCTTTCTTTAATAGTTAAACTAAAATGTCCTGTCCAAAATATAAATAAATAAATAAGGTTCTATTATTGACTTCCTTGAACAGCACATTACAGTAATTGACTCTACACTGATGATTACTGCATTACAACCCTAGCTCTAAATCCATGCCCAGAGACACATGAATGGTTATCATTCAAATGCTCAATAGACAGTCAAAGAAACAGACGTTGACATTTTGCATGTGGAAAAAGATGTGAGGTGAGGTGACTGAGGAAAAATAACAAAAATAAAAGGCCATTGCAAGTGGATTTGAGTCACTGATAAATTCATTGCTTTGCAATAAGGAAGTGATTCTGCCATTTTCTGCCTTCTTTTCTAAGTTAGACTCTTGCATGTTCTCTGTGATATTCTCTGTTCTTTTGTGATCCTCACAAAACAGAGACGGTACAAACATAAATGCATAATGCTATATTGAATCTCTGCCTGGAGTCTTCAAAAGCAGATGGTGCACAGGCTGTTTTAAATAAGGCACAAGCCAAGGCAAGGCATGAAACTCAGAAACAAAAAATCGTTTTAGCTAAGTAGTTTGGGATCATCCAAGTGTCCATTGAAATAAATGAAAATTTTCCTAATATCTGTGCATGGGGGTGAGAATATTGCTAATTGTCAAAGCCAAATGTGCATTTCTTTCTCCCTACTGAATCAGTTATTCTGGATTCAAAAAAGCCAAGCACAGTCTCCCCTTTTGTACTTCACCTGTTCCAAGGAGGGGATTGAGCCAGTATGTAGCCAGATCTGGCTCAAAGTGTCTTTTTCCCTAAAAGCAAACTGAATTGTCACTACCACAAGTGTGAAGGGTGCAAGCTGGGTTGTCCTGATATGACAAAGATGGAGAAAAAAAGGGGGGCAAAAATGAGTCAGAGAGAATTTTAAGAAAGGTATTTGTCTTAACCCAGTAGTAACACCTGCAGCTTCTGGCTGATACCAAATTCTCCTCCTCCTTTTAGCAATTCTTTTTCCTTTTTTTTTTTTTTTGTCCCCCATGCTCATGGTTTCTGTCTGTATGGTAAAATTCTGGCTTTATAGATCTCTGATATACAAACCAGACAGCAGGACCACAGCTGCCAGGTCTCATGATTCAGTCTAGTGTTTGGACTCTTAAGTGGAAAATCTCATAACCCTCTTCCCTCTTTCCCGGCTGTTTTATCTGATGTGACAGTTACTCTGACAGAGCTGCCTTGAAGGTAGTTCTGTTTATGTTTATAGACCCTGACCCAGGTAGTTCACCTGAAACCTGTCCCTGTGTGCTTGAGAAAATATTTAGTCCAAACTACATGTTGGTTGTACCATAAGTTGATCACCTTGGAAGCAGGAAAGGGTTTTTTCTACTATCTTTGGGTAGACTAAACAGTTTTGATGAATTCACAGATACAGATTTTATTTTTGGCCTGTGTATAAATTAGAATTAATGAGTATTTTTTATGTATTTTGTGCTGTACCTTCATTTGATCAGCACTTGTCCCTCAGTTTCAGTCTGTATTATTTCAACATACTTCAGTGTGACATGATAAAGTAAAATTAGTTCTGAGAAAGAAGTGTCTCTGTCTATTGTATCCACATATGCAGTTTTCCATTCAGACGTGAGTTTAAATATCTGCAGCCTGGCATTTACAATATGACAATGTCAGAAGGTACCAGGTCACTGAAAAATTAAATATTTGTAGGAATGGATCAGTTCAAACAAAACTCCTTTTTCACAGACATAGTAAAAATGAAAGTAATTATTTAGAATATTTTTAAGGTTTGGTTTTTGGTTTTGGGTTAGTTTTTATTTTCCTAGTCTGAAGGGTCAATACAGAAGAATTAAAAAATAAATAAATAAAAGAAATTCCAGGTCATATTGGAAAGTTTTGGTGGACTCAGCTTAGAAGGTTCTAGGAAACTAAGATTGTTTTAAAAAGAAAAAATATTTTTGCAACTGATTGTATTTTTTTTTTTGTGTTATATGCCATCACATTTGAGTGTTAGTTGTAAATCCAACTTTTCTGTTTACCATGGGCATTTAAAACTGTCATCTTCTACTGTGCTGTTTAAGTCAATGTGATAGGACTGATGAATCTAGCAAACCATATTTTCCCCCTACCAAATAAAATATAACCTTAGGTGGAAGGTAAATTGTGTGATGAGAAATAAAATATATGTACCTAAAAAAAAATTGCACATAACTCCACTTGCACAAAAGAAATGAATGTGTTTTGAGCAAGAAATAATTTTCCACAGAAAACTTATTTTTTACAAGATAATAAATAATTGTGAGTATATATAAAGCAATTTTTTACAAACTATAAAATTCCAAGGCAAAATATTATGGAGAAATTCAGTGACATTTTTCAAAGCTGAAAAACAAACTTTTTGTACAATGATGCAAATATGATTGCTCCAGAGTAATGTCTGGATTTAGTATTTTAGCACTTTAAAAGTGAATTTCTAATATGGATATGGATTTTTTTTTCCACATTTAGTAAAATTATTTAAGTTTATCCACATCAGCTTGAAATAACATTAGCAAAAAAAATCCTATATTGGAAGTCAAATTCTTTTCAAATCTATCTATTGCAGTTTATCTGAGATGATCAAGAACACAAGTTGATAAAAAACTTTATAAATGCTTTTGGTTTTGGTTTCATAATAAAGACAAGACTGATAGAACATTATTTTTCCATTTTAAACAGACTGAAAGCAGATTGGAAACCAAAAAAAAGGAAAAAAAACCCACAATTAGTTGTTTAATGAACATCACGAAAACCTATTAGCAGAAATAAACACCAAAAATTAACAGACATTAGGATGGCTTAAGACTCCAAAGCCAGAGGCAGCCAGTGAAGGTCATGCATTTATTCCAATTTGGTGGAACTGGTGTTCTGCCAAAGGAGTTTTTAATTCAGTTGCCTCCACAATTTACACTTAATAGTTTTGCAAAGCACTACAATTCAAAATTGCTGATTTGCCGTGCTCAATGCCATAATTTGGGTTTTCAATTTAGAACAAATCCTTTAAAAATGTTCATATGAAAATTGAGTTCTATAAGTATTTTTTTCTGAGCTCTTAATTTGTTTCCTGTTTCCCACAACAAAACTGACTGAAGGAAATTTGAATATAACTGAACAAGTAAGGATGACAAAACTGATTTTTTTTAAGTCCAGAAGGCAGCATCTTTTTTGATTTCATTGCATGAGAGGCTGCTTGTGTAAACATCCCTGATTAGTTAACAGGCACTAATTTGGATGTGATAGGTAAAGCTTAAAACACTAATTATATAGTTTTTAATGTTTCCATCTCCTCTGCTTCCCCCATTTTTCTTTTTTTTTTCCTTTCCCTTCTTTTAATCTTCTTTTTTTTTTTTTTTCTGCCAGAATAATTCGAGTAATGGCACAAGGTTTTAGTTGCAAGATATTCTTAATAAGAAGCAATTTTTAAAGCAAAGTCAATTTGAAACTACTAAACTAATAAAGACTACCATAATCTATAAAGTAGATACATATAATTAGGGTGCAATTAGGGTTTTATACCATTAAAGATGCTAATGACAAAACATCTTTTGAGAACCTTTAAAGAAATGAAAAAAACTGTCTAAGCCATAGTTTATAGGAGAGTTTCACCTCATCTGAAGAGGTTTTTACCAGTTCTTCCCTGGGGGATTAGGGAGGACATACAAGGAAATATATTATGTAATAACAGCCACATTCAAATTTTTGACATGAAACTACAGAAGTCTGAACGAAAGGAAAGGAGCATTTGGGTTAACTTGGCAACCTCATGTAGGTCAAGACAGAGATGTATTTGGACAGTAGAGGCTAAATAAAAGACTTAATACAATAGTATCTACGGGAAGCTAGATAATTTACAATGTTAATAATTATTACAATTATTTCAAGCAGCGAATACAGAAAAGCCAATCTGACCAAAGGTACTTTATTCATATGGCAAAGAAATTGGCTTGTATGGAAAAGAACAGAATACATATACTGGTAAATCAGAGGTCTTTGGAAGTGACTTATATGGCCAAAGAAAAAAGAAAGAAAGAAAAACTTACTTTACAGTTAAAATTGATGGAACCAGTATAGAACAATTAGGATTTTATTTAGCTGGGGAGTAGTTGGGTGGGTTCTCTTGACAAACTGAGGGTGGTAGTTCATCAAAAACAGAAAGAATACTTAAAAAGACACAAGAGGAAGGTGAGAAGCCATCAGTTCAGTCATAGCAACCATGGAAGTACTCAGACCTTTAGAAAAATATGGCTTTACCACACCTGTGTTTTAGGAAGCTTTTTTTTTTTTTTTTACTTGTGAGTCATACTCCAGAAAACAAAGGAATTGTTTTGTCTGCATACCTTTACAGACAATGTTTCAGAATGCATTTGCCATTGCAGAAAAAACTAGACTCTACTTAATTATAGAATCATTAAGGTTAAAAAAGATTTCCAAGATCATCAAATCCAATCTTTTACCAAACACTACCTTGTGTCACCAAGAGCCACACCCAGTCATTTCTCAAATGCTTCAAGGAATGGTGACTCCACCACATTCCTGTGCAGCCTCTTCCAAAGCTTGACCACCATTTCAGTGAAGACATTTTTCCTGATGTCCAACCTTAACCTCCCATGGTGCAGCTTGAGGCTATGTCATCTCATCCTGTCACTGGTTGCCTGGGAGAAGAGGCCAACACACACCTGGATACAATCTCCTTTCAGGTAGTTGTAGAGAGTGATAAGGTCCTCCCTGAGCCTCCTGGTCACAAAAGGAGATCAGGCTGGTCAAGCAGTCTTGTCTTTCCTAAACTTATGCTGGCTGGGCCTGATCCTCTGGCTGTCCTGTACCTGCTGTGTGATCACAATCAAGATAATTACTTTTTTGGCCACCAAAATCAAGCTGACAAGCCTGTAGTTCTTCAGATCCTGCTTCCAACCTGTTTTGTAGATGACTGTCACACTGGCCCAACCTCCAGTCATCTGGGACCTTACTGGTTAAGAAGGACTGATGAAAAATAATGGAAAGTGCCTTGACAAGCTCTTTCACCACTCCCTTGACACTCAGGGGTCAGAATCCCTTCTGACCCCTGAGTGTCTAAGTGGCTTATCAAGTCACTAACTACTTCCTCCTGGATTGCAGGGGGTCTGTTCTGCTCCGTGCCCCTGTCTACCAGCTCAGGGGACTGGTTGCCCTGAGGATAACGTCTTTCTGCTGAAGACTGAGGTAAAGAAGGCATTAAGTACCTCAGCCTTTTCCTCATCCTTGGTGAAAATGTTCCCCACAGCATCTAATAAATAACAGAGATTTTCCTTGATTCTCCTTTTGCTAATGTATTTATAAAACCACTTTTGATTATCTTTCACCGCAGTGGCCAGATTGAGTTCTAGCTGAGTTTTGCTTTTCTCTCTACATGACCTAATGACATCCTTCTACTCTTCCTGAGTTTGCCTGTCCCTTTTTCCAAAGGTCATAAATTCTTTTTTTTCCCCGAGTTCCAGTGACAACTCTCAGTTCAGCTAGGGCTGATTTCTTCCCTGCAGGCCCATACAGGGACAGTCTGGTCCTGTACCTTTAAGATTTGCTTCTTAATGTATGCCCAATCTTCCTACACCCTCTTGTTGTTAAGGACCATTTCCCAAGGAACTTTCTGAACCTAAACAGGCCAAAGTTCATCCTCCAGAAGTCCATGGTAGAGGTTTTGTCAACCAGCTTCCTTACTTCATGAAGAATAAAACACTCCTATCATTTCATGTTTGCTGTGCCCAAGACAGCCTCTGACCACCACATCTTCCACCAGCCCTTCTCCATATGTAAGCAGCAGGTCTAGTGAGGCACTGCTCCTGGTGGGCTTGCTGCCCAGCTGTGTTGGGAAGTTATTGTTCACACACTCCAGGAACCTCCTAGACTTTATCCTCTCTGCCATGTTGAGTTTCCAGCAGACATCTGGCAAATTAAAGTCTCCCAGAAAAACAAGGTCTAGCAACCATGAAATTTCAGCCAGACACTTACAGAATGCTTCACATGCCTCTTCAAGCTGGTAGGGTGGTTTATAACAGACTGTCACCAGGATGTTGCCTTGTGGACTTCCCCCTGATCCTTACCCTACTCAACCTTATCATCATATCCATGAGCTCTATACAGTCAAAACACTGCCTAATGTGGAGAGCCACCCCACCACCTCTCCTCCCTTACCTGTCCCTTCTGAGGAGGTTATAGCCATCAGTTGCAGCACTCCAGTCATGCGAGTCATTTCCATGATCGTGCCTATGTCACAGCTTCCCTGCTGCATCGTGCCTTCCAGTTGTTCCTGTTTGTTCCCCATGCAGCACACCTTGGTGAAGATGCTCTTCAGTTGGACTATTGATTTCACCCCTAATACTGGCATGACATTTATCTCTAATGAGCCTGGTCTTATCCCCTTCCCCTTTCAAATGCTGTTTAAAGCCCTCCCAATCAGGCCTGCCAATTCATTCGAGAGAATCCTTCTCCCCTTTTGGACAGGTAAACCACATCTGTCTCCAGCAAGTCTGGTGCAATTTTAGCAAAAAAGCCAAAATTCCACGGATGGCACTAGTCGTTTAGCCTCATGTTGATCAGGTGGGTTGTCCTGTTACTTTCAGCATTCTTCCCTGCTACTGAAGGGATTGAGGAAAGACATCAGCTGTGCTTCTGTCCCTTCAACCAGTTGTCCCAGTGTCCTGAAGTATTTTTTGATTGCCCAGGGCTTCTCAACCTCATCACTGCTGATCTGGACAATCAGAAGAGGGTAATAATCAGAGAGCTGAATCAGTCCAGGGAGTCCTCTAGTAATATCTCTTACTTCCCTATGGGACAGATCTGGTCGGCACATAGGACTCTCAGTTCCCCACAGAGGGAAGTCACCTACAATTTAAAAGCTTTTATTTGATTTGTTAATAGCTTAATAACTGGATTTATTAGTGCAGATTTTTTCATGCTTCAGTGCTCCTTCCCCTAAACCTACAGTATAGTATATATGTGTAGATAATTTGTAATTCTTACTGACTTTCTCCCAGACACCGTAAGTTATTATTGAGAAAAAACATATTTTTTGTCCTTTTTGTTATGCTATGTAAATCCTTCAACAGTTTTGGCCAAAGTACATAGCTGGCAATGATACTGTATTTTGTTGAAAGGGAAGATTCACTTCTTACTTCTATACAAACACATCACATTTTCCTCAATGGATTATTTGTAGGAGGAAAATGTTATAAACTTCATTAAAATTCAGTTACTTTGCAAAATCTCTTCTTTCAATTAATTGAATTGTAATCTGTTTGCAGTTGATTGTTCTAGTAGTGATGTGGTGGTCTTTTTGCTGAGAGACTGTGCCAACACTCCAGAGATTCTGTACTGATGTCCTGTGTGACTTTGGGAAAGTAATTTTCGTCAGTGCTTTCAAAAGTATCTGCATCCCTCCCCTGAAGTCAATGGAAATTCAGACTGCTAAAGGACTTAGCTAATTTTATGCCTAGTTACTGTGGTAATTTTGTACATAATATTTTCTTTATTATGAGAATAAAATAATTATAAATAATTTTCTTTCAGAAATTTCAGGATGTTGAAGTTGGCTGAAATAAATATTACAGTGGCCCTCATATATATAAACAATTTTAACATTTGGATGTTTTTTGTGAATAACTAGAAGTGGGAGAACTATTGTTATTATTTTTTAATTTTGGAAAGATTTTTTTTTTTTTAATTGTAGCACCCTATTAATTTATTTTTTTAGTTATAAGGTAGTTTGCATGGCTGGTAGTAATGTGAATTGCCACACATGGTAGTACTAATTATAATAAACTTTACAAGATGGGGACAGATAAAAGTAACTGACTTGGATCCTAGAAAATAAACTCAAATACAAACCTAGGGCATTCTGTATTAAGAGTATCAAAAAGAGGTGAAAACCTCTGTGACATCCCTGTCCAAGGGAGCTGCAAGTTTGCTAGATCCAGCTTTTTTTCACCCACCTCTTGTGCCTATTGTCAGCAGATGAATGTCTGTCACCGAAATAAGTGCATACCTCCTCCTGTGGCACTAGGGGATGTCCCCTGAGAACCTTTTTCACAGAAGGATTTTACTCTGAAGGCAAGTTGGCAGGTATAAGATCTACTCTTCTTTGTCCTCACAGAACAATGTGACATGACATTTTGTCCCTCCAAACCACAATCTTTTACCCTGTAGAAATTCAGATATTGTGGAAAACAGCCACCTGTTTGAGATAGTGAAATATGCATGGTCATGATAGAAATGTCTGTAAATATGAACTGTAACTTGTTGATTCTATAGCATCCTTTAGTTCTGTGTTTTAAAAAAAGTGGAAAAATGAAGGAAATTTAGGGTTCCTTACACTGGAATAAGAAGTAATAACACATGCATAATGGTAATTCCTCAAGAGCAGCATTCATTTCAAATTTCTGTCTTAAAAAGAAGGTTTTGATTCTTGGACAAGCAAAGATAGGTGTTACAGGTGATAATAAAGAGTAATATATTGTTAGAGGTAGCACAGGTCTGTATATATTAGTTTCTAGTGGATACTGTGATAGAAGGAAGAAAATTGCCACAGAAGGGATGTGTGTAATCCCAGGGTGAGACAGCACGAATCTGTCTTATGCTTCTGTAATGGTTTTAATCAGTGAGGTAATTCAGGAACATATGTGCTCAAACAGAGTTTACCTGTTTGTTATACACAGGCAGATGAGTTTAGTCACTTAAAGTAGCTCTGCTTTTACTCACTGAATGAACTCAAGTATTCTACATATTTTAAACTCCTTTTTTCTCAGGGTGTTGCAGTGTAAATTTTAATCACATAGCACCAGTCATTTTTGTCAAAAGATCATTAGGAAAGTAGAGCAATAAAGCAAATACTTTTTTATCCTTTACAGTGCCTAGTGCAGTACAGCCTTGATCCTCTGCTCATATTATAGGAATTATAGTAAAAATAATCAATATACAAACCCACTATAGAGGTAAGATATATTTAGGTCAGTCCAGTGTATGTGATTTGCAATTCTAACAACCTGATGGAAGTAAACTGCATGATTTGAACTGTGTATGATTTTTAAAACCAGAACAGCTGTAATTAAGATCATACTCCTAGAAGTGATCATGTGATCATGTGACTATATTGTGTGTCCAAAGGGCAGAGCTGTTGCTCCAACGTCACAGAAAGCATTTAATCTCTTATTATCAGTAGGAGGGCATGAGGAAAGATAGGGTCATGACTGAACTCTGACTCTAAACTAGAGAGCCCAGTGAATGTGTCCTGCACATATTCCCAGGCTACCAGGCTGACTGTGTAGGGGTTTACATTCACTAGAGGCACTTGCTCTTGAAAACTGAGAACCTTTCTAGCTGTAATTGCAATACAGCCCTCCACACTTCTTTGAACTACAATGAAATTTTGCAGCTTTCACAAGTTGAACATGCAGTTCTGTTCTGTTATGTTCGTGTGACATAGAACCTAAAATTACTAATTATCAGAGTTCACAAGTTTAGGTCTAGAAATTGAAATAATTGTGGATACAGAATTTGTATTTTAGTGAATGCAGTCTATAGATTTCAATGCCTAAATCTTCTTGTTATCCAGAGCAAAACATTGCGATTTGAAATTTCTGCTTGCCATCCTCTTGATATCACTTTTATTATTTCATATATTGTAGCAGAGATGGAGAGACAGAATAGCCTCTGGGATCTCCGGTGCTTCATTTCTGTTCATACATTAGTCAAAAAAATCAAGTAACCTCATGCAATGATATCAAAGCAGCTGCAATAACAAAACCAGGGAAACTGTCCGGCCACACTCAGGAGGACAGAAGCTGAATATCTATTGAACAGTTGTGACCTAGTGGGCACCAGAATATGAATTTACATCCAAACACATTAATTGACCCTTGATAACTGGCAATGAGGATATTCTCCAAATCACACCTCTTTCTCCCATTATTCACCAAAGTATGTCCTCAGTATTTTTATATATTTATGCTAAATATTGTGATCTGCTTTAGCCAAAATGCAGGCATAAAATAGAAACTGCCAGAAAAAGGTATGAAAATTACACTAGATGATCAAATTTCTTTCTTATATGTGTTTTCATAGCAGATATTTAGATAACTCTCAAAAAAAAAAAAAAAAGAATTCTAGAATATATTTATGAAGCATTATTTATATTTTTAACTATGTTATATACACGAACTTTGTGCTTGTTAATTATGTTTATACTTTATAAATACTAAGTTCCTGGTCCAATGTTAGTAAAGTATTTAAATTCTGCCATTATTAATGCCCTTATTGAGAAGAGACGATGAACTATCTTATTCCTCAGTCAAAAGCTTGTGGTTTTCATTAAATGGAACCCTATGGAATTAGAAAGATATAGCTGTTTTTCTTTCCTTTAAAAGTAGCTTATATTCCCCTCTTTCAATAAAAATTTAACATATGATTTTTCATGAATAAATTCTTCTAGTTGTTCTGTTTTTTTCCAGCCTTTTACCTTGGTTGAGGGAACTCCTTAGGTACGGGCATGAAAATTGTATTATGGTATTGTTATAGGTTTGGCATGCTGCACTTTCTGCTTGAGAGATTTTCAAGATAATATTTACACAACAGTAAAATTGCAAACACATCAGAAACCAGAGAGGAATGAATGCAGAACTCAGGGAGACCATAATAACCCAGAGAGCAGCAGACTATCTTGATATAAGGGAAAATGTCTGCATTGTCGCAGACATCACGAAAGGAATATCAAACGTGTTTTCTTGCCAAGTGCTCATCAGTGATTGTCTGAGTGAAGCGAGTTTACAGAAATGTGCAGGTAACCTTCAGTTTTAGGCAGGTTTTCTATAGTTCCCAGAGAAAGCACAATATTCTAAATGCTCTATTTGTTTTCTTCTCTGTTATTTCTGCTCTGGACATCTGAGGTTGAATAGTCTCTTGTCAGTGCCAGACAGATAAAAACTCATTTTGTGTGAGTCATATATAACATCAGTGGAAGCCTGAGCTAAAAGCTTTGTGGAAGTAGAAAGTGAAGTGGGAATCACTGATATGGCATGGTGTTTAAGATCTTATGTTACAATTGACAGAAATACCTTCTCAGAAGGAAAATCAAAATATGTTGTCTTCCTTTTCCTCTCTTAGTAAGTGTATAATTTGAGTCAGTTGAAATATATTAAGCTTCCAGTGTCTCCAGCCCTCACAATTTTTCTAGAAACTTCATAACGTTAATGCTTACCTTAAATTCCCAAGTACTTGTGATGTGGAACAATCTTAACCTTTTTTCACTTTGTTTTTATTTTAATTCTTAATGAAAGCTTTTAGGCCTCATGTCTCCATAGCAAAGTTCAGCATCTGTGTGCACTGAAATCTGAGAATGATAAACCATCTAGGAAAAGAATCAAAAAGAAAAAAAAAAAAAAAGGCAGAAAGTCCAAAATTATATTACTGCATTAGAATCAAATGGCTTGTAAGATGATAAAATTACTTCTGAGGTGACTGTCAATAATGGTGCTTGAATATTGGAGTTTAGCATCTTGACATTTCAGCTTGATTTTATATATATAAGGTTACACATTTAAGAGACAAATGTGGATCCTTCATGTACCCTGCTGTCATTTCATAACGCCCCCATAATAGAAGTGGTCAGCTTTACACAAGCTGTGCCTAATCATGTGAGTTCATAAGTATTCTGCTCCACACGGTATTCCAGTTTCAGCACAGAAATTGCATTTGCATATTGATTGCAAGCAGTAGTATTGTTGATCCTAATATATCTATTGTTTTTGTTGCTGGTTGCATCTGTTTATTTTTCAGGCAGGAATATTTTCCCCACAACATTGTTTTATTTACAGATTTATGATGAGCCTCTTTTATTGATCTCCTCTTTCATTCGGTCTCTTCATTGCCTTTGTTATTTTACAGTGAAAATACCGTAACATAATGAAACAATAGTAATAAATAATAGAAATTATTACCTTTAAAAGAAAGCAGGAATAACTATAGCTTCACAATTCTGAATGCAGAAAGTTTGTTTGCAGATTTTTTCAATAGGTCTATGATATTGCTGCTTCTAAGAATCTGGATACCAGAATATTTCATTTACCGTCACCAAGAATACCTGCCTCCTGCAGTGTAGAACAATAAATGTGTCCCCTTCTTGTGCTGTTGTATCTGTACCGAGTGCAGGTTCCGCGGTGGCAGCTCCGGGGCTGTCAGAGCATCCCCAGTGCGGAGC
>JAWWTY010000077.1:69901818-69912246 GCA_035222235.1 Margarornis squamiger | reverse complement strand
TCAGCCACGGGCGGGCGGGACAGAGCCCCGGGGAAACCTGGGCAAGGGAGGGCAAAACGCTGCCCGGCAGCCAGGGCAAGCTCTTGTCCCTGGGATGCTGACCGAAGAACTGTCTCCTCTCAGGGCTAGAGGGGGAAATCTTCAAGGAAAGGATTATACATCGTTTCCCTTGCTCTGTATCCACATAATCACTATGCACGTTCTTAATTTGTTTCTTAATTAGCAGTGGGCCAACTGGGTCTGTTTTGAGGATTCCTCTCATCAGAAAAGAAACAGACAATTCCTTGACTTAAAAAGAAAAAAGAAACAAAAGAAAAAAATAAAAAGAACAAAAAAAACCCCTCCCAAACCTACAAAACACCTTTCTGTATTAGTTACATTGCAATAAATCATTACAATAAATAAGTCCCTTAGGGTACCACAAACACTGAAATTGAAACTTCTAAAGTAAAATGATGATGATTTTGTCTGTTATGCAATAGAAATTATCCTGAGGTTTTCATGTCAATTATTTCTGCATAACCATCTCAGACTACCTTTTTTTTTTGATGGTTTTGTTTGTTTGTTTTTAACCAAAGAGTTAAAAAGAGCTTTCTTAGTCCTTCTGCAGCCTGAAATGACCACTGTGGGTCAGACATTACCAGAAGTTTAAGTCAGGTTGCTATTTAAGCCACTTAGTAAAGTTTTCACAGTTAAAATGGAAATTCTGTTGAACATCACTACAACTAAATTCTTTTAACAGTGAGAAATTTGCTGCATTGATTTTCTGTTTCTCCTTTCTCTCATGTGATCTACTTCTAAAGAAAAACAATTTTCTTCCTATCTTCATTATTGATATTTTAATACAAAATAAATTAACAAATCTTGAGGAACTTTATTTTACCTTATTTCTGGCATGCCTTGATAAATATGTTTGTTTCACTGCTAATCATCCAGTCCAGAGATGGGATTGTTCTTTAGAAAGAGGAAGAAGTTCTGTTTCTACCATATTTGGCACTACTTGTATAAAACATGATCATTTTATGAAATACAAGGTATTATCACAAGTGCAGATAAAGGCACTTTTATGTAATAGGACTAAAATTCTGCCATGTTGGAAGATGTGATGTAAACCTGAATAGAAATGACGTGGAACAAACTTGGCCCTCTAGGTATATGGGAGATTTTCCTCTTTAACTGGAGTTTTATAAGTTAAATATGAAGAATGATAATTTTTTTCTGTTCCAGTCTTGGATATGTTAGACACTGTAGTAGTAATGTGAGGAGATTAAAAACAATCACCAGCTTTCTGTACACATTGATACTTTCTGTACCCATTGATACTCTCTGCGCTCATTCTGTACTCATCATCATGTGCATCATATTGAAAGATTCCGTCCTTTGACCATCATTGTGAAGGATAGAGGTATTTTTTTTTTACCAGTATTGCCCTCAGAATCTCAAACTCATCTAAGTCTGTGAACTGACACTCAGATTCTTTTCTTGATTCTTAATATTTTCTACCTGGATAATCACAGATTAAAAATCTATTACATGGGTGATAATAGGAAGGAAATCAGAGATGCATTCAGGAAAATATCTTTTGGGATGATAAAAGCAAGAAGTAGGAAGTCCAAAAATAATAGTGAATATAAGAGTGAATATAATGAAATTGTATGATCTATCTCATAAGTAACTATCTTTAACATTATACTCACAGGAATTTACACAGGAAGACTAAAGAGAATTCCTTTAAAATCTGGGCAAGATGTGTCACATTAGCTGCATTTCAGTACCGTATTTTATTGATACCAACTGATGGCAAAAGTTTATATATTTGGCTGAATAAATGAATACTTAATTCCAAGGGAGCCAAATAATTATTTGTTGTTGTAATTAGAGTAGTAATAATAGTACTGTTGTTGCTGATGTTCTTATTATTCTTAATGTTATTATTTTCATTATTACTATTATTATTCAAAAACTTGCCCAAGGACTTTATTTTCCTTATGATTTATTGTGGTTTTGTTTGGTTTTGGTTTTGGTTTTGGTTTTTCCCCTTCAGTGGTAAGGACAAAAAAATAACATAGGAGGGTATTACTAGAAATTTATATTGCTGCCATATCATAAGTGGTAGATGTAACATTGGCAGAGAAGTACCGTTGCTAAAATTTCAGTTTTCATATTTTAGTATTATGGATTTGAATATCCAAGTTACTGTATATTATGCTCTTAATCTTTTAGCAGATCTCCTATGTTTGCTGTTTAAAATGAAAAGAATTTTGCAGCTGATTAAGGTTTTTAGATTCCCTACAGCCAAATATTCTTGCTGTTTTATAGCTAGTTTGTATTGAAGGCATGATATCATATTTGACATATTATTTTGAGTTATACTCACCAGAAAGCACCATTATTAGGTTTCTGTCTCAGTCAAGGTTGTTTCCTTTTGCTGATACCTACTGAGTATACTGGCTTTGGAGAAACATCCAAAGTGAACCTCAGGGATTGTCTTCTCTACTATTAACCATTGTGGAATAGCTTCAAAATCAAAGTTTGTACTGCATCCATCTTCATTATCCTTTTATGTTAACATTGTTTCACAAATCTCTGTGGAACTACTCCTAGTCTGCTCTGATATGCTTGAAGAAAAATGGGTCAATTATTTCATGCATGTTTTTGTTTACTTATCTAATAAGCCAAGGATAACCATGCTTATTTTTTATTTCTGATTGTAAGGTGATCTTAGTCTACAGTGTACAAACACAAATGAACAAAGCAAGCCTTAACTTTTACAACACTATAAAACTGGCAGGTGCTAGGAAACTGCCACTAAAAGGTGAGGAAAGAGGCCAGTTGTTTTCAAAATTTGTCTGTAGGAAGAAGTCAACATGAATAAAATACATGTACAGTTCACCTTAAGAAGAGACATTTCCACAAAGACATGTCAAGGAGCTTACTGAAATGATGGCTTTTTATTAAAAATAGAGTAGCAGAAAGAAGTAAAGTCAAGAAAACAGTGCTTCATTGAGGCTTAAAATTGCCCTGAAAGACAATGTGATTCATAATATTGAATCCAATTCAAAGAGCTGTTTTACAGAATCATAAAATACCAGGTTAGAAGGGACCCTCAAGGATCATCTCGTCCAAACTGTCCTGTCAGAAGCATGGTCTAGACAAGATGGTCCAGGCCCTTCCATCTGGATCTTAGAAGTGTCCACTGCTGGGGAATCCACCACTTCCCTGAGGAGATTATTCCAATAGTTGATTGTTTTCAATGTGAAAAATGTTAGTCTTGTGTCTAATTGGAATAATCTCCAGGAGTAAGTTGGACTCATTACCCTTCATCTTTTCTATGTGGTTTCTTGTAAAAAGGGTGTCTCCATCTTTGTAGCCATGCTTTAAATAGTGGAACATGGTGATAAGGTCTTCCCTATGCCTTCTTTTCTCAAAGATGAACAAACCCAGTTCTCTTTGTATTTCCTCCCATGCAGGTTTCCCAGTCTTTTGATCATCTTTGTGGGCCTTCTCTGGACCATTTTCAGCCTGTCCACATTTTTTTTCATAGCAGGGACCAAAACCAAACACAATATTCCAGGAGTGGCCTGAAAAGTGCTGAGTAGAGTGGGATAATTACTTCTTTATCTCTTCTGGTGATGCCCTTGTTGATGCAACCCAGCATCCCATTGGAATGCTTTGCTGCAGCAACACAGTATTCACTCATACTGAGTATGTTTGTCACCAGGACCCCCAGATCACTTTCCACAGAGCTGCCCCCCAGCTGGCTAGATCCCATCCTGTGCTGCACTCCTGGATTATGTTTTCCTGGGTGCAAGACCTTTACACTTGTCCTTGTGTATGGTTCATAACTTCAGACTTTCATAAGGTTCTTGCTCGCCCACTCTTCTGGTCTATCCAGGTCTTCCTGCAGTGTGGCTCTCCCTTCTGTAGTGTCCACTTCCCCGCTCAGTCTGGTATCATTGACAAACTTCATCAGGGTACACTTGATCCTGTCTTCCAGATCTCTTCTGAAGTTATTAAACAATACTGGACTTAGTCTCAATCCCTGGAAGACCCCACTTGAGACAGGTTGCCTGTAAGAAAAGAGACTGCTTATCACTTCCCTCTTGGTGTGGTCATCCAGTTCTCCACCCACTGCATGGACCACTTGTCCAGGCTGCAATGCATGTTTTTCTAGGAGGTAGCTGTGGGAAAATGCATCAAAAGCCTTGGAGAAACCCAGGTTGACAATTTACACCGCTCACCCCACAACCACTGAGCCATTTACTCTGATGTAGAAGGTGATCAGATTTGCCCTTGGTGAATCTCTGCTGGCTTTTCATGGTCACATGCTTCATCTGACTTGTGATAGCCCCCAGAAGGATTCATTTTGTAACTTTGCTAGGGACAGAAGTAAGACTGATGGGTGTATAATTTCCCAGATCCTTATTTAAGCCCTTTTTATATGTAGGGGTGACATTAGCCTTCTTCCAATCTTCTGGGATGTCTCCTGATCCTCACAACTTCTCACAGCAATATCAGCAGGTGTCCTTACACCCTCAGGTGGAGAGTGCCGAGGCCCATTGATTTGTAGGGGTCAGGCCTCTGTGACAGTTCCCACACCAACTCTTCCTTCGATGACTGGGAATCAGTGTTGGCACCAACCTGGATTTTTGTTCCCAAGGCCGGGAGTTTACCAAGGCTGGTAAGGATGGAGGTGAAGAAAGTGTTTGAATCTTTGCCTTTTCAGTATTGTTGGTGACTAATTCACCTTGCCTGTTTAACAGCAAACCAGTGTTTTCCTTCTGTTTCTGATTCTTGTTTACGTACCTGAAGAACAATTTCTCATGTTTTTTGAAATCACTTGAACTGCAGGGGTTGATAGTCTTCCTTGATTCTGCTCGTGTTCTGGCTTGTGGTGTTATTTGTTCCCCAGTAATGTTATCTTTTTACTTTTAGATTATCATACAGTATAAACATGTCACCTAAAATGGATTTAAATAGCTGCTAAAGTTCTGTTGGAGGCACAGACTAATGAAGTCTTGTCAACCAGTTGTCACTTCAGTGTTTCATGGCTCAAGTTGACCACTTATAAAACAAACCAAAAAAATGAGAATGATCATATGAAACATATGTAAGAACAGGTTGCTACAGTTGTTATTTTCCATAAGGCTCTGGATCACTTAATATGATTTGTGATCATGTTCCTGTAACACTGTTCTCCTCTGTGTTCCCTTTAATTTTTTGGTCACTGTATCCCACTTAATGTACACTTTGAAGACAAGGATGTCACAGCATGGCACAATATGTATTGAAAAATAGGCAATGATCGATATTGCTTTACTGCTTCCATTCCTCAGTACCTGCCATCATATTCTTTACATGACTTAAGAAAGTAAATACATAAATTTATGGTATAATGAACACATGCAAGAGTTTTTGTCATTTCTTATATTGACTGAATACAAGCTGTTTGACACTAACAAAGGGAAGTTTTTGCAAAGATTCTGGATTCCCTCATTTTTTGTCCAACTCAAGCTGCTTAGTAAGCATTTAACCAGGCAGCAGATGGAGAGATGACAAACCAAGTCATACAATGTCTCTGCATACGAAGAGTTTGCTGATTCACAGGCTCAGTTGATCTCATCTCAGTCAGGTGCAAGAACAGCTGAAATTCTTTTATTGCAAAAAGTTTCAGTCTTGCAATATTTTATCTGGAAGTAATAATATTTGGGGGCGGGGGTAGGGGATTTGTTTGTTTTCAAAATAAAATTGCTGACAGCTTATGATGTCCACAGAACTGTATAAGGAATAAAAAAGAAACCCAAAGCTCTCCACCCATTTTAACCCATGGTAAACTGATTATTTAAAGCCAATAAGATAAAATTAACAAATAAACAAACAAATAAAACACACTTCTCTGTGTATTTCCTATATGTATACGTTCTCAGACTTTAAAGAATCAAAACCAGAATGTACTGAAAGAGTTTAGCAAGCCTCCCATTTACTCGGATAATTTTCCTGACAGGACTTAATACCTGCATCCCTCATCATCTAGTAATAGAAATGCTTGATTTGTCTATTATACCAGTCTTCAATCCATCATGAATGCAATTTAATTTCTAACAGGAATAAGTATTGGATATTCCTGAAGGCTTCTTCTCTCTTAGTCAATACCCCTTTCTGTAAATCAATAGTGCATGAATTAATAACCTAAAATAAGTATTTAAGTAGAGCTTGGAGTGAAGCCTAATCTAACACTTGAATGTGTAAGACTGGGTTACATTTGGAAATAGGTAAATGGCCTTTTTTTCTTCAGAATGACAGTTATAAACCAATAAGAAAATATCTGCTGTGGTTGAACCCAAATGATCATGTTGTCTATTTTAGTATAAATTTTACCATAGAAACCAAACAGGTAACAAGCTGTCTATCAAAATATAATTTGTCATCCCTGTTATCTAAAATGCAGGCAAGATGTTTTACACTGGTGTAAAAGAATGGAAGAGTACTTGGTGTCCCATAATAAGCTGGCTGCTCTAAGGAACTAGAGAGATAGCAGCCACACTAACAGTAGGTCTAGCCTAAGAGAGCACGGTACATGCTCATCAGGCTGTCCTGATGGATGGGACTTACACACCTAAGAAACTGGAAAGGTCCTTAGTCCTGCTGTGTTCTGAAAATGGCAGGTACTCATTGCCTGGTAATGAAGAAGAGAAGACAGGACCATTTAGCTCTTAAAAGTATTTTATTTATAGGGAAACTGGAATGCACAAGTTAAAACTGTCTCTCAACTTGGCTGTAAAGAGCACATCAGAGCTTACTAGCTGAGATGTCTGCTGAGCAGCCAGCAGCAATGGTGGCTTTTAATGAAACTGTAAAGCAATTTAAGTTACTGACATCTGAAAATAAGTGACATTTCCACATAAAAGTGTTCCCTAGGACAACATACAGGAATGAATAATGGCAATAATAAATCTGCTTCAGAGGAGGAGAGGCAAAGGCAGAAGCAGTTATTTCTGGCAAAGTAAGCAGCACTTAATTTTCTTTCCAATACAAAATATCTTCCATTCATATGTATGACCAACCCTCTATTCTAAGTGATACATTATTGAAAATTATTAATACAGGGAAGTATTTTTTAAACAGAAGGAGATGTCTTGCTATGACACAGAAATGTCTGTGAAGCATGTGGAAGTTACCAGTATCAAAACATTTTTCTGCTTATAATTTATTTTGTATCAGCTTATCATAAATGCAAGCTACCAGAAAATTTATGCCAAACCCCATTTTGGTTTAAGGTTTATTCAGTCACAATCTATGCAGAAGTTTTCAGAGAAAACTAGAAAATAAAAATACAAAATATTTTCTTCTTTCTCTTTTCTTCTCAGAGCACCAAACCAGATTGCTCTTAACTTCTAACTCTTCAACCAAACTTTCTTTGCTAGCATGTCCTTCATTATGTGAATTCATTGAATCCTGTGAAAAGGGAGCAGGTAATTATTTTCCAAGATGCATTAGCTAAGAAAGAGGTTAGGACTATCTACAAGTCAAAATAAAAGATATTATTCCCTATAGAGAAAGGTATTTAATTTATGGGGTTTAATCCTTATTATTATTATGGAGAAGGTAACAAATATTTTCTAACATATATGAAGATTGAACAACGTCCATCAAAAATATGTGATTATAGCTAACCCTGCTTTGGGGACACAGAGAAGCTAGGGGCTTTTTTAGTACCTCCCACTCCATTTCACTATTATTTTAGGAACTTAGAATTAAGCTTCAAGGGCTGTCTGGAGTACTGTGGTATTTTCTTTGATATTTGTGAATACTCTATTTTCTCCAAATACTGCAAAAATCTATTTTAATCATACAAAACACTGAAGCTTACAGGGAAATAACTGCAGCACTTTACTCTAGTAGAACAGTGTGTGCTTTCTAAATAAAGTCTTTCCCTAGAGTAGCTTTTCCAGCACTTTGCCCAATCTTGTTTTAATGACTAATGTTAATGAAAATACCAAAAGGATATAGTAAACTTGACAGGAAAGATTCACTACACATGGAGAAAGCAAGATGAGAGCTTATGGGAAACAACTTCCTTGGTATATCACTATTGAGCAAGAAATTTGAAAACTTTGGGTGAGTTTCTAGCAGCCTAGGAGTCCAAAGTACTTCCAAATTTCCTTTCTTGAGAATAATGTTTAGAGGCAAATGGTTGGGGCTTTAGATTGCATTTTTTTTTTATTTATTTGGCATGAAACTTCAAATTGTACACATATGAAGATTCAGAATCTGTGATTTACAAGCTTTTTTTTAAAAAAAAAATCTATCAAAAGATCAAAGCAGAGGCACATAAATATGAGGTTCAAATTACCTCAATTAGATATATTTTTATTAAAGAAAATGCTTTTTCTAACTGTGTCAGTAAATGGAATAAAGTGGAATCATCTGAGAGAATTGCATCTTTTAAGTAGTTTTATGTCCACTTTTGCTTTACTGAAAATAAGAAGCCACATTTCTAGGAAGAACCTAATATTTCATGCTAATAATTCACATTTCTGAGTTCTTATGTTTGCACTTGAAGCCATAGTCTAATGGCCATATGTTGGCTTACACATCAAAACTAGTTGTTGCATGGAGTAGTGGTGGTGCTGGGATACAGCAGAAAGCTGAGGCAAAAACTGATGCTAAGCAGCCAACATTTCCCTAGATAGAAGACCAAATGGCAGAGTGTTGCAGAGGTTATAATAATAACTGAGCCCTACTCACACAAAGTTTCTTTGACCAGGGAGTACAAGTCATACCCCTCCTTCTACTTTTGCAGTTATGCAAGCAGAAATATAAAAAGAGAAATTAGCAAACTGGGATGGAAATATAATGTAAAGCCTACGTACAGGACTCTGACACCCTTCTCCACCTTCTCAAGTCCCCATTTACATATTCAGCTGATGCCTAAAGGTTTGGTGTGTATTTTGTAGATTTTTAGAGTTTTAGAAGTATAGGTTTTCTTGCTCACATATTAAGTGGTGTTAGAAGTTATTAGAGTAATTTTCTCACATATTCTCAGGCTTTCTGAAGGTCATGATGTTTTTCAGAGACACCTGCAAGATAGCCTGAAGTCAAAACAATAGAAGAGCCCAGAAACATTTGGAGGTGTCCAGGGGGCAGAGCCTAGGACCCCGATGGGTGGACCACCGAGAGAATTGGAAATTATGATTGGTTATAAATATCTAATATGTTCATTGTTAGGAAGAGTATAAAAACTGTAACCTTACTGAGGGCGGGGTTCTTCGGGGATTTTTGGACGCAGAGATCCTTGTTGAAACAACGCACATTTTGTAGGCCCAGCGGAGGCCCAAAGCCTCCGAACTCCCAATGAAGGTATTGTCTATCTTTCTCCATTAATGTTTCCTCTGAGTGCCTATCTTCCCGGATTTTAGGCATCACAGCAGTCCTATAGATGTCTGGAAACAATGAATACCTCTTTGTTTTTTTTTTACATCAAATAACCTCCAATGTCAGCGTTTCTTCTCTCATACATATCCTGGGTTGCCTCAATCTTGGCAGCATTATATAGCTTCCTACCTATTTTATTTCTAGACAATAATAAGGTCTGAAAACCAGGTATTCTATTTCCCTTGAAGCATTTGATTTGGTACTTTCAAAAACATGCCTTATCTATACCTCAGTGTACTTGTCCCAGATACTTGTGCAAGACAAAGTTTCAGACCCCTGGTCAGCTCTTTTCATTTAGATGTGGACTTTTCAGGCAGCATTAATTTTACATGGAGCTGAGGAGCAAGACTATGCTTCAGTGAATATTCCCAGTACCATGCCCATTTTCCAGCTTCTGTAGCTTTTAGGAGCCCAAATAAATGCTACAGTTTTGACCTCTGCTGAGATCCTATTTCTTATGTATTGCTTCCTCAGTCTAACTGCAACCAATCACTTGAGAGAAGGCATAAGCAAATGTAAGAAATGGCAATGTTTTTTGTGTCTTTTCTTACCATTTCTATGTCCTCTGAATACCTAAAAATCAATAGATTTTATTAATATTCTAATAAACAAGGCAAAGATTTAACTGACTAGAGTAAAATATTTAAATGAGAAAAAAAATCAATTGTTTTAAAGGTATCATTTTATCTCGTTTGTATAGACACCTATGGCTGTAAATTTGCAAAACAAACAAACAAACAAACCCAAAATACCTAGCATCTCCTTCAGGACTGCCGTTAATGTTTTTCCAGTATATGAACTACTGCAGTGCAGGCACCTCTTGCCCCTGCATTAAGTTTATGCTCTATTCACCCTGATGCCTTAGGGTTTTCATGAATTGGTAGATTTTTATACCTCTAGGTAGTTTCTCACATACAGAGTAGCTAGCAACCTCTAACCCTGTGCTAGCTGTCTTAAGGGTCAGATAATAGCTGGAACACCATGCCTGGGAAA
>JAWWTY010000077.1:69891201-69901718 GCA_035222235.1 Margarornis squamiger | reverse complement strand
GGGAGTTTCTCCCTTGTTTATAGTGGGTTGGGAGGTGATCTGACTTGGGCCCAGATGTTGCAAGAGTCAGTTTCCCAACCTGTGGGTGAAAGGTTTTGAAACAGACATTTTGTACATACAAGGCTTTGTTTCAGGGAAATAGCTTCTGTCACTTTTGTTGATTCCTTCTTCACTTCCTGTGCCCACCCCATCTTTGTCCTTTGGCATGTCTGGCAGAGAACAAGGGAATGCAGAGCTACAAGAAACTTTTTTTCCTTCAATAACAAATTTAGATTTTGTAAAAAACTAATTCAGTCTGTGCATGATTCAGTTTTGTGAACTTTTGTCCAGATGAGTTCCTCTGTATAGTTTATATTCCTGATGCATTTTCTGCTGCTCAAGTGCATGTGTTTTTACAGGAAGCACTGACACAAATGTTTCTCCTAAGTACTTGGTCTTGTAATTGATATAGAGGTTACTGTTATGTTACCTTCTCTATCTTTTGTTAATAACAAGAGCAACCCAATGACAGACTAGTCTAAGAATTATTTGACAGCATCACCGAAACTTTTTTTCTTTTTAACAGGTTGTTTCAGCATAGGGTCATCAAAATTATTTCTTCTCTGGTGGACTAAACTTTATCTGGTTTTTTTTTTTTTTTTAAAACCTTTCCATACCACCTGCTGTGACGGATGGGTGAAAGAAGAAATTTGATAACTTTCTGGGCAAAGAATAACATTTTGCTCAGGTCTGTAGAGACTAATTTATATGAATCTAATTGTTTTGTTATAGCCTTGTCCTTATGCTCTGCGTGTGAATGCTTCAAAATATAATCTCATTGTCTGGAAATGCAAAATCAATATAAAAGGAAGTGAAGCAGCTAAGATGTGAAAGGAAGATTTTTTCAAGTTAGAAATTATCATGTCATCTTTCCATTTTGCCTTATTAGAACTAAATGATTTTTGTGTAAATACTAAATGTACTAAATAATACTATATAATGTACTAATAATACTAAATGTATTTACCATCTCTTTAGTCCATTAATATCTGTTTAATAATAAATAAAAGTCATATCCATTGCAATAGTTTGCTAGGACTTTTTAATCTCTCTTACCTGAGGGTTTTTTTAATAATGTAATATTTATAATGATATGCAGATTATACATACAAATGTCTTTAAGTTATTTATATTTTAAAATTAGGCTTATCTTCACAAAGAGACAAAGACTAGTCTGGTATCTTCTTGACCAATGTACTTCCAGTATTAGATAATTCAATTCAAGAAATCTCACAGTGTATGTGGGCATGTAATCTGTTCCTAAAGGACATAATGAAAGTTGTTACTTTTGCCTGTAAAGAAGATTTAAATTTCATAAGTTGAAATGCTGGAGTGTCTTAGATTAAGGAAGCCCGCACTTACTTTCCTGCTGTGACAGAGATTTATGGACTTTGCACCAAAAAGATAGGTAAAAGGAGTCCGATCATAAAACATAATTTCCTCTGTTGATTAAGTGGATGCAGCTACAGAAGAGGTTGCAGGAAGGTGACATGCTGTGTGTGTGGTGCTATATAGGCATCTGGAAATGCCATACTGATGTGTTCTTACTCACTGCACATTTCTTAGACTCTGGGGGCTTCATCTGACGGAGGATGACTGACCCTGAACTCTCAGGTACAGACACCCACACATTGCTTTTCTTATGAAATATGCCTCATTCTTCTGCACTATGCATCTGTTCTATAGCTGAGCTTTTGATGTCTTTGAGGTTGATAAGGCTGTTTTTTCTCTGTCTGATTAATCTGGTCATTAATACATCTATGAATAAATTCTTGCAATATGCTCCCCATCCCTTTAGCAAGAGGTAGACTCACTGCCACTGCCACTATGTCTACTATCTACCAGACCACTAAAGAAAGCAGGGGCTAAATCACATGTTCTCTATCCTGTGTCAACACTGCAAGCTGTAGAATGCCTGCAGCTAAGACTGTGCAGTTTTTTTAAGGACAGTGGTATTCAGCCAGTACTGATGCTGAACTATTACAGTGTTTGGTTTCTCAGATTCTGGGGCCAAACTGCTTGCTCGGTTGTTGGATACATAGCATCCTCACAGATGCCTCTGGGTGTTCCTTGCCAAAATCTGCAGTCAGGAGCTGAAATCCTTGGGAGTCTTTGCAAAATGGAAGATAGTAGGTCCACCCCAACCTGCAAGGTGTTGTATAGATAAACATGATGCTTCAGCTCCACAGTAACACTGACATATTAGGCTATGTAAACCTAATAACATAAAACTTTAAATTATTTAACACCCTCTCCCCCTTACTGCAAATCTAGATACACAAACCAGAAATAATACCTAATGTTTTTAAGCAATGTGGTGTCTTTGAGTTCTTTGAATGGTGAGTTCTTTGCCTGTTTTGTTTTGTTTTGTTTTTTTTTTTAATTATTATTATTATTATTTATTTTATTTAATACCGCTAAGAAATGAAATTCCCTGTGATTTTCCTCTTCAGTCTACTGCATATACTTTTATTTTCATACTAAGGGAGAAGTAGTATAACTCAGGTTGTTCTGTCTGTATCCCTGATTTTAATTAATTTGTTTTGGTTTTTTGTTTTTTTTAATAACTGTATCATTTCGTACTTGCAGTAATGAAAATCCTAAATCCAACTCTTTAACTTGTGTTGAAATTTCTTAATAAATCTAATTACTAATATGCAATTTTTATCACAACTTTCTTACACAGTGGCTTAGTTACTGCTTTATTACAGATGAGGGAAGAACACTTTTTACACTATATTAAGGTTTCTGTATATTGTCCAAGGCAAACAATGGGAGTTTAAGCACAAGGCTGAGGCAGCAGTTGCTTTCTTTCAATTGATTCACAGCTACATCAGCTTAACTTGTAATCAGCAACACTTTGCAACTGGGAAGTTTAAGCATGTGCTTCTTCGAACTTCATGGTAGGAGACTAGTTTAAACACAATCTTTCAACCCTGGTTTCTAAAAGTATTAATTTAGAGTTGTTAGCTATGTCTGATTTGTATTACATTTACGACTCTTTTTTATCACCCTAGAAGTGTTGGGAACAACTAAATATGATTAGATTTCTGCATACTTGAAGGTATCTTTACTGTGTTAATGAGGCTGTAAAGTGATCTAGTGTAAACTCGGTGAAATCTTCATTCCAGTCAGTGACAATATTCACATTGATTTTAATGGAACTAAATTTCACTCAACTTTTAAGGCTGGAAGAGGCCATAATAATCAACTAGTCAGAACTACAGCATAATACAAGACAGAATTCCTTCAAGTGTTTCCTGCATAAAAACTATAATTTCCGCTTGAGCTATTACATATCTTTCAGGAACATACAATTTTCATTTAAAGTTCTCAGTGATGAAGAACCCAGTACTTCCCTAGGTAAATAGTCCAAATAGTTGATTAGATTCACTGATAAAAATATGCACCTAGTCTAATATAAATCATCTAGCTTCCACCTTCAAATATTGGATCTCGTTATGCTTCATTTGTTAAATTAAAGGGCTATTTGCAATCAGAAATCTTCTCGTTGTAAGTAATTGTAGGCTGTAATCAAGTCACCTCTTACCGTTTCCCTGGATATACTGAAAACTCTGCCAACCACGTTTTTCAAGCTGCAGGTTTTTCAAGTAGTGGTTTTTAAGAAGCTTTTTGTTTGACTGTAGATTTTCAAGTTGTGGACACATTAAAAATATTATGTACTATTCTAAAAGATATTCTTTAATATCAGGATATGGGGAGGAAGATAGTAAGTATAGTAACTTTTCTATAAAACTTTTCTATAAATACAGCAGTCTCTAAAGGTATCTATTTTATATTAATCCCGCTGCCAGGAGTCAAACCAAAGGTGGTTGTTCAGAGATAAGGAGCAAACAATAGCAAAGACATAATGTATATAGCAAGCATCTGCAAACTGCTTAAGACTATATATGCCCATAACATGGAAAATAGTTATATACAGCTTGGCATAGTTTATATGTAGCTAATTTTTTTCCAAAGCCCACTCTAAAATCAAAGACTTAAGTCTTAACAAGTTTGGTTGTTAAAGATAGTGTGTTGTCAGAGCACTGTGAATGAAGCACAGAGTGATCAAGACACCCAAGGTCTGCAGCCATTAGTCTTGTTTCTGACACAGGGAGAGGGAAACTTAGCCATAGCTGAGTTAGATAAGGTAAAGGTACAAAAATATGCATCTGGGATGCAGTGGTGTGCTGCATATACAATATGTAGTGCACTGTGTACTCTTTGTAAATTGAAAGTTATCATCTGATATGCAGTTTCTGCATCATTTAAATCAGCCATTTTCAGAGATACTTGTGGTACAAGGATGCATATGGATCAAACACAGTGGGTTCTGCTGGTTTGGTACAGTTGGACAAAAAGGGAATTTTCTGAGACACCAGTTGTTGAAATAGCCATAAGGGCAGGAAAGGAGCTCTGTCACGCACATCCAGCCAAAACACTCTCAGGAGTCTCTTGTGACCTTTGTGAAAATTCTATTCCGCATTTTTGAGTATTTCCTCTTCTCTACATCTCTGTATTTTCACAGCACTCTCTGCTACCTTAGCATTATGCTGCACCAGCAGTTCATCTTGAGTTAAACATATACATAATTTTCCCAAAGGTCTTCTCAGACTTCTGGCTTTCTAAAATTCAAGCTAACCTAGCTGGTTAGTGTAATTTTCATTTTTATTTTCAAACATGATTTTAGATGTACCTACACACATAAGATCAATTGAGGCCGTGTTACCAAGTAAGGCACATTCTATCCAAGTTTTGCAAGACTGATTTGTTCTTAGCATTATTCACTATAGATCTGAAAAAAATTAAAAGCATTGCTGTTCTACATCAGTTATGTAGACATCAATGTGTAACAGTACAAAATTTTGCATCTTTTTTTCCCTCTTTTAAAGACTACCTGTTCTTATCTTCAACCTTGTAACTATTAATTCCTGTCACCTTTTTGGGTTTTGGTTTTTTTTTTTATTAAATGCCTAGATGTGTACAGAGTAGTTTAAACATCCCACTAGTTCCTTACTCAGTGGTAGGACTGTATCTGTAATGTCAGTTAAAATATAGGACAGTATTATCATTCTTATGACTGGACTACCCTGTTAGCTCATTCTGTAGTCAGCCACATTAATTTCTATTTTGGTGGTCTTCATCTGGAGGCATCAACCCTGTCAGTCTGAATCACCCTTTTTAAAGAGATAAAGCATTCACACTGATTTATCTGCAGAATCATGGTCAATTGAATTTCCAGGAGACTTCTGTGAGGGCCTGCAGTGAGATAAAGCATAGAGATGTGAGTAGGGTTTATACTACTAAGTGGAAAAAATTGAAAAAAAGAAATGGAAAAACAAGCTAAGGAATATCAACTATTTATGAAGCAGATAGTTTGCTGGTGTCTGAGGTTCTTCAGACTGGAATTAAACTCATATATTGAAAATGGCTGCCAGCTTTCTGAATAGGTAATAATAAAATTGTATATTTGACCTGAAACACAATTATAAGTAGAATTCCTGCATGCTCAGTAGGTGCTCTCACCTAAAGGGGCCCCTACCCACCCTGAAGTTTTTTGTAACGAGGTATAAAATGAGTCTTGTGTCGGATCCTGCTCCTGGCTGTTAACTACCTCCAATACATTAATCTCAAGCCAAAATAATGTCTTTTTGAAGTTATTCAAACAGGATCTACTTTATTATTCATGCTCTATCTTAGCTGCATGATCTTGATCTCCTCTTGTGTCAGTCCCATTATACTTTTCAGAACGTGAGTGACTATAATGTTTCTTCAGGCACTGCATGGGAAAAAAAATAAACATCACGCCTAATGTGTGTGTGTTGGTAGTGCTGAGGCAGGAAAGACTTGGACAGAATGTTGGAAAGCTGGCATTGCTGTAAGATCAGAGCTAGCATTAAAAGTTACAGTCCT
Source organism: Margarornis squamiger (assembly GCA_035222235.1). Taxonomy (NCBI): domain Eukaryota; kingdom Metazoa; phylum Chordata; class Aves; order Passeriformes; family Furnariidae; genus Margarornis; species Margarornis squamiger. Next base: position 69,895,763 of record JAWWTY010000077.1, on the reverse strand, counting down.
TTTTCTAAAATAGCTTATTCTGTTTGCAAAGGTATATAATCTGGGTTTAGAAAATAACATGTTATCAAACATCCGGGTATTATAGTGTATTTTTAAGGCACTATTAGATTTACATTAACTATAACTATCACACTGTTGATATATGCAACAAGTTAATATATTTAGTATGTACAATAATAAATGTAGTTAAGATATATGTATATAATTAAGAGGTTTAAATTTATATGATATGAACATTTCAGGAAAAATCATTTTATAGGAAGAAAACCTGTTAGTTTTTTTCTCTGTAACTCTCTATTGACTTATTGATGATAAAAGATAACATCCATAACACAGACTGAACATTTAAATCATAATCTCCATTCTTAAGTGAAAGAAATGCAAGCCTGTGTATACTGTTGGAAGTTTTGTGTGTCCATCTTCGGGTTTAGTTTTCTGTGTCTGATAATCATAGATTTGTTAAGTCTGAGAAGGCATTTTGTGAGGCTGTCACTTTGTCTCCCACTCAATGCTGGATAAACACAATTCAGCCCAGATTGCTCAGGGCTTTATCCAGCTGGGTCTTAGAAACCTTCCAGAATGTCTCTCTGGGCAGTCTGTTCCACTGCTGGACTGCGTACATGGTGAATTTTTTGTCCCTTTTATCCATCAAAACCTTTCTACTTTATGCATTTTTTTGCGAATATGGTAACCCAAGTATTGTTTCTAGATACTTGAAACACTTCTTATGCTTCTCTGTATCTTTATGCAACATTGCAGTTCAGGAAAACCTAACATTTCAGATGTGACAAAATGTTGTCTGGTTTTGGGTTCATTTTTTTATTTTTCTTTGTTGGTTTATTTGTTTTGTTGGGGGTTTTGTTGTTTTGTTTGTTGTTCATTGTGTTTAGTTTGGGGTTTTGTGTGTGTGTGTGTATTTTCTTTTTTTCCCCTGAAATTCTTATTTTATGGGAAAATGAACACTCTAGAATGTTTTCTCTGGAAAAGATGAAATATCAGTGTGTGAAAAGTCTGCAGTTTTGTCAACACAGGATTTCACTAGTGGTTTGACATCCTTGAGAGCAAATGAGAGTTTTGCCATAAATCTTTTCCAAATATTTCAAGTGTAAACACGGCTTTCTAAGAGATAGTAAAGATGTGGCATAGTTAAGAAGGCAGAGTAGATTTCTTTTAACAGGTGCTTGAAGGAGAAGAAATATTTGAATGGATTTAATGTGCCAAAAACCACTGTTAGAAAACAGCATAGAATAAAATAAGGTACGAGCATCTCAGGAAAAAGCATGTCTGTTGGATTATCAAGTGACCTTGAAGATACTCTTAGTAACAGCATCATCACATATAGCTGCACCATTCCTTTAACATCATATATACCCCAACTAGCAAAGGTGTTTTGTGTGTAGAAAAAGAGAACAAGTTCAGCTAGCCAGCTCAACATGGAGTTTCAGTAAGACTCACTAAAGAATTGGGGATTATTTCCATATTCACAATGCAGCATGTGCAAACAACTGGTAAAAGCAAGACAGATTTTTATGTAGACCACTACCAATAGTTTTGGGTGAAAATTTAAAGTAGCTTCGTTCCACATAACTGGAATTGTACCAGCAACATGGGAATGAGTAAGGAGGTGTTTTGAAATGAAAGTCAATCTTGTAGTCATACACTATCATGGATTCTTGCCAACATATTCATTCTTGTATTTGTTGTCATATTTGATTATACTTGAATTCCCGTAAATCCTTTAGCTGAATTACAAATTATGTCTTTATTTGGAAACTAATATGCTCCCAAAGGCATTATGTACCTTCTTGTGTGCAGTGTGTGGTGTTAGTGACTACAGAGAAAAAGCAAAATACTTTGAACTTTCCTCTTGGCAATTAAATAATTGCATGTGATCATTTCAATACAGTTACCATTGAAAATCACTGAAATTCATTTTAGTTTGTAATAAAGAAATACAAGTCAAATTCCTTCTGGGAGAAGAAAAGAGAGAGTGTATGCATGTAAATGTGTATTTTATGTATGCTACATATAGCATTCAAATATTTCCAGTCTATAGTCAGTACAAATTTATTTCTAGAAATTGATAAATAATTCAGAGCATATGATATAACACAATGCTTCTTATGCTCCCTAATACTTTGGAACCAAGGCAAGGTTTGCAAACAAGTGGTGACTTTTTTCTCACCTTGTCTTTTTGTAAAATTTTCACTGGAAGATAAAGTATGTTTTTCTCTTTGAAAGTAGTTAAAAACAATAGTCAGCTGATGAGGAATTTTGTTGTGACTGCTGATTTACTTGGCACTAGATAGTTTCTCAAAAGAACTTTGAGATGGGAAAAATATGTTCAAGCTCACAGATTTCATGTAATAAGAATCTAGGTCATAAGCAGTAAGTAACTACCATGACTGAGGGGTTTGTACAGTGGGACTGGAAAAATCCTGTGAAAAGATGCTACACTTTTTCTCTGAGTATCTCACATGCACATCATTGACATTGCTGAGATATTGCCATTTAAGTAATTGATTTGTTCTGCTTTTTACTGATTTGATCTTTGATATTCCTTTGCTGAGGAATATTTCATAAAAATGCTAGGTGGAATTCACTATTTCATCACGCTTTCCTATCTAAACATATTCACTAAGAAAATGTAATGAAATAGGAAGTAATTTCCATTAGTTAATAATCTTATTTGATCAACATTTTTGTCAAGCTCTACATAAAGCTTAATATTTTAATACACACACATATATATAAATACATATATCCTAATAAGCTTCTTCAAACTCCCTCACCCTCTTCTCATTACAAAACTGAAAGCAAAAAAATCTTTCTTATCTTTGTCTTATTTTCAAAAAAGTTACAATTCAAGACTAAGCATTGTCATATATCACTGCACTGTCTGCATTTGAGAACATGGATAGTGAATATCTGTGTTTTGAGACTAAGAAGCATTCTGGATACATTTTGAAGCAGGCAGATAGAGCACAAACAGCAGGAATGCTGGTCCTTTTAGCAGATGAGATTTCTTTTAAATCCTCAGCAGAAAACTACTTTTTTTAAACAGGGAGTAATTATTCCAGTCCATTCTGACTTTAAATCATGCTCCTGTGACTGCATCTTGCATCGTGCACAGTTTGCCTGCTTACACTGCTCTCAACCCTCTGAACGGCTTTTGACTCATTGTTCTTCCTCTTGTCAAATGAAAATAATCTGCCATCTAATCACTTGCTTGCAAGCAATCACTCAGTCACTCGATATGCCTGGCAGATTTCCTTTTTAGAGCTGTCGGGTGTCCGCACAACAGGAACTTACCATGTCCTACTGTTGGTTCATGTACAGAGTCACTGTCCAGGACCTGGTTAAGCTGCTGCTGATGTATGTGTTCAGTGAAATTATTTCAGAGTCAATATCAGGTCTTCCTTTCAGGATGCCCATAAGATAATTATAGCAAATGATTCCAAACCATTTGCTAGAACACTTAGGAAAATGTTTTATCCAGTCCTACTCTGTCTAACAGCTACTGTTATCAGTCATTATAAAACCCATTTATTTCCTAATCTTACCAGATACATATTTAAATTGCTCATACTGCAACTGAAATAAAGTACCTGCTCTGATGTCTGTAATTTTGATCCATTGTCTAATGATTTACTGAGAGTTGTATATAATTTCAGCAAATCAGATATGCAACCTTTTCCTCTTTTTTTTTTTTTTTAATAATAACAGTAGCAGTATTCTAGAAGTGTTCAACTGAGATCAATTTCATCTTGTAGTAGACTGTACATCTGCACCTTTCTTACAAAGGGAGTAACAGAAAAGGTTTTATGAATACAGTATCTTTTTGATAGTTCCTCACTGTCTTATTTGGTGAGCTTTAAAAAAAGTACTTCCACTGTTATAGGCTGCAATTTACAGCAACAACAACAAAAATCCTCCCCAACTAATGAACGTAATGATGTATGCGTGGTTTATTGACTGTATACTTAACACCAAAACATCATTAGGGGCCGCTGTGGGTTAGCTCCTGTAGTGAGCTAAACACCACATAGCTTCTCGCTCACTTGCCCTGGCCCAGAATGGGAAGAGAATTGGAAGTGCAAAAGTGAGAAAACTCGAGTCAATATATTAATAAGTAAAAGTGAAAAAGACAGAAATCAAAAGAAAGAAAAACAAGTGATGTAAATGCAATCACTCACAAGCACCCAATGGATACTCAGCCAGTCACTGAGCATTGGCAACCCCTAAGAAACTCCCCTCTGGTTTTATTACTGAGAATAGACTAATCCTCGGTCAGTTTGCATCAACTGTCCCAGCTGTGTTGCCTCTCAGCCTCGTCTTCCTCAGCCCACTCACTGTGAGGGAAAGAGTGGGAAATTGAGTAAGGCTTGATGATGCATAAGCACTGGTCAGAAACATCTAAAACATTGGTATGTTGTCAACAGGCTTTTGGTCACAAACCCAAAACTTAGGGCCGCTATGAAGATAATTAACTCTATTCCTGTGTCGTGGTTTGACCCTGGATAAACGCCTGGTGTCCAGCAAAACTCCTTCAGGGCCTTTGC
>JAWWTY010000077.1:69877391-69891101 GCA_035222235.1 Margarornis squamiger | reverse complement strand
CTGCTCTATAGGATGGAGGGAAACTTCCAGAGCCTGCAACAGAAGCCAATCTTCCTCTTAGGAGAAAAAAAAAAAAACCCTAATCAGAGAAACCCACGACATTCTGTCAAAGCCAGTACAGGAGCTAAGCATGTTTGGTATCATTTGGAAGCTTTTTCAGACATCCAAATCCCTTCTGTTCTGCATGGAAAATGTGAAAAAAAAACCAAACCCAAACCAAACCTAATGCTTTTATATGCAAACACTATTTTAGAGAATAAAACACAGAATTTTTTTAAGACAGCTGACCAAAATGTAGCTAAATCTTTATTCACATAAATAGCCCATCAGATTTCAGGGGGCTTAGTGTAAGTTTGAGGTGAGGAAAGGATTGACTCAAGTCACTTTATTTTGGCTAATGGGTCTTTTTTTTCTTCCTTGGATCTGTACACAGACTACTACTTCTACCATTTCAGTTGAAGAATACATTTGGGTACTTCTGTGATGTCAGTCAGAAAGGAAAAGAATTGCCAGCTTGGTATGAGAACTAATAACTTCTCATCAGGCTTCTCATTAATTGGGCCCATTTTCAGTGTGAAAAGTAAATTAAATTTCTAGTTAATTATTTTCTAGTAATTTGCATAATGCATATATTAATTTTCAAAATCAAATTTCTTATTTTGTGCTGATTTTATTTCCTACTTTTTTTCCCTAAGAAATACAACAAATTTTGAGAAAAGCAGGAAATGGAAATGCACCTACTAAAGACAGCCTTCTTCCACATAAAACTGATGCTATTATCCAGAAATGCAAGAGGTAGACCAGTATATAAAAGATTGACTTAGATGTTATATTTTTGATCAAATCAAAATTATATTACATTTGCTAATTAACATTTTATTACATGCATTTGTTTCTTCTTAATTAGATAAGTGGAACTCCTTGTTTACAGTTATATAAATTTGCTTGGAGGGTAAACTGCAGCCAGTGTATAAACCTCTGTGCCATCTTTCAAGTCCTACTCTCCTGAAAGGATCACATTTTCCTCCTATTTCTCTATCTCATATATGCAAGAACCCTATAAAACCATTAAATTACCACATTTGAAGGGAAATGGATAGGCTCCAATTCCCCTTAAAATGGGTTCATTTGTTAACTTCTAAACTTTCCCTTAGTAATTTTCAAACATAATGTATAGTGCCAGTTTCTCTCACTTCAGGCTGTTGCTAATGTGTTCACTGCATAGCTGTTTAGAGTACTACAGACTTTGTTTAAATTACTATTTCTATTGTCTTTATTGCTTACACTTGCTATATCTTATATTGCAAAGGAATTTTGACTATCTAATCCTGACCCTGCAGGGTGAGAGAACAATTAGAATATACATTTTTATATCTATTTAGTTTTGCAGACTGTGTGCAAACACATACCTGAGTTGAATTTTAGCAAGGATAGATTTTAGAGAAATATAGAAACATGGGTTCAAATCTTGAAAGTTACATTAAATGTAACTGTCATTTAATATTGAATTCTTTCTTGGACCTGGCCAAGCAAGTTAACAAAGCTATTTCTTTCTGAAAATTGCCTACAATGATAAAGATTTTTTTTTTTTTTTTTTTTTTAACATTGAAAATTCATATTCAAATATTTTTCTGGCTTCATTTGGCTTAATATTTGAGCACCAAAATCTAAACAAGTTTTACTGTTTTGAGACTGAAATATAGACAAATATTACTATGTTTTACAAATAGTGTACAGAGGTTAAGATTTGTCTTGCCTACACTGTGTTATGTGAAAGCCAAGTGTTTAATTTCAATCAAATCTTTCCATTGTCTCCAAAACTAATGCAGACATTCCTGTGCCCTACAGACATTGAATATTCAAGTTGTCCTGTTTTAATTTCACTTCTGTTGAATTTGGAATACTCTAAGTCAGACTTAACCATTATGTTTACTGTTGATATAAATACATAGTTTTAGCAGAATCTAAATATATGCTGTAATATAAAATTTCCCCCAATGTATATAGAACTGCAAATAGAATACTGATCACTAGTACAGAAGTAAATATTAAGTACATCTGTTGGTTAACTAACATCTTATGCTAGGATAAAACATGGGAACGATGTTGTGAGTCACCAAATGTGGGGAGTTTTATAGGTTCTCCATTTGCCCAGCACTGAACTATACTGCAGCAAATATTCCGAAGTCTTGAGCAGTTAGAGGCCATGACATCTGGTGAAAACCCAAAATTATATTAGTGCTGTTCTTGAAAAAGTTCTGTAGCACAACTGACAGAAAGAAAACTATCAGATTAAAGACAGAATGATATAAACCCATAGTTATCATTTGGGGTATAAACCTTAAAGCTGTTTCCTTATCAACTTTCCAAATAATAAAAATAGAAAAAGCAGCACAATATTTGGAGCTTGTGAAAATAGAAATGGTAGCACAGACTGATATAAAAGTGAGATATAAGGTTCTTCATTTATGCCTTTTCAAGGATCTTTTTAATTCAAGAGAGCTTGTTTTCCACTACCTGTTGATTTTTATTCTAACTCCAAAGGATATCGTAGCTCAAAAATTATCAGATCACATGTACAAAACATCTGCCATTTTTGTGCTGGTGACCAGCATGTCTGTAAAATAAATTTTGCAGTTCAAGATTCTTCAGATTTCTATTTTTGTGGCCTTTCACAGCAAACTTTTATTTATCTTTAACTTTTCCACTGGTGTAGGCAGGAAAGACCACAGATTTATTATAAATATTTATTTGTTTTCTCTATCCCTGCAATTTAGTTTCTTCTATGCAACTTGTTGGGGAGGTTTATAGTATGCATAGAAATTCATGTTATAACAAAAAAAAAAAAAGATTCTTCAATGGGAGATACATGGACAAGGTAATTAGCACTATAATGGCACATATTTTTCTATTCTTGCTATCAATAACATTCTTCATCAGTTATATCTTCCTTAGAGATTTCAACATCTGAAACCTTTTTCTTTCTGAGGCAGGGCTCATAGGAACTATTAACCACTGCTAAGAATGTAGACAAACAAAAAAGCAGCCACAGTTTTGTGCTTAGTATTCTTTATGGGTTATACTGCTAATTGTAAGCTCTTCTGGGACCTAGAGCAATGAGATTCTGCTCCTGTTTAGATCCTTTGGCAATAATATAATATAAACAGAAATAATGTAGAGAAGACAAACAATGAAAATAATACTAGATTTTGCTAATGTTAAGCATTTTATCTAAACTTTAATATACTTCTATTTATTCAGAATATATATTTACTTAACTATACCCCAGTGAAACTACTGATTTCATTTAAATATTTTTTTCTGGTATGAAAGCAGGAAAAAAATGGCAAAAAGTGTTGAAAAGGATTGTTAAAATGGTATAAATGATTACTTTAAAGACTCCTGTTTCCATATGCTATAATTTATTTTTTTTGTACACAAAGTATCTGGAAATATATAAATTTTAAAATTAAATGGGGCATATGAACCTCTGCATAAGACAGAACAAGTTTTCTGAAGTTCATAACTTCCAGGTTATAGAAAGACATTTGATCTTGATGCAGTACCTTCAAATCATGAAACATTAATTAGTTACTTGTGCTGTTAAAAACATGTCTGTTATTTTCCTAGTCTCACCATGTTCAGTCTCTAGCTGTTGTGCCTCATTAAAGAGTCATCTGTTTTCAGAAATAAGTTCATGGGCTGGTACTTCAAGGCTTAGATTAAAACACCTCTTAACCCTCTCATGGGTAAACTATGCAAATAGAATTTGCCAAGTTTTTCATTAGAAGGCAATTTTTCTGTCTCTTATGTTACTCTGTTGCCAGTTATTCAGTCCCCTTTTTTATGACTGATGTCAAACCTGAAATAATTTAATCAGTGAATTGCTGGGTTTGTCACAGACATTTCCAGAGGAAGTAGCTCCTCTTTCATATGTGACTCTACTCTACATGGCTATCTATACATGGTATGCACCCATTAATCTGAAATGCAATACCATCAACTAATTTTGAAAGTCTTTGCATTGATGCTGTGTGATGCTGCTTTCCACCTTTACCTATAGGAGCTGAATTTTCTTCCTAGATACTGGAGCTCGCTTTTCGCAGTATTAAAAATTTATTATTATTCTAAAACTTTTTACTTAAACTGTAGATAAAAATAACATGAAGCCAAGAATAGATTCCTATGGAACTCTATTAACATTATCCTTGTTTCTCATTAAAATAACCACTGAGATCTGTCATTAAACTACTTTAAAAATGATTAATGAGGTTTCCACTGCTATTGTATGATGCTAATTTCATTCAGCCTGTTACGCAGAATTAAGTAAAATGCACCATAGAAGCCTACTATACCAAACAGTTACGTTTATATATCAACCTTGCAAAAACAATAAAAAACAATATTTGTCTGATTTTTCAAATATTTCCAGAAACCATGCTGAATGGTGTATTATCGTCCTCTAAGCCTCTGTCAGTTACATCAGTCTGGGAAATGGCCTAAGAAATATGTACAAGTGGACTACTTGTCTTTTTAAATATTAGTAAATGAGGGCCAACAAATGTTCACCTGAAGGAACCCAAATTGGTGACAGATGAGTTACTGACTGAGGTGTCCAACCTCTTGAAGGTAAGTAATTATGTCACCAATTTTTGAAACCATTTCAGGGCATATCCAAACAGGTTCCACCTACATAGTGCAGACCAGTGATGTTCACCTTTGTTTCTTAAGGAAAAACTGATAAGAATAAAAAATAAAACTAGTGTCTTCTTTAGCGACAGAACTCACAAATCTATGGAGTTCTTTGAAGGAAGTAATGAGCCTGTGCACAAAGGTTGGTCTGACATTCTTCGATTTCCAAAGGCAATCGACACAATCCCTTAGTAAAGACTCTTAAAGAAACAAAGCTGCCATGAGATAAGAGAACAAGTTCCCACATGGACAAATAACATATTAAAAGATAAGAAACAAAGCACTGAAATAAATGATTGGGGTTTGGGTTTTTTGCCCTTTTTTTTTTTTTTTTTTTTTTTTTTAAGTGAAGACAACAGGAGTATGCCCTGGAGCTTCTTTGCTCAATATCAAAGAAACAGTCAGATGATGAGGCTTGTTGGTACTAGCAGATACTGCAGAATGGTAAAGGGGAAGGCCAGTTGCATAGCCTCAGTGTTTAATATAGAATATAATATATTCTATATATTATATTCTATATATTCTATATAATATAGAATATAGAAACATGTAAGCCATGTGTATCAAAATATGCAATCTTCAATATGCTTGGGTGGACTCTATGCCATACATTAGCACTCAGGACTGATATTTTGGGTTTATGATAGATTGTTCTTCTAAAATGTCAGTTCATTGTTCATGAACAGTAGGAAAACAAAAGTGAGTTTTCAGAAATAAGAAATGAAAACAGTTCTTGTTTCTTGTCTGAGAGGTGGTGTGTGAACAGGCTAAAATAATAGATTTGAATCCAATCTCTTTCTGTTTTAGTAGATAGACATGATCTTCAGGTGAGATAAGGATGTTTCTGCATCACATTGCTTGCATACAAAATTTTGGTTGATCTTTCAGTGGGATAATGAAGCAGGAGTAACAGCTAGCAAAAGGACAGCATACAGATATGCATAAAAGTAAAATCAGTTCTATCTGGTACTAAGAAGAAACACCTGTAGCTAGAATACATAATGACTAAACAAATAAGAAATGGAATTTAAAAAAAAAAACAAAACAACAAAACGACCAAACAAAAAAACAAACATACAAAAAAAAAAGGCAAAAAACCACCAAAAAAAACAAAAAAAAAACACAAAAAAAAAAAAACCAAAAAACAAAAACCCAAAAAAAACCCCAGTGTGTTTTGGTATTTATGAGAAGACTTGAACAAGAAATGCAGTAGGGATAAAAGCAGAGAGACAAAATTATGAAACAAACAAAATGAAACTTTTATTTTTTATTTGGTCTATATGTGTCACTTCCTGCAATGGAAAAAATTGTAGATTTTTGCAAATAGCAAATAATGCACCAGATAATACACCATTAGGGATGCAATATTGCATATGTAGAAGACAGTTAAAGCATTCTAAGAGTAAAAATATGTATATTTTCTTATTCTAGAACATTTTCCATTGTATTCATTAACATCAGATAATTTCTTTCTCATGACATCAAGATTCCTGAATAAATAAAATAGTATCAGTTTACTAAATTCATCTCTTTCATGGACAACCTCCACAATTCTAATACAATTTGCTTTCCTATATATTTTCCTAGTTATCACAAATGATAGGGATAAATAAACACAATGATTGGCTGTGTTTTAGTTTAGTTAATGAAGACTTATAAATATTTATAAGATGAAAAATGCCTGTGTGAAAACCACATGCAACAAAAATGCTACATTGTAATTGTATTGTATGTCATTAACACCTACTGAAATTCCTGTATTGTCTATGTAAGCTCTGAGAAAACCTTTTGAGTATCTTCATTCCATACATAAATCTAAAAAAAATTCCCACAAAACCAACCAATCAAACCTTTCCAAATTATGATTTATTCTTTATAGAGGTCAATTTCATTTTTAGAACATGCAAATATTAAAATAAAAAATAAAATATTATATAATATTATATTAATATAATGATATAATAATGTAATAATACAATAACATAATAATATAATAATAAATAAAAGATAGTTCACCATATCAACATTTTACTGGATAAACCCTTATGAGTAGTTATGACCTGCTTTTGGGTAGGAACCATCCTGAGGATGCATAGTTTGGGGAACCCTTTTACGCTGTTCTCAATATTTTGACAACAAGCAAACGAAAAAGCCCCCTTGCTTTTGTTTGCTATAATATGCTACTCACTCAAATAAGGATGAAGCTGAAAAAATGAACTGTAAGTGTGCAAAGCACAACTCTTTGTCATATGGAATGAGAAGACTATGCTCCATCAAGGCTCGTGTGAGGCAAGTCTTAAAATATAAGAAAAAAATACCCTTTCATGATTCACTACTGCTCTAATATTCATGTTCTTTCTGTTCTTTATGTCATTAATATATCCTCTAGATCTGGAATTAAATTAGCAAACCTATGGTACGCTAATACTTTCTTCAATTCTTAGACAGTACAAGTTACTTAAATAATTACTATTCAGAAAATGTGTATTAGCAAAAGTGCAAGGTTTGACCTATTTTGAGTATAGGTAGTCACAAGGAGAAAGTTCAATAATGCAAGAATTTGGGAGTTGTAATTTTTTTATTGAAAAGTGTACTCTGCTTACCAACTCTGCCAACCTGTCATCTCTGTTTAAATTGTATTCACTCATGTAAAACCCTGTGATGATGGCAGCCCTCCCGTTTTCCATTAGTAAACTACTTTTTCACTTTTGCTTTAATCTCAATTAAAACTATTCTATTTATTTGCAGAGATCATTATATTCTTCTGATTTAATGTATAAAATAGACAACAAGATTTGAATCATCATCTTGTGTTGTAGTGTACAATGTTAACTTCACAGCTACCTATCAAGCCCAGAACTAGCAATCTGAACATTGAAGGATGACAAAGTATTTTTTTCACTAATGACATTTCCCATAATCATTCACCTTCAGATTAGTGGTACACCAATGTACTCTCTTGGGAGAAGGGTTTTGTTCCAGCTGGTAAGTTTAGTCCCATGCTAGCATTTATGTTTTTTCTTCCTTTTGAAGGGTGGGTGGGAGTGAATAACACTTTTGCCTAGAAAGAATGAGTCCTCTTGATTATTGCAGAATCTTTTTTTTTTTTCTCTGAAGTGAAAATCAGAACCTTGACTTACATTCATCCCACATTTTTCAAACTTTCTACTTACTCTTCCACTGTGTATTTAGGTACAGGGAATTAGTTCATGCCTTCTCTAGTCAAGCCAAGCAGTATTACTAATATGCACATTTTTTCCTTCAAGTAATGATTCAGTGTTAAAGTCCCTAATGAGAAAACTGTCTTAGCTGTACAGTTCCAGTATATTGTTTCTGCATTCATTCTATACCCTGTGTGTTACCAACAGTGGTCTTGATCCTCATAGGTAAAATGCCACTGAGGTTAATCACTGTTGTGTTCTCTGACAAAGTATACCTGGGACAGTGCTCCTGATCTGGCATGTCTTTTGTCTCTGTGCCTCCTCTGCAGACTACCAGGATAAAGCTTGATGCAGGCCATCTATAAAACTCATCTACTCTGCTAGCAGTTAATCTCTCATGGTCCTGATGGGAAGGATATGGACATGTCCCTGTTGCCCTTCTTTGCAAGGCCAGATAGGATAGCCTAGATCTGAGAGTAGAGACAAGTGCTCCTCTAATTAGCATCTGCTCTTACATGGCCCAAGGTGCAGATTGCACAAAAAGGGACTCACAAATAGTAGAGCAGATAAATTAAATGGACAGGCAGCAAATATAAATGCAAGCTGGTTTTCCTGTGTTCTCTGAAGGCACACTCAATACAACTTTTTGTGAATACATCCATGACTGGGATAAGACTGCTTTGCTTAAAGAATGTCGCAGATGCTTTTGGGACAGAAAATTGTGTTTCACAGGGGCAGCTGGTTTTCTTGTAACATACTATCAGTCAGTAGTTGACAAAACTACTCAAGTTTCTCTGTGCCAACAAGCCTGAGAACTGCTTTCAGTCACTCAACTTTAAGTTAAACAAAATTATGGTCTTTTTCCTAAGATTAATTAAAACACGAGGGTGGAAGGTAAAATGTACTCTGCAACCTAGGAGCCAGAGATCACAACCTAATATGTAATGGCTGCATTTAATGAGCAGTCTGAAAGTAGTTTAGTTATGAATAAACATAAGGGGGTTGGCTATGGTTCTAGATTTGTTTTCACCTCGCACACAGTGGAGGTCAGGAAACACTGAGTGATAGGTTTTCTCTTCAAGACGAGCACTGAAATTTAAGCTATTAAAAATACAAAGAGCTTTTTACCATTCTGTTACTGGATTATTGCAGTAAACACAGTTTACCCTCTGGAGCAGCTTGCACTATTGTAGATACCAGTAAGATATCTTTGCAACTGTTAATCTGTCCATAGGTATAATTTTGACTCACAGCATACATATAAGGAGAACACCCTTTTGTCATAAGAAATGTTACCTAATGTTTATATAAGATGTACATTATTCATATGAGAATTCTGTATATCTACAGGATATGGGTAGGAACATACTTTTCAGAAACTGAAGGAACAAAGGTCAAAAAATTGGGACCTTGCCTTATATTGTAAGGGAAAATGACATCTGACTGCTCTACTATGCAGAAGAATATCTCACAAATGACATTATTGCACCAGGTTCTCAGGTACTAGCGTAAGGTTCAAGAGACTGAGAGTCAGAAAAGTTTGTACTTTGTACCCTTCCTTAGTTGCTTTTCATGTTTCATTCAGAGTAAAATGACTTCTCAATTTTTCTTCCAATAAAAGCTTAGATGTGAAAGATGACTGTCTCTAAATTGAAAATTACTGTTCTTGCATTTTGGCTAAAAATAATAATTAAAAAATCCTGTTTCAGCAATTATTCATAGAAATTCTGGGTAGGTACTTAGTTTTTCTGTTCTATTCCTCCTTATTTGTATTTCTAATTGTGCTTTGCAGTTTCTATCATGAGAATAATTTTGTATGTCTTCTTTTGGTTTCTTGATAAACTATGGGAGATAAATATTGCACAAAATCCTCAATTTACATAGAAAAAATGAAAGAAATAATCCCAATAGCATTTCTGTGGAGTTTTTTATTTTAATGTAATAAATTAAAAAAATAAAATAATGCTTTCTATTAAAAAACACTTTTCTTCCAAAGATATCTAGTTTGCAGATAGGGCGGGTATTTTAATACACTAATTTTTGCTGGGATATGTTTATGGTAGTAACAGGACACACACACACACACACGACACACAAAACTAAGCATTCTATCATCCTATAAAAATTCTATGATTTTGTAAAAAAATTGTTTGCTATTGTGCCATATAAGGAGAAATACTTATATGCATAAAATATCCAGATTTACATTAGCTATGTCATTACTCAGCACAACAGTTTATGACAAGTTTCACATTGTGGATGCAAGCATGGAGAGAGGAAAAGGGGACTAGGTTATGCTTTTAGGTTTGGCCAACTAATAATATGACCAAGTGATAGGTATTTTCTTGATTATGTCATAGCTGGCCTGTGGATAAAATGGAGACATGATCAGCATTCACAGAAATTACTAGAAATCTGAAATACTTTATTCATAGCTTGGGCTCAGCAGATGCAAACAGGGAGTCTCCATCAAAAGTTTTTCTGGCCACAAAGCAGTCTGAAGTGATCAACAGCTACTTATCACCACACTCAAAATAAAAATTTCTTCCTAATACCTGAGCTAAATCTGTGCTCTTTTGGTTTGAAACCATTCCCTCTTGTCCTATCATTGCATGCTCTTGTAAAAAGTCCCCGTCTACTTTTCTTATAAGGCCCCATTTAGGTACTGGAAGGCTCTAAGGTCTCCCCAGAGCCTTGTCTTCTTCAGGCCAAACAACTCCAACTTCCTCAGCCTGTTCTTCAGTTATTACATTTCTTCCTTTCCTCCAATTTCAGTGACATCTTGAAGACAGTTTAACCTCATCAGGAAAGTTAACAACTGTATTTATGAATAACACCTCCTCCAGTAATGCAGGCTGAATACTTGACACATGCAGATAAGAGCACAGTTCTAACTTCAGAGGAAAGAAAGAACACTGAGCATCAGAACGAAAGATCTGTATTAAAACCAAGCTATTGAACGGCAGCAACAAAAATTCCGAGATGAGTGAAAACATTTTATGAAAAAATTAGTAAATTGAATTCTAAATTGTTCAATTAGTTTTTGAGAAACCCATTTCAATCAGCTTTTGGGAGAGTTATTCTAACCCATACAGACCCATTTATATAAACACAAATATCAGCGCACATATGTATTTCTTTTTTTCAAAAACAGAGAGACTTTTGCTGCATTTCATCCATATAACGAATAAGAAATTAGTTCCATAGTAAACCAGTAGGACCCTAGAGGATCTTTGAATTGTCACAGTTTAACTTGGATCTTTACCATCACAAAATTAACTCCCTAGAGTTTTCAAAAATCAAAGATCTTTTAAATAAACAGAAATAATTTTAGAGGCCATTGCATTTGTCGTATTAAATGGTCTATCAAAGAAGAAAGGTCTTCAATTTCTTTTCTTTACAGCTGTTAAGGACAGTAATTTTGTTTGTGTTTTGGTTTGGGTTTTTGTCCATCACAGTCAGATAAATTCTAGAAGGAGAGCTGCATATGAATTATTATTCATTCTTTTATATTTCAAATTTTTGTTTTCTGTATTTTTTTTTAAGGTCATCTTCATTATGTTATTTCTCCTAGGTGATAAATCTAAGGAACTTTGTTACCAAGCTGAGTTGCTTAATAGGAGAGAATTCAAAGCAGTATGCTAATACAGCTTTCTGAATTTTTTCGTCCCCAGCTAAAAGACAGTGTGTCCTCTACCATTTCACAGGAACTAGACAAACACTGGCACAGTTGCACAGCAAGGAAATAAAACATCTAAAGAGTTGTAGGCCACTGATTTTTATAGGATTCAAAAGGCAATTAAAATCCATAATTAAAATGCATGATGAGGGTCAGTCATATTATGGTCTTTCTCTCAGGTAATTATTTATCTCTCAGCTGTGGCCAATTTTGTCTACATCATCTTTACTCTCATTTATGACACATACTTCACAATCAAACCAATTTTATGGTCTGAAATAGGCAGGTCCTTCCCTATATTTACTTTGAAGAAAACTCCTATAGGAAAACTTAGTGCAGTACATTTAGATGCTGTTGATTTTGAATCAGAGCTGATCATTTCAAACCAAACATCACCCTGCCCCAGAAAGAAAAAAAAAACAAACCAACAACAACAAAAAAAAAAAAAAAAAAAAAAAAAAAACAAACCAAAAACCAACACAAAACAAAAAACACCAACCAACAAAATGCCCACTCAAATATATTTTTTTTTCCTAACTGCACTGTGCATAAGTCAGTCTGGCAGTTGGGCTAGGATTTATTCTTTCTGTCAAATATATCACTATAATTACCTGAGCATCACACAACCAATAAAGGACTGCAGCTTTGCCATACTTGTGCAAAAGACAGCAGTGCTAAGGAAACATCTCTTTGTGCTCTGATTTAGTTGACAATGTGGTATTCAGTCAAAATTTCAACTCGATAATCTTGGACATCTTTTTCAACCTTAATGATTCTGTGATTCTATGATTTTTTCCGTTGTGTGATGCAGAGCTCAATGCAATCTTTCAGGAAAGGTCAAAGTTATCTGCTGTTGGAAGCTCTCCTCCCAGCTCCAAGCCAAGCAGTTGAAGTGGCAGCTGCTGCCCCATTAATGGAAACTGGTTTATGTGCAGAGACTAAATGTACCCAGGAGAGACAGCCTATACCCACTGAGCCTTACTCTGAGGAGAAGTACCAGGCATTTTCCCTAACACAATCTGCTGTACCTCCACCTTGTGGTGGGTTGAGCTTGGCTGGATGCCAGGTACCCACCAAAAAGTTCTATCATTCCCACTTTCTCAGGTGGACGAGGGAGAGAAATGAGATGGAAAACAACTGTTGAGATAAGGCAGTTTACTAGAGAAAGAACAAAAGGCTATGTGTACACAAGGAAAATAAAAAGAAACAAAAAAATTACTCTCTACTTCCCATCACCAAGTGATGTCCATCTACTTTCCAGGAAGCCGGGCTTCAGGATGCGTAGCTGTTCTCCAGAAGGCAAACACTGTAAATAACAAATACCCACACACCGCCACCCCGCCCTCGCCAACCCTCCCCCTTACTCCTCCTTTTCTTAGGTCTTTTATCTGATCTACATCATATGGTATGGAATATTTCTTTTGCCAGTTTGGGTCAGCTGTCCTGGTTGCATGCCCTCTCAAGATTTTGCCCACCCCCAGCCTATTGATGAAGGGTTGACTGTTGGAAAAAAGCACCGATGCTGTGCCAGCATTGCTCAGCAGTAGCCAAAACACTGGTGTGCTGTCAAGACTTTTCTAGCTACCAATGCAAAGCACAGAACTGTGAGGGCTGCTATGGGGAAATGAACTCACTCTCAGCCAGACCTAATACACACCTGATCACAAAAGGTTCAGTTTACAATATCTGATGCTTCTATTATAATTTAAATTGTCACATTAAGAAACAGAAACCATCTCTTGTCTACTTTGAAAAGAGGGGGTGGACGAGATGACCACTAGAGGTCCTTTCCAATAGAAATTTTTCTGTATATCTGTGAGCTGGGAAAAACAGCCTTGCATGTAACAAAGAGAATAAAACCAAGTATCCAATACATGCAACACACGTTAGATAGTAAATAGGAGTCTAAGGTGGAACTGCATACCCATAAATAAAGAGTAAGGTCTACAACTTACTAGTAAACTTACATAAATAAGCTTACATGAAATCTAGACCGAGGAAGAAGGAAATTTCAACATTTTACTTCCCCAGTGAAGAATTTTAGTAAAGAAAAAAAAAATAAAAATGCAGCTTTCAATTTTCCAGTTGTCAACATGTCAACACCTGAGAAGGTCACAAATTCTACACAGCAAGTGTCAGCACAATATATACCTACTACATCTCAGATGGCATCCAGTA
>JAWWTY010000077.1:69842825-69877291 GCA_035222235.1 Margarornis squamiger | reverse complement strand
ACCTGAGAAGGTCACAAATTCTACACAGCAAGTGTCAGCACAATATATACCTACTACATCTCAGATGGCATCCAGTAAAATTTTAAATTTTAAAAAAGTAAAAATAAAAAATAAGAAGTCATCATGACCAGATAATTCCTTTGGAGGAAATGAGTAGATGTGTACAATTTTCCAGATTGCTTCTATGCCTCCTCTATTTTGTAACATTCTTTTATGATATTTCAAAAAGCATTGTAAATCCATATATCTGATTATACTGTTATACCACATTTGAGCCAATATTGCAGAACAAGCTATTGCATAAAAGAACATTGCAAAATATTCTTTTTATGTGCAGATTATGTCACTTTCTGATATGACATGCCATGCCTTTTGGCTTCTTTTCTCCAATCAGTACAGACCAATATTAATCTCTCTCTCCAGCAGGCTGGTTTTCAACTGAGCTAGCCATCTTTTCATCTTTCACATTATTATTTTTTGCAGCTTGATTTTTTTTTTTTTTTCAGAACTTTGAAATTCACCATTGTTTGTAATTAGTCTTAGATGAGTTTTCTTTTTCCTATTTTTTTTTTTAAAAAAAAGCTTTCTGATCTTGAGTAGTTTCATGAATATTTTTTCAACTTTAGTAGATGAAAGTCAAGTGTTATTACCTACCCCCTTCCTAAAAAAGGAAAAAAGGCTCTTGTGCCTCCCTGACTCTCTGTGTACAATGTTTAATTTGAATTCTGTTGTAGTAGTATGAAAACAATTCAAAAATGAGGCAGAAATGACCTTACCAGCACTCCAAGTTGTTATTCATTCAGGCCTTCTAATATTGGCTTATTAAAGATTAGTAGGCACATTGTGTGTAAAGCAGTCAGAGATCTTTTCTCATCATGTACAGGATAATGTTCTTGCTTACCCTACTTACAAATTTAACTTGGAAATAAAAGTGATGACAAAAATGTCACTTTAACTAATACACTCCATGAGAATATCTTTAGTGTATAAATGGATAACTATTCAGAATTTCTTACACAATGAATAAAACTCAAAAGCTCCAGTACCTTCTGACATACAGAGCTGGTAGAAAATAAATTTTCATTGTGATGTTGAAGGATTTAGAAATATATCCTATCACTGTTGAAAGATTTTTTCAAGTAAATAATATTAATATTTTACTTATCTATTTATATATAATTCTTTAATTTATCCTACCCTCTCTCTGAAAAAGGAAACAAAAAAAAACACAAAAAAACCCACAAAAAACAACCTCCCCAAAAAAACCCCAAGAACCAACCACAAAAAAACCCAAAAACCAAAAAAAAACCAAAGCAAAGCAAAACGAAAAAACAAACAGAAGTACCTTGCCTGAATGAGTGTGTATATATATATATATATATTTAACGTTTCAGAATTGGGGTCTTGTTCTGAGACAATGATATTGATAATGATAAACTGTGTTATGATTTGACTAATGGGAATGAAAGAGTGGGATCTTAGCTTAAAAGAAATGCAATATGTAAAGAGTAGAAATACTGTTTCTAAAATACCATACAAACTTGGGAAAGAGAAGAACAAGAAAACGCATAAAAGTAAAAAAAAATTCAACATTGTGACATTGCTCAACTGATCAAAATGGCAGATATAGGGAGAAGGCTAGGGGTGGGATGAAGGCGAGAGACAGAATGAACTTCTGGAGCAACTATTTGTTCACTTGGAGTCTCAAGAGTTTCTCTGGGGTTTTTTCTCCACCAGTTCTAAAACCTTTCCATTTTGATTTGCTTGGCCCCTGTTTCAGAAAGGAGTAAGGACCGTAGCTACTACCAAAACTAATGAACACAACATACATAAAAAATTACTTCAGCTTCAAAGGAGAAATATTTTGCAATGTTAAGATATTTACAAATATCCTAAAGTGTAAAAATCTGCCCCAGTTTTAGAATATGAAAGGTACCAGAACAATTCATGACAGTTGAACAATGAACTAAAACTTACAATGTTCTCATCTGTATTTTGTGTTTGCATATTTAAATTTACTCCATTTGTAAATATTACAACCATGGAAGGCTCGTACCACAAAAATAATGGGGTCCGCATTCACCAAGAGTTGCATCTGTAGAGATATCTTATCTCCCTCACATACTATGCAAGGATGAAACCCAGGTTCACAAAATACCAACAAAAAGTAAATACCACCAGCAGAAGTATAATGTATGTGCTTGAGGATATGCCCCACCAACTAGAAAGTGTTAGTGAAAGTGATCAGAGCGCATACATAATTTTAAGTATGTTGAAAGTCTAGTTGTTTCATTTGAAGACAGGCAGGTGTTTAATCATCTCTGCAAAAACAATGTGATAGCCTGGAGTTGAAAATCCAGAAGGATTCTTTGCCTTTGATAAAGCACAAGGTCATTCAAATAGCCAAAATTATTTTTCTTGCTTCAAATTAATATTATTTCTGCAGGTTCGACAATGGTTCGCACAATTTCTGCTCTGCAAGACTGCAATAGCAGATATGGAAATATACTTCAACAGTTTTGTATTCTGACTACTAGTCACTCCGTGAATTCATTATATACAAACAAGAACAGAAATATATCTGGTTGCTCGAGTCACTGTGAACTGCATGTCAGAAATTTATGTGATGTAATGTATTTTTCTATTACATATTACATCCCAAGAGGATGCTTAGGTTAATAGATGTGTTCCTTTTAAAACAGACTCAGTTTGTAAGCCAGAACTTTAAATAACACTGTCTTTTTCATGTCACCTTTTAACACTTACATCATTTCCCACTGAGCTGTCTTTTCCATTCCTCTTATCACCTTAGCAAATGCAAATGAAGTAATTATCTAGTTAAATTCTGAACAGGCATTATTCATTTGAGAAATCTTTACTTTGTAGTGCTAAGGAAGCATTTTTCCCCCCACCTTTGGCACTTTACAATAAACTCATTCTGATCTAAATTGATTGCTCTGGGATTATCTTGGAGTCATTAAAATAATGCTGTATTGACTTTCACTAATGTCTTTAATTAGCAATTTAAAATTCCAACATTTTGAATTAAACATGCACAGGTATAGCTTATTTTATCTGTATATAATTTTGATATGACTGATTAAAATCTTACTTTGAATGTTACATAATTGGTCTCAGAACTTGTTTTGCTGGAGTAGAGGTGTTGCAGCAAGGAAGGGAGCACCCCATAGATGTTGAAATAGGAAAACAAACTCAGTGTAGAGCAATAAGTGGCGAGTCATCCAAGAGGGACTTACCTACAAAAACGTTGTAAATTACAACTCCAAACAATTCATTAAACTCTCTATGTTACCCCACATGTCTCAGGTTAATTTTTCATCCAGTTTGTAAATATATACATAGCAACTGAAGGCAATATTCTTTTCGTATGCAACCAGTTAGAAAATCTGATCTTGTATAACTTGACATGAAGATCTCCTTTGGCTACAGTTAGTAGTGAAATTGGGGTTGTGATTTCAGATTTTTAGATTGATGTAGGAAATATTTTTATGGTTAGAATCTTTTTTCTTTTTTTCTTTTAACTTAGCAGACAAGAGCAATCCTAGAATCTTTTATGAGGGCTTTCTCACAATCTTAAATTTACAGAGAGGTTTAACCCTATCAGACAGATTTTCTCCTCCATATCTACTTCTATACCACTTTAATTAATTAATCTTTTTGTAAGAATGTAAAGTATGCCACAAATAGGTCACATTATTCTGTGATTTCTTCACATCCTTGGCAACAGTCACATTTCATGGGTTCTTCTACTTACTCTGAAGATAAAAATGTTCTAATTTCTTTGTGGACCTCAAAAGTGGTCTAGACGTGATCCTGGGCAACTGGGTCTGGGTGACCCTGTTTGAGCAGGGGAGTTGAAACAGGTTATCTCCAGAAGTCCCTTCCAACCTCAGCCTTTCTGTGAAGATTTGAAGGTGACTGGGTTGCTGGTAGATATAATTAATATAGTTTTAGCTACTGTTATTTTGTTTGTTTGTTTGCTACAGGAATTTATCATGTGTTAACAATGGAGTAACTAACAAGATTATAGCACCGTTTTATAGAGCTTTTCTTTGAGGAAGTGTTTTGACCATGTGACAACAAATAGTAGTCTCCTGCTTTCTCAGGACATGAGGGTGTCCTAAGGTCACCAGGGTTTTTAGACTGTGGTGTGATGGGTAAAGCCAAAAGAGCACTGAGAATGCAAGATATTGTAGTTCAGTGTAGTTCTGAAGGGTTGTTGGAGTTGTGTCTATTGGTGTTAATGCAAATTCATTTAAAATGTTCTGACTCAAAAGCTGTGTTGGCAACTTTGAATCATTATTTATAATATTATGATCATGGAAATCAACTGTTTTTTAAAAAAGTGCAACTACTGCCATGAGAAGAATGAAAAATCTAGGGATTTTTCATTGGAATATTGTTATTGTTAAATGTCAAGAAAATTAGTGAGTAAGATCCATTGAATGAGAAAACACATCTCTACTTCCACTTTTAGACTGTAATTAATGGCTTCAATATTTGCTAATGGTCTCTTTACACATATATATATAAACACACATATATATATACAAAAAGTGACTTGTAAGTAGACTTATTTGAGTAGTTAAAGATCCAGTACCATGAATTATTTTATCAAGATGCAAATTTTCAAGTTAATGTTTTATTGCGGTGCCTTTTTTTTTCCCCCACACCAACGGTATATCAAATAGGTTAGTTTAGTGTTCTGAACTAATCAACTGGTGAACTCTAACCTGTGTTGGAAATAATTTGTAAGTGCTACTGCACTTTGGATTAAAATAGGGATAAAGATGTATATCTGTTAATCATAGGAATTTATATAATCTATCTGTATGCATTTGTGTAGTTCAAGAGCTTGACAGATGTTGACTTTGAAGATGAAATGCACCTACAATGTGGGAGAGCAAGTATATTATACTTAAAGTTTCAATGACTAATGCTTCTCAACTGCCTCATTAATGGGTTTTCATGACCTTCTTATAGACTGTGATCTGTACATGGAGAATCAACAGGTTAATGAAAAACAGTTTAACAACAATGTTAGCAAATGTTCTCAATTTCTTCCAAAGAAAACTAGATGGAGTCTGTTCTTAAGATTATTGATAATACTCTTTATTGTTTTTATTAACAAAATGGCAAAGAATACTAACTCTGGATCAATAATTCAGTAGATAGCTACTGCAGACTTATGCCATGACCATCAAACAGAATCAATGATGCCTTCAAGACTTCAGCTGAATTAATAAAATAGGGAATTGCCAGAACTGTATATTGTTGTTATTATTATTATTAAAATGAATAAGAGTTCTGAGCACCTAAATCCATTGGATAACTGTATTTTATTGCTGTCCATCTTTGACAGTTATCGTAGACATCCTTTTGTTGTAGGTAGTTAAGAATATTTACATTTCTTAAAATTATTGCCATAACTTGAAATTAAATAAGTGTTTTTGACTCCAAGTCCAGGATTCGTAACATTTTTATTGTATTTTCTAATACATCCTTTGTTTTTTCATAGAAGTGAAAGGATGACTCAACCTCAACCATGATATTTCAAATAGTCTCTCTAGCAGCCCAGAAGCCTGTTCCATTTTCCCTTATCCACTCACTCTAATTTCTAAGGGAATGATTACTTATTTATCCTGAGATTCTCAACACTGATTGCTAGCAGTGGGAATTGATCAATACCAATATTCATGAGGAGTTTGATAGTTTTATAGCTATGTTTTTAATGTAAAGGTAAGGTCAATTTATTGAATGTAAAAACTAACCAACCAGAAATTGGATTTTGGAAACTAACACCACATGAAAAGATTGTTTTATGAATAATCTGTTGTGCTCATTTAAAGGTAAACTGGCAGGAGAAATGAACTCAACTCAAAAAGAGATTACAAGTCAGAGTTACAATTTAATAAAAGGATTACAATAAATACAATTATACATGGGAAAAAAATGGTTGTAACCCACAAAACCAGATGTTTTTTGCACCAGGTTTGCACCCTGGGGCACAAACAGAATGGAGTTCGTTAGGCCCTGTGCTGAGCTGTGCTGACCACCATGTGGTCCCCCAAGTACAAAGTAAAAGGAAAATATGTTGGTGAAAATGATGGTTGCAGTCTGATCGAGAGCGGCAGTCAAAGTCCTGTTGAGGTTCTGGTCCCCCTCCAGATCTGAAAAGTGGTACTAGAAGTCCCCAGAGCCCAAGATTATAGACACTCAGGTTCAGGTGGGAATGCCCAGTACCTCCTGCAGGGTGAGGAGTTCCACAATGGATGACTTACTCTGTGAGTCATGGGATGCTCCTTGATGGCCCATTAGCAGACATGACCCCTCTAGCTGGGTGTGAAGGTCCTAATGCCTCCCCGAAGGGGAGTTGTCATGGCTGAATCATTGGTGTGAAGACAGGAACACCCTCCTGTCCCACAGGGTTCTTTGACACCCAGCTTGTAGCCTGAGGTGTCAGGTGTGCCCTGGGCAGCTGCTGCAAATGATCCATTATTAAGAGTTCATGTGAAATGACATAGGGGTGTAGAATACACAGTTTTAGTTACAGTGATAAGCTGGTCCCAGCTGCTGTAACTAGGACATCTGTATTCCATGCAGTCATCTTAAAAGTATAAATATATGAATATGTATTAATGGACTCTATTTTCAAAGATAAATTTAGTTGATAGTCAGATTTTGATGTCTACATCGCATTGTACATTTTTTATTCCTTGCATATCTGACAATAAGAAACTCTGCAATCTCCCTCAGAGATAACAGACAGAACTGTCCACTCTCTGAGCTCAGAAAAAAACCTGGCATTGCTCAGTCATTTGCTCATTGGAGTGCAACAGAAGGAATTAGAAACACTACAACATCAGCCCAAAAGTCTTAATTAAAAAGGAAAAAAAACAAAAGAAACCCCCAAAACACCCACAACAAACCTCTAAACATCCGGAACTCAATATTTCACGTGTATTCCTTAAAGGTTTGGTTACCTGCAAAAGAAGGAAGTTTATTTCTCTGATCCACCAGAGAGGGGTTCTTTCCTCCTCCCTACAAAATCTTCAATTTCAGGAAATCATGTCCATTTCCAGAAAGCACTGTCTCTTGTTTATGAAACACAGCTCTGTGAGAATGCAGTTTGCTGACGTGTTAGAATCAGTCTGCAAAATACGTTTCCAAAGGTGATTTTTGCAAGAACGGTATCTAATCATAATCAGTCACCATCTAGTCTCAATGAATCACTGGATGTCACCAAGAATATGGAAGCAGTGAATATAAAAATATGTGGTCTCAGTGGCATCTCTGAATGATGATCTTACAGTTTATTATTGCTCTTCGAACTCTCATTTCTCCACAACTCCTACCAATTACTTTTCCCTTTTAACTAATTTTTAGAGTTTTAAAAAAATGTAAATATAGCAGCAATTTTAAATCTAGAATTAAACTATACTGATACTTACATGATTAAATTAATAAAGCATATATTTGAGCATTTCTTTGGTTTCCAATTACACAAAAGAAGCAGGAGCACTTATCATCTTGACTGCATTTCTATACTTTTTTCTTCCACGAATCTGGATTACTGGAAATAGTAGTTGAAAAATCTGTCAAAAATCATCTCTGCACTCCTGGCCAATCTCTGTTTTCAGTTCCTCAGCATTCTATAGTCCTCAGTGCTTCTGAGGAATGCTCATGAGGTAAATGACCAAGTGCTACTGTGGCATTAAGACAGAAAAATATTTGGTTTAAGAAGACAAAAACAAACAAGAATGTTCTGGGCATGTGTGTGATTACCGCAAGTCAGTTTCTATGTGTTTTTACCTTTGTTAAGGTAATAACGATACTGAAGATGAAAAATCTTGAGTGCATTTCACATTTATCTTTTTACCTTGAGTTATTTGCTTTCACTTCCTTGCTGATCTGAGGTGGTTTTATCATAAAAAGGAATTATTGTTTTCATAGACAAGTAGATTCTATGAGATCCATTACAGGGCTTTGTTGTTGATACAGGGTGTATAGAAAATAAGGATATAGCATGTTATATTAAAATATGATTTCTCTCTCTTTCTCCCTTATTTTTTTTATCAAGAAGGAAATTTAATAGTTTACCCATCAGAATGATTTGCTGGCAGTTCAGAATGAATTCTACACACAGCTTGTCAAAGAATCATTTTGGTTGGTTATGGTTCATCCATATAAATTGAAGACTTCAAAGATTTTTCTCACTTTGACCTGCATTTCAAAATCCCTGCAGGAAACTGCATCATACAAAAAAAGCGGAGTGATCAGAGTGAATAATCTCAAACCATACAGAAAGGCTCAGAACTACTGTCTCATTCCTATTTGCTTATCTCTACCTGCTAGCTTGTGGGCCCCTTACTCCAGAAGAAGCACTTTTCTGACAGTTTTAATGTAATTTATAGGCCTTAAATTCCTTCAAACTAAAACTTAAGATCAAATTGATGTTGTGTGTGTGCTGCCTCGATCAGAATCTCTGCAGTAGAAATAGACCTCCTATGAGGCAGACTTGTACCTACAGGTGTGCGTGTGCCTCTGTTTGCCATGGCTGGGAAGAAGGAGCTGGTTAATGCAAAAAGGGACAGCTCAGTAGACATCTGTGAGTCTGCTTTATATGAGACAATTCCAGTGTGGAAAGTAGATTACAGAAAGAGTTTTTCAAGCTGTCCATATAGAACTGGTAATATTTGAAATATGTGTTTTAAAAAGGTCCCTTGGAAACTCCTAATTTGACTAAAGATTTTTCAAGAACCATTTTCACCCAAATTCTTTTGTAAAATTACTGGAACAGCATCTGTGCAATAACACTTGGAATTATAAGGGTAAAAAGTAAAATGCTTCCATTAGCTTGTAAAGATATTTTGTGTAACATAAAAAATCCTAAATTTGGCTTTCATTCCCATTCAACATGAAAGTAAAATTTAAGACATCACAGTTTTTCATGGGATGGAATTTATTTTTTCCTAGTGTTTATTTATTATACTTCTACCTGGCTAAAATCTTATTTTTCTGAACATTAAATGAAAAGGATTATATGCAAAAGATTAGTTCTACTAAAATCTCCCCAAAACTTTGTGAAAAACATGCTACTAAAATTATTAATTATTAAGGTAAATATAAACGCCATTTAAGACACTGTTGGATTTTGTCCCTTAGCAGTACACATTGGTAGCCTGTCTAGTACTGGTTCAGTCCTCATGCAGAAAATTAAGCAGAAAGTTTTCTTTTATTACATCTTCTAAATAATAGAACTTCTGGTCTATATTTCAGGGCTTAATTTTAAGTCAAACTCTTGTTCTAATTATTTCAGCAGGTGTATTTTTATAAGCAGTGAATGAAAAACTTACTCAGAGAAAAGTAATATTCTACAGAAAGTCTCACCTGAACATTTTCATAGCAGCTTATTCATTTCCATACAATACAAAGTAGTTCCAGTATCAATGGGCTTCATTTGAAGCACTGCTTCTCTAAACTTATTGTAATTTCTCTACTACTTATTGTTACATGCATCACACTTTCATTAGTACAGAACTGGTAGTATAGAATTTGGGATCCATACTCTTCAGTGAAAAAATTGTGATTTTGATTGACAGAGTTTTAATGAAATAGCTTTGAAAAATATCATGTTCAGTCACCTGTCAACATTTTTATGAGTCTTTAACTTACTAATAAAGATCAGTGTAACTCACTAAGAGTATGTGTTACAAAGGGGGAAAACTGCCATTCTGAGTACTTGCTTTGAAATAAATTTTGTTTCTTTGAAAATATCAAGAAAAACCCTGCCACCATCCAAAGCACTCCTAAGCAATATTTGAACTATTCCATTTTAATTTTTAGGAAGAGGAATTTAATTTTTTTCCGACAAAAATTATGGTTAGACGGCCAGTTTGTCTGTCTAAACTGGTTTGTTTAATCACCACAGTATTTAATAATATAACAAAAATAATTGGCAAATAACCATGGTCCAGGTTAAATGTATAGACCTTTTTTTTCTCCTGCTCAGAAAGAGCAGTTCTGTTGGAGGCTAGGGCAAGGAGCAGGAGGAAATGTTTTGCTTCATTTGTTTCTGTTCTTTTTCTATTTATTTTTGCTTCTTATCTGCTTTGATGGAAGAAAGGAACACTGGTAAGGCAGATACAAGTGGGTGAGTGGTTTGAAGGTCATTCCTGTGGTGTTGGAAAAGTGCATTGAAATCATACATTGGTGTTTTCAAAAAAGGGTCTTATTGAATTTGTTTAATAAGCTCTAGAAAGGCACTGCATAGCTCGATCTCTTCCTGCCCACTGAGATTTCTTTTTCCCAGCTGTCAAGTTCTTCTTCCTGAGTTGTATAATATTTATTGTCCCAAAGGGCTACAACTGTCTTATTGGTTCGAAGACTTCTGTGTTATCTGTAGCCAGAGCCTGAACCATTAATTGAAATCTTTTTAGGGCACCACAAAAAATACATGGTTAGAAACAACAAAGTCACAATGACATCAGCTTTGAGGCTGCTAACTTTGACAAATCAAATGATTAAAATTATTTCTTCTGAAATTTTAACTTTCCCTCCTGTGTGTATGAAAATAAATGTCTTCTACTGTGAATAAATCCTATTTGTATGACTCAAGTTGCTCTCAAAATCAGTAGCATGACTGTATGTGCAGATGTAAAAGTTGATAACTCCTGCCACCTTACTCTGTGGTTGCCTTGAAAGAACAAGTATACTCCTCAAATAAACTGTGTGTTTTAAAGGTTATTTTAAAATATTATTATTTTAATCTAAATAGATTTGTTTTCCACAAGAAGCAAGCAAAATCCTCATTTTCTTTTTTTTGAGACTGAATTACAGTTTTTTGGTTTTGTTTTTTTGGTTTTTTGGGTTTTTTTTAACTACTTAAAAATTACTATTAACATAAGTGAAAATGGATTGTTCAGCTAAAGTTTACACAGTTGTGCCAGGGACGAATTTGTCAATATTTTGAATTTTGTAGTTCTATACAACTGGAAACCTGTATATCAGGTTCTATCAAGAATTGGTCATAGTTGTCATAGTACAACTACATGAAAATCAATGGACTGTAAATAAAACTATTTACTATCTTATAACTGTTAAAAGTGAAGATGAAAAATAATTTATAGAAGCACAAAACCACAAAACCAAGTATGCTGTATGCTTTCTCTCTTTTTCTTTCCCTCTCTCTTTCTCTTTCATTCTTTCCCCCCTTCCTGTTTCCTTTGTAAAAAGCCTGGTAATTATTCAAGATAGTGAGTAATCACAAGAATCTTGAGAAAATTCAAGTTTTCTGCCAAGGGAGCAGATTTTTGTTCTGTGTTTATATAGCATCTTCTATAATCCTTAGGTCGTGATGAGGACTGCCAAATACCAGTAAGATACAACTGATGCCTAAAGGTTTGGCATGTATTTTGTAGATTTTTAGAGTTTTAGAAGTATAGGTTTTCTTGCTCACATATTAAGTGGTGTTAGAAGTTACTAAAGTGATTCTCTCACACATTCACAGTCTTTCTGAAGGTCATGATGTTTTTCAGAGACACCTGCAAGATAACTTGAAGTCAAAACAATAGAAGAGCCCAGAAACACTTGGAGGTGTCCAGGGGGCATAGCCCGGGACCCCGATGGGTGGACCACCAAGAGAATGGGAAGTTATAATTGGTTATAGAAATCTAATATGTTAATTGTTAGAAAAAGTATAAAAACTGTAACCTTTGGAAGGGCGGGGTTCTTTGGGGATTTTTGGATGCAGAGATCCTTGTTGAAACAACGCATGTTTTGTAGGCCCAGAGGAGGCCCAAAGCCTTCGAACTCCCAATAAAGGTATTGTCTATCTTTCCCCATTAATGTTTTCTCTGAGTGCCTATCTTCCAGGATTTTATGTATCATAACCAAAAGAGTCATTCCATCTGAGCAGAAGTTACGAAGCTTAATTCCTTAAATATTCATGTCCTGTAGCCAGATTCACTGTTGTGTATACTGGAGTCAACTTATATTGTAAATTTCCATGTGGTTTGGGCATTTATGATAGCTTTCTCCTATGCTGGTCTCTAAGGTTTAAAAATACTTGAGCTCATATTTCTTCCCTTCACTGAAGGCTTTAACAAAGTCTTTCTCTATACAGTTTCCTACTTTTATGATGCTTACCTGATCTTCACATTCCTTGCACAGAAAAACAGAACATTTTTAAGTAAGAAAGAATATGCATCTAGATCCTACTTCACTGTAATATAACCAAGCCTGGACATTAAAAAATAAACAAGAAGTAAACAACCTTGAAGAAAAGCAAGCCTATCCTTTTGCTAACAGGATTTCCTATCATGAGCTTCCCTGGATCCTGTACTGTCAAAAAGTGGATCCTGAAAGGCATGGTCCTAGAGGGAATATTGTGTGACAGACATATTGGTTTCTTCCCCTGGCTGGCCTTTGTTCACCCCTGACAATTCCGTTTGACTTTGCTACCAGTTGCTCCCTTCAGGGACTATACAAAACTCCCTCTATGCTCACAATCTATTCACATTAATGTTCAGTTTTCCTATCACAGTGAGGCAGTGTTGATTACTGAAATTTTTATGCCTTGTATTTTCTCCCTGTTTCACAGGTTATGAACTCAGGCTTAAGGAGACTTAAACCTAACAGAGTTATTCCACTGGGAATTTGGTGTATGGATATTTTTGAGATTCTGGGGTTATGTGTCTAATTTAAGCCACTTCCTAGTAAATTATCCTGTCTATCATTAAGGAGGCTTTAAGCAAGTAGCAGGGAAGATTGTGTTGTCAATTTACTTTGTCAGTACAGTCTATTTAGAAAATAGAATGACAAACTACATCTAACACTTGCTTGTCTCTCCTTTATTTCTCTCCTCTACCCCTCTGCTATTATTCCCCTTAGTCTGGGCAGTCATTCAGTCTGTGCTTCTTCCCTTCTTTTGTACACTATGTCATCTATAGTCTGTAATTGTTTATCCTGACGTTACATACACCACAAGCTTTTACACACAGTGAAATGGTTGGTTTGGGTATAAAAGGAACTGTAAAAAGAAGTGTAAAAGCTTGTGATGTGTGACAGTAGAGCGAGTGAAATGCATATGGATTTTATGTCTCTAAGTGCTTATGAAAGAAGGACAGCATCTGACTCATTTCTAAAAATGAATTGGAAGAAACTATTATTGTAAGCGTGCAATTTTGACAATTCAGAGTAAACTCAGAAAAAAATTCAAACCTCACTAATGTAACTGATGCATTTTTGGAATGGTATGAATGAGGATGAAGGCAAAAGTTGGCCTGTAGCACTGAAGGATTTGATATTTCCATGAAGATTCTTCATTGATATGAAAATTTTGATACAAAGCCTTGTACCAAAGATCACCAAAATTCAGTAAAACCTTCCAATGAAAGCCAATAACAACTAGTTTCAAGTCAAACTAGTTGCTCATAACCTGTGAGAAAGACAGAAGAAATCTTGAAGCCACATGAGGGCAGGACTCCCAGCTGCCACAGGAGCCTGTTCCTCAGGATGGGGGCTAAGAGGGTCACGCCAGGCCATGTCCCACTGGAGGCTGCTCCAGCTGCTGCAGGCTTTCTGCAAGTGACGTAACCCCTTCCCACAGCCGTGCTGCTGCCCCCTCCCCTCTGCTGCTGCCTTCCTTGCAGAGGTGGGAGCCAGCTAACCCCTGCTGCTGCACTCGAGGAGGAAGGCCAGTGGCCACCATGGCAAGTATGCTGGTGGCCATTGGCACTTCTGAGCCCTTACAGGTCTCTTGTTCAGCAGCAGCACAGAGGGGACAGAGTGCCTCCTTGTCACAGGGACCTTTGCAGTTGCAGAGCAGGGGAAGCATACCCTCCCCATCCAAGTGTGGCAGTATGTGCACTCTGGCTCAGCAACAGGCTGCCTGAGTCCTACCCAGTCATGCTTGCAGAGAAATTGCATTTTATCGTTTCTCCTGTATAAAACAAAGATTCCCTTTGCAAACTCATAGATGTCTCAGGTGATCCACTGAGAGTCTTTTCCTATCACTCTCACTAAATCCATTGTTACATCATCTATCAGGATTGGTAACAAAAATCAAGTGTTTATCCACACAGAATTGAGAAGTTGCCGGTTTTTACATAAAGTGTCTGTGCTCCTTTTCTTGGCTGACATATTTTCCAATGCTTTTGGAGGTATGCTGTTGATACTTTTGGGCTTTCTTTGCACAACTCTGCAAGTAAAAAAAATTCTTTTGTGTCTCAGTCCTCCCCTTTCTTGCCCCCTCTCCCCACCATAACTAAATATGCTCATTTAGTCCTTCCTTTGAGTCCGGATGCTGGTATTACTGTGAGACTTCTGAACATATTGTAAGAGTTGGCAATGTACAACACAGCAACGTTTTAGACACATTAAGGATGACATGTCCAAGAAACTATTCAGTCAACAAAAAAACTCTCATAGGGAACTCAGATAGGTTTTTTCGTATTTATACAAAGTGCATTGAGGAGTATAGATCTTTACTAATTGTTCAGCCTTAGGTATTCATAAACCAGCTGTTGAATAGTGATTGAGACTTTTTATTAATACAAGAACCATGCTCTGTACATACCTGTTCGAGGAACTCCTTTTGTTCTTCCCCTTTTCTTAAAAGAAAGAAGGAACCAATCATTTGAAGTAACAGTATTTTTCCTACTTCTATCATTATTTTCTGGATGATGCTTAATTCATCTTAATTGAACTAAAGGATGTTTTGACATGTCATATGGGTCTAATTCTGATAGCATTTGTTCTGCGTACATTAGTTTCCTTTCACCACCTAACATGTGCAATGTCCTTTCTCTCTACTGTTAGATTCTCTCTATGTAAAGCTTTCTGCCTTTTACTAGACGTGTATTGACAAGCCATTCTGCATTTCTTACACAGCCCATAATTCTAACTATGCAATGTCCCTTTTGTGAAGATATTTTCCATCAGCATCAAAATACTACTTGTAAAAATAAATAAAGTATGAAATACAAGAGAGATTGTATCTTCTCTATGGATATTTCAGAGGCTGCTGGGTGCTGCTCATTTGTCTCATTAGTTTGTGACCTGGTTTTATGAGAATAATAGTGTTAATATCCTACTCCGTGTGTTAGCATAATTGGACATTCCAACCAGAATTTAGAATAGAGGGATATATGTAGTATAGTAGTCTGTCCAAATGGAGGGAACAGAGTGTCTTAGGTATAGAAATGGAATGGGTCATCATCATCAGTAACACAAAAATTTTAGTGTTAGGAAAATAAATTTGGTGATAGACTCAGAACTTTTCAATATTTTATGATAATTTGAAATCTATTCATTAAAATTATTCATATTTTTTTTAAATAAATTTGCGCTTTAAGTACTGTGAATATATATATATATATCTAATATGAAATATGTTTTGGTGATTTTTGCTTTCTGAAGGCAACTTCAGCTTCTTTCTTAGATAGGAGCTTAAATAATTGGGTTTGCAAATGCGTCATTGATGATACCAATTAAAATTATTTTCCAAGCCATTTTTCTCATATATTTTTAGTCAGTTGTTTTGCTCTGTGGAGATTAATCACAAATAGTGACTAAAATCAGTATCACACTGGCTTCTTAGTCCTATGCAAATTCTTCAAAATGATTCAAAATTACAGGTCTAATGTCTTTCTATCATTCATTCATCTGGTTTGTTTAAAGGGAGCAAAAGTCCATTTTAGACTCTTGGTCATTAGTTCCTAATTTGGTTTCTTAATCATATACAGATCCAGAGCAGGTCTGAAGAAAAAAAAATACATATGCTATGTACTCAATTCTCTATCTGAAATAGGTTTGAAAGAGTAAATAGGAAGCAACCAATTGAAGAATCAAGCCACATCCTTTCAGAATTACAACAGTACAGAGTTTGGGTTTTCTTATTTGGTTGGTTGGTGGCTTGTTTTTGTTTTGTTGTTTTTTTTTTTTTAATGAGAGCTGCAGGAAAAGTTTTCAGATTTATTTTTTTTAAATAGGAAATAAAAGTTTTCACTATTTGTTTTGTTAAGAACCTCAGTAGGAGGAAAAGCTTTTGTTTCCTCTGTGAGTTCCTCTGTGTCTCTCCACAGAGAACACACATTACTCTTTCAACTTCCCATAGGTGAGGAAAGAGATTCTCCAGGGACTCTAAAATCACCTCTAGTTTCTGTTGTGACCAAACAGTCTGACTAACACTACAAGCACAGTTTGTGCCTCAGACTGTTTTCCTGCTTATTGTAAGTTTTTCATGGAAGTTTTTTGCATATTTATATCTTGTAAGAACCTACAACAGAGAGCTGAATCTTAGAAATCTCATAAAAATTCAGTTTCACAGAATGTAATCATTACCCTCTACAAGAGGTGCAAAATGCTTTGATTTTGAATTTATATTCCTCTCAATTAAGTTGAAGATAGTGTAAATTTGAAAATAATGATTGTTGACGTGTAAAGCAAGAGCACAATACATCTCTATTGTTCCTACATAGCTCTTTGATCAGTGAACTACCTTACTGGGTTTTTTATGACTTATATTTTTATAAACTTCGATTAAATTAAAAGGTCATTATACAGTCACACATAAATTTTCTGCAAATTAAAATTCCATAGGTTAATGAGCAAATTTATGTACTCTGATAAAAACTGTTTTCCAGACAGTACAGTTTCTGATTATGACACTCAGCTTGCTCAGGGAAATGAGATATTACATTGCATTATTTTATGACTATTTTCTTCCATTTTCTTCTATTTACTCTAGTGATGTGTAATATCAGCCACGAGCCATAGCTTAAGTGAAATTCACTTTTATAAACTCACATTTACTTCTCTTGCATTTTTTTTTTAATTTTCCTTCCTGTTGTTCATAAAATATTTTGTTAGAGTTCACCACTATGCCAGCCTTAATTTCATTGAGGTCATAAAGCAAAATTACCTTTTGTGCAACCAAGCACAGAAAAGAGAGACATGCCTGGACATTCTTTTTTTGCACTTTCAGCAAGCTACTATCTGAATTATATAAATGATAAGTATTTTCTTTGAATCAATTTTTAATCATAAATTAATGTTTTCTTCTTTTCCCCCTAATTGTAAAATTTCATTCTTGCTTGTTTTCATTGCAATCAGAAAAGGCAACAATAGGACTTGTCTGATATATAGCTAATTTTCTAAGATCTTCAAACAACTTACAAAGGACATAGGAGTATTTCCATGTTTTCATAGAGAAACCTAGCATGGCAAAATGACTACACAGGTTCCTCACAGAGTTAATATTTCTTGGTAGGTCTCTTCAGGCTCTGTTGGGCGCTTTGCCTATTTCTAAAAGGAAATCAGAAAGTTGTGAATGTGATATACCTGAGTGCTTGGAGTTTTGAAGGGTTGAAGCCCTAAAGTGGTTGCTATTTTTAAGTCATGCTTATTTGAGCTGTGTAAAGAAAGCAATAAAGATGTTGGTAAGCAGAAATAAAAAAGTACTTGGAAAAAAGTTATTAAATTTAATATTTTATTTCAAATGTAAATAAATATCTAATTTCAATAATGTTTCACTTTAGGGAGTACTATTATGCCAAATTATTAATCAGTATACAAAATTTCTTTTTAACAGGAAACAAATGCTTTAATAATTTCTTTTGGTAATTGCTGAATTAGAAATAAAAGATGTATTATTACAACCACACAAAATATATCAACTTTTGTTTACTTTAAGAAATTTCAGTATTTCAGAGATCAGTCTCAAGTGCACTTAAGTCACAGTTCACTTCCACAGTTAGGTGGTACTGTTAAAGGAATGTTTATGTGACAACTGACCTCCTGATGCTGCTGCTTCTTATCTTGAAAAAAGAAAGCTGAGCTTTGAATATAAAAAATGTGTGAAACCCTGATCAACTGTCCAGTAATTTCAGGCATTTCTCATTCTATGAACAAGCCCACAAAACGTTAAATGATCCTGGAGATGCTGGAAAAAAAAAAGAAAAAATAAGTTTTGCATACTGATTACATAGTGAATGCAAATATTTTAATCTTCATCTTTAAACAACTCCTTTTAAATATTTTATAAGACTGATTCCCAAAGCTTTGAATCTTCTCTTAAATGTTCTAAGGGATTATTTTCCTGACATTATTTTCCCTCATGCTTTAAGATATGTGATAGTGATGATTTTGTTGTTGGCTAACTTTCCTTTTAAGCAGTGTACAAAATCAGAGCTGAACAGAAATTATTCAGTATAAAGTTTTAGAAGGCCTGTGAAGGTCTGATTAGCACCCACGGGGCTGCAGTGAGGTTTATGTTCTCCAAATTTGCTTTAGCAGTGGTACAAACAAGAAAAGAGCAAAACACTGTTTGAGTTTTCCCTTGCCAAGACAAGGGAAACATGACAAATTTTCAAAGGAAACATACCAAGTCAACTTCAGAGCGAGTATCTGTGTGTACACTACGTATACTCTGCACCTATTAATGGACACAGAGAGAACAGTTTTCTTTGTTGATTTTGTGTGTCTCTGCACCTTTTCTACCAACTCTTATTCTTTGTTCTTCCTTTCTTTGTACTAGGAGCCAAACCTTTATCTGAAATTAGATGCACTTGTTTAGCTTACTAAAAGCTGCACTTAAGCTGATTTGAGCAGTGACCTTATTAGCAGTCAGCAGGCTTGGTCAATAGAGCACTAAGAGTTTTCAGTGCTGTTCCAAAAGGACAAAGAAGGTGGTGGACAAGTTCTTTGTTTGACGCATGCAGCTGAGAAAAAGTCCTAAAATGTATCCTAAAGAAATAAAAGATACACATGCATGCCTATATGGAGAAGCATATGTAGAGAAAGAGAACAATAGACTGGGACCTGACTCCCACTACAGTGGGTTCCTGAACTTGAACAGTGATTTTATGGATTGATTGAGCCAAATCTAACCACAGCACATTTTGAAAACTGCCTTCTAGAAAAGTTATTTTTCCAGAAAGTGCTCAGGTTTTTTCAGTGATAAGCATTTCCCTAGCCCACAGAGAACTGCTAGAAATTTTCCTTTTGGATTACATAAAAAAAATTAAATAGTTTGCAATTGGTAACTTCATCTCATGTAATACGTGATCCACCCTGTTTCCAGGTTCAGATATCTCAATTTAACATAGGTAGTAAGCACTACCACTAGTTTTTCTTGGGCTTTGTAGAAGTGAAAAATAATGACAATAAAAAGACAGACACAGGTCATTTTGAAAATATTAGGACATTCATAATCTGTATACTAGCCAAATTTTATTGGTTCCAGTTGTATTGATTTTGAACATACAAATGGACGTGGTTAGTTTGTAAAACCTAGAGTGTAATTTGACACACTTATTTCCTTTAGTGCCCAAGCTCAGTGTGCATACAATTTCAGGAAGCTTCTGTATATTCATCTAGAGGGTTTCCAGTATCTATGTGGTCCTCCACGGTGTTTCCAGTAACACATTTGCAAAATATGTGGATTAAAATTAATTGGGTTTTTCCATTCTGTTTTATGTCTTCCTTGACCTATTGCTCCATCACAAAAAGACATTCTCAATGCTGATGACATTTTCCAAGTTCAATCACATTTCCTCAACTGAAAAATAATGTACAATGCATTTAGTGTCTGCCAAATCTTTGACCTGGGATTTAAAGAAAAAACTGATTTACTACTGTAGAGTCCTATTTTTTATGCAACCACATTTCAAACACCTGCTAACAAATGGATTACAAAATTATTTCGTATTTGTTTCTCATCCTTTACACTTTTTTTTTTTTTTTCCCTTTTCATTTAATCCACAGGAAGCTTTTTTTTTTTTTAAATTACTGTGTCAGTTATTTTCATTGCAAATATTAGGGTGAGTGATCTTACCTCCGAGTGTTTGTAAGCCTTCTATTATTAGTGAACCTAAAAAAAACAGCCACTAGCAAAATGTTGTGGAGGAGCAAATACAATCCAACAGAAAACAACTGAATTAACTTTCTGATTCATACTCTGTATTTTTTATATTCTTTCTGTCTAAAAAAAAACATTATCCATCCAGATCTGCTAAATGATCAGACCTATTTCTTTAGTTTGATTTGTTCAGGAATGAATTTTGTGAATGTCCTAGGTTGTGCAAAAAGCCTTTCTTCTTATTTATGCAAATTTACTTTTTATGCAGGACTGTACCACAGATTCCAAGCAACTTTAAATCTAGGTAGCTCCTAGGCTATTTGGTTTACTTTTGATGGTGTTTGGTGGTTGTTTTTGGCTTTTTCCATTAAACTTTTTTGAGGTGTAGCTGAAATCATTCTTGCTTGCTAAAAAGGACAAAACAGTGACATCTCTTCAGAAGTCTTAAGCTGTCTTGTCCCACATTCAATAAAGCAGCCTTTTCTGCTCAGTTGGTTACCAGCTACTTAGGAACAGACATGGAAGAGTAGTCATTTTTAGCTTCCAGTGAAAGCATTTTTAGCTTCTTTGTGTTTTTTCACATTCTAGAAGTGACATGCAAGTTCCATGCTCATTACTTCAAGTTCTGCTACAAGCTTCTATTTATGTGGAAACTTCAGTCTGAAAAAGTCCAACTTTGCAAGAGAAAAGAACTGACACTTTTAAATATCTGTGCCCTGACAAAATTGTGTACTAAGGAACATGAATTAAAAAGCAACAGTCTGCATTCAACTAGTAAATGCAAAGGTTCAGTCAGCTTTAGTATTCACATACTTCATAATTAATCATAGAAAAAATAAAATATGAAGAATATTAAAATTTCAAGACACAAATCAAATACTTTTTTTTTTTTTTTCCCCCACTCTGGAAGATTACATGATGATTTATGACTTGGACCAATGTGGAGAACAAGTTATAGTCACCTTGCTTGTTGGCCAAGATCTTGACTCCTTCCTGTACTCAGATTAGAGGACAGCAGGCACATATTGGCTGTTAGGCACAAAGGCAACTCATGACACTGCCTGCTGGCATGCCAGTTTTGATTAGAGCCAGTTACCACAAGCATATGTCTCTTCTGGCAGGCAGTGCATCCCATCCAGAAGGCACTGGTTTTTGGTGGCCTTCACCCCTCTCCCAAAACAGCCTGACAGGATGTGTGCTTCTTGTTTGATCTACCGTGCCAGCGTGATGGCTGTACTTTTGTCTTCAGAGTGGGGAACAGAGCCCTCACCCCAGCTACCACTTCACATGTGAGACTCTCCATCATTCGATGCCTAAGGTCAGGCCCCACCTATGGTGTAGTGTCCATTCTCCATGCAGTCAAGTTACTTTCAGTCACTGTCTGGGGACAATGGGAATGGGAGAAATTAATTCTTTCAAATAGCCTCTGCCATGGCTTCAAGGGTTGTTTTTGGATTTGCTTAATAGCTGAATATTTTATCTGGTTCTGTGAGCTCTTCCCATCTATTGTTTTGATTTAAAAATAACATCAAGATAGCCTACTCAATTTTATGCTTCAAAAGCATGGAATGGAAGTACTCACAGTTTGTCTCTTGGTACTTGGGAAATAACAACTAAACACCTCATCTAAACTGTAAATTGCCAGAGTTTCTTCATGGTTGACCCTCCATGGTGAATGTAGGAGTGAGATCAGGATTTCTCCTAAAAGGTTTTCACTCCTGGTGAAGGATTCAGATCAAGGCCAGGAGATTTTTTTTCTTTTGAATAGTCCTACATTTAAACTCAATCTCAATTAAAACATGAGTTTGACAACACTAACATAGCAGAACTGTTTTTAAAATGTTCAAAATGTACCCCAGGAACGTCCTTTTCATTTTAGTATGTTAAGACCATTGTGCACAGCTTTTTCTCCTGTTATTCTGTGCAAGACAGTATATAACTTGTAATAACTTTCGAGTTACCAGTCCCAATAAATTTAGATCAGAGTAGCCTTCTATACTTTTATCCCATTTAAAGTGACAGTCCCTGCAGATATTCAGTTATAATTACGCCCTAGTAAAAAAAAAAAAAAAAAAAAAGAAAAAAAAAGGTATATATTCTCTGTTTCTGAAGTAATTAAACAATGACTGCCAATCTGACAACAAGTGCTTAGCATTCTTGAAAGGCTCTGAAGGTCTGTCCTTCAAATGCTCCTTGAAGAAGGCAAGGACTCACAGGCAGGACAATGCAGAAGTCCCTTCTGATTCTCTCTGTCAGCTATAGCTGTTGCATGCAGCAGATGCAAACAAGAAACAGCAAGAGTTCTTGAGATTGGAAAAGGAAATCAGGTTCAAGAGTTGGTTTTGGGGTGTTTTTTTTGGTCACTTGTGTCTTTCAACTACCATCCTCTCGTCAGGAACAACATACATATTAAAGGGAAGGTATTTCACCTCTCCAAGAAAAAATTCTCTAAGTAAAGGTCAAAATGAGTCATTTTAATAGTTTCTAAATCTTCTTTTCACATGTTCTGAAAACCAGTAAATTTATCACACCCCCCAAAAGAGATAAACCCTTTCCACAAGTCATTTCAATTAACTAACATTTCCTATGAAAAATAACAGAATTCTGTCTTTGACATGAATGTTAATTGACAAGCCAGCTGTCTGATTTCTCATTTTCCTTTCCCTCACAACTTTAGGTTTCTGGTTTACACATATGGCTGAATTTTTGAAATCCTGTCCTCTTTATTTAAGAGTATGAAATTTGGATGTTATTGATATAGAATGTTTCCTTGGTGTTTCGTTAATGTGTAAGAAAATTTCCATCTCAGACTAATTTTCATGTACCCCTTTTGCTATAGATTTTTTTAAAGGCCCATATCAAAACTTAATATTCTTTAATCTCATTTTAAAGAAAAAAAACCAAACAGACCAAACTCTGATCCTTCTGATTCATAAGGCAACCATGTCTGTCTGGGCTCAGCAATTAAAAAGCCATTCTAAACATTCATTTTTTAACAAATACTTTAAATATCAGGATTTTGGACCTGAAGTAATGATGTTCAAATAGACATGATTACTGAATAAATGATGCAAGAATCTAGTGTGTAATGGTTAATATAAAACATTATGGGAAGTTAATTTTACTTAAAATCTCAGAATTAGAAGTGGCTTCAGAAGATCAGCCCATGTCCAAACTGAAATGAACTATACTTATTTGTCTAGCTTGTTCTTAAAACATCCAATGATTCTTTATGAGAATGTATCTGAGAAAATGTCAAAAACCTCATTAAAGTCAAAATATATGACACTGTTCCTGTCTAAAAAACCTGTCATGTTATGATGTTACAAAATGAAGTAGATTATTCTGATCTGATTTATTTTAGATATCCATATTGATTTTGACTAGTCTCTTTGTTATCTAAAAGCTATTTACAGAAAGAGATAATGCTTTTATTTTTCTAGGAATGGCAATTTGGTTCTTTGGACTCTTTGTCTCTTTGCAACTCCCTAATTTTTTTCCTTCTCTAGTGAGTATCCTACTAATGAGTTTCCTACTCTAAATGAGTATTTAGTAAATTACTCATCCTCCATAGACTCTCAGTAACAGTAATCTGTTTTTCACTTTGTGCTCACATGTTCATGGTAAATTTTTTTCTCTATGTGATTAGTATGTCATTAGTAACTTCAACTAATTTTCCACTTCCTGTATGAAGAGGTCATATTCTTGTGATCAATAAGGAAAAAGTAACTGAATCAGATTTCAAAGACTGTTGCTTTGTGAATATCATGTAGGGGAAGCTTTATAAATATTGAGTGTTCTGTACTTGATCATAGAACCACGTTGTTCTTATCATTCCTGTCTGAAGTGCTGCTTAATATGTACAAGTATATGAAAAATGAGAGAGAGAATGGTTGATATTTTTTTTTCCCCATCTGGTTTAAATAAGGTAAATTATCATCAGATACCTCTGCTATGTTAGTAGAACTTCAGGTTGAGGATTTGTTCTATTTCATCCTCTCTTTCATTCAAATCTTGATATAATATCTGAAGAAAGTAATGGTCTACAATCTGAACAAAATATAAAGCTGTATTGTTCAACTACTGAAGGTAAATGAAGTTGTGTTTGTTCAGCCTAATCATCTTCATTGGAAACAAGGACAGAAGGAAAATGAGTCAATGAGCATAGTTGTAAAAACTACTAACCTTGTAGCTATGGTTAGTAACCTGACATCCTGACTGAGAAATGCAGATCATCAGTAAGGTACATAAGGCATAAATACAGACTTATCATCAGTCAAAGTATGAAATCAAAAGGACTCTGGATACTTTGATACATGCTAATTAGAGAAAAAAATGGAGTGTAATCTTGTCATCAAGTGCTGTAATTCTGTCAGATCTCAGAAGTGAAGCATAATTGGGCCATGATAGCACTGGGTGATCTGCATGAAGGGAAAAAATAAGGTCAGAAGGAGTGGTTTTACTAGTGACAGTCTTTAAGTCTGAGGTTAATACTTCACTGCTCTTTCACTTGGAAAAGTGAAAACAGTCTCATTTTAAAAGCCTATCCAGTCATAAAGAACAGGCAGTTGTCTCCTTCACAGATAAATAAATTTGTTTTCCAGAAGCCTATATTAAAAGACTTATATATCTGTAAAGCAAAAATCATACATCACACTTTGGGAACTTTGGGGTTTATAGATTTGCTCTGCACTGCTGTGAAGCATGTGAGAGAGCTTTCTGGGTTATGCTCACAGTGGAAGACATTTCATTCCCTTGGCGTAACAGCTCTCTTTCAGTCATCGGCTCCTACAATGGCATATACAAAGAATCAGGGGATGGTCAAATGTCACAGTACCCTGCTTCTAAATTCTTCTGCTGATGTGAGGTAATGATTATACTGCATATATACATATAATGTGTAGATGTACCTGTATAAGAATATGAATCCATTTGATATATGTATATAATACAATACTCTGTTCTCTGTATAGATGTTTATTAGAAAAGATATGGATGAGGAAAAAAAGGAAAGAAACACTTGCACTACCTATGTGAAAATAACTATCTCTTTTGTTCCTTAGTTGATTCACTTCAGTGTTTTTCCTGACCAGATGCTCAGGGCTTTCAGCTTTATTTGCTCTACTTTTCGAAGAATGTGTTGTGGAAATGGTGGATCGTTTTTGCATTTCGTTTATTTCTTTGTGTTCTCCAGGTTTTGTGTTTCTGTGGGGTTTTTTTGTTTGTTTGTTTCTTTGGGTTTTTTTGTTTGTTTGTTTCTTTGGGTTTTTTTGTTTGGTTGGTTTTTTTTCAAATTCAGTCTTTCTCCACCAAAACATCTTCATGAAAATGTGTCTTTTAAAGCAGGCCTGTCATCATTCCTACTTGACTGGCTTAATAGCAACTCCTTGATTAAGTAAGGGATAGGAACCCACACTCCCTAGTGAATCACTGCCTATATCTCAAAGAGAATCTGTAGGTTTATTACAGAAAAAAAAATAAAAAAAAAAATTCTTGATATTATTCTCAATAAATAAGATTGATGAATTTAGACCTCTACTGTGAAACAAGACACAAACATGTTGAGTTGATTTGACAGTTTTAAATGCTTTTGAACACTCAGACAACATTGTGATAAATATACACACAGAGATAGGCAGATAGATATAGATTATACAGATGCAGATGATATATGGTGACATATAGGTGATACAGACTCATAGATAGATAGATAGATTAGATAGATTAGATAGATAGATAGATAGATAGATAGATAGATAGATAGATAGATAGATAGATGCTTTTGAAATCTTTCCAGGTAATAAAAATTAAGGCTATTCAGCATTATATTTGCCTTCAAGAAAATTTCATAAGCTACTTAGATAAGTAACTGGCTATTTTCATAGTAAACTTACATGCTTATGCTTACAGAGGTAAGATACTCTTAGCTGATTTCCTTGGGATGAAGCACAAAACCAAGTAACTGATTTGTTGACCAGCATAACGTTCTTTCCAAGAAGATGGCTAATTTTATATGTGTTCCAGTACATTTGAAAAACTAATTTCTACTTAAATAAAGTCCCCTCTAAAAAGGAAATTCATTAAGTATCCCAGAGTTTTTTTTATTCTGTCTAAAGACACACATTGTTGCTCATTTGTTTTTTAATTTATTTCATGACTGATGACAAATTTCCCTAGAGATGAAAAAGGTGCTTGATGGTATTCATACACTTTTAGATTCAAGTACAAACGCACCAGGTGGATGTTGTTTCTTCAATGTATTTGGTTAACATTATTCAGTAACCTTCTTTACAGCACTGGATTTTTTGCTAATTGTCAGTCTATCTT
Source organism: Margarornis squamiger (assembly GCA_035222235.1). Classification (NCBI taxonomy): domain Eukaryota; kingdom Metazoa; phylum Chordata; class Aves; order Passeriformes; family Furnariidae; genus Margarornis; species Margarornis squamiger. Next base: position 69,851,082 of record JAWWTY010000077.1, on the reverse strand, counting down.
CAAACTATGAAAGATTTAACATTATATTCTTGAGGAACACAGTGTTGTGAAAGATGTTCTTCTATGATAAATGTAGAGTAGATGTAGAAGAATCTGAAGGCACTTGGTATTTCCTGAGCTGCATTTATTTTATTTTTAAAAAAATCTTCTCTGATTGACTTTAGCTTTATCAAAACAATTTATTCAACTTTATAAGTATTTTGTTTCTCTCCATTCCTGATATGAGTATGATAACTAGAAAAGCAAAGCTCACAACTAAAGTTAAGTTCGTAATTTTTACGATAACCATTATAGAATAAGATTCTCTTTTCTGTTCTAACTTTTCAGTGCTAAAAAGAGTAAAAAGCAGTAAAAGCTTATTTTTGTCATTAAAATGAGCAGATATAATCCCAGAAGTAGTACACTGAATGAGAAGATATAATTTTTAAACAGTAAGTTTTATGATTATCACATTTCTCATTATTACTATCTTTAAGGATAAGAACAGATTAAAAGACTGAACACAGGAGAAAGCAATGAACACTGTAACATTTTTATGCAATTTAATATGTTCTAATCTCTACCCTTGGTCTCTAGAATAAAAAGCATGATATCTTTAAAATCATACCCTTGTAATATGCATTTTGACTAAATGATGGTTTTGGTTCACCAGACATTTTCTATTTTACCCTGAAAAGTAGGTTTTCAGTGCATTTACTATGGAAAAGGAAACTAATTTTTTATAGACTTTTCAATTTAATTAAAGTAAACCTTCATTCCTTCCTTCAGACAATACGCTACAATTAAAAGACCAGCACTGCAACTGTGCTAAAAAGTCAAATCTAAGAAAGACCCCCCAAAAGACAGGAAAAATTTAAATAAATAAATTATGAGCAATGATTAGAGTGAGGTAGTTACTACATTTTGTAAAGATTTTTAGTGCTGAAAGTGAGATTGAGATATGATTCAAATACTTGATATTCAAACTATGACCCCACAAACTCTTTATTCCAATACAGTTTTATACTAACTTTCTAGTCATAGCTAAGTTCTTTTTTCAGCGTAATACTGCTTCAGAAACATGCCCAGAACAGCCACAGCAGTACTAAGATATTTGACATTCACATCAGTTTTGCACATCATTGAGATCTGAAAATAGTATTCTTTTATATTCTTTTAATTTTCTCCTCTGTTTTGGGGCTCAGTCTGTAGTAGGTGATAATAAATCACCTCTAATACAAACTGACAGGATTGATTTCCTCATAAAAACGTTGTAAATCTGTCTTAACTTTCGGACACTGTTGGAAAAGGGTGTGATTCTGGACTTTTATATAATAGTCTAGTTGATACAGAATTTTCCTAGGGAATAAGACAAGCATTTAAATGTCCATGTCTTCGAGTGTATTCAAACTACATCCTTTAAATTCCAAGAGAGGGCCATAACCATGAGGGTTTAGTGGTGAAGGAAGAGAAGGGTTCAGTAAAGCAAGAATGTTTCATGTCACTGAGAAAAGAGTTGGATGAAAAAGCAAGGAAAAAACTGTATGCAAACCAGCAAAATTAAAAATTCTAAAACTGACCTGAAAACCAAATCAGCTCTGTAATTGCCATTAACTACAGAAATACGAACATAATTGCCCATAGCATGAGAGCACAAGGAAATCCTTTCAGTTTCATGCTTCCTGAGAAACATTTTCTTTCCAGCCTAAGTGCAGATATAAAATTTTCCTTAGTCAAAAGAAAAAGCTCCCTAACTAGGGGCTTGATACAAGTCCAGCTGAAATTGTTCCCAACTCAACCTGTGTTTGGGAGATGTCATATACAGATGATATCTAGACTCACTTAAGCAAATTAGTTGCCTTATACAAATTAATGTGATTTCAGCCATTCCATAGCACTGTTTATTTTAAATGTCAGGTTGTTTGTCCTCTGAAAAGAGGGTAAAATTTTCATCACTTAAATAAACAGATAAGATTTAGTGCATTAAAGGTATCTTCAGCTACATATTTCAGATAATGTAATCAAAGACTACTTTTCAATTAATAATCTTATTCTTCTATGAAATATATAATCTATCCTTCTATTCTGAAGGACAGCACTAAAGAACAGGGAAGAGAAAACAAAGATAGCTATATAGATTTGTAAAAGAAACATATTTGCTCTCCATAGTAATATTACTGTTAGTAAACAATTTTAAGTATACTAATCCCAGAGTCCCAAGGAATTCTCTTTATGAATGTAAAGGAAATGTTTAAAAAACCCAGTTGCTCATAGCAACTAGTTACTTATTAAAATTTATGTCATATACTCATCTTAAGTTATGCTTGCATATATATTAGCTGTAGTAGAGACCTTCTTAGTGCACGCTGTTCTCTCTAATGAAGTTTTAAATGTTCCAAGATTCTGTTTGTCAGTTTAGAATGTTTTTGAACAGTGTCTGGGGTTTGGGAGTTGGAGTTTATTTTGGAGGGGAATGACCTTTACTGTAGTGTTCTTGATAGAGTGTTCTGTCCTATAAACTCTGATGAATTTCTTAGTACTTCACTTTTACATCCTTTGCACGTTTGATAATCTTGTTAAAGCTTATCTTCATGGTTTTAACCCAGCCAGCTACTAAGTCCCACATAGCTTCTCACTCACAGTCCCCTGGTGGGATAGGAGAGAGAACTGGAAGGTTAAAGGTGATACAACTCATAGATAGAGATGTTTATCCCCAGTTTAACAGAGAAAATGAAGTAAATTCATCACTTCCCATGGGCAGGCAGGGGTTCAGCCATCTGCAGGAAAGTCAGGCTCCATCGTGCATCATGGTTACTTGGGAAGACAAAACCCATCACTTTGAATATTGTCCCCTTTCCTCTTCTTCCCCTCCCCTTTATATACTGTGTATGATGACATGCAATATGGAATATCCCTTTGCTTAGCTGTCCTGGTTGAGTGTCTTCCCAGTCTTCCTGTGTCTTCCTCTTTCGCCCACAGCCTACTTGCTGTTGGGGCAGTGCGAGAAGCAGAAAAGGCCTTGATTCTCTGTGAGACCTGCTTCAATGAAAACATCCATGTGTTATCAACACTGTTTTAAACACAAATCCAAAATAAAGCCCCATATTGAAGAAAATTAACTGTGTCCCAGACAAACCCAGCACAGGATATTTGCTCTTTCAGACTCATCCGTCCTGAGATTCACCCTCTATCAAATCAGAGCAAATAAAAAGTAATTTGAAATTAAGAGTTAAAAAATGCAGATAAAGGTTTTCTAGAAGTGCCCATAGAGGTTTTGGAGGAATGTGAGGAGATCAGAAAAGGAATTTAAAAGAATTCCGAAGTTATTTTAATTTTGAAAGAGGAGAAAAGGACAACTGAGAAGGATAGTTTATGGATTGCTACAGATTTTTTTACAAAAATACAATAAGCTAAGGGGCTTTATTTGCTGAAAGAAAGAAAATAATTTTGTCTAAAATCAGGTTGAATATCAACAATCCTATATAATGTCTCCATGCCTCTAGCAGTTCACAGGAGCATTACAGCTGCATTCTCTGAGACATAATAAGCTTTTTCAGGTAAGTGTTATTTTTTCACTTCACTTGGGTTCAGTACTGTTGAAGAACACTTTGAACTCTGCCATCAGCATAATTTCTAATATTTCTAGGAAGAAATCTGCAATTTATAATTGCAACATATTTTAGAATTGGTTAGAAATCATGTAACTACGTCTAAAGACCGGGTGCCCAAATGCTTATCCCACATGATAAACAAAATACTTTCTCTGGAAACTCATGAAAGCTATCAACATTAAAAACAAAACCTGGAATTCTCTAACAAAGACTATACATTTTTATTTTATGTTCAGACTATGCATGTTCTTCCTGGACTGGAAGATGATTGCAATTCTCTTTTTTTTCTGTTATGAAAACCTGTTTGATTGTTTCAAAATACGTAGCAATGGAGGACAAAGGAGTTCTGCTCTCTCTTGAAGGCTGGACTTTATCAGCAATAAGTAATGAATCTTGACAGTTAATCATACGGGGTTTTGTGTTGCTGAATAAGTTTCCATCTTTATCTATTTATATACAGAGAGGGAATATAGTTTCTATTATATGGTAATAATACAGTACATAGTGCTGCCTACAACTACAGTGTTTAGATAAAAGATAAATTAAAAGGTAAAATATTTAAAAGTTATAAGGATTTTTCATATACTTATTTATTGAACACGGAAATTCTGACTGGGGCAAATACTTTCCCTGTCCATGGTATTCCCTTAGAAAATTTTCTGATAGGCAAAAACTTGTGGTCTAATTCATTGCCTAGGCATAATGCTTTTATTTATGAATAAAATAAATAAGTCACTTTTGAGCTACTATCTCTAAATATAATTATGGACATTTACTAGAGTTTGTTGAAAATCAGTTGGCCAGAGACACCCAGACTTGGCAACTGTCACCTGAAAAATTAGTGCACTCTCAATGTTTTATAAAAAATGTTGTGGCCAGAGACTTCCTTCCACTCTTTTTTTCTTTTTTCTTTTATTTTTTTTTTTTTTTTTTTAAATGAGGGTAATCATCTCTGAGAAAGAAAGAAATTATTCTTAGCTACACTATGCTTTTGGTTTTGTTGATCCAAGTGAAACTAAGTTTAGAAAATTTCTAAGAGAGGTGTTGACTATACAGTTGGAGTATGAATTTGTAGAGGTGATGGAGTACTCTTCATGTTCTGCAGTAATGTGCAAAGATGCACTCTAAGTGGGAGTGTAGCTTTTCACAAATATGTTCTTTGAAGCAGTGTAGTCTGTGCAGACTTAGATTTGGTGCACTGTGTACGTGCATGAGTTAAAAAACTACAAACAATGACAAACGGATAAATGACTTCTGTTATTTTGGACATATCTGCACATAAAGTGTGAAAGATGAAGATAAATATCATAATAAATAACTAAAAATCCACAGTTCAGAGGTTTCATAATGACATTAACAGTATAGGTCTACACAATCAAAGAATTGGACGAAATCATATTGTTGTGAAACCAAAAACCAACAAAAAACGATGTTTGGGTGAGCATTAAGAATTAATGTCAGAAGTCATAAAAGACTTTAAAACATTGTGTCTTCTTTTCCAAAGGAAAAACCTTATGAAAGACTATGCAACTTTCAAATCTGTTAAGAAAGACCATAAGAACATTAGTGTATGTTCCAAAGCAGACAGGTGACCTTTCATTTGTTTTTTACTTCTGGAAATTTAATTTATGCTGCAATTTTGAAAATCTATCAAACAAATATGATAACCTGGAAAAAGACTGTGGGTTTTTTCCCCCATATCCCAAGTTTCTTTTAAACAATATTACTTTCCATTCCATCTTTTTTTATCTAATCTCAGTATTATTTTCTTAGAATTTGAGAAAGATACTGTATTAATTAGAATAACTTCTTAAAGTTAACAACAGAACTGTAATCTAATAAAAAACCGAAACAAAAAACCAGAACAGATTAGGTTCAGTTTATTCATGATTTACCTCTACTGTGCATCGCTTTTTATGACTTCATTGTGCTGTTGCATTACAGAGCATTTAAGATGTTTGCACGTGAAAGAGTAGGAGCTGTGTTACATTTATTTTTAAAAAACATTTAATTACTCATTTTTCTTAAAATTAATACAATAATCTACATCTTGTCATGATACTTAGTCTTAAAAAAAAAAAAAAAAAAGAAGAAGAAAACAACGAAGTTTAAGACTTCACACTATTCCTTTCAGTATATATTTATAAATACTGTGGTAGTCTTTTTGTTATAAAACTGAGTAGAAAGCCATGATAACAAAAACTCCTAATGTTAACAAGTGGGAAGGCACAAATTTATAACCATTTTGTCATGTTATTAGTATCATATTGTATGAAGACTCTGAAACATTCAAGGTGTTCCAAAAATTGTATGTTTAATTAATGACTGTATGGTGAATAACTCTTTAGTGTTGTAATATCATAAACCAATGCAGTGGGATTGGAAATATGGAAAAAAGCAGAGCGGTAAGGGATAAGGAAGATGAGTTCATGTACATTTACATTTGCACATGCACAGAAAGTGTGAGTCGTTACATCTGTGCTTGCCAAAACAAAATATGTATTAAATAAATGATCTGGGACGCAAGTTTTAAAAAGAGAGGAAGGTTGTAGTAGGGTAAAAAGGAGACCTGGACAGGTGATTCAGGCGAGCACCTCTAGCTTTTGGTGTTAGATTGTTCATTTTTCATTATTTTGGACTTAAACTCAAGTTAAGTGGTTACAACTTGCCTTCAACAGTTCCTTCAGGAAAATTCAACTTTCAACATATTCTTCAAAATTCTCCTCTAAATGGCAGCACTTTAGAGTTGGATGCTGCACAATTTTCTGTGAAATACCTCAGAGATCTGTAAGTGGCAACGAGGAAGGGGGTTGTCTGCTTTATTATTATTATTATTATTATTATTATTATTTTTATTTTTAGTCTGTGACTTTATTTTGCCACTCTGCTTTCAGTTTAGTTAATGACAGTTTAACCTCTCCTTTTGTCAAAATAAATTCACTATTCTCATTTTTGGGCTTGCTCACATTTGCATTCAAAGCATTGCAAATAAAACTGGAAAACTGGAGATGTTTTTGTTTCTACAGAAGTAATCAGTCCAAAAAAGACTTTGGATGTCTGTAATCCGTTTGGAAATCTCAGAGGCAAGTTTGATATCAGGATGTCCATTTGACCTCTTTCAGAAGAGAGAAAGAAATCTCCCTAAAATATTAGCTCCAAATTCCTGCTAGGAGCGGGCATTTCAAAGCATGACTTTGAAAAAGCCCATACAAGTGTAGAAGCTCTAGCTGGCTTCTGACCCATGTTAATATAGAGCTTTAAGCCAAAGGCAAGCACTTAAATGCTGTTTAGGATCAACATTCTCTTTGTATCAGCTCTTTTCCCGAAGGTAAGTCTATGTGGTACCAATAATAATCATGAAATGAGAAGGAAATACTTCAAAATTTCCCAGTTACTAAATGATGGGTGAATATGTATCATTAAAAAAAAAAAAAAAAAATTATTCAGGTTACTTGACATTGTTTCCCTTGACCGGATATTTATCATCTGCATCTACCTTTGTTAGACTTGGTTGAGTTTGGGTTTTATTGCTTTGGTTTGGCTTGGTTTGGGCTTTGTTTTTTTCCACACATACTTATGTTCAACTTAATTTCACATAGCTGTGTCTGTATATATTCTGTGCCAGTGATGTGGAAGGTAGAATAGTGTTAAAAGCATAGATGGGTGAACAAGCTCTTCCTGCTTGGCCTGCTGTCCCAAAATGTTACTATGGAAACCAGCAAATTATGTCTTTGTACTTAAGCACATAAGCACATCTAAGAAGAAGACAGACAAAAAAACCAAACCAAAACAAAACCCCCAAATCAAAAAACAAACAAAAAAACAACGAACTAAAAAAAAAAACAAAAAAACCAAAAAAACACACACACAAAAAAACCCTACCAAAACAAAACAAAAAAAACCCCAAAAAAACACAACCCCCCCCCCCCAACAATGACCCCCCACACACCCACAACTAATGGTCTTTCTAGAGGGTTTTTATGTTTGTAAGAAGGTTTTCAACAGAAATCCTTTCACTTGATATAAATGAAATTCAGTCAACAGTTCACAGTAAACACTGGTAGATAGAGATGGTTAATGGATAAATTACACTTGTTATAACCAGTTGTCCTATGTTCAGTCTTACGTATTTGGGTCAATATGTTGCTTAATCATAGAGGAAGTAAGCTTTCAAAACCTGGCAAGGTTTTTATATGACTTCTCAGGAACCCGGAAATGTTGAACTCTGGACCAACAGAACAAACCAAAACCTTTTAACTTTTATAACAATCTTGTATAAGTTTTGATCATATTTCTTAGTTTCCTCCACTTCCTCCACTCAAATAATTTGCTCCCCACATTTGAAGAAGCATCTGTGCAAGGTGTGTATTATATTTCTCCTACCTCCATTTTAAAGTATTCACTAGCTATTTACCATCTGATTTTGTGTTATGGCATCTTTTTGAAGGTTTTCTTTACTAAAAAAAAAACAGTTCTAGAAGTTTTAATGAATCTTTTTGTTCTTTAATGAGATGGGAAGACTCATCTGGGAGACAAGTTTTATTGAACAATTTATTAAACAATTGAAAATTATTTATAGACCAGCCTTCTTTTTTCTTTTTTTTCTTTTTCTTTTTTTCTTTTTCTTTTTCTTTTTCTTTTTCTTTTTCTTTTTCTTTTTCTTTTTC
>JAWWTY010000077.1:69820889-69842140 GCA_035222235.1 Margarornis squamiger | reverse complement strand
GCTGCCGGGCAGCGTTTTGCCCTCCCTTGCCCAGGTTTCCCCGGGGCTCTGTCCCGCCCGCCCGTGGCTGAGGGGCTGGCTCCGTCCAGCACAGCCCCACTGCCAGCACCTTGAGTAAGTCTTTAAAAAAAGTCAGTATTTAAAAAATTTAATTCTGTGAGAAAACAGATGGTGAGAAAAAGCCCCAAGCACTCTTTGTGCTGTCTGTATCATGCACAGAGCTGGGGAAAGAGAAAACAAGTCTTCATCTGATGTGTCCTGAGTACTATAATGTCATTTCCGTGACTGCAGACATGCCTGGTATAGAGCAGTGCTACTGTCAAAAGTTCTTTTAAGTTCTTACTTAAAATATTTCACCTTTTCTTCCTTTAGCACTATTTCCAAATAATTAAAAACATAAATGTTGTTGAACCAGACAGTTTAGATAATGAAGTCATGAATAACATAAAGGGTATACAATATACAAATACAATTAATTATTTCAATAATCATTTGTGAACCCTGACGCAGATTACCAAGGCTTACGGTTCAAAATTTTCAAACTATATCTGATCTTTGCAATGCCACAGAATCACAGAAACGTTGGGGTTGGAAGGCTTTGCTTAAGATCCCCTATTGCAGCTTTCCTGTCCAAAGGAAAATGACCTAGAGAAGGTTGCTTTGGTTGTTTTGGGGTTTTTTAATATCTTCAAGGACAGAGACAACTAGGTTCTCAGGGTAGTCTGTTCTAGTGTTTGACACACTCCAAACCCTTATCATCTTCATGGACTTGCTGGACTCACTGAGGTATGACAATGTCTTTCTTGCGCTACAGAACCCATAATTTGATACACTGCTGATCTCATCAGTGCTGAATAGACAGCAAAGATCACCTCCCTCCACCTCCTTGTGGCACTACTCTTCCTAATGCAGCTCAGGATGCTGTTGGCCTTCTTTTACACAAGAACATATTTCTAGATCATGATCCACTGTGACCCCAAGTCCATTTCAAAGCTGCTTTCCAGCTGTAGGATTATTTGTCCTTGGTGAGAACTTTGAATTTCCCTTTGCTGGACTTGATAAGGCTCCTGTCTGTTCATTTCTTCAGCCAGTCCTTGTCCTTCTGAATAGCAGATATGACATTATCAACAACTCTTCCCAGTTTTGTATTTTCTGCAGACTTTCTGAGTGTCCACTGTCCCATCATCCTGGTTGTTAATGAAGATTTAAGCGGTATTTGCCCCAACATGATGTGCCCTGAAGAAGATCACTAACGAATAGCCTCCAGAAGGACTTTGTGCCACTGCTCACAACCATTTGAGTTTAGCAGTTGAGCTAGATTTCATTCCACCTCATTGTCCAGTTATCTAGCCTGTTCTTTATCAAGTTATAATGAGGATGTTATGGTTTCACAATATTATTCCAAAGTTATTAATCTAACACCTTCAATTATTTTACCATGTCACTGTGAAACCAAAAATAATCCAGATGGTAGTTTCATCAGTTAAATAAAAGTTATGATGATGATCTTATATAAAAAGAATCCCCTTACTGCAAAGCTTAAGGCACTGTAGCAGTTCATTACAAACTGCAATGAATGCAGAGTCAGTGTGTAATGAAAAAATCTACTTCATCAAAATGACAAAAGTTTAGTTACATTTATATATATACAATATAAAATAAAATTTATAGCATGCAATATGTAATATATATTTCATAATATAATTATATATAGTTTATTATATGATATGTATATTTTAAACATACTAAAAATAAAGCAAATCTCCTGTGTAAAGATCAGTGTGAAAACTGGTGAAAAGCAACTACAAAGTCACAAACAAAATCACTGTGTCTTGGGCCTGTCACTCACATAATGTATTCAATCAATTACAGGATTGCTTTCTATTTCTATTCTGAAGTGCTTTCACCTGCACTGCCACTGAGTAACTTGAAATTGCAAGAGTAAATCTGACAGTGTGATATATAGACCACCGTAGAACATCCATACCAGGATGAACCACTCTAGGGGCCCAGTCCAAAATCCAGTGCAATCAGTACTGAAGCTTTTGAATTGGACTTTTTTTTGAGCTATTTTATCTTTAATATGTGATGTCATGCTTTGGTGACAGAGGAGAAATTAGTTCTTCCTTTGAATATTTTTTTTTTATTTTTTTCATTGTAGGTGGTACCACAGAGCATTTTTCATTTGGGTTAGGGATTGACTTCAGCAGTTTTATTTTTACAGTGTACACAATTTTCCACAGAACTCCAATATCTTTAAAGAAAATTACACAGCTAGTTAGAGCTGTGTGAAACTCAGCACTTTCTATTCAGACAATAGTGCCACATCCTTTATATTGTTAAACATACAAGCATGAGATTTTCTAAGTATTTTAAGTTGCTAGTCTAATGTAAATAATAGATATTGAATATCTAGATAGATAGATAAATAAAAAATAAAAACTAAATTCAAACAAAGAAAGGCCTACCAATTTCCCCCCAGTTTTCTTATATAGAGAGATATAGATATATATAATTTCCTAAACAAAAAATCGGTTACTTAGGCATAGTGTTAGACAGATCTAGCCCACAATTGAGATTAACAATTAAAATTTTGCAGTTTTATTGCTGGATTTGTTCTTCAGCTAACAGTGGAACAGTACTTTTTTGACATTTCTGTATCTAATTTTCCAAGAGCAAGAAACTCTACAGGCTTTACTGGTAGTACATTAGATCAAACTGAAAATGATCACTGGTGTAAGATAAAAAACTATGTTCACCAAGTCCTAATCTAGGAAATCTAATACTCATGAAACTTTGACAAAATACTTTCAACTAGAAACAAAATTCTACATGGAGTTGCCATGTCTCAAAGAGTCTGTCCTTCCTTCAAATACAAAGTACATTTCTTTCCCCTCCCTTTCACCTCTTTCTTCCCATAGTGACTGAATGTTCATAAACACTTTCTTCCTAGAACATATTGTTTCTCATGCCTTCTCACGTACCAAAAGTTTCACACTGGGGAAGGCTTTCAGTGCTGACTGCACAGCAGTTCTCTATCTGAGTGTGGCTGTGTCTTAAAGGGCCCAGCAGCCATTCAGATATTTTAAAGAAAATATAGCTAATGTGGTCAGATTTTAGGAAGAGAAAAAAGGCTGACATTTCTATTAGGGAATAACATTGTGAAACACACATTACCATGAAGTTACATAAGGAATCAAAAAATCTTAGTCAGTAGCTGATGTATAGAAAGGCTCAAGGTGTCATTGATGACAACTGTAATATGTTGATTCTGTTTTCTTCACAGACTTAAGCAACCTCAAACTATATAGACATGCACTTTGATATCATGTTAAGGTTGTACAGGTAAAACTTCTTTTAAAAAATCAGCTAAAATATCATACATCACCTAAAATTCTGGTCATAATGCTGTTAACCTATGAGAGTCTCCAGAAAAACAACACAACCTGTGACCATACAAAATGGGAAACACCTTTAATTTTAGCTTCATTCCCCAGGGCTAAATGATTAATAGCTTAAAGGTAATGGAAAAAATTGATTTACTTCTCATCATATTTGATAAAACAAATTGCTATTTCCTGCTGATTCTCCTAGCATTTCTAACCCTCTAATTTCTTTTCTTTTTCTTTTTTAAGAGTCTGAAAGGTGTTTTGATATCTATTTTCTTGGAAGATCTCTCACCTTCCTTTTCCCCTTTGCTTTTCTACTTTGCTTTTATCAAATGAATATCACCACTAATATTTCAAAAGCCACTTTTAGTGTCACTCTACTGTGCGTCTTGATTCATTTAATTTTCCCATTAACTGCAACAATAATGTAGTGAGTGTAGTATTTTATGCTTTTTATATTCCAAACCAAATGTGTTTCCTGTGCATGTTCTGGCAGGATTTGAGACATTGGATTTGGATGTGGATCTGCCAAGGAGTTAATAAGATTTGAACTCCATTTTTAAGTGGTTCTAATGATTTGATGCTTTGATACTGAGAGGACTGTCTAGTACAATGAAAATGTTTACTAATTATTACTTTGAAGCTTCATTAGATTCACTGATTCACTGCCATGATCTGGACAAATTTGTTCAGGTGTTAATTTCATTCTCGCTCATGTCTTTTTTCAGTCACATAGTCAAACTACATTTTAGAGATGCATGTTGTCTGAATGAACCAAAAGCATAAAAGTAGGTATAAATCAATGCAAGTAGAAAGACTAGTAAAAATTTTTGTGCACATAAGCATTGTTCAGTATTTTGATTGTATTTCACAGTAAAATGTGTGAAAATGAAAAATAAAAGAGCTAATTGTTAACAAGAATAATTCATTAAAATAATGAATTCTTGAAAATATTTGGTTCATTTCTGAAAAGAAAAGGTTTTACCTGAACAGTTACTCAGAAATAAACTGTAGAGGGGTTGATTTGAAGCTTAAAATAAACTATTTTTAAAAAGAAAGACATCTCCTTCCTAAATCCAGATTCAGTGAAGTACTTAATCCCTTGCATAATTTTCAGCTCATGATTAGTTCTGCTGTAGTTTAGTGATTGCAGAATTTTATGACTGAAGTTTAAACAGAGGATTATGTGTATTTTTGGTGAATATAAATCCATCTTTCTGGTTTTTATTTTAAAATAATACCCTAGTAAGACTTTAATACTAAAGTACAACTTTAATCTTACTCTTCTTTTACACCAAATTAGGGAGTTTTTAATCATGTTTTTCCCTAGAATTTTAGCCCTTTTAAAATTAAACAGCATAAAATATTTCTCATGAACTACACAACCCATCTGTCTTCCTAGCATGGTGATATATCATTGTGTTTTCTAACAAGAAGTTAAAAAGCAAATAGAGTGTGCAAACACTCAAAATAATTTGTGGGATTGGTAGAGAACTACTTTTCATAAATGGAAGTGTACCGAAAATGAATGTTCTTAAACCATTCTACATTAATAGCTAAAGAAAATATGACAGTTTGGAAATCCTTTCCCACAAAATATTCCATGGAAGGAAGGAAAGTATATCACCTTTCATCTTATTTTCTTTATATATAGCTTTTTTCTTGAAAATATCTTGATATGGAGTTTGCAAAATAAACATTTTTAAGCAGGTAGCTATCAAGGGGGTAGTGAAATTCCTTACAAAGTTTCTTTATATCTAAGACTACAACTTAGAAATTAAATGTGTATTTTAAGGAATCCATATTCTTCATGCTCTAATTATTTTAATGAAGATTTTTCCATTACTACCTGGCTTGCATTTCTGTTTTTCATTTTCAATCACTTTATCTTGCAACAGAGATTTCTTATCTGTTGTTGTACTTATACAAGCTAATAAACTTGTTCATTCGTAGCCTTTAGATTGATTTTCTTCTCTGCTGATTTTTTATAAAGGTATAGGACTATGCAGATACAGCTTAGACAGATACAGCTGAAAGTTTCTGAGGCTTGGCTGTTTGTATTTTGCAGGCAAAGCCACCAATGCTGAAAAGCAGAAAGAACAAAGATAAGAAATTTCCTTTAAAATTTACATACCCCCCAAAAAAAGAGTCACAATTGCTTTATTTTTAAAATGTGGGTGACGAAAAAAAGTGGGATAAATCAAGAGGTCTGTTTCCATCACAGTTTATAAATTTCACATCAAACAACTAGAAGATAGAAATTATCAGGAAAGTAGTTCTGTTTTTCACTTCCTTAATAAAAGCGGAATTTGAAAATAGGAAATAAGGCTTTGAATGTTCTCAAGCTGAAAAAAAAGATAGATCTTATACTTCCAACTTCCCGAGTGTGTTCAAAACCCTGAGCTATTATGTAAAATGTAGGTGCCATGAACAATGGCATCATGTTTCTTTCAACAGCCATATTTTGAAACAGGTAAAAAAACCAATCTCAAACTATGTTCCATTCCTTGAAATCCTAATTTGATAAAATTGTGACTGTGTAATCCTGATTTAGGTGCCTAAGTCTAAGAGAATTTCCTCTTGTCTATGCTGCTTTCTACTGTGTGAATGTGGTTCTGAGAACGTACTGAAAAGGGTCCAAAATCTTTACACCTACTGTGCAGTAAACCCACGAATGTAGCTTCAGGTTTTTCATTGTTCTTTATGCACCAAACAGATAGTGATATGCCTGCAAGTGCCTAAGCTTTTTATTGGTTCTAATTGTTTGAGGGCCTTTTGAAGATTATATTTTGCACCAAAAATATTGTTTGATTGTGTCCTTGGAATATAAGGAAATTTTCTCCTAACTTCTAGTCTCTTTCAGTCTTGCAGAGAAATATTTTTCTATCACATAAAAAACTTGTGTCTCTTAGTGAGAAAGGTCTTGCTTCACTGTCACTTCCTTACATCACTCCACCCCACCCCAGTATCAAAGGTCATTACTTGTAAAATCGTCCTGAAGTTAAAGTTTAGAACAGTAATAGTCACCAGGACTTTTCTTTCAATTTTCAGGAATAATTCTGTTCTTCCTTGAAAACAACATACAAACATAAAAAAACCGTTAATGACAACTTCTGAAAGCAACTCAGACAACACATGGTTGAAGAGCATCCTGTCAGCAGCTTCCCTGTGTCTAGTGAAAGACCAGCAAGAGCGCTCCCAAGAGATGTCATGAAGCACTCTACATAATTCATAGTATCCAGACCCCCTTTAAAGATGTTGACAATGCTGAATGCAAAGCCCAGACTAATATTTTTGGGGTTTATCCCAAATTGGGGTATTTTTAATGACAAAATCACTATGACGCCTGATGCTTGGAGTAGTGAAATGTTGATGACCAAGAGTCTAAATAACCAAATTGCTTTCTCTTCTATCTCCTAATGTTACTCTTCTGTTGTTAATGACAGTGACAACCTAAAAGATTAGTCCTTTTTTTTTTCTTTTTGCTGTACAGCTATGCTTTAAGTCCCAAACTCATTCTTCTGTTGGAAAACATTCTTTTTTTAAAAAAAATTACATTTGTAGGAAGTGGAATTACAAACCAAAGTTCCTATTACTCATTTATTTAGTATACCTGTTTTGTTCAAAACATGTTGAAATTGTTATAGAAGCAAAAAAAAAACAAAACAATCCCTATCTTCAGGTAAGATACACCTGTGCAGATGTTACAGTATAGCTGTTGGGAGACAAACCTGGACAAGTTCAAATCCTGCTAGCAGCAAGGTTAGGAGTATGTATAGTATGGAGTAGCAAATTAAACAGCTCTTAGTGAGTTCTCTGCTGTGTCCATAGTGCTGCAAAACACTTTAGTTAAGTAGCTGAATGCTAACCTATTTTCATCTATACAACACCATTGTCACAGCAGGGGAACAATCAGAGAACTGATTTATTATGCAGGCATGTTGCCATTTTGAGACCTATGCAGTTATCAAAATGGAAAGATACAGAATAAATCAACTTTAATGTTGATGTGCTAAGTAACTTCCTACTAATAATTTCTGTGACTATTCATGCTTTCTAATAGGCACTATTATTCCACTGCTATAGAAATCTAGATTAATATTATAAAATGAAATAAAATTTAAGAAAACACACTGTTGAGTTTCCCATTTTAATCTGATTCCACAGAACCACCAAATATTCTAAGTTGCAAGGGACACATAAGGATTGAGTCCAATTGTTAGGGGATTGGTCCATACAGGGATTGAACTCGCAGCTTTGATATTATTACCACCAGGCTCTAACCAATTGAGCTAATCCCAGGGTCTTTTTCGGACTAATGGTACTTAATTGGACTTATTCTCAAAGAATATTGCTACAAGTGGTCTTAGAAGAAGAAAAGAAAATTTGAAAAGAAGGATACTTTTAGGAAATGTTGCAGACCCTGGCTAAATGTGAGATCTTAGTAGTTTAAGCTGTTTTGTGCAGTCAGTTTCCAGTTTCCAGAATAGCTGCAATGATTCATCCAAGGATTGCAACATATGGATTCTTTTGCAGAGTAAAGATCTACAGACAGATCTTATCATCTCTGATAATTCTAGTCATGCAGATTTTGAAAGATGTACTAATCCAAACAGAAACATGCCATGTAAACTCTGTTTCCAACAAGAAATAAAAAAACAAACAAACAAACAAGCAACAAACAAACAAACAAACAAACAAAACCAGATATAATATTAAACAAAAAAAATTGTAGGTTTTTTTAAAGCACTGTGTCAGAGGAAACTGCAAAGGAATTGATATCCAAAGGACATATACCTTCCCAGGTGTAGGAAATGAAGTACAAGGCAAGAGCATTTAATACTTTAATAGCAGAATGCAATAACTTTGATAACTTCACTGTTTTAAACACATAATCTAAGCTGATTTCTGAACATTTCGTTGCAAGTAGAATTTCAGTAGATGTTGAATGTTAAGCTACTTAATATAGAAATAGCCATTTATTGTTTGCATATTCAGTGCCTAGTGGAATGTGGCCATCTATAAAAATGTCTTGGACAGAGTCAGTAGATTTTATCAGTGATTTTTTTGGTCTTGAGAGTCTGCAAACATAAAGAAAAAAAATACAAAAAAGAATAAGGGGCACTAGAATTGAAATAAAAAAATGCAAATTATATTGAAATGCAAAAAAAAAAAATCATTGTTACTATTATTTTAAGCAATTGTTAATATGTTCACTTATAAGAGTACTTCACTTTATCTATTTGTAACAGTTAAATATGGTTTTATCCCCAGACTGAGACTTTTAAAAGAACCTCTGACAAGTATCTAGTTCCCCTTCAGTTCACTAAAGTTTGATGGATTCATTTCAAATATTGCAGGTTACCCTGGTAATCCATGGCCTATGCAGTCTTGAGGCCTGTGCAATACAAGCTAAAATAACCTCCTGATGTTTTCTGATTTTCCAGTCCAGCTGTCCTTGCTGGGCATAATGGGCATAAAGCACGATTTCCTCAAACCTCTACCTGTGTCATTTTCATGCAGTTTCTGTGATAGACACATCATACTGCGCTGTAAACGCTCCTAAACCATAACACAAGCATTATCTTCTCTTCTTGAAAAGCAGTGCCAATAGAAGAGCAACACAGAGCTGCACAAAAAAACTGAATTCTTATTCTGTTGGAGTGGCTTCTGCGATTTGTGCTTGTGTTCTCATTGGCACAATGGGCTTCTGAGCCTCTATTGGAATCTGACTGTATCATTAAGTAGTTTTTAAAAACCAGAAATGTCAAAAAGGGTAGATACTTCTTTACACATAAGCATTGCCTAGAAATGATTTCTGAAAACCACTGCACACAACACCTGACAGGTGTATTCTGGTATATATTTAGGAAAAAATGAAGATTTATTTCACTTGTGTGAAACAGATTGTTAGCTGTGCTTTTGATAAGGGATACAAATTTAAATTAAACTGCTTTGAACAAAATAGGAAAAATAGTCACAAACTGTTTACAGCTTTCTTTGACATTTACTTTCTTTTTTCTATTAGACAGTCATTCACTCTATTAAATATTCTGCATTTTCTTCTCTGTTGTCTATTTTTTTATGTTGTGGGCTTTGCTTCTAGGGTTTAGGCATTTTTGTGTTTGGGATTTTTTTGTTTGTTTGCTTGTTTTATTTTGCATGTGTGTGTGCATTGTCTTTATCTTCTTTAACTCTGACACTTCTCAATTTATCTCCCAGCAAAACCTCTTTTTTTGGCTATCCCTGTTCTTTTCTAACTATTCCTATTATTCCTAATGGATAGCTCTGTCTCCTCTTTCTTCAGGTTTCTGCATTCTCATGTATTATCTAGTATTTGAAATATTTTCTCGATTTTCTGGTGCACCAATTTACCATTTCACTTTGAATATTGCTAGATTCTTTCCTTTCAAGATATTTTCTCCAATATGTTCATCTTGATGTATTTTCATTCAAAGTACTATTAAAATATATTTGTTGCATCTGTGTGGTTGGGACCAACTTTACCCTTTCTACTAACTGATGTATCTCAGTAGTAAGAAATTAAGATAATCAAGAAAAGATATATCAGAAGAAAGTAGGAAATTTACTTAATGTAAAACTTATTTTCTCTAAGGATTAATCATTTTCCTTTAGAAAATGCTATAGGAATACACATAGACTGACTAATTTGTAAGTGTGTATTGAATGTTCTTATTTCTCCTCGTTCTCTTATTTATTTTTTTTTCATGAGAAAATAATAGTATTTCTTTGCAACAATTTTCCCTCTGACAGTTATTACATTCTAAAATTTTTGGAACAGTTGCTTCCTTGGAAGACATTTTGACAAGCCATATTCTTTAAAATAACTTCTAGATTCCTACTATGTCCACATTGCTGTTGTATATTGTACTGGGGTTTTTTGACCTGAGCATATTGAAGACTGAGTCTTTTTGAGCATGGTAAGATCTAAGGAACACTTTGTGTTTAGTTACAGTGGTTACACTAAAGAAAAAACTACCTGAATTATGAGGGATTTTTATTCTACTGTATTTAAAACTCACAAAACTGCCACTTACTATTTCACTATCCCCATGCTTTCCTTAAATTTTCACCTAGGAAAGATTTAGCCTTGAACTTTCTGCGTATTGCTGAGTTTGTGGAATTAAAAATTTGAGATCCCGCACTCTCTTGTATGAAAACTTTAGAGAGAATACGATCAGGAACAGCCAAACAGTAGTTTTCCTCAGGAGCTGAGATCCATGACATTCCAGCAGTATATCTGTTGTACACAGCATACTGTTCTTTACATTGAATGCTCAGATTTTTACGTATTTATATATATATATACACCTATTTTACTTTCATCAGGACCAAAAATGAAGGTCAAGGGTATATATTTCAATCCTTTGGCTTCGCTTTGCAAAGTGCAAGATTTCTAGTAATTAACTTAGCTATGAGTCAGGTGCAAATTACTTCTGGAATTTAATTGGGAATTAATTTTCCCAGATAGACATTTCTGAAAATCTGAGAAGGTGATTATAATATTTTGGCATCTTTGCAAAAGCCCATGCCTAGAAGTTATGCTCAAATTTTTTTTATGTCCTTGGTGATTAATGTGCATTTAAATGCTTTGCTGAATATTGATTTTAGCAGGTACTAAACTGCTTGGTTGAACTGGGGTCATCTTGAAGCATTTTAGCTCTATGCTAAATTGAGCGGGCTTATGCATTTAGCTTCTGCACTTAAACAAGGTGTAAAATTGCAGCTACTGCCTATTTGTAGGTGCAGAGAAATCTCATTTGTTTTGCTGCTGATGTCAGCAAATAAATTAAAAAAAAGCCATAGTGATTTTATACATAGAGATTTTTACCGTGATATCCCTGTGAACTTGCCTAGGATCAAAGTATCCAAACTCACAGTAAGTCTGTTTAGGAGAAGTATTGGAAAACATTGTGTTGGAAGAAAAACATTGTCATCTCAGTGAAACTTCCATTTCTCAGTCTATCAAATAGGTGAATTAACTCACAATAAAGTGGTTTATCTGTATTGATATACACTGATATGAGTTTGAAATTAAGCATCTACTGTTTATCTTTCTTTTTGTTTTCTTTCTTGCAGTTGAGAAGGTGGTTTTTTCTTGGTATAGATCATGCTATGCATTTTTTTGTATACTTATTGAATAACCTTTTTCAAATTATTACCTGTTTCTAAGTTTTTTTGAAATTACCTTTATTATGAAAGATATTTTTATTATTCTGCATGAACATTTTCAGTAGCAGAAGCTCTGAAGTTGGCAATATTATATGTAACTTGCACCCCAGAATCATAATTATGGTGTAATGTAGAAAACTTGCCACTTAGGTGATCATGCAGTAAAAGCACTTTTGTCTGTAGTACAAAAGCTTAATTCTGGTATGTATTTAAAAGAAAAATTATTCAGAAGTTTTCTGTTCTTACTGGCTTTTCTGAATAGATGTTAGTCATACTGTTATTTGAGGCAATTAATTATTTTCTTGTAAAAAGTAGTAGCTGTATCTTTTGCCATTGATAATAAATAACAGATAATAAACACATTGTTTGGCATCTTTTAAGTGCTAGATATACGTGCAACTGAGGTTTAAAAGAAATGGAATAAACAAAAAGTGCTCTAAAGTCCCAAACAAACCTTAAGCAGTAGCAATAATGTTTCTCTTCATGTGGCATTTCTTTCTAAAGATTTCCAAACCACTGTGTGAACTTTTGCTTGCAGGCATAAGGACTGGAACAAACACATATGGTTTGCTGGAATATAAATATGCTAGTGAATAGCACCTCTAATATTAATTTACCCTTTATGTAGCCCAACAACAATAGCTTGGGTGTTGTTTGTTTTGTGGAAGGATGTGGAAAATATTTGCAATACTGTTTTTTCTGTGTTCAAATGCTATTGTCACTAAGAAAGCTTCTAACACTTTTAACTACCAGGAACTCTAACGTGAAGTCAGAACGGGTAAGTTCATCTTTGAGATACAGGGAAGCTTATTTAAAGTGAAGCATAAATCAGGCCTACATTTGCATTATAAATAAACTACAAAATCAGTCCATGTGTGTTACAGAAACCCATGGGAGCACTTTGTAAGATTTATACAAAATACTGTGTGCTTCTGTACTACTCTAGCACTCCATGCTTCTGCTTTGCCTGTTCACTTCTGTGTGGTTTCCAGAACTTGCTAATGTTCATGCCTTCTTTTTCAGAGCCCCGAGCTAGGGAAATCAAGTAGAAACAGCTAGCTTAAATCTTTATCTGAACTGAGGATACAGGGAACTGTTCCGAACAACCAAGCTCAGGTATGTTTCCTGTACATATCATGGACTTATGTCAGGGTAGAGCAGAGGAAAGTACCAGAATTTCCCTACTTCATTTCTCCTCGTTTTCCATGGCTTTTTGAGAAGTAAATCCAGGAGTGCATGTCAGAAGGTGGTAGGTATAATTTCTACGTAAATTGAGTCTTGTGTATCACTGGAACTGGAAAAAAACCAGACTATTTCTGAATTTTAGTAAGTCTAAGACTGAAACAATTATCACTTTCTGAAATTCTGATCCCAAAACACCATTCTCTATTATATGAGAACAGTAACTTCACTACCCATTAACAATACTTCTGTGTGAATTATTTGAAGAACATGACGCATACTTAACTAGCATTTTTTATGTCAACATTAAATTGAAACCCTTTGCCTCCTCTTCCTTTACTTTTGAGGTAGAAATGTTTATCAGTGAAGGATTTATGTTTTGCTGTGGTTAACCCAACAAATTGTGATCATTTGCAATCTGTTTATTTTATGTGTAAAACTTTTGCCATATTTGGTATTGGACCCCTGATGGTCTTCTATTTAGTGTATGGTATTTCATTCATTACAAGACAGGTATTGAAAACCCGGAAAACAGTTTGGGATAAAGATTTCTGTTTTAATGAAGGACTGTGCAATATTTTTATCTTGGACTTTTGTATTGTTTTTACATCTGTATTTGAAAAGATTTTCACTATGTGACCATGGTAAATGGAACCTAAATTAGAAGTGAGGATGAAATCCCACCACAAAAAGATACAAGGCCTGTGGAATTTTAGTAGTGACTACAAAAATCATATTTATTTCAGATACAAAGTTGATGTTGAAATCTCACCTTAAATATAAGATAATATTGAAAATGTCCTGAGGGAAAAGCAAAATTTACTCTGAAATATACACCTTTGAGAGCATACCAGATAATAATTAATTAGGAGAGCAGAGCAGTTTATCCTGTCACAGCTAACTGATAATGTTGTTTTAAATCAAAAATGCATTAAAAATATTCACTACTAAACAAATAAAAGCACAACAAAAGAAATAGGATATTCTAGTAGAAAACACATTAAATAGAACAAATAAGCAATTTAAGAAAAATGTGTTTTGAAGACACTGGAGAAGTTATTATAAGTGAGAGAAATTTTTATATTTTTTTTTTATCTGTAGTTGTTACCAAAGTTATTTTATTTTAAGCAAGAAATTCATTGCAATCTTTGACTCTATAGAATCTTATGTTCATCTCTGCACAGAAGTTAATAAATCCTGGTCAGAGAAATCTTTGCAGGACTCATGGCTTATCTTTAACACCTTATTTATAACAGAACAATTTTGTTTGCATATGCCAAACACTACCATGCCAGAAAATCAAAGACACACTTTTTGTCTCATACAAAAGTAACTTTTGAGGTCATCAGCATTCAAGACCATCATTGTGAGGCTGGTGCTGAAAGAGACATAATTGCATGTTGTTAACATTCTATCATTCCCTTGAGCAATAGGGGTGAAGAAAATGGTCTGAGTTAGGTGAGCCTTGGGAGAACCAAATAAAAGTGTACAGGACTGAAATTATTAAGCCTTATAGTTGTCACTGTCTTTGTTTATTAGAGTGTGTAGCCATCTTATTTATTACTTGCTTGTATGCATGATTTATGCACTAGTCCCGCTTTCTTTAGATATTTGTGGTTTTTTGTCTACCAATGTGTTTCATTGTTTACCTGATGGCTTTTTAAGAGCATTGATCTTTAGGTTGATACCTAAAGTCATTGTTCATCAACTGCTTATCTAGCTAGAGAAACACGTGCACTAAGCATTCTGGCAAATGGTCAGATGAGATAAGCAAAAATCTAATATTTTGCAAGAAAGTTTAATATCTGAAGAATCCTCTGTTTTGGAGAAAGCAAATCTTTCAATTTCTAGAAAGTGGTGTTGCATAAGGATAGGGTATGCGGTAGGGAGGTCAGGAGAAAAGTTTAGCGTAAACATTTTATTTGCAGCCACTTCGAAAAGACCTTTTGTCATGACTGTTCTAAACATTTCTGCATTAATAAAATCAATTCATGTAGAATCTATCTCTCCTGATCATGATCTCTACAGACAAAGATTTATGACATTTAATATATTTTGAAGCTGCCCCATAAAAAGTAATCCATTGTTCTAAAAACATGTTTCTGTAAAAATTAAAGCTAGAGAAATAATTTCCCACACTTGCAAGACAGATTCATCTCTGCCCCATTTTACAAAAGCAATTTATTTCTGTGGACCAAAACAAGCAACCTCAGAGGATTCTTCAAAGTCCATTTCTAATAAAATTATTAGCAAAAGAGAAAAAGAAATCAGACAGTAATCAAGGAACAACTATATATTTATCAACAGAGTAGTTATTGATGAAAACGCAATCTTTCCTTAGGCAGGACTTTTAAAATCTACTAGATTTTTCAAAACCGTATGTGGATATTTATGAGACATAAGCTTTTAGTTGTCTGTGCACCTGTAGAAAAAGATCAAACCTCTTCTGAACCAATGAATAAGCTTGTAATCACTTTGGCATGGAACTTAACGGCATAGGTTAAACTCAAGACAGGACAAGCCAAACTTTACTCAGTCTCTATTATCCTAATACTGCTTTCAATCTTTAGGTAAAATAAGTTAACAAGATGTAATATAACGTAAAGCATTATGATTACACACAAGAGTTCAAGGCATTTCCTCATCCTGTTGTTTCCCTTGGAAATTGTTTCTAGATGAGGTGACTATGAAAGCATCAATTTTTCTTCATGGAATAAATAAAAAGCACCTGGTAAGGACTGGCCTAGCAATAAAACTGACTTCCAACCTTTATTTCTTAGCTGACAGGGTCATTGATTGCCTGTTATCTCCATTCCTGAGATTTTCCTGGCTTAGAAGAGGCTTTAAATTAAGGGGTTTAACTGAAAACATGTGCTGCTCATTAGCTCTGCTGCTGGCACACCTGTGCTGCTGCTCTCCTGTTTTTAACAGGCCTTTGCTCAGACCAGGCTCCTGGAAATCATTATATTTGCTGTTGCTGCAGTGGCTAGAGGATTTATCTACTGTTATTGGCATTTCTATCCTTTATTTTAAGGAGGCTAGAGAGGGTTGACTTGATGAAGAGAAGAAAAGGTTTTTTAACATAAAAGATGGAGAAAATTAATTGCTTGTGACTAGGTTAATGCTTAGGAACAGCTGGTTTTTAGAATGGGCATCTCCCTTGAAAGCTTGGTGAAAATTGAACTAGGGACTATGTTTTTTTCTGAAATTGGCTGGATTAAAGGGGGTTTCTTTGTTTTGTGGTTCTGAATATGCCAGCATTTTTTAGCTAGCGTTTCTCCCTTGAAACACAGGTGTTGATATTTTAGGTTTGCCCATGGTCTGATTGTTTATGCTTTGAATTTAAGTTGGCACAGTCATCTCTTCTGTCTTCAGTGTTTGAAGTATGAAGCCTAGGTTTAAGAGCTGTGCAGTCAATGAGTATCTAGTTCTAGATATTGACTGATCCTGTCCTGAATAAGATGTTTGAATCTGACAGCTCTTGATTATCTATGAATGATTGATGTGAGATACCTTATTTACGGACAATGAGGTCTATGAATTCAACATGAGGCATCTAAATGAGCTGCAACTAAAAAAACTAAAATTAGCTGTAAAATGAAGGAAGGGTAGAAGTCGTTGAAAGAATCTAGCAGGTGACATCTTTGACTTCTGGCTATTAACTGAAGTAGGCATATGCTTGATGAAACTCATCTCTTCTCAAAGATGCTTTTTTATGAGTAAGTGGGGAGGAGTAATATCTTACTATAAAACTGTCTTTAGCTATTCCTTTTGGGCAATAAAAGGATCCTTTACTGACATTAATAAATGGCATGTTAGTTCTGCCTGCCATTCAGCAGCAATGCTTAGTTGCTTCTAAACTCTTGTTATGCTATATTTAGCTTCCCTCTTTTTGGTCCTTTTTTCTTTGAGGGGCTGAGCAAGGCAGGTGAATAATTCAAACTAATAAAGTTGATTTCTTTTCCCCCCTAAGGTACTTTTTGAATTTTGAATATTGAATTTGCTGAAACATTGAGAAAAAACTTGCCATCAGTATGGAACTCTTAGGGCTTACAGGGTCTGTGGAGGTAAGTGGCTGGTACAGTTTAGGATGGGATTCATAAATTTGTTCTTTCAATGAGAGGCTATACCATAAGGTCAGACTTTTCTTTAATCACTCAAGACTTTACAGAGAAAATAGCCATAAAAATCAGACATGATCAGGTGCAATTTGCCTTTGCCTTGCAGCAAGTCTGTTAGAATAATAAAACTGGTCTTCATGTAATGGTACTGTTGTTGCAAGGGCCAGAGATAATACTGTTCAAAGTAACTGTGCAGCAACGGAGAAACACACACAGGCTTGGGAAAAAGAATATTTACAACTAGCAGCAACAACCAACAACAACCATTTCATTAACAGAAGGCTTCTCTTTTATACTTTTTCTTATCTGTCCACACATACACTCTATTAGCCAAACACTTCTGTCCACGAGTCTTAGACCATCTTCTGATAGGTAGGTCCGATCTCTCCTCATGCTGGTAAGACTCAAAACATATCTTGTTTTTCTCAGTTGTTTTTCTTCTTTCTTTTACTTTCCCATGCTGCTGCAAGGCCGTAGAGTTGTTTTTCTCTGCTTTCCCATGCTCACAGCTGCATCCTTCCCAGGCCAAAGGTGTCTTCAGCCCAGAAGTCTTCCACGTAACTGTACTGAGAGATAGGGTGCAGTGTTCTATGAAGATATGCATGCCTGCATGAAACTGGGTGCTCTGGTTCTAGGTGTCTGAAGTGCCACATGTCTTACTTTTTCTTTTTCCCAGTTCCAAGACTGTAAAATGGGATAGTTTTTTCCCCTCATGATTTTCTGACCATTACTATTTTTTTGTGACGTATTTGGATGCCATAATAATGAGAACTATAGAAAAATCTATTAAGAGAATTAATAATTCTGTCTTCACAGCAGAGCATGAACATCAGATAGCAAATAAAGGTTAAAGTTGCAAAATGACTGATGAATAGGAAGGAAAATATTGACTAGTCAACCAGGAAGCATTTGCTGTCCTTTCTGAGTTTCTGATCCTGGCAGAGATCCTGTGGAAAATAAGTAGTTTGTAATTAAAAATTGAGTAATCCATATAGAAGAGAAAATTAAAAGGTCTCTGGTGTTTCTTTGAAGTTCTGAGCACTTCTTTTTGTGATTCTATGTCCTGTATGGAGAGTGTGTGAGATTAGGTATAATAATGGCAGGAGGGGTGCAGAAAGATGGATACTGTTCATGGCTTGAAGTACAGATATATTTACATCAAGAAGGTAATTTTTGCAAATAATACTTTCATCATTGCAGTTCCATACTGCCCTGGTGCATAGCTCTTGGATCTGAAAGCAGCCAGTATCCAAATCCGTCAGACTGGAACAATGCTGGACAACAACAAGACCAGGTGCCTTTGTTCAAACTCATAGAAAGTGACTGACTGATAGGTAACATGGGTAATCTGCTGCTAGGATTTCACTCATGTCTGTCTGTGGCAACAAAAACACAGCTGTTCAGCTCCAGCTAGGTGCCTTGGCAAGGTTTATTTGTAAGGCATTGTAACAGCCTTTGAAATATATGAGGTAAATTTGTATAGCTGTGCATTTCAATGTGGACTTAATGTTCTATTTCTCTTGTCAAATGCTCCCATAAATATACATACTAAGTAATTTACTTGGTTGCTATAATTGACCTTATCAGAAATGCATGGAGCTGAAATCTAACTTACAGATGTTTGCTCTACCTCCTTAGATCTGTCTAAATCATTACTTCAAGTTCTACAGGTGTTACTGCTCTCCTTAGTCTAGTAATATGTCAGAGATATATTTTGAATACCTCTTAATTCTTCTATTCTCTTCCTGTGTATATGAAGATATCTGTATTTCCACCCCTCTTTCCCTCATTGCTGGTTTGTTTGTTTTTTTTCCTCTTCTGTTGTTCTCACTGTGTTTGTTTTGTATTTGTTCGCCCTCTGTGGTACAGTTAAAATTTCCAGAACTAGTGCTATGGCTGAACCTCATGCAATGTTCAGCCTGCTTATCTGCATCCACCAGCTTCAATGCAAGAAAAAAGTTGTGTAAGGAGGAAAGCCTGAGTCATTTCTGTTCTTCCTGTGAAGGGTGGCTTCAGATCACTTTGTGGGGAGATGAAGTACAGATGTATGTGCTCTGTCAAGTCAGGTGCCAATTAAGGTGCTTTGTAGGAACATTAGGGATATAGCTGAGACAGATTGGCTGAATGATTCTTTAAAAGGGTCTGATGCCATGAGCAACAATAGGAAGTGTGCCCATGGTGCGTAAATCCCAGGTGTTTTGAGTCATGTGGTCATGCAGAAATGAAGCGCCAATGATTTATGGGCAGAAATATATATATATAGTTTGAATGTGTATGTATATATATATACACATATATATATGTGTATATATATGAATGTATGTATAGTTTGGCCTACCAAATACTGTTCTCTTCCTACTCCTATAGTGCATCAAGCTGCACAGGCATTGCCACCAGTAAAAACCAGGGGAAAATAACACAAGGAGGTTATTAAGTTTTTATAATACAGAGAGGTAAGAATGAGAAGCTTATGAAATAAAAGTTGGTTACTAAAGTGGATCTAATTGTGAACCCTTATTCTCTATTCCCTTTGTACAGAAGACTGATAGCTGTGCATACTGCCAGAGGCTCTCAAAAATTCAGACTGTGTCCTGCTCCCTGGCAGTCAGAAATGTTCCTGGCCTTGGTTCAGTGATGAGTTCTCAGTTTCAACTTTAGATCAAACATGTAATCCTTCTGCAGTAACTGCACACCTGGAAATGTTACCAATGCTATAAAATTAAATATGAGAGCAATAGGAAATAAAAGACAGATGTATTTTACTTCAACAAATGTTTAATTGGGTATTTGTCTAGATATGTGATTTATCAGGGAAACTAGAATCATTCAACTACTTAAGTGTCATCTCATGTTTTATTCTTTGGGGAGAGGAGAGAAATTAATTTGGCCAATTTACTTCTTGCTAAGTCTCTTGCTTCTGTTTCCTGAAGTACTATTCAATTATCATTTTCCCTTTTTAAAGTATATCTGATGCTCACTTTAACCATTATTCTGCTCCCTGCTGCCATGTGAGATGGAAAAACTTACATGAAGATTCTTGTTAATCTTCATGTAAGCCTTCCACAAAGGTGAGGGTGCATGATGCCTGAGAAACATCTCTAGATTCATAATGAGTCTTTCTGGGTCTTCCACTGCTCCAACTCACTGCATTCTAAATTTTCAAAACTGCTTTGATATTAATCCTGTAATAAAGACTCTGAAGGCTTTATATGCAGGCAAGTTTTTTTCAAAATAGCAGGTTAATTTGAAGGCTTAGCCTGAGATATGCTGATACCTTCTTTTCAAAGCAGACTTCTTGTGTATATAGTGAAAATCCACACATTTTCAGCTAAACATCTCGAAGTTATGAGCTTGCTTTTAAATTACTTAAACAAAATTGTGGGTTTGTTTGTTTTTAACTAGATACTACTTTTGTAAGGTCTACAAATTATGAGCTTCCAGTTTCAGGAATTGGTTGTATGCATAGCATAGACTGACCAGATAATGATTTTCAGTCTAATAAACTATATGGAAGCTGAAAAACATGGAGGATTATGGATTTTTTTGTTTGTTTTGAAGGAATGGAGATCAAGAGGTGCAAAACTGTATATAGCTGAGGAGGAAAAGGTTGGCTTGGGACCCTTGTGAGTATATTCATTCTGTATGTTCATATTGCTGTTGAGAGAAATGGGACTTTGGGTATATGTCTGTAAATAAATTACTCTGAGATTAACCCTGCTAATTTTTTTCCATAATTCCAAGTTCAAATCAGGCCAACTCAAAAGCTTAACATTTTTGTAGCAAGGGGTAATTACTGGAGAAAAAACAGTATGCTAAAGAACAGTGAAGTTGCTAAGCCAAGCGATAAAAGACCAGAAAAACCTAAAAACTGCTTCATTATGCAAACAATAATAATTCTCTCTTATGTGTATTCATTATGATACAATCTATGATAATATCAGAGCTAGTGTTGTTGGGCTCTTTTTATTTTTCCATTGGACAAATTTTTATTTTCTGCACAGATGTGCAGAGATGCTAAAGACTGTAAACTGCACACTTCAACAGACTTGTTTTTTTCTAAATGAGAAAAATAGTAGCACCCACTTTCACTTTTAGACACGACTGACTGATTTTTGGCTTAAGTCTCCTAAAACACCTTATCTGAGGAAAGTTGCCAACACAGAACATTTCACCAGAACAATGGAAACATTGGCGAAGTTAAAAAAAAAACCCTGAAAATGGGATACAAATATTGTCTAGTCAACCTCATTAAGAGGACAGATATCATACTAGCTGTATTTATTGGAAACAGAGAAATGCAGATATAGTTACTGAAATGAAACTGCTTGTAAAAGCCAAAGGAATAACTAGTTTCTACCTAAATAAA
>JAWWTY010000077.1:69756288-69820789 GCA_035222235.1 Margarornis squamiger | reverse complement strand
AGAGAAATGCAGATATAGTTACTGAAATGAAACTGCTTGTAAAAGCCAAAGGAATAACTAGTTTCTACCTAAATAAAACCAACCAGAAATAATGAGCAGATTGTTTCAGTGAGGATTTTTAACTGTTGCTACCTATCCAATATTGAAGTCTTTACTACAGACAAAATACAACAACATGCAAGGATGGATGTATAAAGAATTAATGGTTTCTTCTTTGTGTTCTCATCTAAGAAGCTGCACTCCTTTCTACCCATTCTGTGAAGTTTTCTAAACTTAAATTCAAATCAATAGCAATTTTAGCTCAACTATCCTTCCTAGATATCCAAACTAGAGACAATTGAAGAGACTTATTTTATGCAAAAAAACAAAACCACTGAAATATGGAGCTACCAGAAGTTACTATATTAAAGAAATAAATTATCACTGTAGCTTGACTAATAGTCACCTGGTTCCATACCATTGACAATATGATATATGTTTACAGGCAAGGAAGAAAAGAATCTTAATCTGAATCCAGATGCAGAGTTTAGTTCTTAATACCATGTAATCCATCATTGTTTGTACTTGTGTGCATGAAAGAAACAGGAGAGCTTAGGAGAAATAATGTCAGCTGTTATTTGCTTGATAGTGCAGCAGGATATTTGGTATATGTTGTTGTGGAAGTTTGGGTTGGCTCCCTGCCAAACCCAGTCATTGGCCACACAGATTCTCCCCTCCTAAGAGAGGGGCAAAGAAAAGTACCAAAAGAAAATTGTAGTACTATATATATATATTCATATATATTACAGTTATATACAATTAAACACTGCGAATATACAGAACAAGAGTCCCAAACAACCCCAGAAGGGAAAAGGAGAAGCGGAAAAGGGACAAAAATCAGGTAAAACCAAAACAAAACAGATACACACACTTGAAAACTCAGGGAATAACTCTATAAAGTAACTAACAAAATAAATTCTCACCAAACTTCCCTCAAGGAAACAGCAGAAATCTCCACCTCTGTGCGGCTTCAGACAACAGTTTCTCAGATTAGGCCTCAGCTGACATAAGAGTGATGCCAACACACCAAGACCTGCTACCTTCCCAAGCACCCGAAAGGAAGAGGGAGAAGAACCTCCTTCCTTGTCTTTATATACCCCTGATTATGTGAAGGAATGGTGTGGAATATTTCCTTAGTTATAACCCTGTTAGCAGGGAAGACCGAGACCAAAACCAAGAAAACTAAACCACCACAGTTGTCTCAGTTTCTTCTAGCCAAGACCTTGCCCTTTCCTGGAGCAGGGAAGATATCCTTGTTACATCTAAAAAGCCTCTCCCTTACCAGCAATTTTAATATCCCCTGTGTCAATGTGACAATGTCTTTGAGTGGTTTTGTTAGGATATTTTGTTTTGAGTCAGTCTCTATTTGAATAGTTCTTAATTCTGATTTTTTGTTTTTCTTTTACACAGCCACTCAGATTTTTCTTTCTGCTAAGCTGATGGCTGGTTTTGTGTTTGAGGAGTTTTTTCCAGGTTTGTTGTTGGCTTTTTTTTTTTGGTTTTGGTTTTTGATTTTTTTTTTTTTGGGAGGGGTGTTGTGGTTTGTTTTGTTTTTGTGTGTGTCTGTTTGATTGTTTTGGGGTTTTTCAATTGCTGCTAATCCAAAAGTAAAATGACCATCTATTCTGTGTGTTAAGATGATAATTCTCAGGGGAAGTCAGTTTTTCTTTTTGCTTGTTTTTTCTTTCTCCGTTCAATAAAATCTCAGCTTTGAACACCAATCTCATACTCTGAAATGGATACTTGTTATACCAGATTTTAAACAAAAGCCACAGGAGACTTCAGTAAGACAGAAGTCATTGAGGAAGCTGATTGAATCATGAAGTGCACTCAGATACCTCTGTTTGGAAGTTTTTCAGGTTTCTTCAGTTATTTTAAGAGATTTAATGACCTGAGGCTGGGTTGAAATTTTTTATCTTTAAAGAATGAAACTTAAAGTAATCAGAACTCATGTTTATGAAAGTTACTCTGATAGCAGGATATTGCTTATGCTTCAGCAATAGGAGAGATTAGACATGACTAATCTTTTGGATATGTTGTGTAGTTTGGATTGGATTTTTAACTTTGCTATTGCTTTTTTTTCCCCCCAAGTTCCTGAGCATTGTTCCTGTGGTGCTTGGGATTCGGACAAGCAGTGGCTACCACTTCAGTGGAGATTGATCTGACTCACAGTAATGCCCTCTCCTGCTGTTTTATTTTCCTATTGGCTAGCTATTATTAAAGTTAACTAGGCAAGAATAGAAAACCAATAGGAAAACCCAGCTAGAAGCTGATTTTTCTTTGTCAGCTCAAATTCCTCTGGTTAGAGATTCAGGCAGCAATTGCATATCCCATACCCGCTGCTATTTTTCCTTTGCCTGCTAATGAATCCCTGCAAAGAAGCAGTAGCAAATTAATTGATTTCCTGTATGTGTCCCAGCTTTGCTATTGAGTTTAAAAGGAAACTATAAAAAAGGGGTAGAGAAGAGGTTGGCTAGTTGCTTTTTTGATTGCTGTTTTGTATTTTTTGCTAATGTTTGATTTGCTCAAGTTTTAATGCCTCCCATTAGGTATTTCAGTTATAAATAGGCACGTAACATGTTTATGAAACTCAAGAGAAGGGTAAAAAATGGAGGAGCGTTGATGTTCTTTAATTATTACAAAATGTTAAGGGACGGTTCAATTGATAGTTCATAATGAAATTTTAATTGTAGTAGTATTTAAGATTAAGATAAAATAATAAGCACTAACATGAAATATATTGAAGCTTTTTTTGTAATTATATCTTTGTAAGAATTTACTTAGGATATAGTATTCTCTTGAAACCAACATACTGAGCTGAGTTGATTTGTTTGCAGGCAAATGGGAGGATTATTATCTTTTTTTAATTTGATATTTTATATCAATAGATTAGGGCTTTGAGCATCGATGTGTGATGTGTGTTATGACCTACTGAGAATGCAGTGTCTGCTGGCCAGAAAGGGAACAAGGAGTCTTGACATGGAGAGATTTTTGGCTTCTGGCTTTGTCACTGACACAAGTCCACCATTGCTGCTTAAAAAAAACAAAACCAAAAACCAACCAAACAAAAACCACAAAACCAATAAAACTAACGGAAAAACTCAACTAAACAAATCTACAAACAAATAATTAAAAAAACCCCAAACAATCTAGCTCCAGCCACTAGAGAGTAATTTTTTACCTACTTTTTTGTTTTTGTTTTTTACCCCACAACATGTTCTTTAGTCCTTTCCTCTCTTCCCAGTTGAGATAGGACATTTCATTTTAGGATGAACTTTGAATTAGTTAGCCCTTAAAAGGGAATCTAGCAGGAACATGTGTTTCACTGGCAAATCCCATACTTTTTAGTAGATTCCTCTTCCTCTCTAGAAGAAATTGCATTCCTTGTGTCTCTTTTAAGCTTGTGTTTCTGTAAGCTTTCAGTCTGCAGGCAAAATGTTGAAGACAGAGTAGATATTGTTTTCTGCTCTTTCAAAAGTTTTGTTTCAACTCTCATCTGTTTTGAAACACGTTAAAGGAGAATTTTTTTTTTTTTTTGCAAGATGTTCTGACCTTAATTTGTGTTTTAAATCCTTAAAAAGGCTTAAATGTTACAGACAATATTTATAGGGATGCTTTAATTTAACAAAATCCTAATTTTTTACATTAGAAAACATATTCCTTTGTCCTCCTTAAAAAGAAGAAAAATGAGAACAAAACTGTGCTAATTATTCCATAATTGTAAGAATTCAGAAAGGAACAAGACAAATATGTGGACTCCTATCAGAGATGTCTTTCTATCAATAGCATAGCAGTTTTTCATAACCACGCCAACATTTTTCTGTTTTTACTTACAAAACTTAAATGAGGTAAAAGATGACATTTATGGTTGCTGTTTGGTGTCTTTAACACACATATCATAGCAACTGCTGTTCTCTTTGATACTGCAGTTTTTCTTTTCCAGTGGAAAAACTATGGGAGACAGCAGCTAGCCTAGAGCAGAAAGGCATAGCAGAGAAATAGGCAAAGAGGTATAATAGGAATTGTAGCAAGTTGCAACAGCGTTTCACGGGGGGAAAAAGGTGATAAATGTGAATTGAAGAAAAGATAAAAGGTGGGTGTGCAGTAGTTTCTGGATTCTGGCAGCAAGGAAAATTAAGCAAGTGAATTGTTTAGTGTTTTTCTGAGGTGAGCAGTGCTCAGAAAATAAAACTACAGTGAATGGGGCAAGGACCAGCACTGTGAGAGAGTGGAAGAGAGGGGCTTTCTCTTTACAGTCCATTGCCTCCCTGGCTTTGTTAATAGTCTACAAGCAGGAACAAGTGTTGGGAAGGGGTAGCAAATAGAGAGATGACAATGAGTAAAAGAATCAGGAATGTGAAAAAAAAAGATCAGACTGTTTGCATGTGTTTGTTACTTTGTGCAGAGGATTGCTGTTTTAACATCTGCTGTAGTGCTCAATTCTTAGTGCTACCAACCTGTCTTTCTAGTGTTTTTGAATGGAGGTGCTGTATAGGTTGTTCCTGATATTCTGCAATTAAGTGTCCCACAGTTAATCCAAGTCCTGATTTGCCTTATAAGAGTCTCTGCAACAGGATCTAGTTATTAAAGAAAAAATTAGTGTTTATTATTTTTAAGTCAGGATACATGGGAACTAGTTAGATCTCTTAGAGCAAAATTGAAAGGGGAGTACATAATCAGCTGTTAAGTTTTGGTAGAAATTGTAGAGCCTTCAGGCTGTTCAAAAATTAGATCCTTCTCTATGTCCCAGCAATGCCTGCCCGTGACAGAAAGGCATGAAACTGACCCAAGAAAGAGAGGATGTTTAAAAATATCCATATACTACTTGCCTATTTAAAAATTACCAGATATATATTGGCTAGTGATTCCACTACAGCCAGGCTTCTCATTTCCTTGTAAGTAGTGACCAAACTGCAACAATCACTACTATTTTTGATTTTTGTTTAAATATACCTCTTTACAAAGACATTATTTTCAAAATTTTGGTGGGTTTTAGTTTGTTTGTTTTTAAAAAACCAAAACAATGAAATAAAATGGAGAATGGAAGAACAGAGTGGAAAGTAGATTTGTTTCCAGCTCATGAATTGACTTAGAAATCTTCAATATTAATTAAATCCCCTTTCTCTCCCCACTGTACTTCTATTTTAGCCTGCTCCTTCACAAACATTCTGTGGAGCATCATAGAATGGTTTGGGTTGGGAGAGACCTTAAAGGTCATCTAGTTCCAACACTCCTACTGTGGGTGAGGACTCCTTTCACAAGACCAGGTTGCTCAGAGCCCCATCCAGCCTGTTCTTGAATAGTTCCACGGTTGGAGTACCACAGCTTTTCTGGATAATCTGTTCCAGTGCCAACCACCCCCACAGTAAGGATTTTTTTCTTAATATCTAATCTCAACCTACTCTCTCTTTGATTCCATTCCCACTTGTCATGTCACTACACACTCTTGTAAAAAGTCCCTCTCCATCTTTCTCATAGGCTCCCTTCAGGCACTGGAAAGTCACAGTTGAGTCACCCCAAAGCCTTCTCTTTTCCAGGCTGAGGAAACCTGATTCTTTCAGCCTATTCTTGTAGGAGAGGTGTTCCATCCCTCTAATCATCTTGGTGACCCTCCTCTGGACTCTCTCCAACAGGTCAATGTCTTTCTTGTGCTGGGGACCCCAGAGCTGGATGCAGGTGGGGTCTCACCAGAGCCGAGTAAAATCAGGACACAGACTTCATATCTGCCCCACACTTTATAAACTTTATTCTAGATCACTGAATCATTATACTTAAAGCGACTTAATCTGTGGAGTTCTCGAAGTTAAAATGTTTGCCTTTTTTCTTGAAAGAAAGCTACAGGGACTGATTCATACTAATTATTGAATTTTCTATGTACATGTCTGTATGGGTAAATCACTGCTTAACTGTACTGCTAAGCCAGCAAGCCTAGGCTATATTAAATTTCATTCCTTGGAAAACCTTAAAACTAGTGATGTTGATCCTACCTAATGTGCTTGATGTCTTATTCAGCATGGTGTGCCATGTTGAACATTGGACTGTGATGCAGAAATGGATTTGAGTGCAATAAGAAACATCTGAGCAACAGTAGCTTCTTGAATAGTCTCTGCCATAATTTGCAGCCACTCCTTTTCCATAAAAACCACTGCCAAAGATGTTTTCAATGAATTGTAAGTAAATGACTGCTGGAGTAGACAAGTGTTCACCCAGTCAGATACAACTAATGCATGACTGAACAACCTGTTTTTTATTGCTACTCTGTTGTCAGTTTTCATTTCCAGCTGCTATTCATGGCTGCTTGTTGATTTGCACACTACAGCAGCAGGTAGGGATGCTTACATGTTAAAGCTCTGGATCAGGCCCAGGACAAAGGTGTTGGACGCACATTCTGTGTGATCTGATTACTGACATAGTTAGGCCTGCTTCAGTAACTTGCTGTGCGTATTTATACATCTAAGTTGATATGAGCTAATAACCAAGGCTCTTAAGTTGACTTATTTGCTTTTCTCTAGTATCTCTAAATACAGAAAATCAATGTGAACATCATGAGATATGGATGCAATGTCTGTCTTGGTCAGCAGCTTTCTCATAAATACTCAGTAGAGAATGCAAGTTGCTGCTCAAGTTTTTAATGTGAAACCTGCTCTGTCAGGATACCCAGCTAAGGTTAGTTAAGGTTCATAAAGCCTATCTCCCAAGACGTAAGGAAGAAAATAAAGTCTGCATGGGTTTTTTTGACATCCATCCTTGTTACAGTCCATGGGGAAATGTAGTTCATGACTTTATTGAACCTTATTTTCTTTTCATACTTGTGAATATCTCTCATCTATAGGTGGTTATCTTAAAGGAGTAGCCATAATCAACCCATCAAGAAAAGAAAGTCAAAAGTATTAGTCCACAAAGATTCTTTTTTAAAAAATTCTAAGAATGCAGCAGGAGACCCCCAGTGGAGCAGGGCTGGCTTACTCAGTTTGTTGCAAAATGCAGCATGTATAATGACTGATCCAAGGAGAATATTTTGCATTTGTCAGCACAAGAATCCACCAGTACCAAGTGAAGAGGTGAGTGTTCTTTAGTTGGGATCTGCTGAATTAAGCAAATTTAGGAAATGGACTGTTTTCAGGCGACTAACAGAAAAACTGCAGAGTAGCCTCATTTCTGTTACTTCAGTCCCTGTGCTGCAGAAAAGGACCAGGTTTTCAGGATGGACAACACTCTACTAACAAGGAAGCTTTTCAATGAGATTCACACTCCAGTTGAGGTCAATGTCCCCTTGTGCTGAAGGTAAACAGGAGTGGCCACAAGGTGGTAGTAAGGGGAAATTCAGTGGTACATAGATACATAGGATTTTTTGACATCCAGTAGCAGTGCAATGATAACTTTTATGCTAGGCACAAAAGTAATGAACACATGAAGTCTATTCAGGAATCTAGGTGAATAAATGGTAATTATTGTCTGTGTTGGTACCAGTAACATAGTAATTGCAAAGATGTAGGAAAGGTGTTTAGGATTTTTAACTTGGCTGCTTAGCAGAGACCATGGTCCAGGATCTCCATAGGTTTATCCATGCTTCTTATCTCAAGTGTCAGACAGAGATTTCAAGTCTCAAAGTTTGAATGAGTTATAAATGATAATGATAAATTAAAATAGTAAAAAGATAAGCACATGTTGTAAAGATGTCTTGCTTGTATTTGGAACTAAGGAAGACTTCTGTGTGAAAGGAAACTGTATAGGAAGGATGAGCTACATTTTATCATAAGTCAGGCTGATGATACTGTATAAAAAATGTTGCAGAAAAGTATTGAAATAGAAATTGGAGAAAAACTTAGAGACACAGAAGATCACCTGGTTTACACTGATGTGAAGAATGTACAATACACTCCTAAACAGTCTGCACACAAAGAATAAAAGAGGCAAATTAGTTCACCTACAATGTCAATTGATTCATATGTACAGTATTAAGTAATGGAGTGAGTGTAAAATCTTTGAAGTATTTTTACACTGGCCTAAATTCTGAAAAAGTAAGATAAGAGAATTAGAACGTATGACATTAATTGATGTTTGCAAGCAACCATTTCAAAAGGAGTAAATTCAATGGAACATAGTGTTACCAGGCTACCAACTTTACAGGAATCAAATTAGTTTACACCGAGAGGAGGGTGAAAGGCACTGTGTGTGTAACATTGTGTAAAGTGTAACAGGACAAGTTATAAATGAAAAGAAAAGTACTATGGAATCCTTGTGGCCAGAATTCACAGATTCTAAAAATAAGATTGTATTGATTATACTGTTTATGCCATAGTTAGGAAAGAAAATGAACACAAAGTTAAACAAAATCAGTCAAATTACAATTTTAAGGCAGGTAGAATAGTGAAAAAATTAAACTACTACATACAGGTTGATTCCATTTCTAAATTGGCTACGTTTGAGACAAACTGCTTGCAACAACAAGAAAATATGCCATTTGGGTTTACATTAAGTGCTGCTTGACACTGTTCTGAGCTCTTTTATAGTAGTTACTGTAGTACAATTAGATTTAATATTGTAGCAGGAGGCAAAAGGCAAAACAAATTCAGTGCATGCATATTCAATTTTAAGAGCTGGAATTATATGAAAATGAGTAAAAATGTCAAACAACACACCCTTAAAAGAAGCAATGCAATAACATACAAGTAGTCTGGAGGCAGTTAGTTAAAAATCCCCTTTAATTGAAGACCAATTAAGTAGAGGTTCAACCAAAAGAAAAAATTCAAAAAACAACTGAAAGGGTAACACTAAAAAAATGGTGGTGGGAATGAAAGTGAGAAATAAAAAGAAGTCTACAAAATATGGCAGGTGCCATGTTGAGGTCATGTGAAGAAGTTCTTTAAATACTTCAAAACTGAGGAACCAGCTGGGTGGTTGGTGTTATTGCTTTGTGATAAAAGAGCCAGAGAAGCAGCAGAGAAATAAGATGAATTGTTATCATTGGCCTTTGCTGCTGCAGGTATTGGAGAGGTTCCCAGTGACCCATCTCTTTTAACAGAGCAAGCAGAGATGCTAGCTCAATTTCAAGTAAATATATGGGTTATATTCGATCTGATAGACAATTTGCATCCAGTAAGGCTAAGATGGTATTCAGTAGAGAACCCTGAAGAATTCAGATGTGAAATTACTGACCTTGGTCTGCAGTCCAACACTACAAATAGGAGCTGTGCAGGAGGAGTGGAATATTGCCACTGCATTCCTACCTGCTACAGGGTCTGTCAGCTACAGAGCAATGAAGCTGGTGCGTACTTCTGATAAAGTGGCAAAAAATGTAATAGCAAATACAAGATCATGGATAAAGGTTGTCTGGGAGTCAGCATGGTTTCTGTAGAGGGAGGGCCGGCCTCACTGATGATCTGTGTAACACTTCTGTGAATGTGGTATAATGTGCATAAAAGAAATCCAGTGGATAGAAAGAAGGAAGTAAATTATTGTGGTGTGACTGACTAAAACCCTAGGGGTGCAATGTGACTCAATGAATATTCTCTGTATTAGAAGAATCCTTGACCAGTGGAGGTGGTCAAGGATGATGTGCCGAGTAGGATGCAAAAAATATGACTTTTACCTTCACTAAAAAGGGACTAGAGAGTGGGTTTTGTTTTAAATGGGCAAGAGTTAAGTGGATTAACTGGAGGTGTAAATGTCTACCTGAGTTAGCCAGACCAGAATGGGGTGAGTGAATTCATAGCTCAGCCCAACATAGAGTACAAAAACTTTTTTGAAGGGATCAACAGTGCTGAAGCACTTTCAGTCCATGCATTCTTTTGTGGTAACTTCAGAAGAGACAGGCAAGGTACGAGAGGTGGAGGGATGGCTCTGTATGTTATGGAGTCTCTTGACTCTAAAGAACTTGAGGTTAGCGACAATATGGTTGAGTGCCTATGCATATGAATTAGGAGGAAGGACAATAAGACCAATGTTCTGGTGAGAGTCTTTTATAGACCATTCAACCTGGATGAAGAAGTAAATGAATTACCCTATCAGTATCTGGTGAATGTTTCAAGATCACCAACCCTTGTTCTTGTGGCAGACTTTAACTCACCAGATGTCTGGTGGAAACTCAATACAGCAGAGAAGAGGCAGTCTAGGAGGTTCTTGTAGCTTCTTATTGCAGCTGGTGAGTGAGCCTACCAGGGATGGGGTGCCACTAGACCTACTGTGTATGAACAGAGAAGGGCTGGTGGGAGATATGGTGGTCAGGTTTGGGGCACAGTGACCATGAAATGATGGAGTTTTCAATACTCAGTGAAACAAGAAAGGATATCAACAAAACCTGGACTTCCAGAGAGCAGACTTTGGCCTATTCAGGAGGCGGGTTCAGAGAGTGCCTTGGGAAACAGCCCTTAAAAACAAAGGGTTCCAGGAAGGATGGACATACTTCAAAAAAGAAATCTTGAAGGTGCAGGAGCAGGCTTTCCCTGTGTGCTGAAAGATGAGCTGCAAGGAAAATGACTGGCCTGGCTGGACAGGGAGCTTTTCCAGGAACTTAGCAGGAAAAAGCCTGTGGAAAATAAGGGCAGGCAACCCAGCATGTTTTTCAGAATGTTGTTATCTCATGCAGAGGGAAAATTAGAAAGGTGAAAACTCAACTAGTACTTAATCTGGCCACTTGTATAAAGGATAAAAAAAAGTGTTTTTATAGCATTACTAGCAAAAGAATGAGCATGGAGACCTTCATTCTTTATCAGACATGGTGGGGGGAATACAATTACCAAAGATGAGGAAAGGGATGAAGTACTAAATACCTTCTTGGACTCAGTTTTCAACAATAGGACAGGTTGTCCTCAGGACAACTGGGCTCCTGAGATGTTAGACATGGATGAGGAGCCAAATAGCGCTCCTGGAATCTAGGAGGAAGTAGTTAATTACCTGCTGAGCCACTTAGATGCTCACAAGTCTATGAGACTAAATGGGAGCCATCCTAGGGTGATAAGGGAGCTGGTGGAAGAGCTCACCAAGCTGCTTTCCATCATTTATCAACAGTCCTGGCTCACTGGAGAGGTCACAGGTGATTGGAAGTTGACCAGTGTGATGCCCATCCACACAAAGAGCTGGAAGGAGGATCTGAGAAACTACAGGCCTGTCAGCCTGACCTCAGTGCCTGACAAGGTTATGGAGCAGATCATCTTGAGTACAAACACATGGCAACTACAGGATGGCTGGAGGATCATGCCCAGCCAGCATAGATTTAGGAGGCACAGGTCCTACCTGACTAACTTGACCTCCTTTCATGACCAGTTGACCCATCTAGTGGATGAGGGGAAGGCTGTGGATGTAGTCTACCAGGATTTCAGTAAGGCCTTTGACACCATCTCCCATGGCATACTCCTGGAAAAGCTGGCAGCCCACATCTTGGACAGGTACACTTTCTGCTGGATTAAGAACTGAATGGATAGCCAGGCCTAGAGAGCAATGGTGAATGGAGTTGCATCCAGTTGGCAGCTGGACATTTGTGGTGTTCCCCAGAGATCAGTGTTGGGCCCAGTGCTGTTTGGTATCTTTATTGATGATCTGGATGAGTCTACCATTAACAAATTTACAGATGACATCAAGTTGGGCAGGAGTGTCAATCTGCTGGAGGGTAGAAGGGCTCTGCAGTGGGACCTGGAGAGGCTGGATTGATGGGATGAGGCAAATTGTATGAAGTTCAACAAACTCGGATGCACAGTCCTGCACTTTGGCCACAACAACCCCATGGGGCACTACAGGCTGGGGAAAGAGTGGCTGGACAGTGGCCAGGAAGAAAGGGACCTGGGGGTACTGACTGGCAGCCAACTGAAAGTGAGCCAGCAGTGTGCCTAGCTGGCCAAGAAGTTGGGCTAGTTGCTTATAAGGATGTGCCTTTGTTTGCTATGTTTTTGCTTATATTCAGATAGTATGCAGTAATTGAACAACAGTTGGAGTTTCTTTGTGCAATGGCTGAAGTCCAAACATTGTAATGATGTTCCTTCATGTCTTTGATGAGAGGGTGGAATATGATTGTCACATCCGAACTAAAAGCCATGCAGGTAGTATGACACTTTCAGGTTTAGGAACACCAGCACAACATGTGGGCAATTGGCACTTGTTTTATCACAGTGTAAAATGAGTTCCCATTTGTTATCTGAAGCATAATGATTAGCCAAATGTTTCTAGTCAGTGCTGAATGCACTAATTTAAATCTGAATAAATGATTATTTGTACACTTCCTTGGGCAAAGAGCATGCATATTTTCCAATTATTGCAGTTGACTTAATGAGTGGCTACTCAGTTGTGTACTAAGCCGTCAGTACCAAGCTGCTTCTCTGGATTAATAATCTTTGTGATATTTCATTAATATTCATTGTTAATTAACACTTATGGAACAGAGAAGGAAATGTGCACTATATAGTATGGGGATTTTTTTCATCATTTCAGCTTCATTAATTCAACATCATGTTTTTTCATCTATTTTTCATAATAAACTTGGGAGAATTAATCTCATAGTTGGTAAACAGTGATAAAAGTAAAAGTTTTTTCAAAGCATCCTAAACAACTGTTCATATCCTCTCCATTGTGACAGATATTCAGGAGTTGCCCTGTCTGCTATTCTGTTAAGATGTTGCATAGCACCCTGTTTTTTCTTGCAATTGTGTCATTAACGTTGCTGCTTTTGTCAAGCTCTAGGATATATTGGGGCAAAGTTTGAAGGGCCAGATTCTATCTTCTGTTGGACCTGCTAATATAACCTGAAAAAAAGCAAGCTTTCATGTGCACCAGTTCTTCCTGCCTTAGGAAATCATATTACTATTTATAACACTTTTCCTCCAAAGTTTTTATCTATCTATATGTGTGTGAAATGCTCAAAATAGAAATAGAGAAAACAACCAAAAACCAATACAACCTTCCCTGTCAAATCCCCAAGATTATCTATTCAAAACATTTTCTTCCTTGAAAACAATTTTCATGTCATATGAACATTAATTTCATTTAAAAAAAAAAAAAAAAATACACCAGAGCATTTGCAGTTCTTGTTGAAGGATCAATAAAAAAGTTCTCTGGAAAAAAAAAATATTGAGAAATTGCCCTAAATTACAATATAGTATCTATCTTCAAATGTGTGATGAAGGCAAA
This sequence comes from Margarornis squamiger, assembly GCA_035222235.1. Lineage (NCBI taxonomy): Eukaryota > Metazoa > Chordata > Aves > Passeriformes > Furnariidae > Margarornis > Margarornis squamiger. The sequence goes on along the minus strand of JAWWTY010000077.1, from coordinate 69,807,631 downwards.
TCCTTCATTAATTTCTGTGATAATAATAAAACATCAGAATTAAACCTTTTCAAAAAAACGGTCTTTTTATTTTACTTTTTAAAAATCCTTAAAATATTGAAGAAAATGCACTCTTCTGTGAAAAGACAAAATTAGCATAAGTTTTGTTTGTAAGTTGAAATCTGAATCAAAATGTTGTGAGGTTTATATACAGCATTTCTATTGCACAAAAAGTAAGCTGTTGTTTTGGCTGGCATTCTTAATATAGTAATATTTCACAGCTGGTAATTTGCAGCCGGTAATAGCCAGATGGTGTTTCTTAATAAGGTGAATTTAGAACATTTTCAGCAGTTGTAAATGTGAGCCTTGTAAAGCTAAAGCATTACAGAGTATTCTAGAGCTCTGTCTTTCTGGATTCAATAGCATGCTTGATCACAGCCAAGACAGACATGTTTTACATGGTGGACTGTAATAAGGGACCTATGATAATCAGGCATAATAAAATTGCTTTATTTTTGACCTCTGTCAGATTTAAATTTCAACTCACAGAGCTCATTGCTCTCCTGCTCTCCTGAGAATGCTTATTTTGAGATTTTCTGCAATTTTTGTAGCTATTTTGGCAGACTTTATTTTAAATCACTGCCTCATTATGCCAGGTGTCCCTGGTGCCTGTGTAAAACATTTTGTGTTACCAGACACTAATGTTATGAGGTTTTGGAGAGCTGAAACAGGAGATTAAGGTGTGGATCCAAAAACATGTATATCTTGAATAAAATTAGTCCAAAATTTACATTATTTATTCCTCTTTTTTTTTTTTTTTTTTAACATATTCATACAGCAAGACTATGTAATCTTAATTTTTAAGGAACCCTGTTTGTGAATAGTGAAATTTTGTTACTACATTAACTTCCAAGCTTATTGTGTTTATAATGGACAAGGGAATAGGAAATGAGTTTCATAGTTTTCTAGCCAGTTGATAGTCCTTTCTGAAAGTTATTTATGATAATGGCTTGGCATGATAATCTGTCTTCAGGCTATATCAGAGTTAGACCCATTTTAGAGTAAAAGACACCTGAAACTAAACAACCCCTCATCTCACTATCCTTTAGGAACCTTTCCAAGATATACATATATATAGATAAAGATATGGTGTTGAAAAGAATAAAGTGAGACAATGCTGATACTCTTGGATTTCAAGTCAAAAATCCTTGTCCTGGTGATATATTTTAGTCTTCAGGGGTTTTGTTTTGTCCAGTGAGCAACAAATTTACCAATATCAATTTGTAAACTTTCCCTGCAATTGAGCTAATGATATGCTCAGTGGCAAGAAGACAGAACATTGGACTACAGGGATCTGCTTGGTTATAGAGTCCAATCTCCCCCAGCTGCTAGCGATGAGCCACATATATGCTCTCACTTCATGGGAGAATACAAATACAAAGGAGAGAAAGTCCTGCCATTTCAAATGGGACAGAAGTAAAAACACCAAGCAAAATATCTAAGCGAAGTATCAGGAGAATATTTTTTGTGGGGTTTTTTATTTTGGTTTTTTGGTTTTGGTTTTTTTGGGGTTTTTTTGGATTTTTTTAAGAAACTAAAACTTCACTGGAATTGATATTTAATGAGGCCTGTATAGTTATGTTTTTCTCTAACCAGATGACAGGTTTTATAGCTGAATAAAGAGATTTTTTTTTCCCTTTACAATTGTTTTATATCTATCCATACTATCTGTATATCTGCACTTTATTTTTATAAAGGTGGAGGAATTTTTGAATTGTACTTTTGGCCAAATGGCTGAAGGCTCTCAACTAGTGAGGGATATTATCTGCCTGAGGAGATGACAACTCTTGTCTGTTGGCACAACCAAAGGCCTGAAGTTAGCATATTTGATGTGTCCTCTTGCATCAGCAATTGCTTAAAGTGCTGAGAGCGCTGCATCTTGCAACCCTTTCTGTGTACACTTCCTAGACCATACAGTGAAAAGCAAGTGCTCAGATAGTAGAGGTCCAGTGCTTCATACAGGTTTTTAGTTTAAGGTGCCTGTATTTCCTCCCTGGGAAACAGGTCAGCCTAAGTGGCATAAGTCATGGAGTTGGCTTTCCTCTTCATATATTTTGGGGGAGAGGAAATGAAGGACAGCAATGGATACTTGGAAATGTCTTACAAGAATATTTTACAAGGATCATTAACTTTATGGACTTTTTTAACGCTTGCTTTTAAGTAACCTAGTTATCCTTGCTTCTTTCCTTTCTGATTTTAAGGTCTTAAGTAGTTATACCCAGAAACTCTGTCTTGGTAGTAACAAAAGTATTCTTTTTGGAGAAGTACAGGTCACTGATGCAGGCAAACACTTCAAATCTACATCGCTAAATTTCTGCATCTATACAGAACCACAAATGGAGATCATTGTGTGATTGGAATCTATGGATTTTCATTGTTCTTTCAAGCTGGGTCAGTGGCAAACTAGATATACTCTTAGAGTGTCCCTAAATCAGTGATTATATATTTCAGTATTTTGAACTTCTTTTTAGAACTTAAGTGGCTGTAAGTGGTGTTTAGTAATGTATAAGGGTATTTTTTCTGATAAATTGCTAAGTGAGGAATAAATAATTCCTTACACAGCATATCGTAGTGAGGTCTTATATTTTCTTGTTTTAGCATCTGATGAAATTAATGTGTTATTCTTTGGTTGACAAGTAGCAAAACGTGAGCCAGCACTCTGTGTACTTTCAGCCCAGAAAGCCAGCTGCATCCTGCGCTGCATCAAAAGAAGCATGGCCAACAGGTTGAAGGAGGTGATTCTTCTTTGCTCTCATGAGATCCCATCTGGAGTACTGTGCTGAGCTCTGGTATACCCAGCATAAGAAAGACTTGGACCTGTTGGAGCCGGTGCGGAGGAGGGCTACAAAAACGGGCAGAGGGCTGGAGCACTTTTACTATTAGGAAAGGATGAGAGATTTGGTGTTGTTTGGTCTGGAGAAGAGAAGGTTTGGGGGAGGTCTTTTAGCAACAGGACAAGGGAGAATGGCTTGAATCTGAAAGAAGATAGATTTAAAATAGATATTAGGAAGAAACTCTTTACCATGAATGTGGTGAGTCACTGGAGCAGGTTGCCCAGAGAAGCTGTGGATGTCCCATCCCTGGAAGTGTCCAAGAACAGGCTGGATGGGACTCTGAACAACCTGGTCTATTGGAAGGTGTCCCTGTCGATAGTGGGGGCATTGGATCCTCAAGATTGTTTCCAAGCCAAACCACTCTATGAATCTGTGATTTTTGCAACTGATTGCCAGAGAAATGTGCCAATTAATCACATCATATCATCACAACCGCACTCATTCTGTGAGAGACGAGTAGAGATAAGAAACTTAACAGAAGATGTGATATTTCCCAGGGGAAAATACAATGGCTTTGTTTTGTATGGCATTAGTAATTTTATTTTTTATGTTTAGACACTGCTAAATGACTATTTTCTGCAATACAGGGGTGGGAGGATAAAATGCATGGCTGGGAGACAAAGATTTATGTCAGAAACTGCAGGGAACTTAGTGGTGCTGTAGCACCACTAGCCCAGTGGCGCCCCAGTAAGGGTCAGACCTTTGAGGTGAAGTAGCCACCAGAATGAAGTGAGTTGTTTTATGGGATATGTAGGACAGAGAGAGATTACCAGCAGGAAAGGAATTAAATCTATTTGTGCCTCCAGGACACTTTGTTATAAATTTGATCCATTTATGCTTCTAAAAGGTTGTTTAAAACCTTAATTAGCAACAGGAAACCAGAAGGACTTGAACTGCAATTCATTGTTTTGTTTAATGTGGAATGTGGTGAATCTTGCCCAAAGCGCCAGAGACAGCAATAGGAAAACTGCTTGTTCTGTGTATAATAAAGTGAAATGTGTATTGCCCTTAACCTTAGCTTTTCCCCCAAGTCTTTAACTTAAAGAACTAATTTGAACACAGCAGAATTCATTAATTTTACCTAACTATAGCCTAGGAGGAAGTTGGGCAAAATGGCTAAGATTTGTCTCTAAATGTAGAGTTGCTATTTGTACAAAAACTGCCTGAGCAGAACTACTCTTAAAACTGCATCCTGCGTGACTTATGTTTCTTAATTTGAGAGGGCAAAATGCAGTGAGCGAACAATGCAAGTTAACATAAGCTTTCATCTTAAGCAAAGATAACAATACTAACAGGATGTAAAGACTAACTGTGACTAATCAGCAGACATTGGAGGATTTTCTTATACTGATGTTTAACAAAGGTTTGGTTAACAAGGCAGGAGGGAGAGAGCAAAGTACAAGTTTTGAGACAGTATTTAAAATCCTGTGACTGCTCTACTGAACTGACCAGCTGCTGAATGTCTTCTAGTTTGTTTTGTTTTGTTTGGGGTTTTTTTTTTTTGTTTTTGTTGTTGTTGTATTTTTGATTAACAGACATCTACTGATTCTGGAGAAACCAAGAAATAGACAAGTAGAACTGTTTTGTTAGAAATGGATTTGACATTTTAAGTGCTATCATAGGCTAAACTTATTTTGACTTTTGAAAAACTTGTGCATGCTATTTGCATTATTTATATATTTCTTTTGTCCCCTATAATTACTTTGTTTTGCTATGATCTCAGATGCCGCAGTACTGAAATGTAAGAACAAGATAAAAAAGCAGCTTTTTTTCCCTTGGCAAAGTTCAAATTCCTTTGCCCAACATGTTTAGGAAGTCAAAATAAAAATGGCTTGTTGAGAGAGATTATGCAAGAAGAAGAAGATTTTTTTCAAGGTACAGTTAAACAGGAAGGGGTAATGTTTTTAAGCATTAACTAAATATACTGGACTTTATACTAAACTAACTTCAAGTTATGGATTCAGCATTTTGCATCATGTTGCAATATCTCTGGTGAAGATCTATATGCTGGTAGTAAGAAGGTTCTGAAATCTGTTCTGTAGTGCTGTTCCTGTAAACAGTCTTTTTTCTCATTTAATTCAAATGCTGACATAAGAGGTAAGAGGAAGACAGGATTGCTTCAAATTTTCCTATAGTTTTCATCTGGAGTTGTTTCTGCTGAAACAATTGTCCTAGCTTGATTTCATTTTCCTTTTTCTTCCTCTCATCAGCTTCTGACTTGCTTCTGATACACTGGCAGTCACAGTATCGTGCCCCTATCAGTAAAAAAACATGTTTATTTTGCAAAGCTGTCTGCCATCTTTGACTTATTTGCCAGTGAACCTCTGATCCATCAACATATGCTTGCAACATGATCTAATATTTCCAGCTGTCCCAAGTGAAGTGTTACTGTAATTGCACAGAATAAGCTTTTTCCCCTTTAGATTGCTTTCTCTTGGAAGTCTACATAGTATTTAAAGCTAAACACTTATACTGGCAATCAGAATGGTCTTGGAATTAATTGCAAACTGATAAATGTAAATGACAAATTTGTTCAACCTGGGAATAGGTCAAAACATACTGAACATTCAGAAATGCTTCACCTGGCATACCAAGATATGCCAGAGGGAAAAAAAAAAGTCAGCATTTAATAGGGAGTCTTGATTTTTCAAAGCCTAGGAATAATGGTGAGGGGTTTTTTAACACAGAACCCCCCACCACTGCCACCCTACTTCACATATTTAGCTCCTGCTGCTCATCTTCTTAAAGATATTGACAATAAAATAATCCATAATATTCCTTGAAACAAAAGCATTCTCTGTGCAGTTGTCCTGTGGAAGCTGTCAATTTGATGAACTAGATGAAACATTTATTTTCTAATGTTTATAAGCATTTTGGCTCATGTATCTCAGGGAAATATGAAAGGCTAAATCCATATATATATATATACATATATTCTATTTTGACAGTTTGACTATATGCTACACATGGAGGTCAGGCAGATGGTAGTCTAGATCCCCCCATACCCCCTACTCTCCTATCCCTAAAGACAATTCAGGATATCTAAAAGAAAGGCTCAATTTCGTGAAAGAACAAAAGATCCCAATAGTTTGAAGAGATCATAGCATAGGTTGCTAGCAAGATTGTTGAAGTATTTTTCATCAGTTTGTATGGAAAAAATACTTTTTTCTTCCTCAAGAACACTTTTGTCACAATGGAGTAGCTTAAACCAACTGCATTATATCTTGACAATAAGACGTAGTTCAGTCCTCTGTTCATTTGCGTGTTATCTGTTGAAGCAACTGTTGATGTTTGGTTTTGTCCTTTAAAAATTAAGCCACTTTCTGTCACAGTTTGAGATACCATCTAATTGTTTTCATAGCATATGTGGACAGGTAAATGCTTGAGCCATTTATCCATCAACGTCAAACTTCAGGCAATAGTTAGGTAACTGATACTTCCTATTGATCTTGTTTTCCAAATGATACAATGGAGGTGACTAAGAACTTTATTATAGTATTGGGTAAATTTTGTACCTACTTCTTTGGTCTTTCAGGTTCTAAAGAGGATATAACCCTGAGTATAGAAGTGTCAAAAAGTACTGCAGAAGAGAGCAGTTTAACAAGTTCCAATTTTCGGAATTCGTTGGATCATCCATGGCTTTATATGGTGTCATGTCCTGCTTACAGGACAAAAGGAAAGCTAACGTTAACTTGGAACATAATTTGCTCTGTTACAAAATATACTTAACAAGCTGAATAACTAGAATAGGGATAAGCTTACAGGATTTCCTGTATGGAGTGGCATTTACAAAGCTGATTTTTTTTCAGGAGAAAAGAATGGCAGAAAGTTTTTAAGTGCTGTTAAAGGACTTTGACGCATGCCATCTGAGGCAGCAAACCTTTGATGTCCAAACCTGAACCAAATGTGTAAAAAATCATTTTCAATAATAGACAAGAAATGTTGAAGGCTTCTTTGAAAAGGAGATCCTTAGACACTGAAAGGACTAAGTGAGCAAATGGTACTTAAATTTTTGGGTTATTTTTTTGTAAGAAATGAGGTTGCACTTGACAGACATGTTTTTGCAACCATCACCAAACTCTATTCCTAGATGTACATACATATTTGACAGCATCCCTTGATGTAAGCATTTTGCACTTCTTCATGTATCTTTTAAATGTGAAGAATTAAGTAGAAAGCACAAGAATTGGGGAGGGGAGGAGGCAGGGGGAGAACCATGGTGATGGTGAGAGGGGAGAAGTTAGAATGGAAGATTAAAACAGGTGATGAAATTTAAGGATTACTGTTTAAAGCATATAACTAAGAAGGCTGCAATGCCTGAATGCACTGACATTTCACACACAACAGTGAAGAACAGGGAACCACCCTATGAACACTAAGGTCAGAGAAGAAGTGGAAGGAAACATATTACCTCCTGGTCCTGTTGAGGACAGAGAATGAGCGAGTGGCAGGGTTGGTTGGGCAGCCAGCCAAGGTCAAGACACCACATAAGAAATTAAGGATTGAGCAATCATTCAAGCCTGAACCCGATATGGGGCCCTCATTCTGTGAAGGAAGTGGAGGGATATGTAAGTTCACCTGGATGAAATGTGCTATAGTGCTTGGATTCACATATACAGCAGGAGAAATGACAATGAAGCTGACAGGGTAGCCTGGTTGTTTAAAAAAAAAAAAAATACTTCAGTGCCATTTTGCAACACTGTTACAACACCACACTCAGTTTTAATGCTATTTCCTTGCTAAGTAGTAGGAAAAAATAAATAGACAAAAGGTAAAATTTACATCTGTATGGTAGCTGATAAGGTCTGCTTGGTCCAGTTCAAATTGCCCAAGGGCCCACAATATCTGCTACAGCCTACTATACAACCCAAGTATAAAATCCAGATGCACTGGGAGGATTAGGTAATTTTATTTCATGCATAATTTCCTATTTCCTGCTGTTTTATTTTCCCACTTTTCTGAGACTAGCTATTAAGTTTATTATGAATTATTGGTTTAATATCTACAGTGTACTTAACAGAAAAGAAAAAAAGTCTGTTACTTTCATTTTTTTATCTTTGCTATAGCTGTGATAGGATTTTTTGAAAATTCTTTTTTAACATGATATTGCAGTATTGGCACTTTTTTCTCTTTTTTCCCCTTACTTATATTTGTAAATAAGTGTTTTGTCCAGCACCAGAATAATACTCTTATTCTGATAAATTTTCATTTTAAATTTTTGCTGAAATATGTGGAGGAAAATTCAGTTTTCTCTTTGGTTTTCTAGAAGAAATTATTCCCTTTCTGATTTTACATAGGATATTTTACTTTGACAAACTTGAGAAATAAAGGCAGCATAGAAGAGTTAACTAAATATATCTAATTTGATATGTGCTTTAAACTGTTGTTAAAAAAACCAAACAACAAAAAGAAACAAAAAAACTCTTTAGAATAGTTTAGCCAATGATTCATCTTGGAAAAATTTTCCTCTCAAAAGTGTAGAAATCCTACATTCACCTGTAAAAGCGCAGAAAAGGGCATTCCTTGTAACTTTACATGCCTAATGTTAAGGCATTTCAGAAAGGTACCTGAATTCAGACATATGATTAAGGAACTATTAGCATAATGAAAGTCTCTGAAGTGTATAGCTGAAGGAGTCTCTTCTCTTTGCGGTAATTGCATAGGTTTCTTCTCTTCAAAAACACTTTTACCACTTTTCTTGTTGTTTATGCATTTAGAAACACTGATATTGCTCCCTGACTTTTCTAAAACTTCTTGGGTAAAAGCAGAGTGTCTCCAAAATGAAGGCATGGAGATATGCAGTAAGACGAAGCATTGAATCTTTAGAAAAACATTTTTTCAGACTTCAGTAGTTAAATGGAACTGGCTTTTTCCAAGTCACCTTTTATTTTTAATTTTTCTCACTCTAGTGATGTCCTGGTTTCACTGTTGTCCTATTATTACTATTCTCACTTATCAAGGCAAACAATTAATAGAATGACTAATATATTAAAATAATCTCTATTTTGACACAATTTTTCAAGGTTAGTCTTTATATCTCAATTCAGAAGAGACTGGCATCTTTGAAAGATTCAACTTCTCTTCTGTTACTTCAGCCCTTCCTGTTCCACTGCCTCATTCCTTTTGTGCTTTTGAGTAGGACTTCATTGCATTTCCCCCAGATGAGTCATTCTCTCTATTCAAGAGCTCACATACTCCACTCATGACTTTCCTGCCTTTATGACCATGAGTTCCATCACAATATCAAAATACAATTAACAAAGCTTCTGTTTCTTTGATCTTTTATCTTTCATTGCTACTCAACTGTAGATTGTGGGTTTCCTTTAAATCCCCAAGATAGATGCAATGCATGAAGCTGTACCCCTTATCAGCTTCACTGGTGTTGTTGTTTTTCTTTTATCTTAATATTTGATCTCCTACAGCAAGGTCTTTGAGGAGGGACCCTCTTACCTGTTTGAAATGCACTGTAGACTGTAGTTCTGGTACTGATGTAAATGAATAATGAAATATTTGTACTCTTTAGAAGGCTACTTTAAAGTATTGGGATTCATTGAAGCTCAGAATAAGGGAGGGCTGATTATGTTCAAGTGTATTAACTGTGCAGAAATATAAGCAGAGAAAACTTAGGCAGCTTGCTTGGCATAAACAAATTGTGTTGTTGACAACACAGAAACTAAATGTGAAAGGCTATACTGACCCTGATGTTTAGAAATTAATTTACAGATGGGATACTTCTGTTAATGTAGAGTAGTAAGCTACAATTACTTTTTGTTAGTAATGAAGAGTAAGGTTAAGATAGATTAGTAACAATAAATGTTATAACAAGTAATGGAATTTTCTGTTGCAATTCCAACAAAGTGATTTGAGACCAATAACAATCATAGCTAGTATAGTAATGACTATGCGTAAGTGATACTTTGGAATCAATACATGCAACTGATAAAATAAATCATAAAGACTTGGTAGAAAAGGTACTGTGCTGAGTTACATTTCTGGACATCATTCAATCCCTCTCCTGCCATGCAGAACTCAAGAGTATGCTTGTTTTGATTTGGGCAAGAAATGAATGCTAGTTCCATTTTATAAAGGAAGTTTATGCACAGGAATGGCAAAGAATGAAAATAATGTTGCGTACTTTGATCTGGTTTTGCTGGAGACTGGAAATGTACTTATTGGTTAATCTGTTTATTTTATCAAAGTAACATTAAACTCCTTAAGTTATTTAGATATTTTTATATATTGTATTGTTGTTCTATTATATCATGTGTTCTAAGTGTATGTTCTAATTTCATATTTATATTTTGTTATAACTGATTGGGAACCTGACCACTATATGGTGTGTTTTAGTTTATTTCAATAAAAAATTATATAAATCCTAATCTAGTCAGAGACAGGAAGCGTATATATTGCATTACAATTTTCACTCCAATCTATTTTTATGTCTGTTGTACTAAGGAAGGACTTTGTGGAAGATCTAAACTTTCTTCAGTTCAGTCCCTCTCTTTCAACACCCATTCAGATATTGTTTTTGTTTCCACACCCTTTTGTTGCTTTTGGAAATAAGATCAGTACCAAAACTATTTATGTGAGCAAAGGCATACAGGCTGAAAAGTTTGCAGGACTATGTAACAGTCTAGAAGTCAAATTTTGTCTTTAATTATTAAAGTTAATAAAAGAAAATCTTTATTTTCCCAAAAATAAGCAGAGTTTTTAGCTTTCTTGTAAAAGCTGGTCTTACACCAGAATAAAACTGAGGCACATAATGCAAATATTTTGAAAATCAAAAGAATGAATGCTCATTTACAAGGGTTTCTGGATTTAAAACAAACTTCAAAAGTTCCTAAATGATGTTTCAATCACTTCAAGAATTGCTTTTCACTTCTGTAACATCTTCCATAACAGAATCATCAGTTCTTTTTCAAGGGTTTGAATACTCAACCAATGCAAAGTGAAGATTTGCTGTCTGCTTATTTTTCACACTTTATATAAGTGTGATCATAGCTCAGAGGAGGAAAAAAAAACAAGCTCTAATTGAGAGGTCAGGGTGATGGCCTGAATAATGCCAAAAGTATTTTTATGGTCATATCTTCATCTCTTGCATACTATTCATGACGTTCCTGACATATAAGTGCTGATATTTTTTTTCCACAATACCTTGTAAAAATTGTGAACCATGAAATGAAGTGCTTACAGAGAACATAAACCCACTCAGTAGATTGGCAGAGTATATAAACTTCATGAACTCCACAAATCTGCCTATATTCCAATTTATACTGATGTTTCATCTGTAAATTATAGTATCTATTGCTGTTATCATAAATGAACTTTGCACTTTCTAGAATCTCAGCTTGTTTATAGAAATCAATGAGCATAATCATAGATCTTACTGTTTGCTTATAGGGAAGTCACATATAGACTTTATAAGTTTTCTCTTTTTAGTATAATCAACACAGAAAAGATGGGAGGAAAGGATGTGCCATCCACACAGAGAAACCTTGATATTTACTGATAAGTCACTAAAGTACTTTCAACATATCTGGTATTTCCTTTCTGTATGTTTATGTTTAAATCTGTGACAGAGTTGGGTCTCTAAACTGAGTTTTAGGTGCCTTTATTTTATTTAAGTCCAGAACTTGGATATTCAAATTTTTGCCAGCTACTGAAAACCAGTGAGCATTCTTACATCCACTGTTATTTTATAACTAAAATTTTCGTGCTCTGCAACATCTTAGTCCTGGTGCTGTCAAGCAGTTTGGCTCCATTCTCATGCACAAACCCAAAACTGTGGGCAAAATATATTTGTCCACTTACTCTTCACTTTTCTATGCCTTTATCTGGAAAGGAAGAAACTAATTCTTGGGTGTGCAAAAAGATAGGAATTTTCCCTCTGTTATACCACCCACGCACCCACCCACCCACCAGGGCAGCACAAGATGGCATGGGGTGCACCAGCAGGTTCCCCTGCAGCAGCTGCTCATGATGCATACAGCCTGCTCCGGCCCGGAGTACAAGGCCCAGTAGAGGAGACAAGGACTGTTCCAGGTCACCAGCTACTCAATACAATGTCTTCTGCAAGATTCCCAATACAAAGAGCAAGGAAAACATCAAAATCCATAAAAAAATCTTTTCAATTTTTATGAAGATGATTGTTAATCTAGCAAGGACCTCCAAGTTTGCTGATAGGTGAACAAAAATGGAGGCAATACATACAAAAAATATATAGGTCCACATTTTTATAAGGTAGTTAAGTTAGGATCAAAAAACTCAATCCCTGTCACCTTTCACTGTTCAATAATCTAATATGTTTTAATATTTAGATTTTTATCCTTTCATGTTAACTTTCATTTTCTTCCATGAATCCATGAAATTATCTAATTGAGAGTTAGGTGAAACCTTTATTGATCTTTCTATTTCTTTTGCATTGCTAGCATGGCACATCAGAAGGGATATTAAAAGTGTCAAATTCCAAGGGCAATTTTATGATGCTTAATAGTTTTTCCGGTGGTTAACCACAGCACCCTTTCATTAACAAACAAGCAATCATCATTTTCAATTTTTTTTCTTCAGCTATTAAGAAAGTAAATGAAATAAATAGCTTGTTAATGCTGGATTGTAGAAGCTTCTTGAGACACAGTGTGCTGAAAAGAACAGATTAGTGCTCATACCGATGCCTTTATATGTAGCTCACAAATTATATACTTGAATCTGATTTGCTGCAGAGAGTGCAGATTCATGTAAAATAAGCCATACAGATAAGAGACAAGCACTAAAAATAAAAATACATTTGTAAAAAGGCTTTGTAGAGCCTGTAAAAAGGCAAGAGAATTTGCATTGCCCCATATGTTCCAGCTTTTAAAAAAGATAACTCCGTGCTCAGCCCATCAGTCAGAATCACTGAAAAGGCAAGAACCATTTATCTGGGAAATGTATTTGACAATAAAATTCTAGACTTGTAATTACAATTGGCAAATTCAAGGCTGCTATTGGTGGCAGCAGTCTTACTAAGGGAAAAAAAGATACATAATTTTTGTAATGTTTTATTGTACATTAAGGCTGTGTTAATCTTGGACATGGTATGTTTCACTGGAGATGGAAGGGAATGGCATAAAAATTGCTGTTGTAATTTGCTTAAATAATCAAATTCATGATTTGTTTTAAGGGGAATAAAAATAATCTGGAAACAAAGGAACACGGAAAGAGTATTATTGATTTACGTTATGGAAACCACTTCAAGCAGACACTGAAAATTTTTCAAATGTTGTGTGCTGGTTCTATTTTCATTTCCCAAAGTGGAGCCTAAGCATGCTACTTGAAATTCTCTGGGGACTGTATATTTAAGCACTCAAAGGCAAGATGTTACTGCTATGGGTCTTTCTGTCTTCTGTGGATCCTTTGTCTTCATTGGTCTTGCAACCCTCTAAGCCTAAATTCGGGAGAACCCTGACCTGTCCGGTAGATACAGCATGTTTCTCTCTCTGCCTTGCCCAGAATGTGTCCTGTACTCAAAATTGTTAATTCTGATTTGTAGCTTTTTAACCAAGATTGTGCTCATGTGGCACTGTCATAACACAGAATAAAACAGTAGCCCAGGAAGAGTTTAGTCCGTGTGCTTGAGGCAGCATAAATAGGGAATTAAATTCATAAGGGGATCAAGTCCTTTACTAAAGACTGTATAACAAGAAATCCTGAAGATGCTCTAATAGCTCCAGTTCTGGTCCAGCCCAGTGCTGCACCAGCTGCAAATGGACTTCTCCAATTCTATTCACAAGCTGAAGTGAGTGTCTAGCCCTGGAGGTGGTGTGGACACTCCTTGTTTCTGGTCTTGCATGTGCTTGGTGCAGTTCTGCCTCAGATCTGTCATTTAGGTGGCCCCGCCTTGGCATGAGGGTTGGACTAGGTGATTGCCAGAGTTCCCTTCCAACCCTAACCACTGTGTGATTCTGGGATTCTTTGATTAGTTGATGTGTGCTCTCTGTTTCCATGTTTTTACATAAAGATTCCCTTTGCCTATAAACTTCAATTCAGAGGTCCAAGTGGTCATAACACTTTATTTCACCTGACTACATTGAACTAAATTTTTACATTTCTTTCTGAATTAAAAAGGTACTGGACATTATTCTGGCTTTAGGAGTGTATAATGATTGATTGTTAATTTGGTGTGACTTGATTTTAATTGAGGTAGTAGATATGGAATTTTTTTTTTTTAATTGAAAATTTAAAAAGAAATGTAGTACCTCATTAATGAATGATGTTTGAACTACAAGTTTCTTACTTTTTCTTTGTTTTTGTTGCAAGTACTAGACTGCTTGATGTTTTTGCAGGCTACTTCTCTGTATGGATCCATGTAGCTGCTTTAATTTTCTTTATTCTTTTGACTGTTTTTTTCCACAGGTATCATAAGCCTGGTAAAGCTGTGCACATTTGCTGAGTTCACAAGTTACATTGCCATTTGGGGCAATATTACAGAAGATTGTGTGCTGTCTCTTGGGGGCTTTTTGAAAAGACAGGAAAATCTGCTTTCATGCTATTGATGTTATTCATATGGCATTCATAATTCAATTGCTGTCTTTGTGCACCATTTTGGCACTGAACTGAATGGGAAAGAATTATTTTTTTGTTGGTCTTGATTCTTATCAAGGGGTGACATCCTTGTCACTCTTTTGGCAAAATTGTTTTTCATTACTGCTTTGCTCTTCACCTCTCCTCCTGTTCTAATATTTCAAATTACATTTCTCTCAAAGGGATAGCAAAGAGTGTTGCATTTGAGCTCAGTTAATTCCCTTCCTCCCACTCTGGTCTCAGTTTCAGACTGTGTACATCAAAAAGTGCATTAGTCCTGTTGCTTTTATTAACTCATGTTTCAGTAGCTCTTGAATCTCATTCTGAGTCAACTCTGATAATGTCTAAGGCTTGTGGTTTGTTTATCGCCTTTTAGGGTATTTTATCCCTCCTCAGCTGTTTTCTCCTGGCTTCCTATTTATCAGAAAACTAGCACTTTCAAGCTCATGATGAAAAGTGAGTTGCATAGGCAAACATCATTAAACTTGTGACCTTTAAGGCTTTATTCATTGCACTGTGAAATTCTGGCAAACATTCTTCTGCGCACTATAATAAATAATTATTAGTTACAGATCTTGAAATTCAGTGATGAAACAGCCTAGTGATTTCAGAATGTGGATGGCTGTGATCTTTTCTGGATTGTGGTTAATTCTTCTTCATATAAGGGAACTCTGGAGGGGAAGATGCCTCCTCTCCCACCCTCAAATGAAGTGGGAACAATCTTGAAAGAAAGTTATCGTCTCAGTTTGGAAAATAAAGCTTAAAGTTCTAATGAGAAGTGCAGTGCTGCTCTGATCTGGAGGGATGCACATAAACAGCCTTCATGTGGCATGAAAAACGTTGTGTAATCTTAAGGCATTCAAGGACTTGAATTCAGAATTTTTCATGTTACCTAAGCTTCAGTGTTTGTGCTAGGCTGATCTTCATGAGGAAATGCTCAATAGTTTGACACACAAAATGTCCACAAAATGCCAGTATTTAGACATCCCATAGTCACATCCAGGTGTGGCCTCGGAGAGAGGCTAAGAATTCTATACTAAGGAAACGTATAAAAGTATACTTCCCTTTTGTGTTATTTTGAAATGTATTATTAAAGAACATACGGGATTTTAGTTCCTGTATTCTTGGAAATATTAAAATGTACAGGAAGCCATGAGTCATATATCTTTATTAGATATTTCCTATTACCAGAGTAGATGTCAGATTTTCAAGGAAAATTAGGGATGAAAGTCAAGTCTAATTTTTTTCAATACTTTTATAGCTTCCAGTTTTAAATTATCTGTCTTCTAAGGCTCTTGTAGCTGATAGCTGTAACAGTGGTGGTTTTAATAGGTTTGAGGGTGTATCTGTGTAATGTTATGCTTGAACTATTATTGGGAACACAGTTATTATTAAACTGGAAAGATTTTTGTTTGTGCCGAATACTGGTAGCTCAAGTAAATAATTCTAATGGTCTATAGGCCTTTTCAATTCTTTCTTCACTTTTTTGTGTCTTGTGGGACAGTTTTTTCCCTTCATTATTTTTCTCTATATTCTGTGCACCATCTGCTCCTCTTAGGTCTACATTTAACGAAGGTACACCTATGTTCTTACAACACAGGGAGTAGGTTGGCTATGGCTGAACTGAACAGTAACCCTATACAAAACTGCATTTTTATGACTGTGATGAATTCTATGAATGTTAGATTCTTTGGGATTAAATTCCATCTTTTCAGTTAAGCCCATTTAATCGATCAGTTTAAAAAAGATATTTAGTCGCAAAGTTTAAGCAAATGTAAAAAGATACAAGTAATATTTTATTTTATTTTTTTTTTTTAAGTCAGAGCCATAACATGATATATATGTTCACTCAGGACAATTTGTCATCCAGTAAAATATTAAATGCCTTTATTTAATTTCTTATGAAAAACTCAATAGATTTTATTACTACTCAGTAAATTAAAGGTAAGACACTATCCAAGATTAGTAGCTGGGCCTGTTTTCTATAAGTCATTCCAATTTTATTGCATAAATAACTCTTATATTAATAAATTGCCTTATTCAGCATAGAGACATCCATTGTTCCACAGCACCACTTCAAGCTCAGGAAAAACCTGCGCAGCACCTAATTTTGCATTAACAGTTCCTAATCTGAGAATTATGCTGATGGCCACTAGTATCTTCCAGGCAGGTTGTGAAACTTCCTGGCAAAAATATTTTGTTCCCCCACCTCCTATGAGGTTGCAAGTGATCAGTGAATGAGATTTACACGAGGGACAAAGGGAAGCAGAGATAGATTTCTGAATCTACAAAGTCATCACTGAAAAAAAAATATTCAGTCCTTTATGTAGATAGAGTAAGACACATCTTTAACATTTCCTAAAGGTTTTTGTTTGTTTTTCTTTTTAAAACAAAAGTTCTTTATATTATTCCTTTTTCACTTTCTAATAGTTTGCCAGAGCAGCACAGTGCACAACTTCTTTTGGGCATTAGGTGTAAATGGATAACAAAACTGAGTGTGACTGGCTGTTGTCTGGGAACAAAAGACCTACGTTTCTATTTCCTTCAGATCAGTTCCTGAAATTCCTTCAAATGCTTTGAGTTTTACAGTGATTGGCACTTCTCAAGTGTAAACATTCTTACTGAGACAAATTCATTTTCCCAGAAAAATAGTTTGGGATACTGTATGGGAATGTGTACGTACCTTTGTATGTCTATATCCAAAAGTTTGGGTCTGTGTCCTTACAGGAGTACATTCTCATTTTAAAAAATATGTTATAGATCACATAAGATTGGCTGAAAGCTTTCACAGTTTTAAAATATAGTTTCACACATTTTATGCTGACACAGCTGTGTAGAATAATAGATACTTGTGAGAGTCACAAGTAAGAGGTGGAAATAGCATAATTTTTCAGAGGTCATACGGTCAATTACAGTGTGTCTTCATCTATATAGGAAATTTGCAGATGAGCATAGTTTTCTATTATCAGAATCTCAGTAGGGAGAATTAAAGTGATTTAGATATTGTGCTGCTCTGTCATGACTTGGGTAAAGGAGGATTTAATGAGATCACTGGCATTGCTTTGCCCCTGTTCTGTAGCTCATTATTCAGGAAAGTGTGAGAATTCCAGGAATCAAAAAATACACAGAAAGCTTGAAGAGTCTTGTTGGAGAAGGAGGAGTTGACACTCAATGATTTTGTTTTCTGTTTTGTCCTGTGTATCCTCTATGTCATACAAAGTAGTTGATGCCTCATATTACATTATCTGATTAAAACAATGCTGGAAGTTATTTGAAGAGACTAATATTGAGGCTGACTGGTTTCTGTCCTGTCGTGACTGGCCACTTCAAATTCCTATCTTGAATCTTAAGTTCTCTTAATAGTCTGGTATTAAAGATATCAAGCCAAAAATTCTAGACATCTTTGATTTATTTGTTCTTAAATACTGTTGTCATTTGACTTTCAAAAAAATATAAGCATTGATAAAACAATCTTATTTTTTACATTAAAACTATAGGATTTTCATGTGAAAATTTTCTAACCCTATATATGAATGTATGCTTCATTTCACTAATTTGAATTAGTTATATACATTACTGGCATCTGTTCTACTAGATGGTCCAAAAATTCTTTACAAACTCTTGGAGAGGGGAAAATGGGGGTAAACTTCCTTACACACACCTTTGCATTGTGGGTCTGTTTCTCAGGTTGTTTCTCCAGTTACTAGCTTGTTCGGTCACTGTGTCCAAGCCGTTTCACTGAGATCTTTCCATATGTTTCAGTCTCTTTTCCAGGCTGACTTCTACCACACTGTGGTGTGGTTCTGTACTGTACACAGTGAGAATGCTGAATTCCAATCCCATCTCTTTTGAACACTTGTATTAAATAAACTCTTTCCAATATAGGAAAAATTGTAGCTTCTCCAGAGAATTTTATGTTGGTCCTAGGAATGGTTTGAACAAATTAGCTGTAATAGTATAATAGCTGAAGGTGGGTCATTAAGAGTTACTAACAGCTCCCAACTCCCTCTCTCTCCCTCTTCACAAGGGAAATTGCTGTTTGTTACATTATGATTAATGAAAGCAAAACTCTTATCTTCACTTTTCTTTCTTTTTTTTTTTTTTTTTCTGTTTCAGACACAATATTACCACTGTAATCAATTAATTTTTTGTGCTTGTATGTGTAGGATAACAGTATTCCAAGAAAGACTCACTTAAGGCCATGGTGAGATTTTGGGTTTGCTTTCCATTTTCAGGATGCATATCCATAAAAATTGAACTTGCAATTTTTGACAGATTTTTTTCCATACACTTACAAAGTAATGACCAAATCTTTCATATAATCAAAATTACATATTTCATGGTTCTCAATCAGTCCATTTGCCGGTTCAAAAGTGATTTTAACTATAAAATTTTAGAAGGCTTTTAAATAAAAATTGCACATCTTAATTAAACAAGCTTACAGAATGTTTAAACTTCAAAATAAAAGGGTTCTATATTATGAAAACATATGCTTCTGAAAAGCTGATATGATTTTGAATTGTGTCTGTTATTTCCAAATGCTTTTCAGATTATGAGTTCATAATCTCAGCTAGGAATAATGTTCTGTAGCTCAAAATTTCAATGGATAGTGGAGAGTAATGGTTTTAGCGCTGAACACTATGTTAAAAATAATTATGGCCAAAAGAAAATGTCACATGTCTTATAATTTTCCTGTTCAGGTCTTTAATGAAAATGACTCAAATGAAAATTTTTTTCCCCAAACTACTAGGTAAAAATGTCATCTTTTATTTTATTCTTTTCCAGATGCCCTCTTTTTTTTTTTTTTTTCCCTTAACATGCAGCTTTGTATTTACTTTATTATTCACAGTGATAGATGTGACACAATACCACGATAGACAGATATCAAAGGAAACCATTCACTTAGATCTTTCTTTTGCACTGAAAAACGTAAAAAATATTCCTATACATTAAAGTGCCAGCTCCTTATTTTCAATTTTATGTGAAAAGCTTTGAGAGGGGAGTACATACATGATTAGAAAAAGCTGTAATTCTAAAAGCACAAGAGAATGAATAGAAGAAAATAATGGTAATTTTTTTCGGACTACATTTCCCAAACATAGAGGATGTCTCCTATATTCTTGGTTGTTCAGGTTGTCTAATTCAAATCAGAATTTTTCCATTTTGTGCTCTAAACTGAGGTTTATCCTTCAGCAGAATGAGCACTGACATATGGGAGACTCAAGAAAACTCTACAACTTAGGTGTTTGCCATTGCATAATTTTCATGATAACAATAGAATTTAATAATAGTTATATTAATCATTTAGTTAATTGACATTAGAATATTATTTGACCATGGACTCTGTGAAATGGTATTGACTGTTTAGGGAAATTGGATTCTTTATTATATTAAAGTATTCTTTTTTAAATAATTCTTGATATTCCATATATAAATATTCTTAAAGACAACTAGAGTTTCTGAAGAAGATCCACCATCTTTATTTAACTAACCTGAGTATTTAATCTGTACTATCAAATGCAATTCTAAATAATTTATTTAGTGCCAGTAATGTGCCTTTTTTTTTTTTTTTAAATTTGGTTTTGGTGAGAGGCAGAGTGTCATTGTGGAGGTGAAATTAGAGGGGAGGGAGAAAAAGAATAATCACTTTTCCTTTTCAATTTCTTCCAGCAGTTGATCTGGGGCAAAATTCACTCTTCATGTTCAAGGTAATTGCTCTATATTTTCTTTTTCTTTCCATTTTACTTCAGGCTTTTCCAGGCTTTTCCATTATTGTATTTTAAGTTTCTGTATTTCTCACTTATGCAAAAGTGTGAAGTTTTAAATACAGCTCCTTAAAATACATATCAGTAACCCACAGAAGTGGCTCTATGGCTTACCTTGGAGCTGACTAGTAAATTCACCACTCTGCAAAAATGGCATTGCTCTTGGTAGCAAAATAACAACTCCATTCTTTGACTGAGAAATTATGGCAGCCCCTCTAAATTCCCCTACCATAACTCACCAAAATGAGTGGGGAGCTGCACTACCCAAAGTGCCCAGGTTCCTGAATTTGCTCATAGATCAGCATGGAAAGAGCAGAGTTCCCTTACTGCAGCTTGCTGGGAACAGACACCCTTGATCTGAAGGAAGAGCTGGCCTGCTGGGGACCTTCAAATCCAGCCAGGTGATATTTGTTTGTGCCTGGTGCAGATGATCCTCCCCAGCACTGGTATTCATAACCCCCACCTCCTCTGCTTCATGAAAGGAAAAGCAGACTTAACTTGTTGACACTGGCAGCACACATCCTTGCTCCTGCATGACATATCCTTATCTCTAATATTCTTATCTTGTAGTTTGGTAAGGAGGATATCAGACACCTCCTGCAGCTGCACCTCAGTTATAGATTGTGTTTACCAGATGCTGTCCCAGCTTGTTCTGTTGGGTTGCTAATCTTGTGATGTGAACTGACCTTGCTCAGCACTGCTTGTGAGAGGTTTTGCTTGCCTGTTCCAGCTCTGTATGTCTTTTGGTAATGCTATAGATAACTATATGGGGCTTTTGTGAAAGTCTTAGTCCATATACTTATTCCATTCCTAGCAAGAGTATTTATGGTATGGAGACTTCCCATATATTTCAATTACAGATTTTTTAAGCACTATACATTCTTCTTGCATTGAGCATAAAAAATATAAGTATGTTTTAAAATAATGTGGGTTTGTTGTTTTGGTTTGATTTATTTGTTTTAATAACCTCCAAACCTCTAAATCTCAGACCATGGGGCTGCAATCTATTTCTTTTGCATTGGGTGACTGTTTACCTTGAACTGATTCATGTTGCTTTTTATAGCAATACAGCCTTTTCCAAGATCACACAACTGTATACTTTCTTTTACTTTGTGACACATTTTCTAAACAAGATAAAACCATACCCACAATTTGTCATCGTTTTGATCTTTCCCATAATGTCACTTGTCTTAGCTGCTCCTGTCTACCACATATCAATAGTGCTTCCCCACAGAGCTTCCTAGGCACAAGGGGGCCAAATTGCTGTCTCTTATGGGGTTTGGCCACAAGCTTCATGCTTACTTTAACAGTGGCTCTGCACAATCTTATTTTTCATATGCCTAAGCAGGTACTGGCTGAAATCATTTTTTGTGGAAATGAGTATATGGAAACCAATCAGAAGTAAGCCTGGGGTGAATATGTGTCTTTGCCTGCTGTGACTCTCTCAGGACACACTCCAAATCCTGTCCCCCTTATGCATGGGGCTAGGATAGATAGGTAAACTATTACAGGTTCCCTGTTTAGAAAGCACCGAAAGATCCTTATGGATTAAAAAAACCCCAAACACTATGGGTAATATAATCTATAATCTTGTTTTTTTACAGAGTCACAGAATATGCCAAGTTGGAAGGGACCCACAAGGATCAACCCTTAGCCCTGTACAGGACCATTCCCAAGAGTCACACCATGTGCCTGAGAGTATCATCCAAATGTTGCTTGAACTCTGTCAGGCTTGCTGCTGTGACCACTTCCTTGGGGAGCCTGTTCCAGTGCTCAACCATCCTTGGGGTGAAGAACCTTTTTCTAATATCTAACTTAAGCCTCCCCTGACACAACTTCAGGCCGTTCCCTTGGGTCCTGTCACCATAGAGAAGAGAGCAGTGTCTGCCCACTTTTTTCCTGTCAACAGAGATTTCAAACCTGATTGTTTTGTGGTCACTCTAGCAAAGACAGCCACCAATCACCACTTCACTCATGAGACCCTCTGTTAACTAGCAAAAAATCAAGGAGGGCATCTTTCCTAGTCCAATTCCTTAGTACTTGTACCATGAAGTTATCATCCAGGTGTTTTAGGAATCTTTTGGGCCTGTTTGTGCCAGCTCTGTGATTTACTCAGTTGACATCTAATAAGTTGAATTCCCCCTAAAGACATGGACAGTTGATTTGGAGGTGTCCTTTGGTTCTTTGAGGAATAATTAATCACCATCATCATCCTCATGAGTTGGTCTATGGTAGACTTCTATGATGACACCCCCATCATTTTTTTTGTCCTTTAATCCTTACCCAGAGGCTTTCAACTGTGCCATTGCCAACGGTAAGCTCCCTGCATTCCAGCCCCTCCATTACAGACAACATCATGCTACCGACTTTGCCTGCCCTGCCTATTCCTCCTGAAGTGCCTGTAACCATCTAACGTGGCGCTCCAGTCACAGGACTCATTTCACCAGGTTTCACTTATGCCAGTGATGTCATATCTCTGGGACTTGGCCAAAGCTTAGAGCTCCTCTTCCTTGTTCTTCATGCTGCGTGCATTGGTATAGAAACATTTCAAGTGTGGTTCATTGTAGTGGACAACTCATGCAGCAAATTAAGTGATCCCACTAGTGCTTCGTTCTTCAAGTTTTGGTGCAAGTTTTCCTTGGGCAACATATGGCACTATTTTTTTGCTTGGCTTTAGGAGATAAAAAACCAATTCTCCTAAGGTACTAGAGGGATGAATCTGTGACTCCTACCACAGCTGGTGGAGGTAAATGATGAAACAAATGTCTTGACTGGCTCTTACAATGCAGTTTTACGCAGTCACTGTCTTCTCATCATTGAGAGAAGACTCGATTTCCTGACAATAGTGACTGCTTTGTACCTTCTTTTTTTTTTTTCTGCTCACCCTTTTTTTAACCCTTATATGATTGTCTGCTACCACCTGGAAAAACGAGACTCTGAAGCGATTTATTTTTTTATTTGAATGAACATCTAGATTCAGATGGACATATTACTTTACTTTTTACAGAAATTAATTTGAAAACTGAAATTATTAGGAACATAATAAATCATTGTAGTTGTGAGAATGAGAAGGTATTTTCAGTTTCTTAAAATCCATAATGAACAATTACACATTAAGAGGCACTAAAATACAATTATTTTTTACTGTGATAATTAGAAACTGACTAACATTTAAAGTTGAAGGGAGAAGGGACCTGTATCCCTTGCTGTAGAAGAAAATTTACCATATCTGTGGTAGATCCCTTTATCTATATCTTTATTCTTTTCTGAATTCTGAGTCTCTGAACTCTGTCTTACATAACAACATTTTGTAAAATATATACAAAATAAGTGTCACATATCTTTCTATTCAGTATCTACTGAGTTTGATTTTCGGAAGGTTGATTTGGCCTGGCTCTGCCATCTTTTACAGTCGTTAAATGCCTTTAATCTTTTCATATGTCTCTGCACAGACTACGGCAATAATGCCAGTTCTAATTCCTTGGATTTCTAAAATATTCTTTACCTACCTCTGGAGGTGTTTCCAAATCCATTTCCAGCCCTCCAGACTTCTGCAATATTTCATTTTGAGATGGAGTATACAGAATGGAACACAATAATATCTGAGGGAGTGTAATTAATATTCCTCCAGCATAATATTTTCCATTATTTTCCATCCACCTCTTCACCCACTTTACCATTTTGATGCTATTTCTATTATAGCTATTTCAGCACTATTAATGTTCTCAGTGTGCTCACTTGCAGTGACATGTCAAGACTTTTGGCTGAGTAGACAGAGTTAATTTAAAACCCAGCAATGTATATGACTCATGCAAATGTTCAGGGTGTGACTTGCACAATTTTAATCTGCATTGTGCTGACAAATTGCATAATATTGTTTGGTTCCTCTGGACTTCACTAATTTAGAAGACTGGTGTCATTATCAAATTTTGCAAGATTATTGTACATCCTACAGAGTGTAAAGAATGTAAACTGTGGTTTAAGAACCATGGCATTTTTCTTTTATGACAATTATGACTTATTCTATTTATTTCCATTTATCTTAGAATATATTAACACATAGATAGTGTTTCAGGAATGTTAACTTACTATGTATCACCATATTCTCCCATCATGCACCTGAGGAGGCTAGTGTTATCCCTGGTTTTCATGTGAGGAAACTAGGACAGACAAGCTAGAATAAATGAGACATCTCACAGTGGCATTTTGCATTAAAAGAGAGGAACAATTTTTTACTTTTAATTTGTGGAAGCTTTCCTTAATGTTTTTAACTAGCTTTTTAGGGGTAATATATTCTGAGTGGCGATCTTGTAGTCTGCAAAACATTCCTTGAGAAAGTACACAAAGACCTTCATGATAGCCCTCAACATAACTTGGACTCCAGTTGGAGTTGTACATCTTGTATTTGTAACCAGCTCCAAAGTACCTACAAATAAGCCAATGAAGTTTCCCGTCCTGCGTAACTGTTAAAGTGAAAATATAAATAAGCACATAAGACAACCATACTATTCACTTCTTTTCATATTTTTCTATTTGCACTTTTATACAAACTGTGCCCATTGAAAAATATTCCCTCTATAAAGTTAGTTCTAGGAAGCTGGTGCAGAAGGTGTAACATACTCAGGTGCTGTTGTATTTTAAGGCACTTGTTTGTATTCTGGACAGGACGATATGCAGCAATGTGGTAAAATTCAGTAATAACTTAGTCCTGAGAGTTTTCACGTGCTGGGAAGGCATATATAAACTGCCTTTGATTTGCATTTTATCATTGTGCTGGTTTTGACCAAAGTAGAGTTAGTTTTCTTCACAATGGATAACTGACCAAAGAGATATTCCAGATCATATGACATCATGCTCAGTATATAAAGTTGGAGGGGAAGAAGGGGGAAATGGGAGACATTTGGAGTGTTGGCATTTGTGTTCCAAAGTCACTGTTGCATGTGATAAGGCCTGCTCTCCTGGAGATGGCTGAGCACCTGCCTGCCCATGGGAATTAGTGAATAATTCCCTTGTTTTGCTTTGCTTGCATGCACAGCTTTTGCCATTTTTATCTCAACCCACGAGTTTTCTGGCTTTTACCCTTCTGATTCTCTTTCCCATCCTGCTGGGCAAGTGGCTGTGTGCGGCTTGGCTGCTGGCTGGGGTTAGACTTCTATAGCTATCTGTTCAGGTCAACTAAAGTAGTGTTAGAACATGTTCTGTGGGTATTAAGGACTGTTGTTATTATATATGGAATAGAATAGACCATATAATATATTTATTATTGACCATATCATACCTGTGGAAATAAGAAGTTAGTAGGAGAGTTATAATTTTGAGTGATTATATTTCTTCAGCCTATAGATGTTAAAATGACTACACAAAAGGAAACAAATATTTGGGTTTGGATTAATATTATAACTTTGGATTTTTTTAGCTAGTGATGATGTGATTTTTTTTGAATGTACTTGTCCCCCATCTGTGACGGTGTTTGATGATGATTTTTCAGAGAACATGGTAAGAAGAGTGTTTCCCTCCATTAGAGATGGTTTTGTAAATCCTTTCAGTTTTATTCAGCATCCCATTCTTTTGGTATTATAATGCTGCCTGAACTGTAGTAGTTTATTGATATTCACCACACTTACAGTGGTAAACTTGGAGGAATTCTATGAAAGATTATAGAATTCTACTGCTATGAAATTAAGGGAATGGGAGGACAACATGGTTTGATATTTATTGTTTAATTAATTCCTTTATCAGAATATTTTGAAACACTCTTCAAAAAATATTCTTCCATTTGAGTCACGATAGATTCTTTTCTTTGAAACGATGTCCTTTCCCAGGGGAAATATTAAACATCTTACACCTCACTCCTCCACATTTTATGAAGTTGTAGAGACTAAGAGAAATTTGCAACCTAGAGTAACAAAAGATATATCTGTCTCTTCTCTGTTACAGGGCTTGTAGAGGTAAGAATTTAATAATCACCTGAAGTTTTAGGCTTCCTATTTTATTAAAAACCCCTCACCCAACAACAATAATAACAGCACTTGCCTAGTAATTATTTGATCAGTGGGTGGTTGAAGAGAGTTTTTATGTTCCACCTGCATTCTACTTTTTAATTTGATTGCACTTCTGACATTAGCTCCCCAAATAAGATAGGTGCATTTCTTCTTTCACCAATTGTGACAATTAAATAATGGTAGACAGAGAAATAAGTAGTTTCTTTCTTCATTGTTAGAGTAAATTTTTGCACAAAATTTAGAGCTAGATGGTGAATTATAATGTATTTACAGTGTCATAAGCCTGTTATACATATGTGTCTGAAAATCTATCAAAAGAGGTTGCTATAAATATATTTTGTTTCTAACTTATGATCTGAACTCATACCTCATCCAGTTAAAGTTCTGTTTAAAGACCTATGTCATTGCATGCAATGTTCTGTGAGCCAAAAAAATCTCAAATGATTAAAAACTTTGTAAAACACTTTTGCTGTTAATTTGGTTGTACCTGAAATCTGTCATAGAATAAAATGGATACACTGTAGAGAACCACTGAATGTTCTCCTTTAGAACAGCTTTCTAAAAATCATTTGTACATTTACTTTCTACGTGCAATGGAATGTTAACTTTATCTGAAGAACTTGTAAAAATTTTCGTATTGCCTTGGGATAAGTTCTATTTTTGAACTGAAAATATGAATAAGAAATGTTTCCATTTTACAGTCCTGTAAGAATTTGAAATTAAATACAGGGAATTACTAAAAGGGAATGCTGATCTTGCAGATACTGGTATCTTTTTGTGGGGATGTAAGTGGCCAAATTTAAACTCCAAATTATTTATCTTAATCAAAACCTTATTTAGATGTTAATTGAATTAAAGGTCTCAACTTTGTCGCTACAGTTGAAATAAGCTGGTTTACAGCTTTGTTACAAATATTTATTTATTTAATTATTTTTTGATTAGTGTCAGTGGCATTACTAAACTTGCTCTTTGTTGAGATCAGACTTCATTTTAGGATTTTTCAAAAATCTGGGTTTAAAAAAATTGTTAAAGGAGACTCAAATAAAATTTCCTCCTGAAATTAATCTTTATTGGATCAACTGTATGAATAATTGAAGGATTATATGATGTGCAAACCTCAAAACTGCTTACATACATCATACTGGGACATGTGATTTCAGTAGTTTTAAAAGGGCTGATGTGGTAAAGTGATCAAATAGTTGTCTTATATCATCTGAAGATTTTAAATTGATATTCATATTGTCCTGCATCTAGTGCATTGTCACCTTGAATGAATGGCTGAATAAAATTTTATAATGCTCCTCATTTTAAGCAGAAGAACACATGACAAATTACTTGACTTTCTGTTTCCAGTCTTGTAACATATATAATATCAAAAAATTGGATTAAAAAGGAAGGAACGTGAGGGGACAATGTCATCTTCTGTTTTAGTTATATTTATATGTTTAAACCTTGGGGAGAGCAGGGAGGGAGGAGGCACACTAATACTGTAAGACTACAAAGCCATAAAGGTTTTTGGTTGTTCTACTTTGCCATCAGTTATTCAGTGGCTCAGTGTGTCTGGATGAACCTCATTATGTATAATCACCAAAGGCAGTATTTCTGTAATGAGGGCTAGACTATATAAAGTGAGCCAGAGTTTAAGGAAGTGGATTTATTTTTATTTGTGTGTGTGTGTGTGTATGTGTCTGTGTGTGAGATTGCTGCTACACCTTTACTTTTCACAATGTGAAATGTTACAAATTTTCTTTGATGGAGGATAGAAATTAGTATAAAATATTGTGTTACCAAGATGAAGTGAGCATTCAGTGACGTTTCAGAATAACACTAGGAATATCTGTTACATTGTTTTGGTGATTCCCACACATAACTGCAAGATTCCTTAATTTTCTCACCTCAGAAGAGGCACTCAACATGGCACTTTTTTACATCCATCTAGGAATTAAGTGGACTACTGAAGATTCCCAACATCTATTTTAATTTATTTTTACACTCTATCATAAAAGCTATATTTTCTAGTTCCATTTAGTAATCTGAGAAATGTCATATGTAAGTACAAAGATGTAGGGAATTTACTGATTTCTGTCTCTGGAATAGCTGTTTTACTTGACAGAAAGATGAAAAACTTTTATCAGAGAAAATGAAAGGTCCCAAATCAGAGCAGCTGTGATTACGGTACCCAAAAGAGGTGTCTTTAGTACAACCACATTCTGTAAAAGATCTGTCTTTTGAAATGTGATGTGTTTGCTCTAAAGCTGAATATTAATAAAGAAGTCTTCTCATTATATTAAGACATTACATTCTTGTGACCCCAGACTAGCAAAGCAAACCTTACTTACTATTAGAAATTTAGAAAGGTGTTTTATGTATGAAAGTGTTAGTATAAAATCAGATTTTATATGAAATCTTAGCAGTACTGTTGCAGATAGAATTGGTGACAATGGAATGCATGAGAAAAATAAAAAGCCACAAAAATTGAAAGCAGCTTTTTATAATTTTTCTCAATAATAATTTGCAAATTAAAATTTATGCTCTGTATTTCAAGAGAGAGGATGAGAAGGAATACAGATAGATAATACAATATGGTACAAGTTATTCAAGTATCCCTATTGTACAATTAATTAATTTATTCACATTTTAGGAAGAGCATGAGTAGTTTAGGAGGTAAACTCGCATCCGCTAGTGTGTCACTCTTCCAGTATGTTGTACTTGAATGGTGCTCATCTGTGGGCTCTGCTGCAGTATTAGAGAATAAGGCAAGGTTACAGCATTTTCCTTTTCTGATCTGAAGTTTAGGTGTTCTTAAATTTTGGTTCAATATCTTCTTCAGGCAGTCACATTATCAGCTGAAAACACTGAGGGCTTCAGCCCACCTGGCATGGCTTGTCACTGTTTCACTGTTGAAATTTACAGCTTTCTCTAATCCCATTTACTCAAACTGAACTAGCACAGACTGTATAATCTATTTTCTTACCTCATTAAAAAAAAAAACAAAACAAAACAAAACAAAAAAAAAAAAAAAAAAAAAAAAAAAAAAAAAAAAAAAAAAGAAGAAGAAGAAGCTGAACAGTGTCCAGACTCTGTTTGGAGGGTAGATCTGAGGAGGTGAAGAGAATATGGATAAATAACGTTGTGAGAAAAATCTCTTTTCTTAAATTTAGAAAAACAGCAAATATCTGTGAAATAAAAGAAATATAACAAACAGGAAAATTTAACTACAAAATATGTTGGGTGCCTAGGTCACACAGGATCCCCAGAAGCACACCTTCTGATTCAAAAAGCTGTGCTTTTAAACATTCTTAAGGTCCAACCCCGTTTACAACATGGGGGGGCATTTCTAGGGGTGGAGTTTCAGGCAGTGTGGCAGCGCCCATCTGCCCGCATGGCCAGCCACGTGGCTGAGGCTGTCCCAGCTATATTCCTAGTTAATATGTAATTGCCCTGTTCCTGAACGCTTCATCCCTGGCATACATTCCAAAATTGGACTGGATGCCTTACAACTTCTGTGAAACGCCTATAGGTTAGTATCAATCAAAACCAAAAATAAACCTTAGGTTATTAACTCTTGTTCAGTTTATTTGCTTGTGATAAAACCGGTTTTTCTGTCTCTCATAAAGTGGCATTCAGCTGCTAAGGGTGAACTGAGAGGAGAAATGCTCTGTCAGATCTTTAGCCAAAAAGATACATGAACAAGTCCTAGTTCAGGATCCAGTTCTCACCACAATCATATAATCCAGAGTCCATTCTCTTTTGACATTTTAGATCTCATTTCTACCTGTGTATATTTTTCTTGTGATACAAATTGTCAGCATTTCAAACAAGCAGATTGAGTTGTAGCAAACATGGTGCATGTCCATGTTTTACATATTAGGTGCTACATGGAGAGAAAATTCTAAATTAATATGTAAAATCCAGGAACATGTAAGTCTGGGAGACATTCCTGGTGCAATCATGTAGCTTTGGGTGTTTTTCAATCTGTATTATTCATATAGATGTTATCTCTCTGAATGTAATGGCTTAAAACTGAAATATTTGAGATGTACATTAGTATCTTGGACAGTATGTTTTAACTCAGTAACAATATCAGCAACTCTTTTTCTTCTCAAAAATGCATATTTTAGTCAAATTATAATACTGGTTAGTCTTAATTAATTTATTTTAAAATAATATGCTGGAAGAACTGCTGATGTAATGTGGAAGTTGCAAATATGAATGCAAATTTGTTTAACCTGTAGAGAATTAGTGACTTGATGACAATAAGATGGAGCAATTGCTTTAGGTTGGTAATTTACATAGTTTAAACAGGGCAGCCTCTGGACTTCAAATCAGTCTGCTTTTCAGAAGTGGAAGGTTCTATAAACACACAAAGCATGTTAATTGAGCAAGGATAGCATGAATTACATTATTTCAGGCTGTCTTTCAAAAACTACCCTCTAAAAACTTATGTGCTTAATTATGTTAAGGTATTCATTTCTTTTTTTTAATATGTATATATAGATCTTGGTTTGTTTTTCAAAACAAACAAAAAAACACCCAAAACAAACAAACAAACAAACAAAAACACAAAGAACCCTTGTAATTTTACAATATAGATATTTCTGGAAACATTGTCCAGTACGTGATGAACTAAGTATTCTCTGGATTACAATTTGCACAACTAATGTAGTAGACATTAGTATCTCCCTACACTCACCTACAAGGCTAAATTTAATCTCTAAGACGGGTTTTAAGGATTTACATCCAAGCTGAACTTTCTAAAATGCAACTTTCCTTTGCACTCCTTGCCTCTTCAATGATCTATAGAGTAAATCAACTGAACATAATGGTTTAGGAAGTCAGCTTTCATGAGGAATCCTTTGCATATATTTTTCAGTTTGAATACTTAATTTTGAACAAACTTGTTTATCACAGCTGGGCTGATTTTTCTGAGACTATCATTGACAAGGGGTTGTGAATTTGCACTTCTGAAAAGTCATTCTAGGAAGTTTTATTATTGCCACTGTATTTTTTTTTTTTTTTTAATTTAATTTTCATGGTGGTGGTCAGGTTTTGCTTGGTTTTTTTGTTTGATTGCTTTTGGGATTGTTTAGGCTTTTTGTTTGTTTGGGGGGTTGTGTTTTGTTTTCTTGTTTTGCTTTGGTTTTAGTGTTTGGGAGTTTTTTGTTTGTTTAGGGGTTTGGTTTGGTTTGGTTTGGTTTGGTTTTAACCAGCAAAGCAGGAAATTGTTTTAATCAGAGTATGTTGTCACTGACACACTTGCAGATCCAGACCTGGCTGTCTAGTCACTATGAAACTGATCAACCAAAAGAGGACAAATAACCAGATGCAAAGTAGTTAAATAAAATTATTCTGGCAATTTGCCATAAAGTCATTATGTTGATTTCATCATTGATACTTCACTGAGACTGAATAACTTTCAAAGCAAATGAGGCACGAACTATTTTCAAATCCTCATAGTAAAATTTGATATTTTATTTCAAAGATTTAGTACTGCCATGTGTTTTCAAAGTCCTGAATTATTCCTTTACTGTCTGGCAATTATTCAAGGGACCTTGTTGTAATGTTTTTTTTGCAAAAACACCTTTCCTCCCATCCACTTTTTTTAGCAGTGTTATGGCTTGTTTAAGAAGTAACTTGTTAGAGAGAGACAGAGAGACCTAACAAAATAGAAATGTCTGCACTTTGTCAAATGCAAAGGAGAAATTTTCTTAACCCTTTTATGTATGTTTATGTACATTATATATATGTACATTTAGCGATTTTATGATACAATACTGACTCCAAAATTCTCTCAGTGTTGTTTGTTATTACTGTATTATAGAATTAACACTGGAAGTGAAGGCAGCAGTGGTGAAAATTTTCAAAGTCATTAATCTGGTAGGTCTTGCTTGATCAAAATTGTGTGGAAGGCACCACTGGAGGTCATTTAGTGCAATCCTACTGCTCAAACAGGATCCCCCAGAGCACATTTCTCAGGATTCTGTTCAGACCATTTTCAGATCTCTCCTGGGAAAGAGATGTTTACTCCACAACCTCTCTGGGAAGCATGTTCCAGTGCTCAATCATCCACCAAGAAGTCCCTTCTCATATTCAGATTGACCTTCTTGTGTTCCTGTTTCTGCCCCTTACTTCTTGTCCTATTACTTGGCACCACAAAGAAGAGTCTGACTCCATCCTCTTGACACCGTGCCAGATACTTATGCATTGATGAGGTCCCTGCTCACTCATTTCTTCTTGAGACTCAGCTCCCTCAGCCTTTAATCATATGTGAGTTGTTCTGATCCCCTAATCATATTCACAGTGCTTTGCTAGACTCACTCCAGGAGCTCCACATCTCCCTTGTACTGCGGAGCCCAGAACTAGACACTGCACTCCAAATGTGGCCTCACTAGGGCTGAGTAGAGGGGCAGGATCATATCCCTCATTCTTTTCTCTTTCTGCATTAACATGCACATAGATAACAGAAGAAAGGCTTTTGAAAGGAACACAAAGGCTTTAGTAGGAAATCCATTTGAAAAGTCCTAGCTATGTCATGGTTCATGACAATAACTGCTTGTATATTTAAAAATTTGATTTTTTTTTTTTTTCCAGTAGATATTTGGGTTCTCCTCAGGTCAACTTTACATGAATATAAAAACTCCCACTGGCCTTCATTATTCAAAAGTGATATGGTAGCTAAAGAACAAATTAGGCTGTTTGTCTCTGATGGAAATTGTTAGTACTGATGGATTTTGTCTGTGCATCATACAGGATAAAAGGGTTCTGTCCTAGGATTGGATCCATTGGATGTCAAGGCTTTAAAAAGAATTCTGGATAGCTAGCATATTTATCCCATCCACCCATTCACCTGTGTATATGATATGTATGAATGTTGTATTTAGCTTTTAAAAGTGTTAATTTAGACCTGGATGACTGGGCTTTTTGATGTAGACATACCTACAAGGCAGACAATTTTCTAATAAAAGTTTCTAAGATACTTTTACTTCAAAGGCAAGTATTTTTCTCAGCAAAGAGAAAAAGAGGTCATTATAAGAAATTCAGCCATCACAAGACATTTTACAGATTGTTTTACTGGCTTTTCTTACCTGTTTAGTCTCCTGAATAGCAGGTGATTCAAGCAGCATATTTTTTATTAGTAGTAGTTATACTACTGTTATTATTTCTTTGTCTGGAATACAGTACTTTAGATAGCAGCACTTGCTTTTTTATCCTTATCCTTAAAGACAAATTGATTTGTGAGTGGCCTGCAGGGGCTGAACTTGTGCTGTGTACCATACCCACCTATTTACACTTTGTATAGTTGAACTGCTGTCTTGTATAATAGAGAGTGGTTTAATTGCACAACCTAAAAAGGAGTTGGTACAACAGGCACGACTGCCTGATTGCTATGGGAAGATGAAATAATTTCAAATTTAAGCTGCTCATCTGAATGGGAGAGGAATTAGGTTAAGGTCATTGTGTAGTTACAGATTTCAGCCCAGGCACTGCAGTATGGAAAACAAATGTCCAGCCTGCTTTGCCAAAGACATTCTCTATACCTACTGGTATACAGAAAGTTGTGTGAAAAATCTGTCATTTGCATAATAATTTTACATAATAGAGTCTACAAAACAAAGCTTCTATAGTGGTGAAATGTGTGGCAATTCCCTAAAAGGATTGGTAATTGTGTCTGCAAACATGCAAGGTAGCTGCATCCAAATGAGTCAGCAGGGTCAATTTGAAGAACAGCACAACTGTTACTGCACAGGTTATTATTAACCACCTCAGAGGAAGCTGTTACATAAAGTGGTCTGTGATAAAAACAATATGTAGAAAGGATGGATTTTAATTTACCTGTTCAGTACTTTTTGAATTACCACAACAGTCTGTGTTTTAGTGGGACATTTAATACCCTTTCTCCAATTAGTGGAGATGTCAGATTTACCACATTTCGAATGCAATGAGAACAAAATGACTTGTTGCTCTTTGTTTATTCTTATGCTTCTACAACACTGTTTGGGCATTTTGGTGTTGAGAAAGGGCAGCAGGTGGTTTCCAGAGCAGACTCACTCGTAAACATTCAAGTTTCAGTTTTTAGATCAAAGGTCAGATTTAGGGCAGTTAGAAATCCCCCAAAAAAGATTCTGAGTGAAAAACCCCAAACCTATAATCCGCTCCTATTTGCATTGAAAACCTGGGTTACTTTAGATGTTTAAACTGACTTGTTGGTGATCTAGCTATAAGTAGGAAGCAGAGTAAACTAGTACTGCAAATCGTATGTAGACAAGCGGTTGCTACTTGCCTGAGAAATGGAATGCAACTGGCACAGTTTGAAAGGATCTTAGATCCTTATCTCAGGTGCTAACCTGGTTTCTTAATTGTTCTGTGCAAAGCATAAGGTGAACTACTTGACTGAATATGAATAATTTACTGATTTAGAGGGAGAAAGTGAGAGAAATGGTTCCTATGGCTCACCAAGTAATTGCACCCCTCCTTAATGTAAAACATGAAAACATTTTCTATCAGCAGTAGCTACTTGACTTTTCTGGTTTTGAGCAACATAAGACAGTTTCTAAAGGAGAATATGGGTGGCTCAGATACTGTCATGGCTTTAAATTCACAGAAAGGAATCTTAGTCAACCCTAATATCAATGTTGGTTGTGTTTGTTTTTGGTTTTTTTATGTCAGGTGACATATATATAACTTATCTGATTTAACAAAATGTTCTGGCCAGCACAACACTTTGGTATTTGTGTGGAAGTTAAGCAGGTGACACATGAAAATGACAATGGCACATGATCCTGGCAGTGACATGTGGAGGGTGGATTGAACATTTCAATGTCTTTCCAGGCTGAATGAATCTACCAAACAAAAAATGTTATCTTTCTTTACTGATGACATGCCCTCACTGAGTTATGTAATAGGAGGAAGAACCACTCACAGACATTTACTGTAAGACCTTTCTGGTTTTGCACTTTGTGACTTAGTTGAATGTTAGCCAGTAGCAACACAAAACAATCTTCTTATTTTATCTCCCACATTGGCGGATGCGTTGACTTTGTTTTTTAATATACTAGAATCTGTATTCTCAACTAATTTGCAACTGAGATAGAAACATTGCTCTAGCATTACTTCATCCTCATTCTTCCATTGTATTGTAAAGTGCATTTCAAGCCTGAAATTATTAAAAAATTTAGGAACATCCCCTCAACATAATGGTGTTAAGGATATTGTCTTGAATCTCTGCAGAATTAGAGTGGTGGTGTTTGATGTGTATTTGCTTTTCATTTGGTAGTTCTGTTTTTATTTGCTGGAGGAGATGGATGATTGGAGTTTACCAGTGGTGGCCTTTATTTTTTCTCCTCTGGAGAATGGATCCACCATTGGGAAGCACTAGCTTTATATTTAGTGTAGTGACTGAGAGGTTTTGTTATTTAAGACTGGAAAAAAATACTTATTTTGTTAGGTACGCTATTAAGACAAGAACAGACACAATTCCTGTTCAATTTCTTTGTTGCTGTTATTGTTGATGGTGGGATTTTTGTGTGTTTGTTTTTTAATTTGCTTGGTGTTTTTTGGGGTCACAAACCTAGGTAGGGCATCAAAAGAGAGAAATGAGTCTTTATTGTTATATTAATATAATTTTTTTTTTTTTTTTTTTTTTTGACAGAGCAATTTTCAGGCCCTTTCTTTTAAGGACATTAAATGAATGTCTTTAGGTCCTAGGTTTCTCCATATCCTTTGAAATTTAGAAGTCATTACCTTTGAATGCTTTTGCTTGTCTTCCGTGTGTGACATTTAGACATACGTGTCTTAGTGTTTTAAAACCTCCAATATGTATGCTCTTTTGCTGCCAATTTTCTTTGTATTTGGATGTGAGAGCTTAAGAGACTTTAAGAGGTCAATTTCCTAGTTAGGGTCTTTGGACTTTCAGTGATGTCTAACTCAGCAGAATAAGTTCTGCTGAACTGCTCCAGGATTTGCTCCCCTAAGTTCAATTGATATACCTGAGAATAACATCTTATGTACTAAGAAGGAGTTTGGGATTCTTCCTTTATTTCTTAGAGAAATAAGAAAGTGAAATAGGAAGGGTTTCACCTTTTTGTAAGTGAAAAGAATATATGACACTCCTCTATCTTATAGAAACAAACTTTTCTAACACTGCTCTTGGAAATAAGGGACTCCTGAAGTACACATCCCAAAGACACATTTGTTACACGTTCATTAATCCATGTTTTATAAATTGTCTTGTACTGTCTATAGTAATTTTTAATTTAGATTTATTAGTAAATTATGATTTTAATAAAGAAAATAAAGCTTAAATGAGTGACTGATCTTATGTCAAATGATTCACCCTACACCAACTCCTTTTTTTTATTTTCTCCTGACTTCATGTCCTGTTACTCCGTTACTTTCTTATGTTTGAACTTTCCAGTTACCTTTTGCATGAAGTTATCAAGTGTGTTTTTCAGCAGCTGTTTTTTAGTCAGAGGAGGTTTTAACCTATATACTGCAAGCATTTAGAATTTGCAGCAGCTTGCAATCTGTTAATTTTTATCATTCATGCTGCATAATAAGGTAAACTATGCACCTCATAACAGTCCATTTGGAACAGAGATTCACTATTCCATGCATTTATTAGAGTGCAATTTGTAGCCAAAGATGTGATTTTCTAAAGGTTCGGGGTAAAAACAAGGTAGTATTCTCAACAGTGACATTTGGAACTTGTAGATAGTTCAAGGAACCTGTTTGAATGTTTTATATCAAACCATAGTGTAAAAAAGTCTGAAAAAAAAGTCAAACAGTACTAGATTTCCACTCAAATCCACTGCAGATACCTGTAGATTTATATGTGATATTGTGACCTATAACCTACTACTTAGTTGACTAATTGGTGACCAAAGAAAAAATTTGTTCTTAATACAAGGTTGAAAACTAAACTGAGCATTTTGCTTCAGTATCTTGACGCAAAGATGGTACTGCATATGATGCTGTTTCTGCTTTCTGCTCCTGCCTTCTTACAGGGTGTTCTGTAACAGGCTGACTAATCCTTGCTTGGGCTCACTGCCTGCTCAGTGACCCTACCTCAAAGTCTGTCAGAAACCATAGCTTAGGTGGAGCCCATTCAGGAAAACAGGGGCTTGATCAATGAATGATAAAACCTCCTTGGGGTACATGTCAAGCAGGAAAGACCAATAGGGGCATGTAAATGGATTACATCCTTGTCTTTGTTCTTCAGTAATCCAAAGTGACTCTGTGGCTGTCAATAGGTAATGTTTTCTAAGAAAAAAATGTCTCATCTCCAACATGTGAGCTCTATAGAGATCATTAACCCTAATGGATCTTCATTGTACAGTAAGTAGAGTGCATTAGTCAGTAATATCAGAACTAGTAATCCCTATACTAATTAATGATTTTGTATTATGCAAAGAAATTAAGCAATCATTAACTTGCTTCTATCCAAAAACTTTTGCTTTAATCATGAATCTCAATTTTGAGCTCTGTTTTTTCACAACAATCCAGTTGACTCTCTAGACTCTTCCTGAAAACTTCAGGTTTTGTCCTGTTTTGGGGTATGGTGTGCTAAATCCCAATACCTACCCCGTGATTGGAATTGTGTGATCATAGAAAGCATTTCAATACTTTGAGGATTCATTGCTAAGACTGTTTCCAAAAGGAGTAAAGTATATAAGTGGTAAACACTAAGTAATGCATCTTTAAAAAAGCACCATACTAAATTGAATCACTGTGGTGAAATTCTGCCCATGCTAAAATTATTATGAAAGCTCAAGTCTTTTCTCAATTAGTTTATGATTTTATTTAGAATTTTTTTCTGCATTCTTTCTTCACTAGTAGAAATAATGACCACATCTGCAGCCCAGTTTGCAACATTGCTTTCTATCTCTCAGTGTATAACCCTTTTTTTTTTTTCCAGAGTTTAGTTGTTATAAATGCATAAAAGCCTTTTAAAAAGTCTTAGATTTTCCATGTAGCAAAAGAAAAAGGTCAGTAGATACAGGTGTAGAAATATAAAAAGACACTGCAATCAGTTACTGAACCCTGGCACACTTTATTGATAATTACTATGGAATTTAAAATCCCTTCTTAAGGGATGTGTTCCATAGATATTTGCAAGGTTTGTATCATGTTCAGGAGCTGCTTTACACTAAAAGTGTTATAGAAGCAGTGGATGATTTAGTAATTCTCCGAAAGATCATGAGACCTTCCAGTCCTGTATTGGTTTATTGACTACATTTCAATCTCTTTCTAAAAGGTTCTGAAAGTGCAGGAGTTATCATGATTAACAGTTGTCAGCATGATCGGTTATGAAACTGACCCCACCTTATAAACATTGCTGCTTCTACATGTCCATAAAATCAAAGGGTAAGCCAAACATTTCATTATAAGCCCAATAGGCAGGCAATGTCATGTATTTTCTAACAATTAAGAAGTAATAATGTAGTGAATCTCCTTAGAATGGGTGTTAATATTTTTTTATTTTGAAACATTTTGTCCCAGTCATAATTAATATACTAATTCATATTTAGATTCCTTTTTAAAAAATACACTGAAAAGGCTATTTTGTTATACTAATGGTTTTCTCTTGGTGAAAATAATTATCATAAGTTTAATTTAAAAAGGCAAACAGCTACATTTAATGTAATTCATTACGGGTTTTAAATTAATTTTTGTGTGTGTGTTTTCAATGCCTTTCTGTGTTCTGTATCTGCTTTTTGTTTAAAAATACTTCTTGCTAACTGCTACACCTTTTTGCTCTTCTGAAAACATGTACAGCATCACAAACAGACATTTTATTCATAGCAACCCTCTTTCATATCTAACTGATGAAAATTATAATTACAAACTTTGTCATCTTCCAAGTTTTTGGTTGTCTTTGGACTTTAAGATATAAGAAAGGTAAAATGTTCATTTATAATAAAAAATAAAGAATGAATGCCAATACTTGATTTTTTTTTTTTTAAGTTCTCTGCTGAAATGATTCACCCTGTGAGAAATAATATCCCTCTCAGATTTAACTTATTAAAAGTTGCATATTGAAAGATTTCTAAACTTTATATAAATGTGGGGTCAGCATTTGAGAAACTGGCACCTCTGGAAGAAGGTAACTACAGCAGTCTAGCACAGAATAGGACAAAATGTAAAGAATAATCACTGTTACGTGCAGAAAGTTTTATTGCAAGCATATATTTATAAAAAACTTTGGTCTAAAAAGAGCAGAAAAGAGCTAAATCAGCAAGACCTGCTTCATAATCCTGTATTTAAGGAATTTTAATCTGAAAGTTGGCATGTCATACTGTAGGATCATGAAAGTTGATAGGATTATAGCATAAAAAACGGAGGTGTAGAGTGGTAGGGAAAGGATGAATACTGTAGAAGCTCGAGACACTGGCAAGAAATCCATGAGCTAATGAATAACTATATGTTTAGAAGTCACAAGCCCAGATTCTGTGACTGATTCATGTGACACTGCATGGACTACTTAATACATCTGGTTTTTGCTTGCTTGTGTTCAAAACGGAAATAAATGCTCGCCTGTCTTTCTAAGGCACTTCCAGCCCTGGGATGACACTGTTTGCATGCATATGCTGTTGCTAAAGCTGGAGTATTTTATCAACTGTATTGTTATCAATAATGTATGTAATGTAAAAAACAGTAATAATTTCTCTTTTTCCTTTGGCACAGGAAATGAAGTGGTGATGCCTTAAGATCCTTATGATTTGTAGCATATAGATTTTTAATAATATAGCTGTATAGTTTCTAACACCTTAAAATAGCAGTTAACAGTTACTAAATCCCCTTTCTCACACTTTATATCAAATTATCTAAAGAAGGATATAACAAGATATAATTGTAGTCAAAGAAATAGAAGGCCCAGAAACCTTGGAGAAGTTTCAAAGAAGGCATGTGATGTGAAGAAGGAAGGGGTGTTGAGACCTCTAACTGAATTCCAGGGAGGCATGCCAAGGAGCAGACCTGAGGGAGGTTCTGGGAGTGGACACTTCTTGGGTTGGATGCATCCCTTAGATATGATAATTAATTACTGTTATAAAATTATAGGAGCCCTATACTGTATCATGCAGTTATATATTTAGTGTACCTTCAAGCACTTTAATGAAAGACCTGCTCTCTATTTTATCTATACTAATATTGTCCAGAAAATTATTTTCATCCATTTTAGGCATGAATGGTATATTGGAGTATGTATTTATGGTCTATATGCCAAGTAGTGCTGTATTTCTCTTTATTGCTAATCATCACTTAGAGACTGGTACAGGAAACACCAAATAGAAAGAGCAGTAACAGACATATAATTCACTCATAGTTATACTTGCAGCAATATATTCACTTGGCTTTGTGGAGTCCTAAGTAGTTTTTTTATTCTTTTTTATTCTCTTTTTTTTTTTTTTTTTTGTGATCTCAAATTTGCTGCTCAGCATCTAAAAGTTTTGGTTTTATGCTTCTAAAATATGTGAAGCAAGCAAATAAACAACATTAAAACAGTGTGTTTCTCTGTCCTCTCTCTCTCAGAGATAGAGTGAAAGGAAAATTCTCCCCCATTATCATCACTTTCTCTGCACACTTTTAGTTCCCAGCATTACCCAACTACTAATGCAATAGGACGAAATTGGAACGTCTTCCCATTCACAAGAAAATTGGAAATATGTCTTCCGTTTCAGCAAGCAGAACCACCACATTATTTGAATAATCCTTATTAAAAGATATTGTACCCATTTCTGTTGTCACTCACCATACACACCCATTTATTTTCAGTGTCCACAGGTTCTTCAAGTAAATGTATACTTCTCCAATTACTGCATAACCAAACACAAACATGCACTAGCTAAAACAAAGCAGAAAACTGCTCTTTATTCAATAGTTAGGAAGTGATTTAAAACAGTCATCTTAACAGTGATATTAGGGCACTCTCTGTGCTGATAGATACAATTTTTCTTGAAGATATATTACTCTGGAAGTTTAATCTGGAAAAAGTAGAACCTTGACCAATGCTAACTTCCACAGCCAGTGAAGCTGTGGAAGTTAAAACCACAAAAAACCCACCAAACCAAAACAAACAGACAACAAACAAAAAACCCTCAACAACTCCTAATGGACTCTCTTACAGAAACCTGTGTCAATTTAAAGCCTTTTTTTCCTCTTTCTTCTTGTTTCCAATGAACAGTTCTCTTCCTTTTACTGTCAAAAAAGGACCAGATGAAAGCAGCAGAAGAATACCTCAATTTCACTGTGGGAAAAGATAAACCTCTGCATCATGGAGTCATTTTTAGATGTTATGGCAGATTTCAAATCCAAATTAAAAACAGGCCTTGACTCCTGGCTCTGAAAAAAAGAGTAATCAAAGTAAAACATGATCTTAACTACCTTCAGTCTTCCCAAAATATCACAAGTATGAAGGTTTAGTAAAAATACATAAAAATAATTAGTTACTGTTTAAAGGCCAAGGTTATAAACAAAACATATGGAGTTAAATTCAGAGGTGGCAGCTAACCTATTTTTTAATATATTGCTATG
The DNA here is from genome assembly GCA_035222235.1 of Margarornis squamiger. NCBI lineage: Eukaryota > Metazoa > Chordata > Aves > Passeriformes > Furnariidae > Margarornis > Margarornis squamiger. The sequence continues at coordinate 69,765,901 of JAWWTY010000077.1, read as the reverse complement.
TTTAGCCCTATACATTCTCCTTTTTTCCCAATTTCCTAAAAAAAAAAAAAAAAATGTTAAAAGAATTGAACACCATTTGGTGTGCTCAGTTAGTTTGTAATATCCACACACACTTCTAACTTCTCACTGATAAGAATTTGTTTAGATAATTCCAAGTTCCGTGGTTGTGCCAGCAGCTGCCAGAAGGACCCTTACAATGTTTTCAGTGGTGTTGGTGAGATGTGACACATTCCTTGCTTTTCTTTTGAAAAGGAATTTATCCAATCAGTTATTTTTCATCCAGCTCTCTTTTCATGTTTAATGTCTTTATCAGCATGATCTTTGTCTGTCCAGTACCTTAAACTACTGTGTCTCTTCCTAACCAGCGCTCCACTGTGACTACTTGGGACAACCACCTTTCCCAGCAGCATTTCCTCATGTTAACTGTGGCAGAGAATTGCACTGTAACCTCTATGGCCTTTGTAATGACAAGCTGATTAGCGCACAGCTTCTGTCAAGGAGCGGGTGTTCAGCCTGTTGGAATACAGATTTCCATAGAAAGGTTAGACAGCTGATTTCTAGAGCTTCAGCAGAGCACAGTATGCAAGAGCTGAAATGTGCATGAAGTGTGTTGAATAATAAATGTCTGTGTTTCCATACGAATGACAGTAAACCACAAATTAGATGAATTTGCTCCATATTCAGTAGCCTTCAGAAAAGACTTGTAAAAATAATTATGTGTACATAGTAATAATAACAACTATGTAGTCCAGTAAATATTAAGTCTTTCCTCTAAAGATCAGAAGCTCATCTGCGTTTAATGGACTTTTATTGTCATAATTAAAAAAATGTTCCTCTTCCACAGTTATGAAAATCAGGTAAAGATTATTTTTTTTGCAAATGTAGGGATTGAGACATGAATCTTATGAACTGCAAAATGCTAAGGAAACAATTAATAGTATAATTTAATTTAACTGGCATCTAAGTATATAATATTGAGGCAATGAAAAACAAACATAAGTTGATTTTTAGAGGGAATTAAAAAATAATATTCCACCATGTCAGTCACCACAGTTTTAAGCATAGAGAACAAATTTGATGTTTTGCTTCACTGAATTACAATTTCTTTCTTCAGTGTTTCTGTTTACATGTATTTTTTTCTTGGCTTATGAAGTATTTAGTTAAGTACTATGTGGCATCCTGATTAAAAACAATGAGAATAATCATCATAAAATGATATATGTGTTTAATAGTTATTTTTTAGTCTAATAAATAGAACTGAAAATAGAAACATGTAGGGAATCATCATTCAGCCAGAGCATCCTGGCAGACTAATCAAAAATCCATTTTCGGCATGTTATTTTTGCTAATAGTTTGAAAATATAAATAAAATAATTACCAGTATAAGTTACAGATGATAGAAATTGGTAGGATTCTAAATCTGCAAAGAAATCCTGCTTAAAAAACTAGCCAACTTTTATCTTCATAAATCCCAGATTATCTTTTCAGAGTTTACAGAAAACCAGCAAAAATTTGTATACTTTTGCAGGTGTCATGCCTAGGAAAACGACTACAGGATGAAGGAGAGCAAAAGTATAGTTTTAAAAGAGATGTGGTGTCCTTAAGCGTATTATGGTAGACAAATTCTTAGGAAGTAAGTAAATGTGATCCTGGATGTGAAGATAAAGTAGAAGTTGATAATGGTATTGCAAATTCAGTGGCATTATTCTTATTACAATTTCAGAGTTGGTTGAATATGAGCCAGCAGTGTGCCCAGGTGGCCAAGCAGGCCAATGCAATCATGGGCTGTATCAGCAATAGTGTGCCCAGCAGGACCAGGACAGTGATCATCCCCCCCTGTACTGGGCACCAGTGAGGCCACACCGCGAATCCTGTGTTCAGTTTTGGGACCTGCACTGCAAGGCAGACATTGAGGTGCTGGAGTGTGTCCAGAGAAGGGCAGCAAAGCTGATGAAGGGTCTGGAGCACAAGTCTGATGGGGAGAGGCTGAGGGAGGTGAGGTTGTTTAGTCTGAAGAAAAGGAGGCTCAAGGGGGATCTTATCCCTCTTTACAACTCCCTCAAAGGAGGTTGTAGCAAGGTGGAGGTCAGTCTCTTCTCCAGGTAACAAGTGATGAAATGAGAGAAAATGGCCACAAGTTGCACCAGGGGAGGTTTAGATTTTACACTAGGAAAAATTTCTTCACAGAAAGGGTGGTGAAACACTGGAACAGGCTGCTCAGGGAAGCGGTGAAGGTGTTTAAAAGATGTGTAGATGTGGCATTTAGGGACGTGGCTTAGTGCTGGATTAGCTATGCTGGGTTTATGGCTGGATTCAATGATGATCTTTTTCAACCAAAATAATTTTATGAATACAATGTAAGTTTCTGCACAGGAAGTTCAGTCTTATTTTCCATCTTCTAAAAAGGATGCTTGACAAATAATAATGGCTTTCAAAGTTAATAAATAAGTAAATAATCATATTCTTTTACTTTTAAAATCTGGTTTCTTACAGACCTTCTGGAATCACAAATAATGATTATTCAGTAGTCAGAGACCTTTAAATATGCTGGTTTTCTTACACCTCATTTCAGACATCTACTAACAGTCTAAATATTTGGTATAGGTAAAAAAATAAGAAAAAGCCCCCACAACAACCAAGTTAGGAACTAATATGTGTTTAACAGTTTTGTAAGTCAGTTTACTCTACATTCAAACCAGGTTCTAAGAGCTGCCTAATTTGGCATTCATTTTTCCTGAAAGTTTCTTTGTTTAACTTCATACCACAGAAATGGAAAAAGGACCATAGCTTTTCAGGGCATACAACCTCAACAAACCTGTTTGCAAGATTGACAATGATCCAAATATAGAATACTTTACATCTGGGAAAAAAAAATAAAAATAAAAATAAACCAAACAAAAAACAAACCAAACCACCAAAACAGAAAATACTTTCGTAGGTGATGCCTGGATGTTCTTATGCAACTTGAATTGCTGTGTCTTAGGGTGTCTGGCCATGGAAAGTTTTCTTAAATGAATGAGGCATCTTAATATGACAGCATTATTGCCTGGGTTTTTGATAACTTGTCAGTAGAGTATAAAATACACAGTGCAGAATTAACTATTATCCAGAACTAAAATTTTACATCTTGTCAAACTGAGTTATAACAGTGACATAATTCACAGGTATCTCAAATCTTAAATCTGGATAATGTCATTTCGTTATCTTGAAGTGGGGTTCCATCCCATTACAACTCAACTATTAAAATAAAAATAATGTTTTTTTGTTTTAAAATATAGTTGATTCTCAGAATGGCACATCCTATGCCAAATGGGTATCTGCCCATGATTGCTATGAACATATGAATTATGTGTGTCCTGACTTTCTGTTCATCTCAGAAAAGAATAAAGCAAGTCCTTTGCCCCTAGTGGCAATTTAAAAATAAAATGTATTTTACATATTTAAGGTTTCATTTACCCTTCTTTATCCCATCTACTTTCTCCGTCAAACTCTTTCCCGTAAGTACAAGAAGGAATAGAGGTAAGACTTGCATAACAGACTTAAGATGCACAAGATAGCTGATTCCTTTAATTTTCCTAATTTTTGCTGTTTACTTCTTGCATCAATTTATAAGATCTTAGCTTGAGGAATCCTTGGGATTATAGATTTAATAAATACAGCAAAGGAAACTTGTTTCAACCAGTCTAGTGTTGACTTGAGTTTTCTCTGATAAAACTGTAAAACAATATGAAAGCTTTCCCTGTTTATGAGTTTACAGCACCAATTTTTTAAATATTCAGAACAATAAACAGCTTTTCTGGAGTAAAATTGCTCCATATAGATGCTTAGTTCCCCTTTGTCAATGCTGTAATTGAAGTGAAGGATTTCTTACACTTTCATAGGATTTATCTTTGCCACTTTTTCTCAGTGATCTCAGCTATTTTAAATAGCTAGTAATAATTTATATTTTCACTGTCTGAATGTGCATAATATGCTGTACCAGATCAAAGGCTCATCCAGCTCTGTACCCTCTCTCCATCAGTTATCTGGAGTGCTTCTCTGCTCACTGGAAAATGCTAGAGAAAAGAGAACAAGAAAGTGAACAAACAGAGCATTTTAGAAATTATTAATGTAGACAGACTGGAAACAAAAGAGAACACGGTAGTATTTGCTCACATCTTGAACATTTTCAGTAATTCTCCCCTGTCTAGTCAAAAAACCCCAAACAAATCTATGACCAAAAAACTTCAGGGGAGGAAAAAAAAAAAACAAAAACCCAAAAAAAGAAAAGAAAAGAAAGAAAATTGAAAAAAACAATGTCCCAAACCAACCAACCAAATCAACCAAACAAAAACATTTAAAAAATCGAGTATTCAGAGCTGTGAGATAAGGAGGTACTTGAAGATATAGATTATTTTCCTAATCAGGTAGGACGAAGTAGGCTAAGACACTCTAGTCTGAGTTTTGCGGGGTTGTAAAGAAGCCATATGGTAGATAGCTATGAAAATAAGTGTTAATGGTATGGTAAGCAAGGATTATGTTGGTTTGTTCGTTTTACTGTCTCTTCTGGTGCATGCAGGTGACAACAAATTAAGTGATCAGGGAAAGGTCAAAGGAAATTTCTTATGTACATTCTCCCACTTATTCGTGATCTGGCAGACCTATGTCATTCCTTTTTCCATCTCTTTTCTAAAAAATTTCAGTTTATTTACTCTTTTCTTATATGGATTTGTTCCACATTTCTGACTGCATTTTTTGTCTTTCTCCAGTTCTTTTTCTATTTCTGTCTGTTTCCTTTTCCTATAGAGCTCATAACTCATGTAGTATTCAAAACAAAGGGATGTTAGTGCTCTATGTAATTGTATCCCATAGTTTCCTTATTTTTCCTGCTAAATCCTTGCACCTCTCTTAAATTTTTGAATTTCACAGAACTATTATCTGTGAAACTTGCACCTTTTCTATCAGTTGCATAACTTATTCAGCAGAGCAAAGAAAAGCATGGAGGTTTTAATTATATAATTCCGTATTCTTAATTGTTCAAACTCCACTATATAACAATTAAAAGCAATTTTGAGCAGCTACAAGACATTGACTTTCAGCAAAATTTATTTGCAGTGATAAATGAAAAGTTGAAACTACTCAATCACTTTAGAAAGCTTTCTGGTCTGTTGCCTTTTTTTCAATCAACAATTTTGGCAGTGATTTCATGCATATACTGTGCCTTTGTGTGTATCCATGTGTGCATCTTGATGCTTGATCAATACATTGAGAGGCAGAGACAAAGAGAGAGAGATAGTTGTAGCTTTCCTATACTTCAAAGTCTTAGTATATTTTTTTTTGCTGTAGACAGTAGGGTAGCTAGGTCTTTTTGCTTGGCTGTTATTGTCTATCCCATAGTAATGTAGTAGTTACTTTTCAAAATTTGGTAAATTGCAAGTGTTTTGAGAGCACTGCAGGTAGAAAATAAAACCAAACATGAGATTATGTTTTACACATGAATCAAAATAGAAGCTTATGGATGTTATAGTCTGTGTCTAAGGTAATGTTCTTAGCAGAAAACGAAGCAATGTACAGATAAGACTATGTGGTATTTATAGAAAGTATACTGAAGATAAAACTAATTAATTATCAAACTAACCTAGAATGACTTGGCTTTCAAATGAGCTGAACAATAAATAAATCAAACGGCATTGCATAAACATGATTGTTGACAGTTTGCAATTAACTTTCCCTTAAGAAGTTTTGAAATGTTTATGCCTATAATTCTTCTCAGATTTTAAACCCTCCATGATTGAACCTTTTTTCTTACTGGGAACCTGTAATGACCAAGGAGATTGCTGACACGGTGTAGATGATATGGGTAGAAATTCCATGCAATAGAAAAGCGATTTGTGACAATTAAAAAAAGAAAAAAAAAAACAAAAACCCAAACCCAAAACAGAAACAAACAAACAAACAAAAAAAGGGCAATTAAAATGCATTTGTAAATGCTGTGTTGTAATTGCTTCTTTAACTACTGCAAGTGAGAGATGGAAATCAAAACGTTTTGATTCATTACAAAAAAGTCGGTGGGTCAAATTATTTTTATGAGGCAACATTTACAATTGTTGCTATTTTCCGCCAACAAATAAAATTTTGAACCAAAGTTATTTCTGTATTATTTAATATATTAACTTTGGGACCTTTGTTAAAGGATTTCAAAGAGATTTTTGACTGGTGGGATTTTTATTCCCTCAATCACAATTCAGTACACAATACTGTTTTGACTTTTTAAGTTTTGTCTGATCTAGAGAAATAAAGAACTTTTTTGTACTTCCAATATCAGAATTACAAAATTTCCTACGAAGTAATTTTTGTTGTTGCTTCCAAACAGTATTACACATTATTCTTAGGGCAAAGAGATATATCAGATTATATAGCATAAATATCAAGAAGATACTAAGGAAAGTATGGTGAAGGAAAAAAATTGTCTATCATTTATTCTATTATTCTATGATCTATTTCTACCATTTTTCATCTGTCACCACTGTCAGAAAGGAATTAGGATTATGTAGAAGAGGTCAGCAGGAGGATAGGACTCACACTAGAGAAGAATCTTTCCAAGATGCATTTAATTTTGTTTTAAGATAAGGGAAATGGGTTGTTATTATTTTTATTCACAGGGACTCAAGCATTGCAAAAACAGGATACCATCCATGGCATCAGGTACCAAGCAAGATCAGAGTGCTGCACTTCTTCACAAAGTTCTATGAGTGACAGTGAAGACTTTTGTGTCCACCTCAGTTAAAGAATGAGTGACATGGCCTGAGAGAGAGGTGTGCATGAAATCATGTTTCAGGCAGAAACTCATGAAAAAAAATTAGAAACCTGAGGACTTGCTTGGCATCCTAAAGGTGTTCAATTCCAGTCCTGCAAATCCATTTTCTCTGATTGCCACATTTATGGGAATTAATAATGCTGTTTTGGCTTGGCCAGATGTTTATTCATCATTAATAAAAATGTTGTGTACATTTTTTATATGACATATTTGGCTAATTCTAGATAGAATATTTTGCTACAGAAAAACTCTTAAGGTTTTTTCCTCATTTCCCATTTCAGAACACCCTTTTTAAAAGGTTTGCTTCCATCTGTTCTGAACAGTTGGTTCCAAGTAGATAACAATTAGACCGGTTTTTAGTTTCTTTTCATTTTGGTGATGTAGTGTTTTTAATTTCATTTTCAAATAAACAAACATTAAAATACAATTGTGTTTAGGTAAAATTATTATTACAGGTAAATACTTCTATCACTGCATTCCAGATTTTAAAGTAATCATTTCACAAATGTCAGTCATAAATATGACCATTTACAAATTTGGATAGATTTAGACTGCTTCTTTTCACTTTCTTTGATACTATTTTAATTCCCAATAAACAAGAATATTAAAATAATAATTCCACAATGAACATGAGCTTATTCTTTTGTTACCTGCTGCTCTGGGGTTTGTTTTGGTTTATTTTTCTTTTTAGCACCAGGAGATAATTACTGTCTATCACACAGCATGGGTGTCACTCATTCAGCTGTTCTTCACTATTGCCAAGGTGTGGTTTTACAGCTGTTTTTAGCAGCTCTGTCTCAAGTGTCTTTCAATTATATTGTGGGTTTGGTTTAGATCTTTTTAGTTGATCAAACTAGATATCTGAAAATTTTAATCTGCAAGTTTTTAAAAATTAACATCTTTGTTTTTCTGTTCTCCCCCCATGGTTTATTTTCACATCCTTCTGCAAAGTTCTATTACCTTTCTCTAAGAAAATCTGGTTATTGGCAATTACCTCAAAAAAGTGGTCAAAAAGGAAAAAAAAAACCATTAACTACAAAAGATACTGTTTGTTTGACAAATTTTCACAAAATGAAATGGATTATGGGATTTTCTCTATAGTGAAGCAGTGATTTTATGTCTGCCTAGAGGATTAATTATAGAGTAGTCAAGCCTCATATAGAGAAAAGTCTCTGGAATTACAAGATTTTCCTCACACTCTTTATATGCTCAAAACAAAGAGATATTATACACAACATAAGAAAACCCCAGTATGTACCTTGTTAACATAAATGAGACTGAGCAATGTGGTCTAAATTCAGAAGTACTACATAATAGTATGAACTAGGTTCATATTTGTTTGTATTCCTTTAACAATTCTCTCTACTTCATAGGTTTGGCTCAAAGCTGACATAAGATATGTACTAAAAGTAACATGGCATGGAATCTGTCATAGCTTGGCTGCTAGTGACTTTGATATTGCATATTTACCTGCAGTTCTATAGGATGGCAAATGATGAGGGCAGTAGCACACATGCTCCCAGGAAGCATGGATCAAGGATTTGAATGCTGCAAATAGATCTAAAACTGATTTTGCACAGTATTAAAAAGATATGAGGAATAATTATAAACTATTTAATTCACTACAGGGACAGAGGAGGGAATAGACTATTCTATTTTCTTGCTATGAATTCACATAGAATGAAAAACATCTCTCTAGTTAGTGTTCTACTTGGTAGGCAGGCTGTACTTGGATAGCTACCATTATCTTAGCTCTCCTCTAAAACATCAGTTTAGTATTGGTTGCTTTGCTTTCCACTTTTTCAATGGTAGGAATTAACAATGAGTTTAAATGCATTAGGAACATCAGTTGCATTTAAAAAAACCCAAAAATAAAAAATTAATGGATAGAAATAACTATAAAAGCAATCACTTGCATTGCCACTAGGTTATCAAGTTTTCCTTCAATACCCAGTTATTTGAAAAATAAACTCCTAAACTGGAAGTCCTCCATTTCCTATTAGACATTATGTGTAACTTCAGATATTTGGCATATCATAGAAACAGTTTCAGATCAGTTCTAACCACTCAAAGGAAGAGAGAGGTTATTCTGGTTAAGGGGAGATCCAAAGTGTGTGGGATTTCAATGAAGCTAGTTAAAACTCTCCTTGCTGGTGCAAGGTTAGTCATCATCATCATCATCATAGCTAAGCTTTGTGAACAAAGATTGGGGAAGGGCTTTGCCCACACTTGCTACAAGCACGCTGGTGGCTAAAAAAGGCCAGTGTGAGATAGGCAAGCCCGAATGCAAAAGGCACAGCCGAAAGTCTCCATCGACACTATTGGAGAGGCACGGTTTTGCCTGTGTTGCCTTTTTCCCTCCAGACTGATTCTGCATGTGTTCTCAAAGGAAGCAGCAGCATTATGGATGGAGTGTGTCTATTTCTCCTGATTGGAGGCCAGAGTGGACCATTGATGGTGGTCAATATGGCCAAGGCTGAGGTATGGTTTCAAGGAGTCCTTGTCTCTCCTCTTCGGGACTCCTCTCTTGCAGCAACCCGTGGTGAGTTCCCCATAGAGCACAATCTCAGGGAGGTGATGATCCTCCATCCTGGAGACATGCCCTGCCCAGCGCAGCTGCGCTTTCAGCAGGACGGCCTCGATACTGGTGATCTCTGCCTGTTCAAGGACAGACAGATTAGTCACATAATCAGACCAGTGGATGTTTAGGATTGCATGGGGGCAGCGCTGATGGAAGCGTTCAAGGAGTCGCAGGTGGTGGTGGTAGATGACCCATGATTCAGACCCATATAGAAGAGTAGACAGTACAATGGCTCT
>JAWWTY010000077.1:69731442-69746296 GCA_035222235.1 Margarornis squamiger | reverse complement strand
ACTGGAACACATTAACTACTTTTTGGGTTTCCTCTTGGAAACAAAGAACTTCTGTTTAATGTCTTGTCTTAATTTTTTCCAAGGATTATGCATTTTTGATGTTTATGCATTTTGATGTTTCATTTTTGTGTTGTGCTAGTTATTTAATTAGATCTTGACATCTATACTGCACAGTAACATACAGCATTTTGAAACAGATGAAGTTTCTTAATGTGTGTTTATTTATTGTGTCCTTAGAAGCTTCATAGAATCATAGAATTAACCAGATTAGAAAAGACCTCTAAGATCATCAAGTCCAACCTTTGGTCCAACCATCGTGCTTACTAGACTATGGCACTAAGTGCCACATCCAGTCTCACCTTAAAAACCTCCAGGGCCGATGAATCAACCACCTCCTGGGGCAGCTTATTCCAATTCCTGATTACTCTCTAAAAAATATAACCTAAACCTACCCTGGCACAGCTTAAGGCTCTGGCCTCTTGTTCTAGTGGTGGTCACCTGGGAGAAGAGACCAACCCCCACCTGGCTACAACCTCCTTTCAGGTAGTTGTACAGAGCAATAAGGTATCCCCTGAGCCTCCTCTTCTCCAGGCTGAACAAACGCAGCTCCCTCAGCCTCTCCTCATAGGACTTGTTCTCCAGTCCCTTCACCAGCCTCACTGCCCTTCTCTGGACCCCCTACAGCAACTCAATATGCTTCCTAACTTAAGGGGTCCAGAACTGGACACAGTACCGGAGGTGCAGCCTCACCAGCTCTGAGTACAGGGGAAGGATCACTTCCCTGGTCCTGCTGGCCACACTATTCCTGGTACAGATCAGGATGCCATTGGCCTTCTTGGCCACCTGGGCACACTGCTGCCTCATGTTCATCAGCAACATTAGATTTTATACAAAATGATGACTTTAAACTTGCAGATTCAGTGTCTGATTTGCTGCTTTATTTTGGTCTTTTAGTAGACCCACCTATTATTTGTTCTTCAGCAATATTTTTTTCATAATAAGATCTAAAAAGAGCAAAACAATTATCTAAATAGTTCACAGAAATTACATTAATTGTAAATGAAATTAAACTGGTGAACATGAGGAATAACTCCAAAGTGCCCTGAAACTGAACAACATCCATCTTACAAGTATTATAACATTAATATCTCTTGAAGAAGCTTATAAATATACATTAAAATATAAGATCTTTCTTCAGCTTTAATTATTTCTTATCTATTGATATTATTAAATAAATTTAGAGAATATAAAATAAGTGAGGATGGAGACAATGGGATAAAGATCTAGCGAGATCTGCCTGGTTTCAATGAGCATTCATATTTAATGAGTAGCTTCTTGTAGTTTTGATGCCTAAAATGGAAGAAAAGAAATTTCCAGACAATATTAGTATAGATAAAATAGAAAGCAGGTCCTTAATTAAAGCACTTTAATGTACACTGAATACATAAGTATCAGTATAAGGCTCCTACAATTTTATAATAGCAATTAATTATCATATCTAATGGCTACATCTAACGCAAAAATCGTCTCCCTTCAGAGCCTTCATCAGATCTGCCCCTTGGCACGCCTCCCCAGAACTGAGTTGGGGCTCTCAAGATCCCTTACTTTTTCAGGACCACATGCCTTCTTTGGAGCTTCTCCAAGGTTTCTGGCCCTTCTGCTTTGACTACAATTATATCTTATTATGTCCTTCTAAGTTGTCTTAGTTATAGTAGCCAGGACCAGTTTATCACTGTGTGAATGTAACCAAAACTGTGTATGTAACCAAAACTACACCCCCTATGTAATTTCTCACGAACTGTTAATAATGGATCATTTGCAGCAGCTGCCCAGGGCACACCTGACACCCCAGGCTACAAGCTGGATGTTAAAGAACCCTGTGAGATAGGGAAGTTTTCCTGTCTTCACACCAATGACTCAGCCATGATAACTCCCCCCTGGGGTGTCATTAGGACCTTCACACCCAGCCTGAGGGGTCACGTCTGCTAATAGGCCATCAAGGATTATCCCATAACTCACAGAGTAAATCACCCATTGTGAAACTCCTTGCCCTGGGGGAGGTATTGGGCATTCCCATCTGAAGGTGAGCATATATAATCTTTGTGTTTGGGGACTTCTGGTACCACTCTTTGGATCCAGAGGAGGACCAGAACCTCAACAGAACTGTGACTGCCACTCTCAATCATCATCATCCTCACCAACAGGTGTTTTCTTTCATTTTACTTTGTACTCATGGGGACCACGTGGTGTTCAGCACAGGGGCTAACAAACTCCATTCTGTTCATGCCCCAGGGTGCTGGGTTATACATCTGTTTTTGTGGGTCAAAATGATTTTTTGCTCTGTATCATTGTATGTATTGTAATCTTTTTATTAAACTGTAATTCTGACTTGTAATCTCTTTCTGAGTTGGGTTCATTTCTCCTGCCGGTTTACCTTTAATTCAGCACAGAAGTATATGTCCCAAAGAAGATGAACTTGCTAAAATCTTTTCCCTTGAAAAGAACATTAAACAAAATTTCAAGAATTTGATATAAAGTATGAGAAAGAGGTTTAGTAACTGTTAACTGCTATTTTAAAGCGTTAGAAAATATACAACTGTATTAAAAATCTATATGCTACAAATCTTAATAATCTTAAGGCATCAGTTTCTTGCTGTAAACACCACTGTATAACATTTAGGTTATTAATTCTTTATTTCTATGCAAACCAGAGAATAACTTTTCATTTTGTGTTGGGTGAGGAAGACTCACATTCTGCTAGAAGCAAAGAGGGTTGTGTTCCTTTTTAAAGCAACATTTCAGCCAGAACACAAACTGGTAGGGTACCTAATACTGCTTGGCACAGCCTGAACGTGGAGATTGGCTTATCTTTTCCTACATCTTTATGGGCAAATACTCTTATGTAGATTTTGTACATGTACTTGCTTCTCTGCTAAAAGTATCAGCTACCACCTCTAAGTTTCCTTAAGGTTAAAGATGCCAAAATAAACATTCTTGATAAGTCAGACACCCACAGTCAATAATACAGAAGAGCTTTAATCATTTAGTAAGCTAACTACAATATTTAACAACATTAACTACCTTCATGTACTATCAGAGTGAACCTTTGTTTACATTTAGGTATTATTCATTGTACTCTGCATTGCTTTTGAAACATTATTTTTTATTTCTTCTCTCTGATTTCAGTAACTGTAATAATAGTGACCTTGAATTGTGTCTTCTTGGTTATTACAGAAAACTGCAAGTGCAAGCTAGTTAATGGATATCGGTGCAGCCATTGCCAGGGCGTTTCAGATGTCAGGTTACCATGATATGGATTAACCCAGCAATCAGCATTCAACAATGTACTGTAAGTGCTGTAACAATACTGGCAAATTAGCTTTGAAAACAAAATGTATCACACTAATGTGATTATTAATCAGAAGTTTCTAGGCACATTTCGCATGTTATAATTACTGAAGGTCTTTTATGTGTGGCGGTTTCCATAAGGCAGTTTGTCATACTTCAACACATTCTAAGCAAATGCAGATTTGGTGCCAAATACTAGGAGAATAGAAAATTATGCTTCTCTCTTGCTTAAAAATGTATTTCCTGACTCTCAAATATGTTCACATTGAACTTTCCTTTGCATTATGTGCAGCATCTTATCACTCAATGACTGGCAGGTGCTATTTACCGTCCCTGCTAGTTTTCTATTTAAGAACCTAGTCATTAAAGAGACATGTACCAATAAGCTGGTTTCCTAAGGAAATGGGTTGCTTTTGAAGGAATGTAAGAAAATTTCAGAAGCAATAGTCCTGCAGCTGGCATCACAGGATACAAGTGAGAAGTCCAGTGAATTTCAGTGTGTTCTAGTCTACATTTAGTGAGTGCTACAGAATAGTGACAGTACTCCTATCCAAACAATACTGTCTTGCAGGAAATTCTGTTTCAGTTATTGGGTTCCAGGTTAAACACAGAAACACTTCATCCTTGGGAAACAAAATCAGCAGTTACTACAGGCATGTACATTTGTGCAACTATCATTCTAGGTCAATGTATGGAGACTGAGTGTATTACTCAGGCTCCAGTGCCCACTTCTTCCCCCAAGATGCTACAAATCATTTGTTTTAAGTTTCATCTAGGCAGAAACAATAATTTTTAATATATTTATTTGAGGTGTTAGTGTTTCAGCATTTGTCTGCTTTTTGGGACCAACAATTATTAATGTATAGATAACAACACTTGTAAGGATATGACATTTACCATCAACCACAGAGGCCTGTTAGTTAACGTCACACTTAACTGTTATGATTTTGTTTCCACATTTTTTCCCCATATTCTGTACTGCTCTCATAACCTGCTTTATTTTATTTCTGTTCTAGCATTTGGTACTTTCCACATCCTCATGGTCTCCCTCTCAGCTTTATATTTCTCTGTATGCCCAGCATCTTGGAACATCTGTTCTTGTTTTGCCTCGTTTAACTTGGCCGTCTGTATTTCTTCTGCTACTGCTCTAGAAATTATTTTTTTTTATCAAACCTACTTAGGGTATGTGCAGTTGTATGAGAAGCTTTTTTTAAAAGCAGACCTGTTCATTTGAACTATGTTAAAAACTGATTTTCCATATTAATGATGCAATTTAGTTTTTGATAAAAGAATGTTTAATATGCCCGCAGTATAATGTAAGATTTTCCAGAACTGTTCCAACTTCAGTTTCTCAGTTATTAACTAATCAGTAAATAACTCTGTCAGCATATAGTCTTATTCTAAAAGAAGGTCACAAATATCTGTAATTCTGAATTTTTGTTTCCGGCAAAACAAGGTCTTATTTGTCATGGTTCTATTTCCTTTAACTTTACTTCAACTTTTCTTCCCTTTTTTTTTTTTTTCATTTTTTTAACCTGCATGATCTGCTAAGAATAGCGAGACAGTTACAGCTCTCATGCTACTGAAGTGATTTTTTTGGGTGCGTGCAGCATTCCTATTTTTCTCCCCACTGTTTGATCCACTTTTGTATGGTGTTAGCCTTTCCTTAATCTTTGCTTTAATTTGAAAATGAGTGTTACAACAGTAGCAGATACAGCTTTTTCTCAAATGATTACCTCAAAATGATAGGATTACAGCCTCGAAGGATTTTATAATGGGATTAGAAGGTATGTATCTGGACATTTACCATACAGTATCTGCTTTGTACTTCTGTATTTGATGTGTGTCTTAGCCCTAGGTCTAGCCCTAGGTGAATAGTGGAGGGGGCACTCCTGTGGGAGGTGAGAGGTATGAATTTCAGCTCATTTTGCATGAGGAGGGCATTGACTTTGGTTTCCTTAGAAACTGCTGTAATCTCTAGTCTATTTTAACATTTGTTTCTCTTCCTCCTCCTTTGACAGACAAGTTTTAAGTAAAAGGAGTGAATCAATTTTCCATAATCAAAGGAGTTCAAGTGCAGATGGAATTTCAGGTTTGAATCCCACTTTCACTTAAGAACATAATTTGGGCTACACTTAGGCACTTAAACGAGGGAGGCAACATTGTGCATTACCTCTGTCTATGAATTTTTTTGTTGGCTTGCCTGTGCATTTCACTGTTTAGGAAGCTAATTACTGTGAATCCTACTGCTGGTTCATTTTATATTGCATTGAGGCATCCAGCTCTGGTTCATGAACTCCCTTCTCGGGGCTGGAAGAAAAAAATATTGACCCATAACCAATGCATAAAGTTCCTTTAGAGGATCTGAGAGTTTTGCCTTGGCTTGTTAGAATTGCAGAGAGGACTTAATATGTTAATATTTAGGCTATGACTGTCCCTCATAAAATTAGGAGTCACAATACATAGAAAATCTCAGTTAGTGTCCAACCACCTTTTGCAGTCCATGTGTTGGGAACCCCATCCTCATTTAAAAGAGACTTTAGGCTTCTAGTTACCAATGTGGTTTTTGCTTAACAAAGAGCATTGGCATTTTAAAGGCACTTAGACACTTCCAAAATTAAATTAAAATTCGTTGCTTTAGCAAACATAAATTTTATTTTGCTCCTAAAGTAACTTTTCCTCCTTCCTACTTCTAATAAGATCTCCTCTTCTAGAAGCTGATGATCTACTTCTTCAAAAATGTTTCTTTTGACAACTGCTTCCAAGTAACAGCAGTATTTGTGGATAATTTCTAGATAATTTCTATTTGCTATCTGACTTGATGGGGAGCTCTTTAGCATTACCTGTTATGCTGCATAATAATCTGTTGTGATAGCAGGTAAGTGAAGACTAATTAAATTCTCTTGGATTTTGAAATTTATCCAGGGTAGCTGTCATAAAGGCCTCTTTTATAGCTATACTTACTTCTTATAACATTACAGTTTTGCTTGAATTTTGAAGGCTCCCTGATAGTCTTGTTGCAAACTTTCCTCTTGTGCACCTAGAAATCTTGTCAAACACAAGGGTAATATCCTTATTTTAATCCCCCATATATAGGAATATTTTAAACCTGACCCATTCTTCCTTCTGTGACCCAGTTCACAATCAGCAGGGAAATACTTAGTAATCTTCCTCTCTGAAGTGAAAAAGAAAGTTCCAACCACTGCATTAATGAAATCTCAACATTTGGGAAATAAATCACAGTGAATATTTTTTCCTCTGTATTTTGTTGTTTTCTTATTTGCAATCAGAGGTAAATTTTTCTAAGTATCTCAGTAATTCAGGCACCTAAATCCCACTTTTCAACATGTAGTAAGCAGTTGACCTCTGCTTCTTCAATGCTTCAGCATATAAGAGAGAACACAATTCTTCCTCCATTTATCTACATCCTTCGGTAGCCTTTGGATTCTGATTTTTATAATGTATTTATAAGTATTTGGCATAAAGGGGAATGAACTTTAATTGGGGCCTGAGGCACTATTGTGATACAGGTAATAAGCAAAAATTATAGTAACAGATGTTGCCAGCTTTTAATACCATTCTCAGACATTCAAACTCCTTTATTTGAGAATGCAACTCTTCAGCATGAGGTTTTATTTATGCATCTCTAATAGATATTTGGCTCCTTTTTAAAAACATATATTATCCCACATAATTTGTATTCTCTTAATATTCCAATCTAATTACATAATCTTTTATGTCACTTTATATTTTTCACAGGTTTCTAAATATTATTCTCCTTTCAAGCCATACCACTCTGATTACCTTCATCCTAGTATGTTCTCAGAACTTTGTTTGCTCCCTCTTGTGACCCGTCTATGTCTGAAAGATGCAGCAATAGCAAAATCTTTGAAAATATCCACCATTTGTTAACTATACTTATCTATAAAATAGATTCTGTCATTTCATCTACTTCCTAAGACTTATTTTTCAAATCTCATTGAAATCAACTAGCTTTCTCTTTGAACTTTGCTAAATCAGTTCTTTAATGCTACACCTATTAATTTAATTTCTCATAATGCCACACCTTCTTCGGATACATATTTTATCCTGATATTAAACCTTTGGCATTCCGGGCTGCCTTGCAAATATATTTCTGCTTTTTCTTACATTTGACTCTTGACCCTCAGTGGCTACTTACAGCAGATGAGTAAGAGAGCAAAAGAAATAAAAAAATCTTTTACTGTAGGTCGGATGCAGCTTCCTGTGGTCCACGTTTTCCAACAGTTATGCAAGTGTAAGTCTTAGATGCTGTAATAGGAATTTTAAAAGAGTTCCTGAGTAGAAAAATTGGCAATTGTGATGGATATGACATTCAACCCCTGCCTCCGGAAATAGTTGAGCACAAGAGAATAACCATTTAAATATCAGCAGATGTGGTCTCAAAGAAGTTCATGGTTATTTTTCTCCCTGTTTTTGCTGTTGTTTTAGGAAGAATGAGGAAATATTTAATTTTTCTCTCCAGCGGTTCATTTTTGCATGGGACAGTATGTATATAGAATCCATCAGCCTGAGAAAATAAGTGAGTTGTGTTAAAAATAATGTAAGGAAGACTGTCAGGACAGTTAACAGTGGATAACTGCAGAAATCAAATGAATAGATGTTCTTGTTAGCCTAAGCTTTCAGAGGTTTGTTGCTCAGGTATGCAGTATGTATAATGTAACTCTTGGATCACCGCATTGCAAATTCCATAAACATTTATTTAGTAAGGTATTCAGAAAGTATGTTGGAAGTTCTTGAACAAGTAATGAGAGAATAAGCTAGAAGTGTTGGGCAAGAAATAAGCTTGACTAAACAGAAAATTCTGATATATATATGTATATAATTTTAGATATATCTATGGAATTAGAACTTTGCTTTCAACCAGTTGGTCATGTGGATTTGTCTTTAAATAGAAGGCTATAACTCTTTGTGCCAACTTATGGAAAACAGTATTGAAAGATACCCTATTATGTTTAGGTAGAATGCTGCACATTTAATGATTTGACCTGAAGCAACTTTTAATCATAAGAATTCATCATGGAATCACTATTCCAGCAAAATTGATATTGGGCTTCAAAAATATTACATCCATTATAGAATTCTAGAGCTAACATTTGTGGTTATTTTATCTTTTTGTTTTCAGTAATTCTATGATTCATTGCTTTCTGATTTCTCAGTCTTTTTAGCGACATTATATCATGTTCTCTAACCAACATATGCCACTTAGTCCCCATAAGAAAAACACCAAAGGTTGGCAAGGCAGGTGGGGAAATTTAAACCTGAGAGTATATAGTAGAACAGATTTTCTTAGCTTAAAATGAGAATGATAAAAGCAGTATAGAATACTATTAGCTAAACCAATGTATGCCATCCAGAAAAAGAAAAAAAACAACCGACCAAACAAACAAAAAAAAACCCACAACACACAGAAACTAGATTCACAGATTTTGATCCTGTGATACACAAAGAATGCATCTTCATTATTCTTATTAGGCTGTTATTCTAAGGAAACGTTTTACTCATAAAATATGAAAGTAGAAATCAAGAATTGGACATCAGGAAAAATTTCTTCACCAAAAGGACTGTCAAACACTGGAATGGACTGTTCAGGGAACTGGTGAAGTCACCATCCCTGTAAGTGTTTAAGAAACAACTGGACATGGTAGTTATTTCTATAGTTTAGTTGATAAGGTGGTGTTCAAAGGTTGGACTTAATGATCTTTACCAACCTTAGCAATTTATGAGTTACTCTTCCTTTCCATTCCCTCATCTTTGCTATTGAGGATCTCTATTAACATTAAGTGAAATTAGTCCTTGTCTAATACTAGATTAAATAAAAAGTGAATCCTAGACAGTTCTTCTTTTCTGAAACCTTCAGTTTCACAAAAAATGCCACTTGACTGACATCAAAATTCTTTATTTCTAACATGTGCTTAGCTTCTCTTTTTTCTGCCATGTACTTTTTTGACTAGCTCCAAGAATTGCTTTCTTCTATGCTTACCTTCCACCCAGATTGGATAACACTTCATTACTAACCCATCCCCCATTTTCTAGCACATCATGCTGTAGCTTGTAAGCACACATTCACTCTGAGACCTTCTGGAGTTCTGCAGATCCACAGAAAGGAGCAAGCTATGTGTACTTTATCCCAGGGGACCAGGACATTCTGTTGTGAAGAGCCTAAGACAAAGCTTTTAACCTGAATTGTTCGGATCTTTAAAAATCATCTTTTCCTACACCTCTGTGCTTTCTATTTTTTGTTTGTTTGTTTGTTGTGTTTGTGGGTTTTTTGCGGTTTTCTTTGTGTTTGGTTGGGGTTTTTGTTTTGGGTTTGTTTGTTTGTTTAAATATACTCAAAGCTGATTACTACTAATGTGGTAATCAAAATCAGGTTTTCAAAACAGGAATTCCACTGAATTTTGAAGTCTGGGAATTTATTTGTGTTATACTGTTCAATAAGTAAATCTTTACCTTCTAGGCATAGTTAATTCCTGTTCATTATAGTGAGAATAATGGATGCATGAGAAATTAAAAAAGATCATGATGATCCAAGTATACTAGTTTGAAACTACTTACTACTTACTGATCCCTTAAAAATAATCAATAAGTGGAAGAGGTGGAACTGGAATATTATTTCAGTCCAGTTTTCTTTTCCTTTTCACATACCAGGTAAAATATGTAGCTAGTGTATATTGCAGGCTAAGGTATTTGTTCACATATGGCCTAGAGAGGCAGCTGAAAATACATGTGTCAGAGCAGTTTTAACACACAGAGGGAAACTGCTCTCCTCACAGAAGAGAACTAGAAAGTGCTTTTGATTTTGCCACAGTTCTTTCATTTCTATTTGTGTTTTATTCTTGCTTTGAATCTGAAATGCAGTCTAATTCACTCAAGTCATGATGTTAATAAAGTAGCAAAGGTGATAAATCCATTCCTGTTCTCAGTGAGTCAGATAATTTTATTCCAACTGTAATTTCGCTTACTGGCTGTAGCAACCTGCAAATTTCTCAGAAGAGTGAATGGCACGATGTGATGTATGTGTCATAGCAAATTCAACAGCAGGTTGGGTTTTTGAGTTTGTTTCTTTCTTCGTTTCCTTCTTTTACAGTGGTTCATAAAAATACTAAGATCCAGTGTGTCACAGTAATTGACTGGGTTGAACTCTTGAGCTTGTCGAAGTTCAGGGATGTTTTTCATGTGTGCCGTATGAAGTATAACTATGGAACTATTATAAATCTTTCAGCTTCCCATGAATCTCTAGGTGTTTTGTGCTGTACCTGATCCCTGGATTACCAGAGGCAAGTCTTTCAGGCATAGCTATTCTTCATGTTTAAAGAATTTAATTCAGGATAGATGGAAGAAAGCACACCGTGAATAATATATTGAGAAACAGTGCAATA
Source organism: Margarornis squamiger (assembly GCA_035222235.1). NCBI lineage: Eukaryota > Metazoa > Chordata > Aves > Passeriformes > Furnariidae > Margarornis > Margarornis squamiger. The sequence continues at coordinate 69,735,527 of JAWWTY010000077.1, read as the reverse complement.
TGATGCAGTTCCTAGGTACTCTGAAGAACACACAGGTGACAGTACAGTGCTGTTTGCTTTGTAATTGACTGTTTACCAGAGCATTTTTATTTATATCCTAATATTAATGGCAAATTCCTGCACCCATTTTTCTAAGTTGAGGCTAAGAACAAGACATTGATATGGCTTTTTGAGTTTCCCATGAACTGAGTGATTTTGGAACAGAAGAAACCTTCAAGAGAACCACTCTGATCTTGGTATCAACCATTTGGAGACAAGCATAAGAAAAAGATTGCCATTGCTCTTTATCAAACTATATCATTTACCAATCTAAGGCACATATTGCATGCTGTCTTGACAGTGGCTCCCAGTTGGAAGCACTTTGGCTTCTTTCCTGCCCTATTGGTGTCACCTTCCTTTCCTGGGCTTCTTTGTCTCTGAGAAAAAGGATGTTCACTGATAGAAGAAAGGAAAGGTTATGTGGTTGTTGCTGTCTAGTTTGTTTGTTCCCTTCTTTCTTCCCTTCTTCCTTTTCCACTAACTAAATACTGAGTATTGGTTCTTAACAAAAGGACAAAAGAGAAAATGCTGATTTCAACCCTAAGTTGTAAAAAAGATGGATGATCCATAAATATGTTCTGAATACTGGGGTTAAGAGGGAGTATCTGTAAGAGTTAATTTACTTGAGGAAATAATGCAAGACATCTCTAAAATAGGGGTCTAGGATTTATTATAGAGATGGCATTTGAGTGGATAAATTTGTGTATTACCTCTGTTTGACAAACCTAAATTGCTCTAATGGTATAGAAAATTTCATTCTTGGTAATTTCTTTCTCAATGCAGCCAAAAATGCAGTTTGTACAATGTGCACATTTGAAGGACAAGAAAAAAATCTCCATTACAGTTATACCACTGGGGGTGAACAAAACTGGACACACAGTGTCCTTTTCTCCATTCCTTGGCAGCCTTTATGAATTTAGAAAGTACTGGGTGGATGGATGATTACAGTTAAAAATACTGTACAAACTATGAAATTGGAGGGAGGCAAATAAAAACAGCAGTCTTCAAATGAAATATACGTTACTACTAGTAAAAATCCCTAGACTGCAGGCAGTTTGAAAGATGTTTATGTTCAGATTACAGATTTATGACTTACTCTTTCCAATATTCATGAATGCAGAAAGTACTTGCCTTAGGCATGTTATAGTAGCAAAGCCTTGAAACTGGCAATAATTGCTTAACACTCTGAACAACATAATTATATGTTTTTGAGCATTTTAGCAATTGATTTAAGTATATGTATATATATATATGCACATTTAAAAAGTAAGTATGAACTTTTAAAGAAGTAAAACTGCTCTTTTGTCATTTTACATTTGAAAGCTGGTTTGCCTCCAGACAAATCACGCTTTCATTTTACATGCATAGACATTTTACAAGTCTTATCATTAGTGAACCCCACACAGTATGGGCTTAAAAGTTTAATCAAACTAAAAACCACGGTCCACTGATGTTCTATAGACCTGCTGGGTCTAGAGTTGTTACAAGAAGAAATGTTCCCTTTGCATCCACAGAAAGTCAAATTAATTACCATACAGTGATTCCTTCTGAAGAACAGAATTGCTTGGGCAGAGTTTAAATATAAATGTGTAACTGTAATATATGCATTAGAAGATTTTGGGGTTTTTTTGTTAACTGTCATTCTTTTGTTTTCTTTATCAGGATTCTATAGGGAGTATTTAATTTAAAAAATTACTAAATTATTTCACTTAGCATACAAAGATGGACATTTGTGTAAATAAAAAATTCTTCAGGCTTTGGTGTGAATTGAACTTCTACTTATATACTTGTTATGAATAGCAAATGTTCATGGAAAGGTTTGAAAATGTTTGGCATTAATAGAACATGTTTAAGAATATTTTTTTAACTATTTAGTCTATATTATTGATGATTCAGATCTTCCTTAAGAGAAAGGATCTTGAGATAAAATGCAGCTACTAAGTGCGATTCTGCTAGTATCTAAACATTTGGAGTAGCATATTATGGTGCATGTTAGCAAAAGAAAAGGAAGAAAGAAGGGCCCTACACCATAATAATGTATCTAGTGTAGGAATATTAAGAATACTTGTAGCTATTTTATTTTTCCTTTACCTAAAAAAAAAAAAAAAAAAAAAAACCCTAATAAAATATTTAGTAATAATAGAGGAGACCAATAGTTGTGTCTGTCACTTTCTGAGAGGTTATTTACTGCTGTAGGGATAAGCAATATTTCCTATCTTCTAGGAAGCTGGGTGTAAGCACAATGATGCTTCACTGCTGGATTATGTAGGCAGGGAAGGGTTCACTTTTCTTTCTGGTAACTTTTCAATAGCTGGAACCTTAGCATCTCCAGAACTAGTGAATTGCTGTATAAGTTCCTGCTTAGTTTGGCTGATCTCCTCCAACCAAGTACACACAGACACACACACATATGTGCATACAGGCACATAATACCAGGGACATAAAAAACCCTATCAGCATTCCTCCATCTCTTTTAATGTTCATGGAAATAGAATCCATTCAAATAGAGGGCATCTGTAAATATTTCAGGGAAAAAAAAAAGTGAAGCAGAAGTAAATTACATTTTTCAGTAATCAAAATATACTACTTCAAATAACTTGAAAAGATTATATGAAATGAGATATTTTCTTCAAATCCTGTGCATGCTGATAGATGTGAAAATATCCTATTTTAAACTGGTTGTATCTTTAAAATCTTTATTAAAGCGAAGTAGTATATCTTTTGTATCTCATTGCCATCTTGATAAACTCTCAGTGCTAAAGGCTTTAATAATAATGTAGATTGTAACAGCTGCCACACTCAGTGGTCTTTCCAACTTCAGATGATTTATTTTTGAAGTTTTATTTCTAAAGGCTTCCAGTTAATTGCTGTGTGCTTAATTGGGCTTCAGTGTGCTCATCTTTTGATGGATATAACAGCAAACCGTGTTTGGATACATCTTGAGGGTGTCTGCAGCTTGATGAATTGTGTATGTGACTCTGTCACTCCTTTGTCACACAGGATACAGATCGCTTACTAGGACAATACAAACTGTAAGCAAATCACAGAACCTAACAGCTCTACGAGTAGGTCTATGCTGTGTCATAGATTAAGAATGACTTTAAAGAAATGGGAAGGAATAATGACACCACTGACGTGATAGCATTTAGTCATTAGGTCCCTAGGAAAAAGCTGCAGCTGAGAAAAAATGTGTTGAAGTTAATTTGCATTCTCAAGGTGTTTCACCAGATGATTGTATCCAGTCTTCAAAAATTAGATGGATCTCTGTTCACATGCCTGTTTTCAAACTCGGGTGAAAGTGGGAAATTGCTGGCATTCCCTAGCTTGTAGTAATAATAAGCCTTATGGACTTCAGAGGTAGGCCCATGTGAGACTCATGAAGCTCAACAAGACGAAGTGCAATATTCTACATGTGGGCTGGGGCAATCCCAAGCATGAATACAACCTGGTGGAAAATGAATTGAGAGCAGCCCTGAGGAAAAGGACTTGGGGGTCTTTGTAGACAAGAAGCTTGACATGACAAGCCAGCAATGTGCACTTGCCAACCATATCATGGACTGCATCAAAGAAATGGTGTCCAGCAGGTCAAGGGAGGTGATTCTCCTCCCCTTCTACTCTGTTCTCATGAGACTTCACCTGGACTACTGCATCCAGCCCTGTGGTCCCTAACTTAAGAGGAACATGCACCTGTTAGAGCAAGTCTAGAAGAAGGCCAAGAAGATGATCAGAGGAGGGCTAGAGCATCTCCCCTGTGAAGACAGGCTGAATAAGATTGTTCAGCCTGGAGAAGAGAAAGCTCCTTCCAGTATCTGAAAGGGGCCTACAAGAGAGCTGGAGAGGGACTTTTTACAAGGGCATGTAGTAAAAGTACAAGGGATAATGGTTTTAAACTGAAAAAGGGTCAATTTATATTAGATATCAGGAAGAAACTTGTGGTGCTTTAGTTTTTTTTTTGGTTTTGGTCTAGGTCTTCCCTGGTAACAGGGTTATAACTAAGGAAGTATTCCACACCATTCCTTTATGTAATCAGGTGTATATAAGATGAG
>JAWWTY010000077.1:69693287-69713828 GCA_035222235.1 Margarornis squamiger | reverse complement strand
GCTGTCTCTCACTGTGGCTGTTTGAAGATTGTTAACATTGAGCCTCCTCCTTGGAATGCCACCCCTCTTAGGTTTGGACTTAAAGTGGAGGTTGAGTTTGCGGTGGTGTGTTTGACATTCTGCACTAGGCATCACTCAGGTGTGATAGACATCACAAACATTTCTCTGTTGTACTAAGATATAGTCAGTGAGGAGCCAGTGCTTGGTTGGAGGATGCATCCAGGTTGTCTTCAGGCTGTCTTTCTGTTGAAAGATAGTGTTGGTGATGGTGAGCTGCTGCTCTGCACAAAACTGTAGCAGCAGGCATCTGTTGTCATTGCAGTTTCCAACACCATGCTTCCCTAGTACTCCTTTCCAGGCTTCAGAGTTCTTACCTACTCTGGTGTTGAAGTCACCAAGGATTATGATCTTGTCATCTGCAAGAACCTTTTGGGTAAGGTGGCACAGGTCGGTGTAGAATTTGTCTTTTTCAGCAGGATCAGCTTGGAAAGTTGGGGCAAATACACTAAACAGAAAAACATGTTGCTTGTTGTGTAGTGGGAGGCGTAAGGAGATAATGTGACTGGAATGATCTGTTGGCAAATTTTCAAGTTTGGAGGCAATGGAATTTCTAATCATGAAACCAACTCCTGAAAGGTGACTTTCAGTTTTGGGTTTGCCTGACCAATAGAGTGTGTAGCCGGTGCCCTGTTATTTAAGGCTGCCTACCTCATGGAGACAAACTTCTCTGAGAGCAGCAATGTCGATGTTGAGTCATGACAGTTTGTGGGCAATTAAAGCAGAACGATGCTCAGGACATCCACCATCCACAGAATCAAGCATGGTTCTGATGTTCCAACATGCAACTGTTAATTTGGACATACCTTTGGAGGCAGAAGTAAGCCTTTGTCTTTTTGGGTTTGTTTTTGTTTGACCACAGGAAGATGCCCATTGGCCGCAGCAAGCCAACCGGGTGAAGGGTGGAGATGAGCTTTGGTTAGGCCACCTTTTCTAGGCCCCTCTCCATGTGGAGCAAGCAGTGCTCTCCTTGAAAAAGGCTGCTTGGTCATTCAGGATGCTGCTGAACCAGATTGTCATCTCTGGGTCAGTCTCAAGAGACCAATGTCCTAAACCGCCTGTGTGCAGGGTTGGGGCTTCCAGTGCACCTGCCGTTTCATCCCTCACCTGTCGCTACAGGGCTTTGCGAGTGTGGGACGATCCCTAGAGCCTGTGCAATGGATTTTTTAGGTGAGAAGTGGCTCCACCCTTTACTCCTAAGGTTCATCTGCCAGGGCCAAGCGAGCTTGGACAGTTACAGCAAAGTCCTCAGGATGTAGGTTTGGTTAGAGTATCCTTCTATTAGATGGATGGCCTTACAGGGCTAAGCAAGCTGCATCTGCCCAGGTTTGCAGTTAGAGTTGTCCTTCTCCTAGGATAGTTGCTGGGGAGCTCGTAAGCCCATCCAGCCTGTGGACACACTCTGTCTGACCCTTCAGCTGAGACCTGACTAGCATGGGAGACTATGCATGTACCAGTAGCACAGCTCGCAACCTCATAAGGGCATGCAAGCTTCTTCCCCGTGACAAGGGGGTGTCCGTGGAGTTGAATTGAAATTATAATCAGATGCAAAACATCAAATTTATAGAGTACAATTAAATATTTCAGTCTTATGAAAATCAAATAAGAGCTATATAAAATGAGAGATGTTATATTTTTCTCAGTGCTGGTTTTTTATTTTAAAATTTATTCATTTTGTCAAAATAGAGTCTTCCAGCAACACTGCATTGTCAATAAAGCAGAAGAAGTCATATGTTTATAGTTTGTAGCTTGTTATGTAGCTTATCTAAATACCCTCATTCCTAGGTTTTTAAACTGAAGAGTTGCAGTTTTTAGCCTTTTGTCTGTACCTTCTGCCCACCATTCCTTTCAGATCTCTCTACATCTTAAATTGTGTTGAAATAATACACCAGGTATGAATGACACTTTTGATAAGCAAAATGTCCAAAGTCAAATCATGACAGAGGACTGTCTTGTTATATTGAAAGACCATTTTTTTCTGGATTCTTCTGAATGGATCAGGAGTCAGTTTTAGCACTCAGGATTTGCAGAAAGCTTTATTTGTTATGTGCTGCAACTGAGCTGCCTTTTGTGCAAAATGAAACAAAGAAACCTCACTTTTTCCGTAAGTTCAAATGTTCAGGCAGAGGGTATTTATTGAAAATGAAATTGTCAAAATTTTTTCACATCTCTATTTGAACAATACTTAAGTGACTTGTAAGACCACTTCGGGAAGAATAATATTTTGTTAGAAAAAAAAAAAGAAAAAGAAAAAACATAAATCTAAATTAATCCCCCCTCTGTCTCCCCCCCACATTTGAATATTGAAAGGAGGGATAATTGTAAGGTATATTCAATTTGCATTTGATTTGTTTGACTAGCTCAAATCTGCAACAGTAAGTGCTTTGTGCTTCCTTTCAATATTTCAGTTGTCAGCAGATGTTCAAAACGAACTGCAGTTCCCTGTACATCGTAGCTGACATCAGGGAGTATGTTCATAGCTATGTATAATAATATCATACAAGAAAGTGACATACAGTGATTGCAAGATGCATATCATCACATAACATCAGGCTTTAGAAGATACTGCATTTGCTTGCTGATATATTATACGTCTATAAATAAGATGATAAACTACAAGAATTAATTGCCTGATGTGTGCTAGGGCAAAAAACTAAAGCACATGGGGAGGCGTTCAGTCTTTCTCTTCTAGAGCTAACAGGGAATTTAAGATTCCTTTCAGTACAAATCTTTTGTTAGTCAGACTAAACCATTTTCTAAAGCTAACTTTTCTCCTGAAAAGCATATTGCTAGCTGGAAAGCTATTTTTCCTTGTGTAACAACTGCTCACATATTGCGGCACTTTCCATAATCAGAATTGGACAACAGATTGCCACAATTTTAAGACAAATTCATGGAATAGCTGCACCTTATATCTGAGAGTACAAAAGGAGAAGAGCAATGAGTTCTTGAGATTGCAAAAGAATAGAGAAATCTGTGAGGTTTTCTAACCTAGCTCAGACCACCCACCCTACCTCCACATTTACACTGTCATTTTCATTTGTGCCGTTTTGTGTTATTTGTGTTATAATTGAACAGAATACCCATTTTGTACTTGATGGCATTCCTGTAGTCAAGGAAGGCATTCTGCTGAAACAAAAGTCAGAACTGATTTTGATCTGATATTTTAAGAATTTGGAAGTTGACAGCCCCCTGGAATCCAACCTGATGTGCTTAGCGCAGAAGGAGCACTCCTGCTGCATGCATCACTGCCCAGCACCTTCACAGGGAAATGGCCAAGGCAAACAAACATGGAAGAATTGTCTAAAGAGTATTGCACATGTAGGCCAGGATAAATGAAAACATGACAAAACTTTTTGACACATACTTCAGGATGACCATAGGTGGTAGCAGCAGAAAGCTCAATCAGATTATTCAAACAAAGGTGTCTGATCTGTTTCTGAGCTCAGTCTCAGCTTTGGTTACATGCCTTCTCTTCAAATACTCAGCAGGCTGCAGTGTACCTGCATCACACAGTGGCTTTGAGGAGTGAATAGAGAAGAAAGTCCTGGCCTGTGTTTAGGATAGAACCCTGTACTGTAGACACAGAAACCTTCTTTTTCCCCAATAACCTCCCAAACTGGGTCTAGTCTTGACCCTGAGGACCTTTGTTGTGTGGCTATCAAGTCTGCTTCAATTAAAAAAAAAAACAAAAACAAAAACAACAAAACAAACATGGTGAGAAATACGATTTGTGTAGCCAATTAATGACATCCAATGGTTTTTGTAAATAAATTGTGACAAACTTGAGTTAAAAGATTTATCCATATAAAGCAAAGTTCTGTTTACCACTGCTTGAAAATTGGAGGTAGTGCCTGTTATATTGTTTTCCTTTCCAGATCTGACTTATAAAATAGCTTTTCACAGTATGTGAGGTAGCATGAAAATCTGCATATTGGGAATAGTACACATTCTCGTGCTTTCTAATGGTTCAAAAAGACAAAGCACCTACAAAGTATATACCAGACCACTAAGAGATAAAATGAAGAAGGGTGGAAACAAAGTATTCCCATGTGCATTGCCTGATATAAGTATGTTCTCTCAGATTAGTATTGTGTCACCTTGTAGGTTATGGCAAGTAAGTGTAGCACAACATAAAAAGCAAACGTAAAAGTATAGTTTATTTATAAAATAAAAATATTTAAATATGAAAAATACTATAGAGACATACACAGAAATAAAGAAAAGGACTCTTGTTTTACTTTTTAAAAATTAAGACACTGTTCATCCTGTGTACTTTCCAAAAGGCATTCTCTCTGTGGCTTTTACTATATCTTCAAAATTAGTGATTTATTTTCACATTAATATCACAAATGTCAATGGTCTGTCATTGAAGGGGTCATTGCTTTAGTCATACGTATAGTTACTTATTTTGAATACAAGGCCAGTTTTTACCCAGGTTAAAACAACAGCTTCACCTAACTGTTAAGACATCTTTGTTATTGTTAATTTCATTAAGACTTCATAATACCCATTCTCATACTAACTCTTTAGTATGTTACTAATCTATTGGAACCTGATGAGTTATTTTGAGACAAAATAGTACTTTTTGCCTGCACTGTAGTGCACTTTTGTACAGCTGTACTGAGCCTTACACTTCTTTTGAAATGTAGCCTGATCAACCTTTATTCAGCCATGTAAATGCAATTCATACACACAGTTTATGAATTACATATCAGCTGAGACCAAAGAAACTAGCTGCTGATCAGTTTGGACAGATGAGAGATTTGAGATAACTGCTTTGTAAAACAGCCATTGAGAGATAACATTATGATGACATTGCTCACAGTGCTGGTAATTTTTATTTGTTTTTCAGAAAATAATATTTTTTCTTGATAATCAGATACAGTGGTTTTCTTAGTCTTACAAAAGGAAAGTAAAACCAAAGAATCTGTTCTCAAATTAAAATTTTGCAGTATGCTATTGAAGAACAACCTCAAATAAAAAGGCCATGATAAATTACCATATTTTATTATGGAATGTAGCAGCTACATTTCTTCACAGTCAATTCAATATTTTTGTTCAAGTTTAAACTGATTACTTGGAAAATGAATGAAAAACATTTTGTAAATTGAATTTCAAGGCAGCTGGCTGCTTAACAGCAAAGCTGAGTACCAGACTAGTACTGCTTGAGAGATTCTCCAGAACCTTGGAAGCATCCAAAAGTATGATGATTATAAATTTCTGCAAGTTTTATGTAATTATACATGACATTTAATAGAAATCTTCCAAAGTGGCTACATGAAGCTTATCTGAACTCAAGAGAAATTAACTGTTGAGGTACACTTCAAAATGAAATCTTCCTTGTTTTGCACATTTGATATTACAACGGTAATTTTCACAAAGGCAGTGAAATTAACTAAAACAAACTGTGAAATAGAAGCTACTTTATAATTAGCTATTTGGAAGTTCGATTTAGTTCTGGTTTTTTTAATACTCATTTTGCCATGCTAGAATCTTACAGGAATGCATTTTGATGGAATTCTCTTAATGCTTTCCTTTTCAAGCCTTTGATACATTGAAACATGTTGGTCTGATTGGATCATTTAAAAAAAAAAAAAAAAAAAAGAGCTATTTTTATCAGTCTTCATGAGTTTGTTGTCTGAATGACAACGGACCAGAATAAGAATCTACAGATATAGGTTTTTCATTCAGTATGATTAGGTAACAGAATCAGAATGATGTTTCTTCATGCACATTTTGTTCAGCCAAAATCCCACTAGGTATTTTAAAAGAGAGCCATCTCTATCATAAAATGCAATCATTTAACCTCAGGCAGGGCCTATCATTTAATGACGCAAAGATGCTACATAAATTTAAACAAAATGCTGAAAACACAAATAGTTGAGGACTTCTTACTGATAAATTCTTTAATTAGATTGAAGCAGAGATTATGTACAAAAAAAAACACTAGCCTGCATGGAGTACATTTGTGAAGATTCTGCATAATCTTCTGTTCTCTTACAATGGAACAAGCTAAACTATTGAAAGCATTCATATCCCCTTTCATCTAATATTTCCATAGCAAATTCTAAACCTAATTACACAGTGGAAACTCTTTCTTAAAGCTCTCAATATTTCTTGAATTTGAACAGAAAATAACCTAACTTTACTCTTCTATTAGCTTATTACCTTTGTCTTTTTAATATCAACAGTAAAGCTAAGGTCAGCAGCTGGAAAATGAAGGAGTAGTAATAGTGGAAGAGGTTTGAAAGTTCACAGGATGGTTTACTGAAGAAAATCAGAGGAGATTTTATTAAACAGTCGCTAGGAATATGGAAAATACTATTGCCAAATGCTTTGACATGAGTCATTAATGGAAGGGATTTTTGGCAATTATGTATCTGCACTAGTGAACAGTACAATTGCACAATTAAAACAGTTCTTACATGCATAAACACTTTTGTGTTTTTTTCCTCAGGCCTATTAATAGCAATGTCCGTGACAGCTGACCCAGATAGATTTCAAAGCGTGGTTGTGAGACAACCTCTGCTTGTGTGCATACTTATGCCCTACACATATGTCCAACTTGAGGAACTGCAAGAATACCACCAAGTGTAATGGGACTGCAGGGTAGGACTGCAGAACCATCCTGTTTCAGAGGATCTTGGTTTTTTTCATCCTATTCTTCCCTAAACTTATGTGAAACTCTATTATATCACTTGAAGACTGTAACTTTCATTTAAGGTACTGCAAATTATTTAAATTTAAAAGCTGCTGTTAGTAAATACTATATCATTTCACCCAAATTCTTCCTGAAATACATTAACACAAGTCCCAGCTATTTTATTTGGGCCATGCCTATGTTGCGGTGAAGATTAGCCTTCTAGCTGAACATCGCAGACATCACTGACCTCTCCAGCTGTGGCAAATGTTTTGGTTGGTCAATATTTTTCCAGAAGTCAAACATTTTAAGTTAATGTAATATTTTACTTTCATACTGTAAATTTCTTCCATGGGGAAGCTGTTAGTCCTTTGAAATAATATGTGCAAAGATAAAATCTAAAATAAGCTTCATATTTTACAGTCACATTTACCAACCTTGTGTGGATGTTTGAGTAAACTTAAGACTGGAAGAAGACAGTAAATAAAGAAAACAATGGTGACATTTTAATGTCAGCTGTTATGAAGTGTGATATTGCTAACTTGAGTTGGAAAATGCAGCTCTTATCATATTTCATTGAGTCAAATGTACAACTGAAAGCTTTATAAATGTCAAAATTTAAAATTACAAGGCAGCATTCTCTGTTTGCTAATAACTGTGTGTGCAACAGTGTGGGAGAGGGGGCAAATGCAAAGAGATATTTGAAAGCAGAAATCTCAAATTCTGTAACAAAGACCACTTTCAGATTTAATACATGCTTCCGTCCTACCTCCCGTGATACTGAAATGTATTTTATTTTCTGCCCTAAATATATTAATTTCATTAGAGTGAATGAATGAATGAATGAGTGAATGAATGAATGAATGAATGAATGAATGAATGAATGAATGAATTGATTTTCTAGGTTAATTGACCCAGGATCTTTTAGGCTACTCTTGAAATAGTGGCCATCAGTGTGGCTCTTCCCTGCTCCCATTCCAAGTTGTGCTTATGCAGTCAGCGTTTTACAAAAAATTACTGCAGTTAACTACACTGAGATTATATCATCTCCATAAAGGGAAAAGAGGAGAAGGATACTGGGAATAACTAATTCGACCTCACAGCTCATATCAGTGGCCCCTGACTGAGGACCTCACCAGCAGTGGGAAGTAGAATTGCTAGGAGTGAGCTCAGGTTTAACATTCAGCAGAAATATACCTGACATTCAATACATCTTCCTTGAACATGACGGACCTGTATTATATGCAGCATTCCAGGTGATATATTAGGAGTGCCTGCTCCAATGACATTAATACTTCCATATTTCTTTGTGAAATACCTTGCCTGAAAAATCCTAGGATTGCTTTTGACATTTTCATGGCTACTTCACAGAGATGGTTCATAGTAATCTTATAATTGACTAATACACCTAGATCTTGCTCTTCCTCTGACATTTCCAACTAATGACTTTCCATGTGAAGGAGGAAATTTTTGTTATTAATCCTCAAATGCATGACCTTGCACTTCGCTATGAAATCTCATGCCATTTCCTTGTTTCAGTCCTCAAGGTCTTCTTTTTTTCCTTTTCAGAGTAAGAACCTGATCTTTCCCTGCACTGACAGTACCTCTCCATTACCTACTCAACAGAATGATCAGGCTGAATTTAATACCAGGGTCCGCAATGAGAATGGTTAAGTCAGAACCTAAGACCAACCCTTCAGAAAGTTTGTTTGTAACTGTCTTTGAAACCAATACGCCACTTTTTAATGTGAGCTATTGTTGTGTCTCATTTAGTTTGTTCCCTTCCTACTTTAAATAGATTTTCCTAATCTCACAAATCCTTATCAAAGAAATGTCCTTGATTTTTTTCAAAGAAAGATATCAGATAAATGTCACAACCTACATGTGCTAAAACCATGTTTGGTTTTTGTTCCGGTTGTCATTTACTGATTCTTTCTTTCAACATTTGTTCTGTAGTCCTGGGTACTCAATAAAGAAGTTTTTAACATCCAGGATCATTTCTCTAACCTTTCTTAAACATCCTCAGAGTGTAAAACATCATCTACAGTGTGTTTTATTCTCTAAAAATCATCACTAGTCAATTTTGCCCAATTAGGTGTTGAGAAACTCAAACCATCCTGCAGATTACTTGCAGCAAAGGTTACTTTTATGCTGGCTGGCCCAGAGCTGGTATCATCTTTTAAGGTAAAGACACAACAGCTTTGCTCAGGCAGTTGTGGCATTTTGTGAGCCCTTGGAAGTGGACTGAGTAAACTGCTTTGCTCCTGACCCCAGGGTGAGTAACTGAATAGTTCCCTTTGCTTAAGATGTTTAGACAAAAAACCCCACTTTTCACATCTCACATCATGAAGACATTAAAATTCAAAAAAATTTCCGGCTCTTTTAAGGTACTTGGATGTTCTTGATAACTGCATTTATTATGCATACAGTTCCCATGTATGCCCAAAAGGTACATTTTTATGGCAATGATATTCTTGACCATTCATATATTTATCTTACAGTCAAAGGAAAGGGAAACTCTGGCCTTAGTCTTATCACATAGAAGTCAATTTAATTGGTCCCCAGATGATATTACACTAATCAAGATGAAGTAGAACTTGTTTGCATGGCAGTTCATCTGGAATCATGATATTTGTGTGAAGTGAACCTGAAAATCTAGGTGAAATGTACAGGTTGTGAACTCCAACTAAGAAGCTCTGGATTGCTAAAATAACACCATTTGAAGGCACATATCACATTAAGTTATACTATACAGGGAACTAACCTACCATGCTGTTTCTTAGAAATGTTTGTATGCTATATATCCTTTGGTGGAAAAAAAGAAATCCTCTGTATTCTTCCAAAAGCTAATTTTGTCATAAATAATAACATCAGTTTACAATAAAATTCTGAAAAGACAGTATTTGCAAAATGTAATTAGACAGAAACAGCTATTAAAAGCATTCAGCCCAACGAAGACATGACATCAGCCAGTGGGGAGGAAAAAAACCCACAAGAAAAACAACAGTATTTCTTCAGAAATCAGGCAGCTATATAGTATGCCTCTTTAGAACTTTAGTAGGCTCTGGTAGAGGTAGAGTTTCTGAGCAGAAAAAGAAAGACACATTATCCTTAATTGTGGTTTTGTAGGCAAGTCATTTAAAACACCTAAGCCACTCTTACAGTTTAATGTGCCTGTTTAGGTAGATAATATATTCTTTCTGTAATGACTGCAGTGATATTTCTTAAACATGACTTTTTTTAACAAGAAATTCAATGGGAGAGTGAATATTTCTTTACTGTTTTATTTTAAGATATTAAGAAACAAAAACCAACTTTAACTACTTTCATCAAGAGAAAATAAAGGCATTTGCTCTATGTAAAAATACATCCTGAACAGGGTTTGTATTGAGTATACTCTTCAAATACTTTCTTATTTATTTATTACCATTGGCTACAATCCCCTCACTCCTCCTCTCCACACATCCCAAGGCATCACAATTTTTTTTCAGGCAGCTATTAATATTATGGAGAATGACTAAGAAAATTAATTAAAAATTGAATATACACCAAGGGTTGTAATTTACAGCCCATCAGGTTAAAAATATTTTTCTTAGTTCAGAACACGCTCCACATGTGTGCTAAAATTCAAGAAAATTAGTCTCAATCCCATATATTATATTTCACTTTTTCATTAAAAAGTTGCTTAAATGCTTTCATTAAGTGGAACATTTATTTAGATATTAAGGGAAATTATTTCAAATATGTAAATGATCTATTTGACACCAAAAGGGGAAAGAGGCTGTAATAATTTTAATTAAAAATTCAATCCTAACAGGGTTTGCCCTCATCAACTTAGAAATATTGCAAAGATATTTTATTAAATTGCAAAGTATCTGGTTAAAAGCTATTCACAGTGTTATGTGCTAAATCATCCTCCTCCACAGTAGATCCAGTTTCTATGAAAGTCAGTGGCAAAACTCTGACTCTAGCAGGTAACAGATTCAGTGTATGATTTCACAGTACTTTCCACAATAGGAAAAAATGGTGTGTTCTGGGCTTGTTTTAGATCAGACTAGATGGGTACTCAAGCAAAGAAGAGGAGTGTGACAAACGCAGATACACCTGTTGGCCTCTGTGTCAATTTCTCATCATTCCTACCAAGAGAGAGTAGGGAGACAGAGGTAGAAATTGGAGCAGCTGAAGCACTTGCATTATTTCCCACTTATGCTGTAATGTGTTTATTTTGCCTGTCTTGTTTTATGGGAAGGATAATACTTTCTTACTGGGAAAATCCATAAGCAGTGTAATGACAGAGTCAGTAGAGGAAGTGGGAGCAAATAGAAGAAGCTGTGGGGACATTTGGAAGCATTAGAGTTTGCAGGGTCAGAATACAAGTAATGGCTGAGGCAGGAAGGGTTCTCTGTTCCCACTTGTGTTCAAATGGGGCAAAGACATTTGGGCTCAGTATGAACATCATGTGGCTCAGACTTAAAAAAGCTGCTTCTCTCCCTTCTGCCATTGACCTTGGAGCATGGTCTTCTGTGACTACTTTCATCTCTGAATGTTGGGTTTTTTTCCTTTCTTTTTTTCTTAGCCTTTATCTCCCTTTCCATTTGAACTGTAAGTCTTAGGAGAAGGAGCGTCTCATGACAGGTGTAGTTATACTGCACAATGAACTCACTTATTCTCTAGGACCTATATATGGAGCTGTAATATCAATAATTAATAGTCATAAACAGTGCCTGGTTACCAATTCATTAAAACTAAAATTTATCCTAATTTTTTTAACTGGATCCTGAGATGTCTGCAGATAGGCCATTGAAACCTACTAACAGACCTACCAACCGTTTGACTAGTTCATATTATCCCCGGATTTAATCTTTCCAGAACTGAATGACCCCATGCACACCAGCAAACAGATTGACATCAGCAAAAACTAGGGCAATGTGAGCTGTACCTGAGGTGGTAAAATATCATCTGAGGAATTCTTAATTCCTACAGAAATTTGTAATGTGGCATGTATTGGATAAAATTGTGACATGACATGGAGATGACTCTCATTTTTGGTCTTTGAAGGGATGAACCTTTCTGTCAGTACTCAGGCAGCCTAAATACATAGTGTTAATGCTTGATTTTGTCTAAACTTCTTAGTGGTAAATCCAACAGTTAGGAAAACAGAGAAAGAATCAGGCCACCTGGCTGATCCTCCAGCTCTTGAATTGGGGAAAACTAATTTAAATTTTTGCCAATTGAAATAGTGTGGAGAGTGAGAAACCTCTCCCCTCCCTCTTTTCCACAAATTTCCAGCTTGCAGGGCTGTTTCTCCCCCGGTTGCCCTCACTCAGCCCTGGCTGCCGGGCAGCGTTTTGCCCTCCCTTGCCCAGGTTTCCCCGGGGCTCTGTCCCGCCCGCCCGTGGCTGAGGGGCTCAGCCCTGCCCTGCGCTGGGGCCGGCCGGGGCAGCCCTGGATGCTCCGCACTGGGGATGCTCTGACAGCCCCGGAGCTGTGCCGGGGAATCTGCACCAGATACGGAGTAAGACTAAGAAAAAGTGAAAAATCAATCTTGTCTGACAATGTACGTTGGATAAGCACATCAAATTTCAGATGATTTTATTTAATAACACATTACAGTTTTGGAGCCATGTGCAGTGTCTCTTTTTTACTGGAGGTTGTTATTAAAATACAAGTCTCTTTCCTTTTGACTGCTTTTCGTTTGATCTTGTGCTGTGGACAGTTTTAACATTGGGAAGGTCTTGTTATCTCAACCCAAGGAAAGGGCAACATGAAAAAGTCTGCGTTTGTTCCTTTGAGCAAAGCCTGTGCTATCAGGAGCTGTGCCTTTTGGGAGATAACCCTGTCTTTGCTTCTTAAGCTCCATCTGAAGGGACAATGTAGAAGCCTGTGGTTTTGCATGAGCTCAGCTTGTGCAGGCAGAGAGTATTCCATCAGGGAGCTGCCTGTATGCCTCATTGGCACGGCAATAGCAGAGTTGAAGACCCAGTTACTGTCTGGAACTAATATGTGCATTTTGTTTTAGCTATTAAACTTGTCCTGTCCTGTCAGAAGAAATCCTGAGGTGGTTGGTTGTTTTCCTCACAACTGTAACGTATAAGCAAAGCATAAAACACACACAGAAAATAAAAGTAAAGGAAAATATTAAAAAAAGGCCAAATATAGAGCATGATTCCCTGCTGTGCCGTATTTTTGGGCAATAATTTACATTGATGCACTGTGGATATAATTTTCAGGAGTTCAAAGCAACTAGGTCTCTAAGTAAGTATCTGTTGACATCCTTTTCCTGAGAATTTTTTGAAAACAGAGCCAAAAGAGAGCAAAACAATAAGCCTAAATACTCTACATTTATTTTGTAATACTTTTCTCTGGTTTCAGGTGCTATAATACAATACAAGTCAGAGATCATCAAGGCTTGTGCTAATTTAGTGCTTTGGTTCTCAATTTCTGCTAATTTAGACTGGGGAAATGGTTAGTGTTACTCACAATTCTTTTTCTTTATAATTTTGTTATATTGCATTGTGAAGAAGTCTTCCAGGTGTGTTAAAAGTTCTGAGCCTCCTGAAATTTAGACCAGAATTGAAAAAAATAAAACTAGTTTAGATAAAACAGTGAAATTATCCTCCAGCAGTTAATAAAAATATAACCATTTCATATCTCAGTATGCAAACAGATTTCCTAGTATTTCTACTATTTATAGTCTAACTGAAACAAACAGAACCAAAATTTATAATATGCTTATTCTTTTAATATTTCCTTGTGTAAACTGGATCTCTTGAAGAAAAAAATAAATTTGTGTCTTTTGTTCCTCACATAAACACCGTTGAAATTCAGAACATTTAGGGATATTTATGCCACTGGTTATTAGAGTTGCTCAGGCACTTGAAAAATGTTTTAGAAGAGAAATAGCAAAAAGTAACTGTCAGTGTAGTACGGCCACTTCACTGTTGTTGTTGTTCAGTCTTTTCATAGGTTCATTTTCAGCTTTTCAAAATGCATTTTGATTATGGACTGGAATGGAAAGTCAGGATTTAGAAAAATCTGTTAAAAGGTCAGAGATACATTTGTTGAAGCCATGAAGAGTTTTCATTTGTGGCAAGCGTAAACCTTATTTATTTGTACAACATTACGTAATAATGCATTAAACTTTTATTAGAATAAAAGTTAAATTTTAAGTAATTTAAAGTGTAGATTTAGCACATTAGCACTAATCAAGTTAAAAAAAAAAAACAAAAAAACAACAACAAAAAACCCATAAGCATTCATTTGGAGTCTTTCCCACAAGATATTTCATCAAGATGATGATCCAGTAAAGAACTTCCATGTGATAAATCTTCAGTGTTCAACTCTTCCTTCAAGAATGTTTCAAATTACAGAAGCACACAAGCAGCAGTTGAGGATGAGAATGGCTTGGGCTGCAGGAAGCACCTTGCTTCATGTTATTGAAGCAACAGTGGAAAATTAATGCCACTCTCAGCAGTAACACAGTCAGCAATATGTGCTCTAAATGAAGTAGAAGGAAGAAGTGAGTGTAGGCCGTGTATCATACTGATTGCACTTTTATGTTATGACTCACTTCAACCTCTGTGCTGAAACAGACATATGAGAAATCTACCACAACTGAAATGGACTTTTCCTTCTTTAACACTAAACTATAATTACACTCTCTGAGCCTGATATTGTAATTACAACAGCTCAACTCCCTTAGGAAAACCCTTTCATTTTAACTTCAAAATGAATTTCAATGGAGTTAACTTCAGCAATGATCAAGAAGGGAATGAGAGAAAACTGAAAGGAAATGTTAATGTCGCAGGGACATGTAAGGGAGGTTAAGGTTTATTTTCCTGTCAGTAATTAGCTAACAATTTTGAATGTTTAGGAGTACCCAACCAGTAAATCTGTTACTCAGGAACAGTCAGTGAATTCAGTAAATTAGAATTTTTAAGGCTATTTTTTTTTTTTTTTTTAGTGTTGTGTGGTTTCAACAATGTTGTAGTCATTCCAGTGAATGGTTGCTATAAGCCACCAAACAATGAGAAAGAAAGGTATATCTGTAGAGTCCTTTGCTTGCTGATACATATAGTCTGTTGCTTTCCAATGCAGATGAATGCGAGCCAACTAAAAATCAAAAATTGTAGTAGTCTTGGTTTAAAAAAAACAAACCAAACCAACCAAACAAACAAACTCAAAAACAAAAACCAAAACCAAACAAGATGTCTGTCAAGCAAAGTAAGGAATCTTCCTGAAATAAAAAGAGGACCTTCCTCTCCTCGAGCCACCACAATCTTTGAAATTAAGAGGCTTTAAGCAAAAAACGTGGAAAAGAGGATAGCAGTTCTTTACTACAAATATATAGGACTAGAAGAAACAGAACAAGCAGCGACACTGTAACTGAAACTTTCAAACACTGAGGTCCTACTTTGTCTTTTGGTGCAGTTTTAGCCTCAAACAGCCGGGGTGCGGTTGGGCTCTGGGAGGAGGGGCTGCAGTGACCACTCGTGGCCAGCAGGGGCGCGGTTGGGACCCAGCAAGGCAAAGGCACAGTCAAGGGAGCAACGCCAATTCCAGAGCTCGCATGAGAATGGTGGCCACAGAGTCAGGATGGGTCCTTTCCCATCGGCAGTGCAAGGACGTCTCATCATATTTTTTTTCTTTTTGAAGGCATTGGGGGGTTAGAAACTCCACTGCAGATTGCGCTGATCCCTTGATGGGTCTGGAGCAAATCCAGGCAGTGGTGGCCATCCTCTGGGAAGGAATGCAGGACGGGCAGAGTGTGGGGCAAGCCAGGGCTCCCTCCCAGTGCTGCTGTGGGTCCAGCAAGGCAGTGTCTGGGCACCCAAGCAGATGAAACCAGTGAAAATGAGTGAGGGGAAACCTTTCTCTGACCACTTCCCAAGCCAGGGAAAAGTAAAGTGACCAGGAAAAAACCAAAACTTTCCCCCGCCAGATTCAGACCTCACCCTCCAATGCTTTTCCAAGCCATTAGGTTGGTATTTAAGAAGCTTTCAGCCACCGTTTTGCTTAGCTTCCTCATAGGCTATCCCCTCAGGGACCTGGTTGCAGTGGGCAGCGAACCATCCCTTCCCTTCTCCCTTCCACAGTGGTAACGGGGAAAGTTCAAGCAAGAGTTTTTAGCATCCATGACAATTAGAAAGATGCAGCCTGGTTAGCCAGACTGCTTCTCCCCAGACACCTTTTACTTACAGAGTCTGTAGACAACTCGCTTGCTTTTTTCTTTTTAGGAAGAGGACATTGGTGAAGATTAGGGAAAGGGGAGGAGAAATCAGAGCACTCTAACCCTTGTTTGCTCTTTAGAATATCTCTTAACTCTGTGCCTCTCAGGGGAATATCCAACAAGGGGGATAAATTGTGCACTACTTTTCCTCTGCTTTCCATGTGCTTGGAACAGTCTGAAAGAAATTATTCCTCCCAAATGGCTCTAGCAGAGGCAAGACAACTCTATTCTGCCCTTAGACAGATTGTGACTCCTAAATGTAGCCCATTTGGAGAGTTTTGGAGCTTTTAAGAGACAGACATGGGCTTTGGAAAATATGCTACCTGCAGCAGCCAATACCCATAAGCTGTAACAGGTTTAAACTACTTAAGGTACAATGCTAGTTTTCATTATTTGAGAAAAGACTTAGGATTTGTATGTGATGTTAAGTGGATGTGAACTGAGAAGTGCAATGTTTGTTTTCTTCCCAGGTGATTGCAACATGAAAGCATTGGGGTAGCCTCCTCAGCTCTGATGGCTCCTAGTAGTTACACAGAGTCTGCATAGAGGTATTACATTCTGTTGTCATTTACAGCTGTGATGTCAAGCCCCTCCACCTATTCAAAATTACTGAACTCGTGCCAGCAGAAAAAAAAACGAACACACAGAAAGGTAGTTGAAAGCTGTGTTGATTCCTCTTCCCCAGACAGTGCTTCTGTTGTGCTAAAAGGGGTAGAATAAGATTAATGCCGCTGTAAGTGATCTTCAACCGAGGTACCACAATGAAAATAACAACTGCTCTGCAAAAAAGTGAACACCTAAATTGGTATTTCAAGTTTTCTTTAGTTCTTCCAACAGTCATGAAATTTGAGGAATGTTGATATTGGTTAATTTGATTTAAAATAATAAATTTGTATAATCAAGCACCATATTTCCATGGCATTAGATTCTCTGGCTATCCTTTTATTACAAGCAACAACATTTCACTCCCTTAGAGAATGTAAGTGAAATGTTTGAAAGGCTGTGTCATTTTAATGTTATTTTTTAGATTATTTTGAAGCCAAGCATAGGAACACATCTTTTTATGGGTGATAAACATATTGACTTTCTTTCCTTCTGACTAAGCCAATTCTTTAATCAGATGACTCTTTCATATCATGTTTCTTACTTCTTGTTAGTCTAATGGGGACAGAATTATTTCTTATAATACAATTTTAATACAGTTAATTCTTTTAATACAATACAATATTTCTTTAATATACAAGTTTGTGCTCATCTGTATCTCAATATTTATTTCTCCCTCAAGTTTTTC
The DNA here is from genome assembly GCA_035222235.1 of Margarornis squamiger. NCBI lineage: Eukaryota > Metazoa > Chordata > Aves > Passeriformes > Furnariidae > Margarornis > Margarornis squamiger. Next base: position 69,696,608 of record JAWWTY010000077.1, on the reverse strand, counting down.
TCCATAAAGAAATACATTATTTTGTTGACCTTCACTGTCATTCAGGGGGTTTTTTTTGTCTTTTGTGCATTTACTTCTGACATTTGTTCTGCTTGGTACCTTTGCTGTTCTTTCTATTTTCTTTGTTCTCTTTCTGTTCACCCTATATGTGTATAGCTTTAGGGATCTGGAAAAATGCTCAACTGCAACATTCTTAAAGTTTATACTGGTGCTACAATTCCTCTTAAAGATTTTAGGCATTTAAAAATTTTTTGAAGAGATTTACATAGAGATTTTTAAAACAGCTGTCCTCCTGTTTCTTGGATCATCATGCATTTTGTTGGGTTGGTTTGTGTTTTTTTGACCTCGCTACATAGCTCCTTTCAGTTGCTTCTCGTATCTCACATTGCTATTCTCATTAATTCTGAACTTTCCCTCCATTATATTGAATTCTAAAAATGCCATTCTGTAATTTCACTGCCTTGGATAGAAATATTAAATTATTTGAAATTACCATGTATTAAAGGCAACAGATGATAAACTACTATGCTAGATAGAAAGTCGGTGCCATAGAAAAAATAATGTTTGACAATAGATAACGTGTTTATACATGCTTAATGATCTTCCTATTACCTTTTTGTAGAGGTTTGGGAGACTAGCTAGGAACATTTGTGCTCGTGTGTGTATATATAGAAGAGGTATACTGACCATACCCATATATCCAAAAAAATCCACCCAAACCCTGTGAGGCGTGCTAAGCAATGTTCCCTAGGGTTTTTCCATTCCTGGGTCCATGATATGTCAGCCTCATTATCTGCTGTGCCCTAAAGAAGACACAGGCATCCTGCAGCCTGAGAGAAGAGTGTGCCAGCACTTTGTCTTGGCCAGTACAGTGCCCTCCTCCCTGTAATGAAATGCTGCATGGCTTCAGTAAATCATGGACATGGGTGTATTTGATGCATGGAATGCAATCTTTCCTTTGATGTTAGCTACAAATAAAATGTGCTGACTACCTACATTAGTTAAAGAACATATGCAGCTGTGTGAATTAAACTAGCTGTGATAGAGAGGAAACTGCAGGAGCAAGAAGCTTGCTCTGTGCTTTTGCTGGGGATTCAGATCACCCTGCCCCAGAGTGAACCAGTTCCTTTCAGATTCAAGATTTACTCCAGTTTAAGTAATGTTATCACACTATCAAAAGTATTTTTCTCACATAGGCAAACTTTTTGATTCCCTAGCATACCCCTAGCATACTCAAGGCCTTGCCACACATTTTCCAACATTATTTTAAGTGGATTTACTCCTTTTTAAAGAATAGAGCAAAATTCTCACTGTTATAAAAGCACTGGACATTGAAGTCTTATATTTATCCTTGGGCTTACTAGAGATGGCAGGGAGGTTGAGAACGTCTCTATCCTACCCACAATTCAAACCTGATCTATAGGGATTGTCTTTTCTTTTTGAGAGAGAGATAATTCAGTCTGCAGAATTGAGCTTGACAGAAATTTTTTTGTCGATTATGTATGAAGCTTTGAGATATAGCATTCTATCAACTAGGGAGCATGGATAAAAACTGTAAAATTCAATTGCTTTAAGGATCTTTAAGACCTCAAAATTGGATGGGATTTTTTTCTATTGAAAGCCTAAAACTTCATCCAATAAAACAGCTCAACTCACATCTGTATTACAAATGATCTACTATGGTAAAAGTAAATATATTTGTTTTCATGCAAGACCAAAGATCAAGCACTCTACTTACTCCTGGAGTTATAAGCACTTCTTTCAGCAGGACTTTGGTTATTTGTGGGAGTTTTTCAATTTGTTGATTTTAGTATCAGACCCCTTTCTTAATTCTTTATTCTGTGCAGATGTCAGCAATCAGTTGAGTTTTCAGTTTGCAGTCCTAGAGATATCTATCTCTAGTGTTAATACAATCATTGACTGTTAAGGGTTGGAAGATACCTTAAAGATCCTCTAGTCCCAACCTCTTCAATATGCAGGGACACCTTCCACTAGACCAGGTTGCTCAAGGTCTTATTCAACCTGGCTTTGAACAATGCCAGGGTTGGGGCATCCGCAACCTCTCTGGACAACGTGTTCCAGTATTTCACCACCCTCACAATAAAGAATTTCTTTATAATATCTAAGGTAAATTTACCCTCTTTCAGTTTGTATCCATTACACTTTGTCCTTGATCTAGAGTTCCTGATGAAGAGTCCCAATGCAGCTTCCCTGTAGGCACCCTTCGGATACTGGAAGGTTGCTCCAGGTTGAACAGCCATAGCTTTCTCAGCCTGTCTTTGTAGGGGATGTGCTTCAATCCTCTTATCAACTTTGTGGCCTCCTCTGGACTTGCTCCAACATCCTGTCCTTTTTATGTCAGGGACACCAGAACTGTACACAGTACTCCAGGTGGGGTTTCACAAGAGCAGAGAGGAGAGGAATCACCTCCTTCAACATACTGGCCACGCTCCATTTGATGCTGCCCAGGATTCATTTTGGCTTTCTGGGCTGTGAGCGCACACTGCTGACCCATGTTGAGTTTTTCATCAACCACCACCCCCAAGTCTTTCTCCACAAGGTTGCTCTCAGCCACTTCTCCATCCAACCCGCAGGTGTGCCTGGGACTGCCACAATCCAGGGGTAGAATCTTGGCCTTTGCTTTTCTGAACTTCATGAAGTTTGCATGGGCCCATCTCTCAAGCCTGTTGAGGTGTCCCCGGCAGGCAGTCACAGACATAGTAGGAATGGAAGCAAAATACAGATTTTTTGATATGAGTATTTTGGAGCTCACACATTCCTGAGTTCCTGCTGTAGCAACTGTGCAGGGACTGCATTTTCTTACATTAACTTTTTTTTTAAAAGTAGATGCTTCTTCACATTACTTTCCCCCTTACTGATATTTTAAGAGAAAAGAGCAAACTAAATAAGGATGTCTTTTTTGGGTAAAAAATTCTAGAAGAAATAACTCCTCTCTGTATCCCATCAGAGCGGTGTGAAAAGTATAGCAAAATAAAGGGCATGAAAATCCCTGTATGTTTTGAGCTTCTAAATCAATCATGGACAGATAGTCACAAGCAGCAGATTAAAGTAAATGACTAACAAAAAGCAAGTTAAACTCTGACCTTTCATACTAAACTTTCCTAACATGCAAGAACTCAGGCTGAGTCAGGAGCTAAACTGGTACAGTCCAAGATATGCTCTGTAGTCCTGTCTTCTTTAATGACTTCAGTGTCAGTTCAATGGTTCTGTGAATAAAAAAAGCTCTTTTCTTTTTTCTTTTCTTTTCTTTTCTTTTCTTTTCTTTTCTTTTCTTTTCTTTTCTTTTCTTTTCTTTTCTTT
>JAWWTY010000077.1:69629023-69693187 GCA_035222235.1 Margarornis squamiger | reverse complement strand
TCTTTTCTTTTCTTTTCTTTTCTTTTCTTTTCTTTTCTTTTCTTTTCTTTTCTTTTCTTTTCTTTTCTTTTTCTCTTCTCTTCTTTCTTTTTTTTTTTTTTCCCCAAGCTAACTAGCATATCATCTTCCTTGGCCTGTTTACCCTCAGCAGAGAAAAACATGTTGGAGTCTTCAGGCATGAAGTGCATGACATTTTGATTCTTTGATCTGACTGCTGTACACATAAGTGGTTAGGGCAGAAGTAAAATGTCTGGAGTATTCTAACAAAACAATGTCTGTTGTGCCTGAAAATATGTGTGTTTATGTGTATATGATCATACGCATGCATATGTGCATATTGTCTTCAATATCTTTCCTTTTTCTTTTATTTTTCACATCTACATTTTGCATCACTATCTGTGAAGTCACATCCCCTTATGTGATCCATTGTCCTGCTCAGATTATCATTGGCCAGAGCTTTAAAATTTATATATGAACTTTTAAATCAACTCAAGACTAGTTCATGAACTCTTTATCCTTTTTATACAATTTCTGCAGGTTTGTCCCCTGACACATTGTTTAAACAGAATCCTTCATGAAAGCTTCTGTGTAGAAAGTTAACAACAAAGAAAGGATAATAAGCTTTCAGTCTATTGTATACTAATGTAGAGAAAGCAGTGATATTCACCCCTCCACAGCCACCCCTGGGCCTCTGCCTGCAGCCTGGAGCTACTGTGGAAGTTCACAGTTGAGAGTTTTTCTAAAAACTGTAAAAAAGTGTAGCATCTGGAAGATTTAAGTCATGATACATTAGCAGTTTTTCAACTGCATTGCCCAGCATTTGTATGTGGTAAATATGAAGTTCACAAATAGACTTCAAACTGTATTATACATGTTTAAACTAAGATTACAAAGGGGACCAAGATAAAGTATTAGATTAAATCCTAGTGTGCAAATCAGAATAATGTATTACATAGTTAATGATGATCTAAGGCCTTCAGCATTAAGTTTATTCCCCTTTAGCTAAAACACATCTTTCATCTCTGAAATAAGTAGTAGGCTTTTATAACCTTATGCTTAGTCACTAAAGAGATACACTGTGCAACACATTAGTATCTATTAATAATATTGTCAGCATTATGAACAATCATCAAATAATTTATGTAGATGACTATATTTGTGAAGAATATAAGACATAGTTTGTGTCTACACCCACAAAGGTTATCAAAATGTGATACGTTTTGTAAGAAAATATTTTGGATTGAATTGGGACTTTAATACTCAAGTAACATCAGAGTGATGCTCTAAGTCTTTATATATGTGTTAAATTTAAATATAAAAGTTAAGAAAAAAGAAAGAAATTAAATTGTATGAATAAAGTATAAGAACAGTTTTTGTTTTTTGCCACTTTTTTTTGTTTTATGCCTGTCAATAACAGGCATATTGTAAAATTCAAAGACTAAAAGGTTGTTTTCCATCTGAAATATAATGATCATGTGCAAAACTAAAGAATAGAATCAATCACCATGCTGGTTTGCACAGATTAATGCAGAGTTGCCTGTTTAAGGAACTGGCCATTATTAATGCATCTTTCTAATTGTCTCCTCTAAATCTGGCAGAGGCAGACTGCAGTTATCTCAGAAGAGCCTTTCACACTTGGCTGCTGTTTCCCATTAATAAGCATTTACCTGTTGATTATGTTTTCTTTCTCTTGTTCCTAAAATGGTAAATCTAATACCCTGAAATGCACAGGCATGTGTCTCACAGTCAGCATTATTATTTACAGGATTTTCTGAAAGTATAAGTGGTGATGTTGTGTTTCCTTTAGTAATAAATGACTTATGCTGGCACATTTTAATAGCTTTATGTTATCTTCTGACATGAGATCCATTAAGATGTCACAGCTGCAGCTGTGTGCTTATAATCTCTTCCACCTCACTTTGTGTTTTGGGGAGGGTAAGAATATTGGATTAGATGCACTCCCTGGGTATGGGATGAAGTTGTTATTATTGGCACACACATGGAAGACATTTCATTCACTGCTTGATCTTCAGCCTATTGAGGTCACTAGAAAAGCTTCTATTGACTCAAGTGGTGCCAGATCAACCTCTCAGAGAGCTGATAAATGTTATCTAGTTCTTGTCAACAGTCAAAAAAAGGAAAGTCGGTGTGAGCTACAAAAGACTGCACTACTTTTGTCTGGAAAGAAAATGCCTACTTCCAATTTGTTTAAAGCAGTGAAAGTTTCAGCAGCCAAGAATAATTAGAAAATAATGTTAAATAAATCCTTTTTCCTAACTGCATTTTTTTCCTAGTTTCTCTTCTTGCTGTTTCTTATTGAATGTTTTTTTGCTGACTCTTTTCTTTGTCACTTCCCAGACTCTTAAGCTAACTTGCAGTCTCCTAAACATATCATTCAGTATATTTTCATTCTTCAAAAAAGAGTATATTCACCTCCCACCTTGGCAATCCTTCACAGATTTTTTGTAGTTTTTTTGGTTGGTTGGTTGGCTTTTTTTCGTCTGAAATCTGTCCCATCTGCTTCTGCAGCTAGTTTTGTGTTAACTTCTCTGTCCTTTCTTTGTCAGTGGTCATATTAGGTCTCAAGAGTGGAATGTCTTTGGGACACTGAATTTTTCAAATAATTTTGTAAGTAAATTAAAAGTCCTGCAGTTTTCATTCACTACTAAATCTTTTCCCCAAACTGTTACCATAGTATCCTTTTTTCATAATCTGATGAAAAGGAGGTATCCAGAAACTAAGAATTATTAATAAAAAAATCCTTATTGTGTGACCAAAATAAATAGGCTTTTGGTTCCATGATTATGTATCAGATTTGGCACTGTAAATATTAGCTATGAAAGCGAATTAGCTTGTCTAGTCCTATTGCACTTTAGTTTACAGTAAAATAATCTTATGTTTTCTGTTTAGTCTAATCTAATTCCCCATGAAAACTTGAGTTGAACCCTTAACCTGAGGGATTTTTTTCCAGTCTGCAGGAGTTTCTTTGTCTTTCAATATCTACTGAAACCTTTTAATGAATGTTAGAGACCCGTAACTTGAGGTTATTATATTAACAAGTAAATCCACACGGTTTAGCTGTGGTGTTTTAGGAATTAATTTGGTATGCACAGATAACTGTCCCCAAGTTAACCTGGAGGATGGTCAAGAGATAACCCAGTGTCATTAACTTTGGGTTCTTGAAGCCATGGGCCATTTGCTTCCAAAGAAAAACAGCAAGACTTAAAAGCATACAATTACAAGATCAGCATGAACCTCCTGTTAAATCTCACAGCATGTAAAGGTTATGTGAAGGTTACCAAGGTGCCTGTTATCATTTTCTATGAACATGCACACATAAACAGACAGGCAGAGGCAGATATATACATTTGTTTTAAAGGGCATTTCTTCTACACTAGCAAAAAAGGGAGAAAAAGAAAATCTCCTTCTGCATCACAGCCTGTAATGTTCTGCACTACTTGCCATCACAAAATGGCAGCTGGACTGCACGCTGAGCTAGTTTACGAAACTTTGGATGCTCCATTAACAAAGAGAAGGGTGTAACAGCTAAGAGTCCAAGTGCTCAAATATTGTGCTCTTGTGATGCTGGAACACTTCACAGTCATTGACTTTTCTATCTTCAGCAAGTATTAATGTCTGCGGATGGTTGCCTAGCTACAGAAAAATTAAGTTTATGCTGAGTACTAGGTGTGTACCATGGCTCATGCAAGAACCTTGGTTCCTACAGGATCAGTACTGGGAAGCTGTCAGAGTACATTGTTGTTCTCCCCCAGTCTTGACAGATTGGCTCTCCTTTCCGCTTTTAAAACCAAGGTACAGAGATATGAAGATAGAGGGGGAGGGAATTGCATGTGTGGTCTCCCACCTTCAGATGGAAATTTACATATAATTTCGGAGATTCAAACCAGATGACAGAAAGTATGTTGAGTGTGGGAGGAAATTGGATGGCTCTCAATTACATGGCTAGCCATACTACTTTGTTGGTAGTCATTCTCTGTAATGTTCTAATAACAGAAAATATATTTAATGTTAAGACACATTCACAAGTGGAGCAGACCTAAGGTTTTCTGATACATTATCATTTTAAGTGCAGGGAATTTCCTACAGAAGTAACACCGCTCCTGTTAAGTTAGCAGTTTGTCATGAGAACAGGAATGTGGAGCTGCCTGTAGATGCAGCAGCAAGATTTTTAATTTTTTTTTTCTGTATGGAGAGTTGATATTTTAAGACAGTTTTACAAGGGTTTGGTGATCATGAAACAGAAGAAATGGCAATGTTTAAAAGTTTCTTGCACAGTTCTGCACATATCTCTATCCTGATTTGCACAAGATGCTCATGGTCATTTGTTAAAGGCAATCACCCAGCAGCATCAATATTTTTTGATGGCTGCAACTAAGACTAAAATGAAACCATTAAACTGATTTTCACTAGCAGAAACTGAACATAGACAGAATGTAACAGCCAATGTGGTTATCTTCTGTTTAGCATCCTGTAGAGTATGTGTGTGTGCTCTTGTACTTATGCATCTTTCTTTTTATGTATCAGCATTCATAAACTTCTTTGGAAAGCAAATAAGAAGGAAGATCATGATAAGCCCTGCTTTGGGTATTCGTGATAGAAATTGGTCATGCTGCCAATATTAAGGTATTTAGAGCCTGTGCACCAGTGCAGTGCTAATGTTTTCTTCCTCCAAGAAACAGCTGTATGGAGCCTTAGATTAATAGGAATGTGAAAACAACAACCTTTAATTTTATGCAGCTAATATTTCTGAAAATATCAAAGCAATACATATAGTATCAAATGAACTAGAGTACAATCCAAGTTACTTTTATCTTTCTATACACCAGAAATTATCAAAACTATCCAACTACTTTAAGATAAGTCTCTTCCTAAAATGATTCAACAGTACAATATGTAACCATCTTATGAAACTCATTTAACACTCTTGTCCCTGGACAGGAAATGAATTCCAATAAGGTAGATAGAAGGAATTAATTTTTAACTGTTGCCATGATTACAGGTCTAGCTGTACAGCTCTTGTCCTTTTGGTCTCTGTAAGTGCATTCACTGAGGTACCAACTTTCAGGGCTTTTACCAGTCCTAAACCAGGAATTATCTTAAACTCTCTGCATACATATCTACTGTACTTACTCATCTGCAGAGGCCTGTGAACATCAACGAGTACAGTGATCAGTAAACTACTTTTAACCAAACAGTATTTGTTTAACTGAAGAAAAAATACAGGCAAAATTAATTTTAAAGAAAGAGTCAGCACACAAGACTCTTTATATTGATGAATCTTTTATAGTGACCTGAAGTGGACCAGAATTTTCAAAAAAATTTTAAAAACCTTTGTGGGTGAGTCCCCATATTTCTGTCACTCATCTACTTGAAAAAAAAGGAGATGCCTTTAAGTTTCAATAGCAATTTTGTTTCCACAGTTCTGAGACAGCAAGTGAGACAACAGGTGGATGGGTGGATTGATGGATGGATGGATGGATGGATAGATACAACCTAAAATTATGAACACTAAGAAATCAGCTTTGTTTGAATAAATCAATTTGCTCAGAGACTGGCTCACCATTTAGGTGTTAGCTTCTGTTAGCTTCCATACTTCTCAGGTTAAAGCACCTCAATAATTTACCAACATCTGGTTTTAATAAATGTTTAAAGTGTATACTTAATTCCATGGCAGCTGTATTCTTGATTATAGGTTATATTCTTCAATGTATTTTAGTTGAAACAGTAGGGATTTTTCTAGGATAGGCTGTAAGCATTGAAATTTTAATATGCTGTACATAATTCATCTAAAAATCTTTACCACTCTTTGAGAATATCTTGATGCCATGTTCTCTACAATATAGATAGAAATTGATGCCAGTGCACTCACTTCAAAGTGCCATTGATTTTTATTTTTTTTTTAAATTCCCTGACCCTCAAAGGACTTAGGTATGCGCTTAGCTTTCTCCTTTATGACCATAGACTTTCAAGTATGAGGTACTACATCACAGATACATTTAAGCATGGGAATTTTTGTTGCTGTAGTTGGGCCTGATTTTTAATCTCATCCAGGACAGAAACTTTGGTCTATTATTCTATAAACTTATAACAACACTGATCAGAAGGATGGAAATAAAGAATGCATTATTACTCAGTTAAATCAATTTCTATGTGTCTCTTGATTTTTGTTGTGTTTGGCAATTAGGTTATCAAAGCTATTTACTTGTCAGGAAACATTTGTTTCTTCATGACCTGTCTTATTCACTTTAAGAACTTGGGAAGGAATGCATAACATTGAATTACTTTAGACTGTGATGTTCAAAAGCTCAGGATTAGAGTTTCACTGCAAGATTGAGAAGGAAGAGAAGCTGGGCTAAGAAAGATAGTGTATTGCATGAAAATATCAATACTGCAAAAGCAAAGAGCAGAGAATTATAGAATCATTTAGGTTGGAAAAAAATCATTAAGGTCATCAAGTCCAACCATTCACCATGGACAAGTCCATCACTAAAACATGTCCCTAAGAGCCACATCTACATGTGCCTCCACCAGTTCTCTGGCAGTCTGTTCCAGTGTTTGACAACCCTTTCAGTGAGGAAATGTTTCCTAATATAAAATCTAAACCTCCCATGGCCCAACCTGAGGAATTTTTCTGTCTTTCTACCACTTGTAGAAACTACTTCTACCACTTCTACCACAGGGAGAAGAGACTGACCCTCACCTCTCTACAACCTCCTCTTGGGTTGTTGCAGAAAGTGATGTCTCCTCCCAGCCTCCTTTTTTTCCAGGCTAAACAACCCCAGCACCTTCAGCTGTTCCTCATAGGATTTGTAGTCCAGATGTTTCACCAGCTCTGGACACACTCCAGCACCTCAATGTCTGTCTTGTAGCGAGAAGCTCAAAACTGAACACAGGGTTGAAGGTACAGCTTCACCAGTGCCAAGCACAGGGGGACTGTAGAACTTCCCAAGTCCTGCTGGCCATGCTATTTCTGATACAGGCCAGGATACCATTGTCCTTGGCCACCTGAGCATGCTACCAGCTCATGTTCAGCCAGCTGCTGACCAACACCCTCAGGTCCTTTTCCTCTGGGTAGCTTTCCAGCCACTCCTCCCCTGGAGTTGTAGCTCTGCATGGCAGTGTTGTGACCCAAGTACAGGACTGAACATCTCACCTTATTGAATGTCATATTATTGTCCTCAGCCCACTGATTCAGCCTGCCCAGAGCCCTATGTAGCCTTCTCACTCTCTGGCAGATCAACACTGACATTGGTGTGGTTTATGAACTTACTGAGGGAGCATTTGATCCCCTAATCCAGATCATTCAGATTTGGTGCCAGTACTGAGCCCTGGAGAGCCCTGCTTATGACCAGCTACCAGCTGGATTTAACTCCAATTGTCACCACTCTCTGGGTTCAGGCATCAAGCCATTTTTTTTAATTCATTGAAGAGAAGATTAATCCACTATGTGTGGAGCTGAATATAAAGGAAAATATATTTTGTGGATTTTGAATTTTCTGAACAAATCTGCAGAATCAGGAGGCAGTTACATGATCCATTGGTCAGTGTGTGATATCACCACTGTGCCCATGAAAGAGTTTGACTTTTATTGTAGTTTAACCAGAGACCCTTTAGTCTTTAGGCTCATTGTTTAATCCCTTCAAGTCTTCCATTGTGAGGCATTGGTATCAATCATCAGTCATGCTGATAGCTATTAAAACCATAGTACCTCAAAGGCTATGACATAGTAGATGCTTCTTTCTAAAACATGGTCTGGATTCTATAGTTGAGAAGGCAGAGAGAGAGACGTGTGTGTGGTATGCACACATATGCACAGAAGAGTTAAAAAGGATTGAATATCCAACTGTCCTTTGTGTATGAGAGATAGAAAAGCAGGAGAGGCATTAACAGAGCAGTAGTGTGAGGGAAATATTTCAGCACCACTCGGTATTCGGAACTTTGAAGAAAGTGTTTGCACCAGAATTCAGTGGACAACTAGATACAAGTTAATGGAAGGAACTACTGACTGACATTTATGGTAATTGAATGACACTAATCTGACAGACTGGCTATTGTGAATGGAAAGAGTTTCTCCTGTGATTCTACAACTCACTTTTTTAGCATCTTTGCAGATTGGAGACTGACACATTTGTTCATTCTTATTCCCACAGAATTTCTATTCAAGATTTTAGTATTTAGGCTATGGCTAAAAGGTGAGTGAATTTCATCCTTACTGAAAACAGGCAGACACAAGGAAGGAAACTAAAGACAAAGTTTCAACTGTAATACAGGAACTTGGACTGAATTTGTCACAAATTTGTAGCTACTTGGGACGATGGTAATCTTGATTTTTGTAATTAAAAGAAAGTTAATACACATGAGCTAATAAATATGTTTTGTACAGTTTAACTGCTATGCAAATTTTTGTACAAGTATATGGAGCCATGAACTGTTCAAGCTTGTGGAAAAGATTCAAATCTAAAGTAATACCAAAAGCAGAGAGAAACAAGAGAAGACTTAGTCCATCTGACTGTGCTCTTCCTCTTGCTAGTTCTAGCCAAAATCATACCGATTCTTAAGTTATATATAGTAGTAGAGCCTGCCTTCATGCAGTCATCCATTCTAGCAGTGCAGGATCTCTTAATTGTAATCATGAGAAAATTAAGTCTTCCTGACTGAACCTTTAGGCTATGTGCTCCACAAAAAACAACAAAACACAGGGTAGTACTCATTTGTGAATGTGGATTGAGTGTACTTTCACAATCATCTATAGGATCATTCTATAGGATATTTTAAGACACTGTAAGTTTTTGTTTACTGATCAAAAACCTTCATATAAAATGCATCCTTTTTTAATTGTAATTGTGAAATAATTCAGAATGGTACTAGCTGTGCTTGGTTATTTTCTTCAGATTTCTTACAAATGTCTGATCAAAATGGAATTTTCACATCATGTAACTCCTCCAAAAATGTTTAGGTAGTGGTTAGTACTTGCACAAATTCTATTTCAGAGCATAGAACTAACATCAGTCAGTATTTACAGAACACAAATACATTTATTTAAATACCACTGTCAATTTATGTGTGCAATAGAAATGTACAGTAGCCATAGAATTTTAAAACTTACAGATCTTAAAGGATTAATAAAATTTGTCTATAGATTTCAACAGATTGGGAATAATTATCTTGTCAGTATTCTCTGTGGTAACATTTTCTGTATGGAAAGCATCAGGCAGGCCCTCAATTTTAAAATATTACAGATCAAAGTTATTTTATCTATTTAAAAGTATTAACATATGTATTTGGTGGGGTTTTGGGGGGGAGCTGAGTGGGTGATAGTTTTATTTTGTCCCTTCCTGGACTGGATTCAATCAGTTTTAAATGTGATTTACATGGGGGGGAGATGGGGGTTGGGTTCTTTTTATTTGGTTTTATTTTTTTTCCCTTTCCTACTTTTGGAATTGATACTGCCTGCTTAGATGATTCTGAAACTAGTTAGAAAATACCTAAATATTAAATAGATGCATGAGTGCATCTTGGGAAGGTGATATTATGGATGGAGAGCTGTCATCACATCCTTCACAATTACATTATCATGTGCTCCTGTGGTGTACACCTGTGGCTTGTTGGCAAGGTATTTAATTCAAAGGACTATTGAACACCATGCATTTTCATGCTGAATCAGTGCAAAGTTATTTAACACAGGTGTTTCTGTAATTGTGATACATTGGGATATTCACAGTGTTCAGTAGCCTTCAAAATTACACCCTCCATCTGTGTGCTGAAGTACTTTAGTGATACCTCACTGATGTCAGTAATAAGCTCTGTTGTGTTAAAGTTAGGCATCTGTGTGCATTTATGCTGAACCACGGTTCAAGCATGTGATGATGAAATTCCTCAGGTATTTGAATGTTAGCAATTTTTTAAACTATTTGTTCTCTTAAGGGTCCAGTACCTAGATAAGTCTTTCTCATTTTTTTTTTTCAGCAGCGTTACCAGTTCTCCTGGCTGTGGACTTTGAGAAGTCAAACAAATTGTACCACATTCAAGAAATATCATATCATGAAACACTGGGGTGACTTTAGTTCTATATAAGAATAAACATTTTGACATGTATATACAATTTTAGATTATAAAAGTACCAGCTATGCTGAGACTCGAGGTGCCTGTTACTTTTTTTAATGTTTTCTGATGGTGTTGTTTGGTTTTGTTGCTCAGTTTTTGGGGATGTTGTTTGGTTGGATGGTTTGGGTTGGGTTTTGTTTGGTTTTTTTTAACATAAAGGTGAGACTCTTTCCACTTCTGTGAAATGTTTATATTTGAAATTCCAACAAGTATTCTAACCAGAGCCTTAGCTTCAAAAATGGGAAAATAAGTGCTCCCCTAGAGTTCCATTAGGCACTGCAGAGTGACCAGTTCAGCTAGCAGGCAGAATCTATGAGAAACAGGATGCTCATGTATCACTGCTAGAGCTGGTAGCTCACATCTCAGCCACAGGGTAATTAGCCACAGGGAACTATGTTCTTTCATAGGCCCCTGTTTGCAGAAGGTGATGCTGGGTAGCTATACCTTGCTTCTGTGTAATGTGCTAGATTCTAGTACCCACATCATTGGAAACATACTTGAGCTTTTCCTTGTCTCAGTTATGTAGCTTTTGCTAGGTATAAACCCTGAAAGGGACAGCCTGTATTAAGAGTTCTAGTATATACCATTCAGTTACTGGCAATTGTTTCTTGTCATTCCTCACAGTAACTGAATGGATTTTGGAGGAAGCAGTAAAACTGACATCTGATAAAACAATTGTGTATATAATCACAGTGGTGCTAAGCTTTTCAAATGGAAGTTTGCAACCTTTTTGGAAAAGGTTGGGTCTGTTGTTGTTTTTTAATTTTTCTCTTTTACATTCTTTTTCTTGGCCTTATTCCTAGAAATAGCCAAAATATTCCCAAAACTTTGACCAAAGGTTGAAAGGTTGGAGGTTTGGCAAAGTTTTTTTGCTAAACAGCAGGCCATGAGAAGTGTCAGGCAATTAAAAGAGGTGGTGTTAGGCTGATTTTTCTAGTTTTCTTCCTGTTTCGTAGTTCTCTAACTATTGTTTTCCTGGTAGCTAAACTAAATTAGTTGAAATTAAAAGGAAAGAAAAATTAAAAAGAAAAGAAACATGAAAAAAGGAAATTGAAAGAAAATTTATCAAGAGATAAAATTTCAAAGAGTTGCAGAAAATCTGGTCCAATGTGAGAGCTGATATTTCAAGGACTATCATAGCAAGCATGGCAGAAGGCCAATATGGATCAGCAAGGAACTCCTGATTGAGCTTAACTAGATAAAGGAAGAACACAAAAGCTGGAATCAGGGATAGGGTAGCTGGTAGGAATGCAGAGGCATTGCCCAAGCATGCAGAGATAGAGCTAGGAGAGCCAAAGCTCAGCTGGAATTGGAAATGTGAGGTGTGTGAAGGACAACCAGAAAGACTTCTATAAGCACACTGGCATAACAGGAAGGTGAAAGAAATGTGGAACTACTTCTCAGAGAGGCTGGGAAGATAGTGACAAATAACATGGAAAAATTCAAGGTATCCAGAACTATTTTACCTCATTTTTCACTGTTTAGGTTTGCCCACATGCCACAGGCCCGTTAGCAGAATCTGTGGGAAAGCAGCATTACCAGCAATAGAGGAAAGATGAAACAGATGCACTTAACCCATATGGATGAACATAAAGTCAAGGGGACAGACAGAATGCACACAAGAGTGCTGGGGGAGTTAGCTGCTGTTGTGAGGCTGCTGATAACCAGAAAAAAGGAAACGATGCCACCATCTTCAGGATGGGGAAGAGGGAGGATCCACAAAACTACAGCCCTGTCAGCCTCATCTCATGTCTTGCAAACTCTTCACTAACAAACTGGATGCTTGTAGAGATGATTTCCATACATTTCTGGACAACAGTAGCCTGAAGAAAGGCTGGAGGATGGGAGTGATGTTCAACAGACCACACAATCCAGAGAAAAGGAATGGAAAGAACTGAATGAAGTTCAGCTTTGGTAAATATAAGCTTCTGCACTGGAGGTGGACAAAACTCATACAAGACTGCAGTCTTGGTGTTAGCTGGCTAGAAGGCAGCTTTACAGAATGCAGGATCTGGGTTTCTAGGTGAAAAACCAGTTGAACTGAAAGTCATCAGCACATCCTTGGATCAATTGCACCCTTGCATTTAGAAATAGGGCAGCCAACAGTTCAAGCAGTGAATTTTGTGCCATACTCAACTCCTGTGTGATCAAATACAAAGTATTGTATTTGGCTTGGGACTCTTTGCTAGAAAACATTGACTTAGCACTGGAACAATATAGAAAGATGGATGCAGGCTGCTGTCAAAGGTCCATAGTGGAAGCAGGAAAGGCAATGGACAAAAGCTGGATAATTCTGACTAGATAAAAGGTAAACATTTTCATCATAAAAGTGGTGGTGATTCAGGTAGATCAGGTGCCCAGAGAATCTGTGGAATTTCTTCTCTTGGAGACATTTTAAACTCAGCTAGACACTATCCTGAGCAACCTGATCAGAGTATGGGGGAGTGACCACCTTGTGTAAGAGGCTGGGCTGGATGGTCTTTGAAAGTCCCTTCCAGCCAGTGTTTTTCTGTGATCATTTAGAAAGGCTTAAGACAAACTTTATATTCTAAGGAAAACAGCCATGGTTGGAATTGTACTGAAGGATGTTGATTTACTTTAATTCTGTTGTAAAATTTATCTACTCTATACAGTTAACAGAAAAGATATCATACTTCTCTTGAGAAGAATGCATCTCTTTAACTCCTAGATAGCATGAAATTTTTGTGCCATTAAGGTCTGCTAAGCTCTTCCAGAATGCTGACCATTTAGAAGCTAGTGTCTGTATAGAACATATTTGTTCAAATACACTTTGGAGTTGGTATATCTACCTAGTCTGAAATCATGTTTAAAAAAACAACAACAACAACAACAACAACAAAAATTTACAAGCAGCAGGCATAGTAAGGAAGCAGGGTGATAAAAAAATCTAAAATACGGAGCCACAACCAAAAGTGTTAAACTAAAAAAAAAATCCAAAAAACAACAAACAACCTAAAACAAACAAAAAAAAAGAAACAAACAAAAACAAACAGAACAAAAAACACACCACTACAACAAAACAACAACAAAACACAACAAAAAACTAATCCAATGCCAAACACCTTCCTACGCCTTTTGGTGCAGAAAGAGAAAAAGCCAAGGAGTGCATTTTTCATGTAAATGAAACTTTATGTGGGGCATTTATTTATGTATTTAAGCATAGTCCCCTGAGATGGAATTAATCTTGATGTAGTTCAGCTGAAGGCCCTAAAGTTGCACCAAGGAACAACGGGTACAGTCTTGCAGCCTACCATCCAGTTGTTACTTTTTTTAGTTTGTTCAACCTGTTAAAAAAAAAAAACAAAACAATCCTGACTCCTGAGCCTCCTCTAGTGTCCTAAAAATAAAGAAAGTTACGTATACTCAAATCAAAGCAAAGTACGGAACCACTTATGGATCTTGCTAAGGAGGTATTCTTATGCCTACACCTTTTTTTCTTTCTTCTTAATTTTCATGATGCAAAATGAAAAGTTCCACTTGCATTCACATCTCTGTGTGTTTTTGACTGGTAAGAGATGTAATAGCTCAGCCCTGCTTTCACACAATTACTAGCAATTGTGTTTGAAAATACAAGAAGTAAACAAGCAGGTCCCCCAGTCCATTTTTCTGTCTCTTAGCAATTAGGTAGTTACATTTATCTTGTTCACATCCACACATCAAAACTGAAGTAGTTAATAGTTTTACCTGAGTCTGTTTGGGAAGCCGATACTGTAACATTTTAATAATACCCTATGTTTTTAGGCAATTATTTTAATGTGTATTCTGATTTTGCTAAATGCCTTAAAAGTCTACTATGTTCCAGTATTTATTACATTTTCATTACATATCTCATCAGTGTTTTGACTATTTCTTTTCCAGTAAGTTGTGTCTGCAGTGCCAGCAGTATTTAATCAATGCATCATTTTATGACCATACACTTTTTACTACCAATTGTAAATCTACTTTTTTTCTTTTTTTTTTTTTCCTAATTTATAGCTACAGTAGAAAAGCACTCAAATTTTCTTAGGTCAGCATTAAGTTTTATATATATATATATATATATATATATGTAATTCATATGATAATTATGTTCCTTGCATGCTCACTTTTAGTCTTCATGACAAAAGACAGAAAATATGAGGGACTATGCTTTGTTGGAAAATAAGGAAAGTTCATAAACTGCCATTCATTCTATGTAGTTTTGATGACTTCATTTGAATGGGATCTTATTTAAAGGCCATTAAAATTGATAAAAATACTTCTTTTTACATTCTTTAATTTCAGTTTTATGCACCACAACAGATGTTGGTTTGTACTCTTATAAGACTTATTTAAATATAACATTTTACTCATCTAGGCACAGAGGAAGGAAATATAATTCTGCCTTAATTTGAATTTAGAAGAAATTAACCACCCCCCCAAATCCCAAATCCAACTAAGAAATAACATAATTATAGGGTTGTTCTCCCTTACTATACAGTAGGGAAATCAATATGAATACTACTGAAGTCTTTTAAGCCAAACTAAAGCAGGAGTAACATCATGTAACATGTGTAATTAAACAATCATATTTTCATATTTCTCATGGCAAAGCTACAATTTATCAAAGCAAGAATTTTAAGAAGTTTACATCCTTCTTCTTCACCTCATTTGCAGATATTAATGAAACTAACTGTTTGCTTTCAATCTACTTCCATGTAAAAAGTGTTTCCCTATAGACAGAGTTTGTAAGAAATATCAAATATATCTTTTTTTTTTTTTTTTCTCCAGAGAAAAGGAGGGAGGAAGAAGAATATCCATTATCAAGTGCTGCTTTGATATTGAAAGGCATGTGAACTGAAAATAGTTCATGGTTAATGAAATGTGTAGTCAAGGTCAGAGTAATGCTGTCTGTAGAGTTTTAACTATGATGAATTTACTCTTTCTCCCCATCCCCTCCCAAAAGTCAGAAACGGTCTAACATTACCTTGAAGTAGCAATGGGGTTAGCTGGATTAGCTTTAAAATGCCAAACTCAAATGTGTATTCTGGCTGAATTTTAGGCCAGCTGGTCAAAAAAAAAAAAAAAAAAAAAAGAAAAAAAAGTTAAACATTAATAATAAAAAAAAAAAAAAAAAAAAAAAAGTAGAGACAGTATTTTTATGCAACACAGTGTCATATTATAAAGAAGGTTCAGGTTCTCAACCTTAAGTCCTGATATATCTGGGGAGGAATGAGGTTTTAAACTTCAGGAAAGATTCTTAGACCCGTGACATAGCCATGATAACTTTAACTTCCCCAACAAGAAGGCAGGGTGACTAAGAAATGTCAAGCAGTTTCATAGTCATAGTCTGCCTCATTTATAAATTCAAAATCAGGTGTTCTCTTTGAATGTCTAGTGCTTTCCAAAATCTGTTGGAATTTTTAAGTATACTGCATAAATTTTTAAGCACTGTGTAAAACTTTCCATGACATCCGGAAAATAAAGAATCAGCCTTTGCTCATGATATTAAGGTAGCAACTTTCCACCAGAACAAATTAATCAGAATTTATATGAGGCAAGGAAGTAAGTCTTCTGTGATACTGCACAGAAAATTCAGATGAAAAAAATGATATTTATGTAAGCATGGCTATTGACTAAAATCAGGTTTTTGTTTCTCTTTTATCTCAAAAATGGCTTGTTAAAAGATCACCAGATTTTCTTTCCAGGATGAAGTTTATTATTTGTTGCATTGTGTACTATCATACCATTCATTTCAATGAGTAATTTCTGGCTGATTTTTGATGTTTTGTCACAGAATTAAATCTTTAATAATGGAATAAAAAATAACAATAATGAACAGCAAACTGTGTATTTCCAGCATGAAATTTATGAAACTTTGGAGATGCAATAATGACATTCACCTTGAGAACAGTGGGTAGTTAAAGGTGGATCCAAACTAATCCACCGGTCAGGGTATGCAAATGGCTCTGAGCAAATTATTCTGCCATTTCTTTTGTTTACCAGTTATAAAATAAACAGAGTAGTGACCTCATATACATGGTAGACACATTTCTTGATGTACCTGAGAACAGAAAATGAAAAAAAAATCCACAGCTCTTATCAGAGTCAATGATATGAAAAAGACGGGTTGTTCTATTATGTCTTGATAGACAATCATAAATTCAGTAACCACTGTGAACTCTCTTCTGCAAACTTGTGATCACCCACATTGCTCCTGCTTTATAACAGTGGCATACAAAGCAAAGCCAGTCCATTTGTTTCCACGGCTTTTCCCCTAGCCTATTACAGTGAACACAAAACCATCAAAGTGAATTTTTTCTGAAACTTTCAATGTCTTCAGATTATTCCATTTTCCCCCTCTCTTCTTTGCTTTTCCCTTGCTACCTGCCGGGAAACTGCATATTTTCTGGAGTTATATTCCTAGAATTTCTGTGTTTAGGAAAGTGAAAATGGTAACAAGATAAACCAGAGCAATGAAACTCATATGTACTGCTGGAAAGTCAAAAGAGTGGAAAGGCAGGAGCATGAATTACTCTGATGCATTTGTGGCAACAACACTGCAGTGTGGTCATCTGCCCCACTAAAAGAGTTCATGGAAATGTATTCAGAGAGATACTGGACTGGAAGGAAGGGGTAAGGAATAAGCTACTCCAGGCAAAATATTTTCACTTAAATATCAACAGAAAATTTAAAATAGAATAGACTATTTCACTTGGAAAGGACCTACAATGAATATCTAGCCTTTTGTATATTGGAGCCAATACAACCACTCCACTCAAAAAGAAACCAACTCATTTTAAAGTGAGTATGAGTGAGTATGTTAGAAAAGAAGGCATATTTTCCTTTGTTTAGGTCTCAGCAGAAAATGGATTTGTTTTCCAGTGCTTACATCCTGGCTGGGCAATCAGTAGTAGACACCCCCTCCAACACCTCCTTTGTTTTCCATCCCACTAATCCTCACCCAGAGGATCTCATCCACATCATCACTAACTAAGAGAGCCATACAGTCCAACCTCTCCCTTAAGAACAGTGCAATACCTCTGCCTCACCTGCCCTGCTATCCCTCCTGAAGAGCCTGTAGCCCTTTATCTCAGCACTCCAACTGTGGGACTCATTCCAAAAAGTCTCACTAATGCCAATAATATTGTAGCTCTGGAAGATGATCAACAGTTACAGTTCTACAGTTCATCCTGTATGTTTCTCATGCTGCATGTGTCAGTGTGCAAGCATTTCAGATACACTCCTGAGCCATCTATGTTCCCAGAAGCAGTGTAAATGTTCCCACTAGTGTTGATGCTCCCAGGTGGTGCAACGCAAACTCTTGGCTTACCTACTGCAATCCTCTTGGCATCCCCTTCCTCCACCAATTCTAGCTTAAATCCCACTTGATCAGCCCTGACAGCTTATGCCCAAAGATCCGTTTTACCCACCAGGACAGGAGGATTCTGTCGAACTCCAGGCATAACTTATCTTTCAAAGTCTCTTCAATGGGTTAAAATTCCAAAGTTTTGGCATAGATAAATATAATATGATCCAGTAATGGATGCTGATAGCTTCAACTTCCTCATACAAAGGTAAGACCTCGGCAGATAGGAACATTATAGTTAGACAATGCTTTTCTTTTCAAGGGATGTGCTGGGCTGAGACAGTGGAGAATATATTAGCCTGTTGCATTTGACAAAGTAAGGCAATTACGTTACATTATCTAACTAAAACTACATTTTCTGATGCTATGACATCCTGCCACCCGCAAAGATACATGCTATTTGCACTGTCTTAAAGTGCTGTCCAAATTTTGGGCTTTTCATGGCAGAGAGGACAGATTATGAAATAATTATATTTTACAAATATTCTTGTATGTGAACTGAAAGAAAGAAGCCATCCTCACATTGCCAATTTACAGGAAAGGTCAGCTGAAGTTAGTGTCTGGCGTTTGAGTAGTGCTTGGCATTTTTTTCTTACCCTCTCTCTGCTCCATAAGTCATTGCACAGAGAAAGGTCAGGAACAGAGAGAAGGTAAGATACCAGCTAAAAAAGGAGCAAAATATTCCTCTCCTTCTGGAAATCATCAGAGCAGAAAGGGAATTTCTAGAATCCTTTTGGGATAGGAAAGAAGATCTGAGATAGTTGAAATGTTTGGATTACACACTGTACAACTCAACTGCTTGGAATCAGCTCATATCCTTGAATAAATAAAGGAATTAACTTTGTGTAAAGCTGTCCAAAGCCTGAGAATAGTTACAACTGACATTTTTGCCTTTAATCTGTGCTTATTTCTACTTACAGCAGATGGTTTGTCCCTTCCCACACTCTTTTTCTTTATCCAACGTAACTTTTATTTGTGTTCTTGAATATGGGAAAGAACAGAGGAGAATTGAAAAAAGGACAGTTTGTCACAATTTTCTTCACCTGTCACAATTTTAAATCAGATATTTTTAGACTTATACCTTCTTCAAAAAGATTTAAATAAAATGAACTTCTAAATTTCATATCACATAGCAACAGGCTGCTTCCAGAAAAAAAAAGTGGTAAAGAAAAAGAGATCTTCTTTGTTTGTCTCCTTACTCATTTTGCCTGGATATATCAAATTAGTGAAAATTTTGCTAAATAATGTTGTTGGACAATTTGAAGCAGAAGCTGATACCAAACTCAGGATAATTCCATGGAAGATGTGAGCCTGAAACATTTTGCTCATACAAACTAGTCAGCTTCCTATAATGTTTTGTAGTTTTGCATGGAATCTGGCTGATTTCCTGGCCTTTTACTGACATTTCTACAGTTCTGTGAATAACAGTAAGATGGTCAAACAACTTTAAATAAATTATTATGTATAATCCACGTTTATTTCAGAAAAAAAAAACCAAAAAACAAACAAACAAACAAACAAACAAACAAAAAAGTCTTACAGACACAGCCTTTTCACAGTGACTTTTATGGGCAATCTAACTCATATCCAGAAAATACCAATGTAACCTTGACTAGATATTCATAAGCTCAAGTGCAGGAACTTTCAATTCTTGATAATTCTATTCATGACTATACCTTTTTGTCATGAAGTATCCTTAGCCGTGCTCAAAGAATTTATGTGGTAAAGGAAGGAAAAAATATTTAATATGGCTAGACTGTGACTGATGGTAAGGTTGGAAGTAATGAAAGACATCTCTCTGTTCACATCACTATGAAAAGTGCCCTATCTTATTGTTTTGGAAAAAATCTGAAGTACTATGAGAGGTGTGGACCTGGTGAGAGGCCCCATGATGACTTCCTTTTATTTGAAAATATGGCAGAAAACTGTTTTTTCATCAATACAACTTACAATAATAATAAAAATTATATGGTTATTTATTAACACCCACCCCCTTTTCTTTTAAGTTCAACAAAATACTTGCCATTGCTTCAGAAAATAAATAGCCTTTAAGAATCCAAATTTGAAATCTGTTAAAATGAGTGCTGAACAAACATGCAATGGGAACAAAAATGTAGAAGGGAACACTGAAAATACAGAAAACAAATTTTCCCAATATAAAATTTTAAGACCTTTCCAAAATGAGACCTGTAGAGGTGTTCACACAGAACTTGTCCAATTGTCTATGTTCCTACAGAGATCATGCATGTAAATTAAGTGCTTTGAATATATACACTCACAGATTGTTGAAATATGTTAAGATATGTTCTAGATAAGTCTAGAGTTGGCACTGATGAACATAGATTTTTTCAGAAGATTTAACTGACTTTGTAAGTTATCTTCCTGGCCTTTCTACTTAGAAGGACTTCCTTAAGGAACAGCAAAGACTTGTAAACAAACAAGGCTTCATTAGAATACAAGCTGGAATACTTAAATTCTTACACGGAGAAAACTCATAACGAGTAGGTGAGACAGAGCAGAAAATTGGAAAAAGAAAACTGGCAAGGCACCATTTTCCTTCCTGCTTTCATCTTTCAGCTCAGGTTCTTACTGTCATACTTAATACACAAGAATTTCCAGATCACAACAACCTTCTCAGTGCTCTCTACCCCGAGAAAACAGCTCTTTTCATCCCCTCCAAGATGCAGCTGTGATCCCCTTGCCAAGGTCCTTGTCTATAGGTACCAGGCTCCTAAGTCACAGATCAGAATTTTTTCTGCTCAACACTCCTCAAAGCTGGAAGGTCCTCTCCCTGAGGGGCATTTGCCATTGCAGCAGCATCTCTTCTGCCCTCCGATCAATAGTCAATTCAAAACAAACTGAGAATATAGAAATAAATCAACTAACACATTCCATTGTAGACAGAAACATATTTAGAAAACTAGTTCCTTGCTTTCTCCTGGAACATAAACTCAGGAGAGTGATTTAATGTGCACAGTTTAACTTTTCTTATGAAGGCAACCCTTTCTTAAAGGCATGTGAAACCCAAACTCAAATGAATTTTCCCTTGTGAGCAGTCTTCTTTAACAGTCTGAGAAACAGTTAGCTTCCCATTCTGCAGAAAATGCATAGCAAATATCACAACGAAAATACTTTTGACTGCTGTTTATGCTATGTGTTAGGTGAGGAAGAATTCTGGTTCTGTAGCAACATTCAGCCAGAGGAGCAAATCTACTAATATTTCCTTTCAGTCATCTTTTTCTTTTCAAGCAAGAAAGTTGCATGGGCACTGAAGTAGTCACAATGCCATTCTGGGGATTTCCTGTTTGTTTGTTTGTTTGTTTCTCTGGCAAGAAATTATTTTGTTGCCAAATCATACTGCAGAATGTAAAGCAGTGCAAAAATTCTGGAGAAGCACAGATGCCAGCACTGTGGGGCAGGTATAGTGATTATCAGATACTCAGCAAAATGACTGAGGGTATATTACACAGTCATTCAGCTAAAAGGAATCCCCGCCCCCCCACCCCCCCAAAAAAAAAAAAAATTAAAAAATAATTAAAAAAATTAAAATAAATAAAAAAGACCCCAGAAAATACAGTCCCCTGTGTTTTGACTGGAAAATTAGAAACAGCTAAGCATAAAAGTTGAAAAGAAGACTTGCAGTACCTATGTTCAACATTGTTTTTAAATGTTCCCCTCTTATAGCTGTAAAATAAAAAGGTAAACCTAATCCTTTCAATCAGCAAAGTGTCTGTGACTGAAGTTCTTGGGGAGACTAAGGATGCTACAATTAGGCAACTCATTTTAACCTCCTAAACTAAGATCACTTATGCAAAGCCCTTGCCTGAAACGAATTTTCAAGGCTGACTATTCAAAGATTAACAATAGTTTAAAAATGACAGAGCCTTTGCTGCACAGAGCACATGAATGACGAGACAAATAAACTGAGGGCATTCAAGGAAATTTAAAACCAAACCAGAGGAAACAACAGCTTGAAAGGACGGAGTGCATTTTGATGGGTATTATTTAACATGTTTGCTTTTTTTTTTCCCCCACAGGTCTCTGTCTTACTCTTCTTGTGCTGTTGATGACAGAGCACAAAACCAGCTCAGAATTATGGCATAGCTCACAGTAGTCTTGAAATCCTAAGCTTCATAAGGGCTAAGACTGAATCAATAAATCGATCACCCCCTTCTGGTTTCTTTGCACATTCACATGTCTTACAACAAATAAAGATCTGGTGTGGTAGAAAATGTTCTCTTTTCCATTTTATGACCTCATTTGTTCCAGGTGATACAGGTAAAGTATTACACAATTGACAACCTCCTACATTTTTGAATGGTAAAAGGACACTTCTGTTAATGTACTCATACTTGTACAGACCAGGTTTCATCTCTGTGATTGTGTCATGGCAGGGCTCCTTCAAGATCAGCTTTGTCAAATGAAGGGATAGTTAGGAAATAACAGTGGCATTGTTTATACAGATAACTGGTATTTTCTTATACATTTTAAAGGTGAGTTCAGTGAAGTTCACCTTTAGAGCAATCTGAAAATTGTTAGGGTTCATAGTAGGCTCACTTAAAACACATTAGAATCACACAAAAAAATACTGAAAAGAGAATTTCATTTTTTGATTAATTTTATTTACTTACTTTATATTCTTGAAAGATAAGAAAATGGTATTGTTTGGGTTAGTTTTAGGTTTTGTATTTTAAAATAGAGAAGATAAATAAGTGACTGTTTTACTCATGCTGCGTCTGTTTGATCTTCTACTTTAGCTTCTTGTAGCAAAAAAAAAAACAAAAAAAAAAAAAAAAAAAAAAAAAAAAAAAAAACAAAAAAAAACAAACAAAAAAAAAAAACTCCACCACCAAAACTATAGTGTTCCCATGGGGAACAAAAGCTTGAAAAGAAGCAGCAACATGTTGGTATTAAAAAAATTTCAAAAGACTATATTTCAAGTTGTGGGACTGCAAGGAACATAATTTCTTATATAAAATGCACATCATATTTTGTGAATGGCAGCTCAGGAGACTGTGTATGTCCTTCTCCTACTTCATAGGAATTATCTTGCGATACAAGTGAAGGCAGTTTTGATAACTAACTTAATAAAATTCCAAAGAGTAGGGGTGGGCAGCTCAAGCTGACATTTTAAGATTTCATGAGGGAGAGTGATGGGTGAAAGAAGGAGGAATGTCAGTTTTTCTACAGACAGAAACTTAATTTCCTTAGTTTGGATGAATTCCAAGCAAAGCTAAAGTATTTTTACAATCCTTCTATTTCTTACACAAAGCAAACAGTTTGCTTCTGTTTACTTAATCACAATGAGATGAGAAAAAATCCAGAGGCTTATGAGACCACAGCTGTCTGCTCTTCAAATACTGGTTCAGCCCTTTGATGAAGGGTAGTGTTGTTTGCCTTCTCTGCATTGCAGGTTAAAATGAATCAGGTTGTTAGCAGGATATAATTTCCCTAGGAACGGTGCTTCTTTTTTGTATTAAAAGGTTAATAAAAATGCATAGTTCATTTAATTTATTTTTCCCATTTCCCAAATACTTTGCTATTCAGTCTAAAACAGGGCTTGAGTCCAGAGAGCTTTAAATCAGTCAATATGATTCCTCAAAATTATAAGTAATTAAGAGTTAATTTATGTCAGGTGAAGGTCTCTTTTGATTTCCCATCTTCATATATTTTAAAGGCCTGATGCTTTGAATCATTACTTTCATCACTTGTCATCACCCAACTGTGTAGTCCTGACATAGATGGTCTTAATTCATGCCACCATTTCCAGTGAATTCATTAAGATTACTTGGCCAATTAAGAACTGCTTGCATGAATAGGGCTTGTAAGACTAGCTTGTGCCATTGCCACTCACCTCCCTATTTCTTCCTTCTGCACTTTGTCTTCCTTGTCCACAATAAATTCTATCAGCATAGAGATGTTCTCAGCAGAGTTCTTTGCAGCACTGTTTACTCACCTCTCCAGCCTAGGCTGTTAGGTTTAAGGAAGAGATATTTTACTATGAGGGTGATGAGACACTGGCACAGCTTGCCCAGAGAAGTTGTGGATGCCCCATCCTTGGAAGTGTTCAGGGCCAGATGGGTTGGGGCTTTGAGCAACCTGGTCTAGTGAGACATGTCACTGCCCTCAGCAGGGTTGTTGGAACTAGATGGTCTTTAAAGTTCCTTCCAATCAAAACCATTCTGATTCTGTGAGTCTATCTGATTTGGGCAGCTCAGGACCTGTGCAGTAGTAATCTTATATGAGACTTGTTTGTCATTTGCACACAATATAGCACTTAATCCCTGCAAAAATTAGGTGAAGAGAGTCCAAACTGAACCACGCTTGTGATCTTACAGAAAAATCTTACGTATTGCCAGGTGAACAAATGACAGCTTGAAGTATGGAAGTAACTATGCACCTCCAACAAATATTGCCAAGGAGACTAAGCACCCAACAAACAGACTTAGTTTGTCGTCGTTCTCTGGGGTTCTCTGGAAAAGCAATGTCAACAAGGCAGTGCATATCCCATACTTACCCTCTCCTCGGCTGCAATGGAAGCCTGTGCTCAGCTGAGCTGCTGTGGAAGCTTTGTATATCAAAACTGTGTTCATAGGTATTTTTAGTGAAATAAGAGTAGGGGTGACAGACGAGGTAAAGTTTGTAATAGCAGAGTTTGGAAGTACTATAATTCTGTATTGATTTACATAGCAAATGCACCTTTCATCTTTAATAAAGAAATGACAGTATCAAATATATATACCTACATACACATTAACCTATATAGATATTGGGGTATATATTTATTGCATAAATTGTTGGTATATATTATGGTATAAATTATGGTATATATTGATGGTATAAATTCAAGAAAAGGTGTTTGTGCTACACAAAATCCCATAAAGAAGAAGTTATGTAACAAATACTGCACTTAATTTTTTCTATGACTCATCAACAATTAACTTTTTTAGGGAATGGTGAATCTGAGCCAGTCGTCTGTACACTTAGGAAGGATATATGAATTTGTGTTGGTGAAAGGAATTGTACTTTTGGAGAATATGGACATTAAAGTTCAGCAACCATGATTTTCTTCACACTAAAGGAAGAGAAAAAGTAAATCAAAGTATAAATTCAGCAGTCTCCTCAGGAAGTCTGTTACTGATGTCCTCAGAACACACACTCATTTTTTGTAGATTGGCAGGTGTGAAGGACATGTGGAGCTCACTTATACAAAGTATTTATGCCTAAAACTGCTAGGTAGACTAGATTGATGTGAAGAAAAAGACTTTCAGTGCTCTTCTAATATCATTATCTCTTCTGATTAAGTTATAATGCAAATATTATAAAAGACTCACAGCTTTTCTGTAGTATTGACATTCCCAACATTGACATTCTCAGGTCAATATACTAAAATTATAATACACTTCCTGTGAATTAAGAATAAAATTACCATACTTTTTATACATAAAGCCTAATTTTATATATATATATAAAATATAACCCTTAAAAAAAAGCAGTACTTGAAAGCAGGTCCTTGGATAACAGGTATCCCTACACACCTGCAAAGAATTGGAGATACGAAGTTCCTTGTAATGGAGGAAGAAGTCCATGGATATCTAAGAGGAAGGCAGGAGGAATGCAAGGAGAAAGCAAATATTATTTGATGAGGAGAAGTTTGGGATACTTTTTCTATAGATGTTTTCCAACCTATATAAGGCATATTGCTTCTGAATTAGTTCTTTTTCATTACATGAGATGACTGACTACCTAGATGAAGAAAGCACTGCCTGCTGATTACCTTGCATTAGAGGCATCCAATCTCTCCCTTTTGGCACTGCACTGGGTCCAACAACCAGGGAAGCGAATCATAAACATGGGGTACAGCCAGTACAGGTTTACTGGCCTATTGCTGACCTACTGATAAGGTGCAAGGCTCTTCAGTGGTTCACCAGGGCCTTGAGTGCACCAATAGGATCTGCAACATTTTGCTTCATCTCTCCTCCCAGGGTTTTGGCTGCCAGTGCTCAAGTCCAACTCTGATTTAATGCAGCTGTGGAATCTTGGATCAGATTGCTGAGAAAGATCTGGATGACAGTTTTGATATAATCAAGGTTCCCGCCTCCTGTTGTTTGGAGCAGTGTGGAACATTTCTTGCCCAAGCTGTATTGTCGATATATCTGTGCCTGATCATGTACACTCTTCGTCCTGAACTTGACCTACAGACCTGACTTTTCAACTTGATCTTGGATCTGCCTTGTCACCATGGACACATCTGGTGATCTGGATACTTGACTAGTTGCCATTCCCAGCTCTGCTTTGCTATTACTGTTGATGTACTGTGGGACTGCCTTTGTCAGTGAGGGCACAGCTCTGCCAGTTTTGTTGTCTCAGCTCCCAGTTCTCCTTCCCATCTGCAGCAGAACCATCCTTGCTTCTCCTTAACAACATTCTAACACAGTCCAATCAAATTATTTGCCCTTTTCAGTATTCCTTATTTCTCAACAGACAACCTGTCCTTTTTACTCTTTCCTTGTTCAACTGGTTTTGCAGATTTTTCACCCTTATATGGTAATTTTGGTCTTGACTCCAGTAAATCTGTGCTTTCCTATCTTTTGATGTCTTCTACCAAGAAACATCATAGAATGTTTTGAGTTGGAAGAGCTATTAAAGATCATCTAGTTCCAATCCTGTTGCCATGGGTAGGAACATTTTCAACTAGATCAGGTTACTCAAAGTCCCCCATTCAATTTGGCCTTGAACACTTCCAGGGATGGGGTATCCACAACCTGTGCCAGTACCTTGTCACCCTCACAGTAAGAAATTTCTTCCTAATATGTAACCTAAACCTGGTATTGTTTTTCACCATGTGTTGTAGTTTCTTACATTCATTCTTACTTGTTTAGCCTCAAGTTGCAGTACATGAACCCCTTTTCCATTTTTTTGGGTTTGCAGTGCCCAGCTGTTTCTCACAATTCTCTCACACTCATTTTTGGATTTGGGACTGGAGCTGGCCTGAATACTCTGCCTGAGTACTTCAACAACTTGCTCAAGAAATGGTTTCAACAATACCTTTCACTGTGTACTTAGAGTCAAGTTTGTTAGATATAAGATGGTTTGAAAATTCACTGTATCTCTGTGCTCAGACTGTGATGATCAACCATAAAAAATCCTACTAGCATCCGGCTAATTAGTGATGTTTTCTCCAGAAAATATTGAGGGCACTTCTTTTTAATGTTGTTTTGTTGTTTTGTTTTTTTTTTTTTTTTAGTTAATGACAGCATGATGGGATACATTACACTCCACACATTTCCAGACAATACCAAACTGAATAATCATCAGAGGGCAGAGCTGAAATGAGGATGTAAGTAAGGTGGAAAAATGGGCTAACAAGAATTTTGTGAATTTCAAATGGAGTTGGCAAGATCTCCACTTATGGAGGAAAAGCTCTATGGACCAGCAGAGACTATGGACCAAGGACCTGGAAAAGAAGCTTTGTAGAAAATGCCCTGGGGTTCCATGAACCTATGTTGTCTATGAGCCATCAATACACCATTGCAACAAAGCAGGTCAACAGCATTCTGATCTGCATCAGGAAGAACATTTCTAGCAGGTCACTGTTCCCCTTTGCTCAGTCCTGGTGAGACACTTCTGGAGTGCTGTGTCCATTTATTGGCTCCCCAGTAGAAAAGAGATATGGACATACTAGAGGATGATCACAAAGATAGTCAGGACACAGGCTGAAGCACATGGCAAATGATGAGAATCTAAAGTAGAAAAAAACGAGCAGAATCTTATTGCTGTCTCCTATTATGTAGAGGGAGGGCGTAGACGAAACCAAGACAGAATCTTCTCAGAGATCCACAACAGAAGGATGACAGACAACAAGCACAGGCTGGAACATGTTAGCTTTTGAATAAGAGCAAGAAAAATATTTTTCACTGTGACGGTGGTTAGACACTGCAAGAGGTGCAGTGGTATTGCTGTATTTGGAGATCATAAAACTTCACTAAGCGTGGCCTTGAGCAGCTTCTCTGACTGGATCTCATCTGAACATTGGGGATTGGACTGGAAAATCTCTCTATATGTTTGTATATCTATCTAAAGTCTATAGACAGACATATGCTTTTGAGTAACTGGTATCTCACCTTAGTGAGACAGAATATTTCTTTGATGCATTTTTTTATGTTGGGTTAATCTGAAACACAAAGACCTTCACTGTGATTATCTTAGCAGTATGAAATTTTTAACAAAATATTGAGTATAATAATGTGTTCATGGATGTAAGTGTCTGTGATATTCCATTGCAACATAGAGTATTACATCTAATCATTAAATCTAATATTAAAACTTGAGCCTGCAAATATTTATGCCCTTGTGTAATTTTATTCTTCCAGTTTACCACTTTAATAATAACCTTACAAAAAAATGTGGTTCTTTTATTTTTTTCAGTCTGAAGTTTGTAATTTCTTAATTGCTGAGTATTTTCAGCAGGACAGTACTTAAGCAGAATTATGGTAGTGCATATACTGAGTACAGTACAGATGTCTGGTTTAATTACAGGCACCTCATACACATTTTCATTGGTGTCATGAACCTACCTGTATGGTCTCAGCATTTCTAAGCAATATTGTAGCCAACTAATACAGTAGAATCACATAAAGACCAATTTTCTTCTGCACTCACCTTTCCTTTCCCCTTCCAGCTTTGAAAAGCAGTAAAACAATAACATGCCTTTCCCTGTCAGCTAGTAGTATGTCTGTCCTTGTAACCTCACTCCAAAATATTTTTGTTATATGATTAAAGGAAGGTCATGTTTCATTGAAGCAGTGGTTGCATTGGATGAATTGTTGCTAATATATTTAATTTTAGCTAAGTCACCACATAGATGAGGCTTCCAGTGAGAACACTAATAATTTTGTCTGTATTAAGTCTTCAAGATGCTGTAACTGAGTTGTCAGTGTAGTTCTGTGATCAGGGCACTAGGGCAGGAATGAAGAATCTGAGTTTTCTGTTGTACCTTGAAAAAGGGATGTCAATGTCTCAGGTTCTCCATTTGTGAAATGAATACTATATACTTGCCTTTCTCCAAAATAGACTCAGTTACTAATAGAGAAATGTAATATGTTCTTTAATCAAATTCAAGTTAACTAATAACTCAGAATACTTCAATATTCCAAGTTAGACTTCAGTGGCTATTCTGCTACTTCAGAACAGGTAATGTTTGTTATTCTGAAAAACTTCAGTAAAAGAACAGAGGGATGTGTTTAGTTAGGCACTGATTTTATCATGAGAGAACTACTAAGAGAGTTAGCCCTACCAGAGGAAAAGATACTACTCATTACTCAGGGTGAAAACCCTACACTGATACTGCAAAGACAGTGGAGGCTGAGAAGTGGAAAGCAAATCCTTTAAAGTATATTTTATTCAGTTCTTCTGCCTAAGCAGATCGCAAGCCTGAGCAGTATGTATATAAGAGAGTTTTACTGAAACAGTAGGATGGAAAAAATAAAGCAGGAAAAAATAAAGCAGAAAAAAATATCAGAAAATGTTTATCTTCATAAGAGAACTAGAATTTATTACATCTATATTATTTGGAAGCAAGAAGTGTGAAGCCCACAATTTGGGTGGCATGAGAATACGGCTGATCCTTTTCCCTCCCATCCTGTATCCTCTTATTTAATCCTTTTTGTACCCATAGAATCATAGAATATCCTGAGTTGGAAGGGACTAACAAGGCTCATCAGGAGAGATATGTTGATTGGATAAAGTGACTGCAACATGAGATAATAAAAGGTTAAAATGCATATGGTGCCTTGTATGAGGATTTCAATGAGGCTGCCACTATCTAAAATGAACATGTGAGACTGTGGTTCACAAGTATTGGAAAATAAAATGCTAATGCTGCAGTCTGCAGTTCTACACTGTCAGCCTGACTTTTGGGGGTGTTGGATTCTCAGAAGACTTTGCTGCTCCAACTGATTTCAGCTAGTGAAAACTACATGTAGCTGAAAACCCAAATGACACAAAAACATGTCATTTAAAAATAAAGGGACAGAGATTCAAGTAAAGGTGTTTACTTTGTCATATCTGCTACAGATTCTCTATGTGAGTCAGACAAGTTAACACAGATCTCCTGTTAAAAGAAACAAACAAAAAAACCCCACAAAACCCCAACACCACACACTTTCCTCTACTGCATACTCTTCTGTTATTTGTCCACATGAATGTGAGCTCTTCCAGTCCAAGACTATCTTATGTGTTCATTGAAATTGCTATAAATGAGTTCTTTCTTTAATTTTAAAAGGCCTTTACACATTAATCAAGGAAGACCACAACTCATTATTCATTTTATCAGTACTTATAGCAGTGATGATAAGTGTTGTATATTTTGTAATTCTGAGGGAAGTTGCACCAAAATGAAGTATTTATTAAAGTAAAACAAGGATATGCATTTAGCCAGAAGTATCAGAAGAAATAAAAGCTTGCTTATACCTTATCCCTAAATTACCAATGGACATAAAGATTTTTGCTTTAGTTTTTCAAAGTCACAGAAATGTGTTTACATGTTTGCTTAGACCACTGGGTTAAAGTAAAGTAACACAGAAATGGTATCTTGCATCTGAT
Source organism: Margarornis squamiger (assembly GCA_035222235.1). Classification (NCBI taxonomy): domain Eukaryota; kingdom Metazoa; phylum Chordata; class Aves; order Passeriformes; family Furnariidae; genus Margarornis; species Margarornis squamiger. The sequence continues at coordinate 69,663,111 of JAWWTY010000077.1, read as the reverse complement.
TCCAAGCAACCAGGAATTTGCTTAATTGAATTTGTAGGTCAGACCTTTCTTCCACTTAAGTCAATTCCCCACTGATCACACTCAAATGGGGAAGGGAGCAGAGGGAAACTTTCACATTCAGAGTTACGTGGAGACAGTTTCACTCAGATTAAACTGGGACTCAAAAGCAGCTGTTTATATGCATGAGACCAACACAAAGTGCATATTCTGCCCCAGGATTAAAGCATTTAGTTTTTCAAGAGGGAAAAGTTCATTGATCAATGCTTTATGCCCACATTTCTCATTTTGATAGAGCTTTGCCCATGAACTCTCATTAAATGTCCTGATTCCAACTTAAAACTTAAATTTGATTTCAAGTTCAGGAGTAAGATGTCATGAAGGAAACAGATTGTTCCATATATTCATCTAAATACAGGTCAGAGCTAGGTATATATCAACAGCATTTCATCAGCAATAACATGTGCCACCAAGATGAATAGATGCTGAGAGCTGCAATTTCTAATCACTTGGTATGTTTGCAATTAATTGTACGTAGAGCTAAGTGTGTCTCACTTTATTTGGTAAGGCAACTTTGCTAAACCAAGCCATTTTACTGCTAAACACAGATGCCAGAAAATTTGTGTTAACATGACTAGTTTCACATGTCTAATACATGGTCTCATAGTTAACCAGTCTGATAATTAAATTTCATGGTACAACTGCTTTACGCTGAATATCTGATATAAGGCAGATTAAAACTTAACCATGAGAAGATTCCACCCCAACATATTTCACTTTCCCTATCACCTTCTGCCATAGCAATACAAAATGGCATTTTCCTGTAGTTTTTTTCAACAAAAACAAATAAACAAACAAAAAGAGACATGGAACTCATTGGTTGCAAAGTTCCAAAACAGCTAAAGGTTTTTCATCATACAATACTCAATTTAAAGGCAATTGTGTGGCTTAATTCTTGCACATATATGAATTCACTCCTTTTGTTATATGCCCTTTTAAAAAGTTCCTGCCAAATCTGATGTAAGAGTAGAGTAAGAAATGTAAGTTGTAGAGTTGTGGCTCAGAAACTAATTCATACTCACTGTTTTCATGAGTTACAGTATATGCCTTTTCACCCTTCAGAAGATGTGTATTTAGATTAGTTTCAAAGCACATTCTAGTCTAAATCCCAAATCTCTCACTAATAAACACTAAAATATGCTTATTTTACCCAGTATGTATATTTCTGCAGCTAGAGGCTCCCTGCCATATTCTAAAAGTACTGGACCTTTTCCCAGAGTAATACTTCCAATTCTGCAGTGAATCACTGCTATGTGCTGCAGCTAGCCCATGAGGTGCTTTCAAATTTGGTACCCGAGAGCCACATTTCACAGACACCAGCTCTGAAATCACTCTGACTTAAGTTATTAATCTTGATTTGTTTTAATATAAAGCACAGTGTTAGAAATAGCTACCTTTGAACAATTTTGCAGAAGGTTAAATAGTGTAAATAGATCTGTACTTTTAGGACAACAGCACTACATCATCAGAAACAATTCTGACAAATAAGAAGCTATTAGTCTACCAAAACTGTAATGAGATCATGATTAATAAACACCTCTGAAAGGTCTGCATCAAAGTCAAGGCTTTTCTGTGATAAATGTAAACATTCAGACCTTACTTTGCCAAAAGCTGTGTGTTCCAGTTATCCAGCTTCCACTGATTGATTTGTTCATTAGACTAATAAATAATTTATCACCTTGAAGAGGACAATTCATTATACAGATAGCAGGAACAAGTAACTTTAAACAGCCAAATCTTTAGAAGAATTAGCAGTGTTAACAGTGCCATGAAATCTGTTTCTGATGCAGAATTCAGACCGGAATAAAACAAGTAAATTACTAAAAAAATCAGATAATTTCAGATAACTTCTAAGCAACAGCTCATATGAATTCAGAATGCAGATCTATCAGAAATCTGATGTTACAGAATTTCTTTTGGTCCTTTTAAGTACACTGTGCTAGAAATTATGATGAGCTACAAGCAGCTTTCTTAACAATAGGCACAGAAGCACATTACAGTTTGAAGTATACCCTATTTTCTAAATTAGGGAGAAAGTCTGTAGGATTTGCAGTACTGGTTATTTTATTTTATGATTTTCTCTCCAAATTGTCTGCATGATTTTACCTATCAAAGTGATAGAAAAAAAATCATATAGAAATCAGGCAGAGTGGGTCATTTCTCCAAGTGTAGGAAATATCATTGCAAGAATTAAATTGTAACTCATTCCAGAGAATTGCTTATGCATTGAAAGTTAAAAAAGGTGGAGATAAGGACAGTTGTATCATGGCAACACATTAGAGGATAAAGTAGACACCATTACTCATGACACTTTCCTCTAATAGGAACACAAGGGATTATTATTATATCTGTTTTATGGCTTTTCTTTTAATTTTATTTTAAACCTTTAAATGGATGTAATAGAAGTCTCTTTTTTGAAGAGGGAAAAATACCCTACAAATAAATGCCTCTGTAATTAAAATGTGTAACATGTCTATGAAAAAGGATTGTTCAAATTCATCAATTAAATTGGTAGCACCGCAATGTAAAGTAATTCAGTCAAATTTTCTCCCTCAGCAATGTAGAGGGAGAGATTTTGTTTCCTTTTTTTATTTTACAGTATTTTGTTTTATTTTACTTTATTTTATTTTTCCAAGCAAAACACTAAAGCTGATGCATTCTACTGCAAGAGAGGGAACTGGGAGCATTTAGGGAATGACCTGCTGTGTTTCATCCACAAAGTCTTTGCTTTCTTGGGAATTGTTATCTACAACAGCAAGAATATCACCAGTCTTGGAATACCAGCCTGTTCCCTGAGGTCTAGTTCAAAATAACAAACCAGACACATTTTCTGTCCTCATTTAGAGATCTACGTTCCTGAGTCTAACGGGCATTTCCTTGAAGCAATGTCTCTATACAGCATCATATTGCATTCCACATTGCAACACCTGTGACTGTAGTAAACAAAGATTGCATCACGTTCTTTGGGAACCCTGATTTGGTTGGGGATTTTTTTTTCCTCCTTTTTTTTCCCCTCTGAGTCATGGATCCAGCCTGGGAAAGCAGGGCATGATGCTTTTTCTACTCTGTTTGTCATTATCCTAGAACTTGATCTGCAGATTCAAGTGGAATGTATTCCTCTCTTTTGCTATAGTAGAAGCTGATTAGCTAGTTGTTGCATACTCAAAACTGTGGCAGTATGACTCAAAAGTGGGATACTTTATATAGAGTTGATACGGTCATATATGATACTGATTTCTACCTTCATTCAGGGAGACTCATAAAGGAAATGCCTCTAGAGAAGATACTGTAGCAGTATGATTTGCACAGGATCCAGAAAAACAATGTCAGGGGAAAGCTAGAGAAGCCAGGTGGTAGCACAGAAGCTGATAGTCTCCTTCAGATACAATGGAAACTTCAGCTTCAGGGAAATGAATCCCTGCCTTTTGGTTAGGTAACTTATATCTGGTGGAATTATTCCAGAAACTTTATAACACAGAGAACCTTTTTTTTCCCAAAACCAAGGCTAAGACACTTTTTCCTCTCATGTATCCTTATGCAAAATGTGGCCTCCAGGAATGATGAATACCATTTCCTTGTGTGGGCCTTCATTCACTTTATTAATGTCAATAGGCAGATACAGTGCACTAGGCAGAATCTTACAAGAGAAAAGAAAACATATTTAGTGTCAATATTGAAAAAAAGCTCCCAACAAATATTTTATGGCATTAGGTTGAATTTCCTCTGATGTGATTTAATTAACTAAATAGAGGAGTTGAAATTTTTCCTGTTATGACAAAATACTTCATGAACCTGTGTTTGCCAGGTGGATGTACTGCATCAGCTGTCTTCCGTAATGTTTGATTTCCATATAATAAAAACTTCCTAGTTATTAAATATATTTTTATAGAGAGAACCTTATGTCCAAGGGATGTTATCATGGAATGAGCAGAACAAATTAAACTCTGAACAAATGTTTCCTCCAAATGAGCCACAGCACAAGCAATAACCAACAAGAAATGGGATACAAACTTATAAGAAGAAAGCTTGTTTTATTGATTTTTTTTTCCTCTGCCACAACTAGGTTAGGTAGATTCTATTTGTCTGCTTACTTAAATAGATATGAATATGAGCTCTCTGAGGTATTCCCAAGAAGTTTGTAGTGAAAATGTTTCCATATCACTGCACTAAGAGGGTTTGGAGGTAGCTGTCAGCTGTGGGTATATAAATTAAACATAAGATTATTGATGTATTTGAAAAAAAAAAAAAATCAAAACCAAACAACACATTTTTTCCTCAAACTTTGGCTTTCCAAAATAGTTCAATGGTGTAAAAACAACATTCAGTTTATTATTCTATAGCCCCAGATTTATGACAGCATGACTGTTTCTAACTCTAGAAAGTAAAATTATTTGCCTTTACAGTGATCCACACATTATGTTCACACTATCTTATCTGCACGAGCATCTGAAAATTTGTGTCTCTCCATGAGAGATTGGGTTTTTTTGATGAACTTGTGAACTTGTCCCTGAACCCAAGTGGGCAGCTATCCATGACAAAATTATTATGGCCATATCTGGAAACAGGAAACCAGATCAATGAGGCCCTGATCCTACAGGGAATGGTGGAGGAGCATGAAGTATTTTTTGCTGTTTGGAAAGTTTTTACAGAAGGGGGGTTTAATTTCCTTCTGTGGTAAGGAATCTCAATAAAAGCTAGGTTTATTGGTGAAAATAGCAGAAGTTGGTGCCACAAGAAGTGCCCTGATATCAAATTACTTCATAGTGAGAAAGGATGAGTCACTGTTTCTGCGTGCAATACAATACATATACATACAATGCAATACATACTGTAGATGCCTCTGAACAGCAGAAAGAGGCAAAATGATCGTCTTAGCTATGTCAACGTGTGTGTGAAGACAGCTCTGAGAGCTCACTCAGGCTAGCTTGGCCTAAGTGAGAAAAGATGGTGAGTTGGGGAAAGCAGCTCAGTGAGAGCCCATCACAGTATAAAAGATAGAGGTTATCGGGTCAGCTGTGATTGCTTGTGAGATTAGTCAGACAGTGGAGGTGGAAGAGGGTTCCCCTGAGCCCCTCAGAGTATGATGTTAGGTATAAAACTAAATTAGGGAGGAAGAGAAGGGTCTGAACACTGTCCTTGTTTGGGACTGAAATGAAAATCCCCCAGTGAAAGGCAACAAGAGCCCTTGAAAAATGAAAGGGCAGCATTTCAGAAGTGGAGTTTCCATTTCATGGAAACTTTGACACTAGAACGTAAGAGAAACTTCATTAGATTAAATTAACCCCTTGTGTTCCACAGGGAAGAGGGGAGCCTTAGTGGGAATATCTAATAATCTGCTGAATTGCTCTGGAAAAGCACAGTGACTGGTAGTTTCATAGAAATTTCTTGAGGCATAAAGGGAACAGGGAGGATAAGAATAATCCATTTAGGGAACACCTGCCCCAACCTCTAATCTACTAGCTCTCTCAGTTTTACATCACTGCACTGCCTCCTCTGAGGGGCCCCTCAATTCCTCTCTGTTCAGGCTGCAGGGGTGGCAGAAACGCTGTTCTAACTATCTGCTGACATTTGCTTTTCTGCATGGTGAGTATTAGACCAAAAGAATGCCTCTCCAGTTCTGATCTGTAATATTTTTTAATAACCTAATAATAACAGCAGTGTGATAGCAAGAGATGAAGCATTTACTATTTTCATGGACAGAACAGCTAAAACCAGGAAGTTCTCATGTCATCATTTCACGGATGCCAACATAATACATACTTACATACTTACTTAACATCCACTCACACAGGAAAATGTATGCTCAGTTTATTCATTTTTCAGGAGTTTTTAATATCAAGGATAAAAAGTTGTTTTTTTTCCTTTGGTTTGGGTCAGGCCTTGGGTCTTAAAAAAGGCTGTGTGTTAATTCTGCATGCTTGCTAAATTAATTTTGAAAGCAAGAATATAATATTATTACAGCAAGTTTGCTGGTGAAATGTGATATGGGGAATGGTGCTTTTCCAGTTATCTGTCAAGGACTCTGGACAGTAAGAACATGCTTGATGTGCTGTTACAGAGGTTTTGTTTTTTAAAAATATTAACTCGATGGTTTACACAGTTTGTGGGAATGAAAGCACAAAGGTTACATTCCTTGATGTTCTTCCATCTCTGAAACATGTTCAAAGCTTCTTCCCTGTTCTCTTCTTAGGAGGCACTAAAAATAGACACGAAGAGAGTGTGTCTATCATAATCAGAAAACAACACATTTAATTAAATGTATTTAGTTTTGTAAGTGCTTTTATTTGCTATATTGCAATCACACCTACTATAAATGGATTGCACTGTAATTATGTTTAGATTTATCAACCACTTTCATTGAATAGGAAACCATGGAGGTCACTGTATTGCAACCTTTGGGTATTGCAGACTCTTTAAACATCTGGCACTGCATTATTAGAACTGTCACAGAGAACTAGAGAGCTTTGAGAATCTATTATCATTCGTGCAGGTTATGGCTGATGAGATGTGAGTGGATTTAGAGAGACTATTCTCTTTTCTTTTTTTTCCCCTGAAAGAATACAGCACTATAAACATTGTATACTTTTGCTGTCAATAAAAGTTTGAAATTAAACAAGCTTAGAACATAAGATTTTTGATCCCTAATTATAAACTCTATATCACAAGCTATCTGCTGGGCTTTTCTAGGCTGATTCAATAAATACCAAAACTGCATAAAGCATGTGAATTACAATCAGCTTTTCTTTCTTTTCTTTTTTTTCTTGATTGCACAGATTTTCCTACCCTCATACCCTTCTCCTATAGAAGTATAGAAGATTTTGCATGTGTATATATGTTTTTTTTCTTCTTTGTGTGGTTTCTTCTCCATATTATATATGGTTTCTTCTTTTATCTGTTATATATATTTTTTTTCATGAACTTTCATGGACTTCATGGTGTCAAATTACTGTTGACTTGAAAACTGTTGCCAACTTCGGAATTTTTGGCTCTGTTTCAGGGAAGTTCTTAAATATGTGCTTAATTTTATTGCAGACTGTAGATACTAAGCCTACTAATATAGCTCAGAGGACCTGTCTTTTGAGCTGGGACTTTTAAGAGCAGCTAAAGAGAACAAAACTTCAAAAAGTGTTTATGGCAAATGTGAAGATCATAAATCTATTAGTAAGAGAAATAAATGGATGACAATTGATTATTGAATCTTAACACAATTTAATTAACACAGTTTTCATTCAGCTTATTCGTGTTCTTCCATTATATATATATATGTTAGGGCCACTTGTAATTCTGAAACAAATTGTGTTTATGTAGTCGACTTCTAGGAAAGCCTCAACTTACCTTTGACCATAGGTTGCAGTCTTTATTGCAGGATCCAGTTTTCCCTGTGAGGATTTGGAGACAATGGACGCTTTATAACATTCTGCATAGCACAGAGTTTACCTGAGAATTTTTGTGGTGTCCCACAGCCAAAGGGGAGATAATATACACATGGAAATACAGATCAGAGAAAACCGAAGAGCCAGAGAAGAGATTAATATGGTTGTAAGAATCATATTATAGAATCTGATGTCTTGAAATCGAGATTATATAGATTTTAGTATAACTTGTTTAGCACTCTTAGTAGCACTTTAGCTAAGTACCTTTGTATTACATTCCTGAAATGTTTAAAATTTCTTATGAAGAATTCCAATGGACAAAGACTGCAGCAAGATACAGACCATTTTGTCTGTAGATGTACTCAGAAAAGAAGACATAACAGGCACATTGCTTGATATAACCAAGTCAGAAGCCTTGAAATTGTTCCAAGAGGGACACAGATGATGAGGGTGAGGAAGAAAAGATGAAGATAAAGGGTCATTGAGATCTTCAACTCAAATTTGGAAAACGTGTAAGATGTGGGGCAAAGGTGGTACTGTGGGATGGACAGATTTGGAAGTGGGTGGACCAGTATTAGGTAATGCTCTGAATTGTTAATTAGGTAGGTAAATAGAAGTAAGAGGCTTTTGTAACTCTGTATGCACACCTTTGAAGAAACTAGATTCTCATTCATCTGATGTAATAATAAAAGGAATGCTTCCTCCTAAAACTCACAAATTGAATCTGAGGGGTTTTATTTTAAGAGCAAATTTTAGGCCTCAAATCATAGAATGGTATGGTTTCAAAAGGACCTTAAAGATCATCCAGTCTCAACCTACCTATCATGGGCAGGGACACCTTCCATCACACCAGGTTGCTCAAAACCTCATCAACCTGGCCTTGTGTATTCATATTCAAAGAAAACCATATCCATCTATTTCTCTGTGCTTAGAAGTTTATGAAATCTTTTGTTTGTTTGATTTTAAAACCTCTTTTTGCTGACACTTCTAGCTAGTCTGAACCCTTACTATGAGACTAAGTGGTTTAGATACACCACTGAAGGAAGGGAGTTCAGTAAAAGCCACTGAATTTTTTGTGCCCTATCTTCACACTTTGAAATCTTTTTATATATTTATTGCAATCAACATGAAATATATCATAAAATGTCTGTAGGGGTTTTTTTTTGGGGGAGGTGGTAAGTAGAAGTTAAGGAAAAGAAAGCAAACAAAACCCCTTGTCCAGTTCACAACATTTTTTCCTTTTAATTAAAGAACAAAATGCAAAAGTGCCCAACCTTTTCTACAGGGGAAAAAAAAAACAACAAAAATAAACAACAACAACAACAAAACAATCCTAGTTAGGTTATCTACAAGTTACAGATATTACAGAGCTACCTACCAGACCATAGTCTGGGTTTATGGATATTGTGTGCAGCTGGCACAGACTTGTGACAGATAAAGGACCACAAGATCAAGGGCCAAAAATTTGTCGCCAAATCCAGAAGAGAAAATCAGAGAACAGGGATATTTGAAAAAGATTTCATTGTGTTATATCTACAACAAATTATCTGCTATTGGTTTTTTCCACAGCTCAGTAGAATCACTGGCACAGGAATGGAAGTCAGCAATGGTCTCTCCAAGTAGTTTTCAGATTATACTGTATCAAGAGATGGAAGAAATTCACTGAATGCAGTACAAGCTTGAGAGGCCAGGAAAAGATTTTTTTTTTTATTTATTTATGTGAGATTTAAAAAGTCTATTTGCTGTTAAAAATACCTCTGATGATATTTGATAAACCAGCACTCACAGGCTCACTTATTTCTTACCAATCAAACAGGATCATGAAAAGAATAAATATCATCAGAAATGAACGGTCTACTCCCTGTACAGCTGTCCAAAGTGATCAGGAAGTGCAGGGGCAGACAGGGCAGGACAGAGGGGTGCAGCATCCTGGTAAAGAAAAGAAACTCATGATTAGGCATAGGTCATGCTACTGACTTCTTGATTCACAAAGCAGGGAGAAATTGTTAGGTAGAATGTGTCTCTCGAGTGCTGTTAGCAAACAAAGTCTGTTATGTTGAGTATTAAGCCCCAGTAAGGTGGTGTGTGGGTGCTCCTGGGGTTTTAAACTGTAAATTACTGGGGCATGCTAAACTGGTGTGTGTCTACACAGGTAGTTTCACTTAATTTAACTGTCAATCTAAATCATTTTAACATCATCCCTTAAGTTAAACCATTCATTCTTGGCAGCCTGCCTTTAAGATCTAGTCTTGCAATGAGTCCCTGATGGATCCTGGTTGAAGATAATGGGGCTGTATGTGGTTGCAGGATACCAATTGCACAAAATTCATTAAAGGGCTGGGACTCATTTGGGTAAGACCAGCTCTGATACTTATGGTTATTGGGAGTTCTTTACACAATAATTATTCCTCTTGACTTCAGTGGAACTATTTATGGGTTAAAGTATAGCTCAGCAATAATTTGATTGCACCCAGGTAAAGATGTTTTTTACTTTGCTGATGTTCATGATCCCATTGAAATCAAGGTGACTATTAATGTCTGTGGACTATTTGAATGATGAAGGGTTTGCAGGAGTGTGATGTCCTTTTGCCATATGACCATGAGACATTTGTCTTCAGATTCCCATAATTTCAACCATAGGAAGAAAATAAATAACTTAGAAAAAAAAATAATAATAAAAAAAGAATGTTCTATCATGGACTTTGGTAATATTCCTAGAAGAACTGGGAATAGCTCATTTATGATCTTTATTTTTGGGTTAGAGAAAACAGTTATTTTTCTGCAGATAAAACAGGCTGTAAGCCAGATCCTATCCTAGTCATATACACTTGCATTTTGGAGAGCAAAGTGCCCGTTATCAGAAATATGCCCACTTTATGACATAAATGCTATACAATCTTCATAAAATTTGGATCTGGGCACAAAGTTATATGCTTTCCTGTCCAGGCACAAAGCAATACAGGTTATCTGATTAATGCCAATACCCAACCTACCCATTTTAAGAGGCTGACAGATTATGCACAGAAGCACAATGAAATAAATGGAATTATTTATATAAATGCTCTCCCACATAAAGCTTGCAAAACTCAATCTTGCTATGATTTCTTTCCTAGCCCTGCCTTGCAATGTTAACTGATGAGTCAGGTCTATTCCTAAGATGTACTAACATATGCCATTGTGTAAAAATTGAGAACTTTGTTCATGGAGCAAAACAGTGCTCTGCTTCAAATGATTTCATTGTCACTTAGGTTTTTGAGTGGGTTAAATCATACTGAGTGACAGAAATTAAAGTAAAAAAAAAAAAAACAAAAACAAAACATAAGATGAATACAAATAGCTGTAGGAAGAAACATAGTGCCTTTGTATTACAGACCATTAGACATGGATTCATTAGTTGTCTCACCTTTAAATTTTGCATTTCAACTCCTCTTAGAATGCAGGGATGACAGATTTTACTTAACTGGAATATATTCTCTTTTCATTCATATTGGAAAGAAAAATCAGAGAAATCACATTGACTTCAGTGGAACTATTCTAGATTTGCCCTAAATAAGCTAATTCTTTTCATGCTCTACAAAACAACCTGGATATAAGTGGACCATCTTCCTGATAGATGACCTAATCCTGGTATCAGTGGAGGGTGTACAGGGAAAGTTGATCCAGAGGATGAATAATTTCAGAACTACAGATCTGCCTTTGAGAAAGAGGAAGTAAATCCATGTACTTTAATCTCATTGAACTTTATTCTTTGATTTTCCAGCAGTGCAAAAAGGAAATGGAAAGCGATAGAGTATCTGTTCTGCATAATACTGAGAAACTGTCTCTCACAAATACTTTTACTTATCATCACACAAAGCCTGCTTAATAACATGTATGGCTATAAGAATTCAAATCTTCGGGAGTCTATAAGCTTTTATGTATATTGAACAAATCTTTCTGTCAAAGGAGGATTTGTTTTCATGACAGTAAGAGATTTAAAGTATCTGGGCCTCAGTATGGAGTCACTTAACACTTTAGAAAACTTACCCCTGCATCATGCCATGAAAATTAATCACAGCATCAATGTTCAAATCGTATCCTGAAGCTTGTTGATAACACAAAAGTGAAGGAAAGACAAAGGGATGATCTTTAATTCCTGAACACATTTCATGTTGCACAGGAAAATGAGACTTCACAAACACTTTCAGCTAGTAAAACACACATAGAGAAGAAATTATTAACCTGAAGTTGTATTAAACCTGGAGTAGGAGTATCAACATAGAAATTAATCGTGGGAATTAATTGTATTGTATGAAGAAACAGAAGGATGAAACATTACATTGGATCGCCTAGTCCTTTTCCCATAAGAGCAGGGGACGATAGCAATGCATTAAGTTCTGGGGGTCAAGGTATCTCAGTTCTTTGCTTTACCTTTGCAGTAGACTTTCAGTAAAATCAAGTGATTTTGTCACTGAACTTCAGTTTTGCACCTGTAAAATCAGAATAAATACCCATATTTTGTCTAATTGGGCTAGACAGATATAAAAGGACACATGGTAAAGTTCTTGTTTCACTCAGAACCTTTTAGTGTTCCTGTAATAAACATTTGAAAAAAGTATTGTCACAACCCATTTTATCTGTGGATAGGAAAAGAATTTCCAAACAGCTGAGCTGGCACTGTTTGTGCTGTTCTGATTGCCTATCTTTGCTAGACAGTGCAGTTACTATTGGCTCTGTACAAACCTTCTGGTGTCTCTTTTGCCCATTTGGACACATAATCACCTCTTCTGTGTTTGATGTTAGTATTTTAACTTGATTCCATGTTAAGCCTGTTTATTCATCTTACATATTCAATGAAAAAAAGCCAAAAACTTGGGCAGACGGAAGGTTCTTTGGTCTATTTTCTGACTTTTCAGGGTGCTGATTTCTGAAAGCCAGAAAATACACAATTTCTGCCTTTCCTGAGGCAGTCCATAGCCAATGGGAATTATCTGCAAATGCTCCAGAGGTAAACACCTTGTTAGATACAGCTGTATTGAACTGATCCAGGGATTAGTTGGAACAGATTGACAGAGATGTACTCATGATAAAAAAAAACACAAAAACAACCAAACAAAAAAAAAGAATCTGGGAGGACTGCGGGAGAGAAGGTGAAGGGAAAAGTGAAAGAGAGGAGCATGTACACTGTGAAACACCTGATAGCCCTTATTTCATGCTCTCTTGAGTGGGTTGTGACAGTAAAGAGGTGAGAAAGTTTTCTTGTGTGGGGAACTGTCTGAAGTTTTTACCCATAATTCAGAGGATGACAAACACCTTAATTCTGCATTTCCTCTTTTCAGACCTATTAATTTAGGTTACTTTCTGGAAATTCCAGAGTCTGATTCATACAGAAAATGGGGACAATTCTGTATAACTTTCCATATAAAGCATACAATAAATGCCCTCTCCAAATCTTATCACATATCCAGACTTTTGAAAGGGCACTCAGATCTCACTAATGAAACAGTTACCTTGCCTGTTCCATATATGGGATCACAAACCTGAAATAGAGTTTATAGTCTTAGACATATTCCATCACACGGATCCTGGTATTCATAACGTAGCATGCATAACTCCACACATGTAGAGAAGGAAGGGAGAATACAAGGTAGTACCTACTTTTCTATGATAATCTGACTACATCCTTACTCCAGTGTCTGAGTCCCCCAATGCTTTTTCTTTCCTATATTTCTGACTTCCTTCTCAGCCAGCTCATGCACAGATAATGTATTTTCTTTATAAAATTTGTTGGTCCTTTTAATTTCTGAATTTTACCCATATCAAGTCAGGTGATACTTTCTTCCTGTAACTGCTGTAGGCAGTAGTACAATGCACTACTTTTCTCGTCACTGAATGCAGGGAAGCCACAACTTCCATGTGTCATTGACAAGGCACAGGTACAGCTTCTGTTGAACTACCAGGTGATATGAAACACAGCATGGAAGTCCCTTCAATCCACACTTGCACAATGCAATTAATTTGATAGGTAAGGTTAAAATCTTGTGTGTATCAAGCTTGGTCAACAGTAGCAGTCTTGCCAGCATTCAATAAATATAGTTTTCAGTTGCAGGGAAGAGTCCTCCATGTATCACTTGAAGTTGGAGTAAAAAAGAAATCTGCTTAAATTATAATAGAAAATATACAAGCTGTCTAGGAAATGTGGGACCTATGTATTTTTTCAGGTTATAAGGTTGCTGACTGCTACTGTGTTAATTGGTGCATATAGAAATCATGTTTTAATATTTACTGTGTTGGAAATGTTTTGGGGTTTTTATTTGTTCAGTAAGTGCAGATTAGCTCTCGTCTGTGCAACTAAAAGATTTCTCATATTGTAAGTTAGCTTAAGTAAGTGTTGTGTATTTTGTATCTATTTTCCCCTTTCTGATTTTCTCCTTTAATGAGTCCTGGTGAGAGATCACAAGAAAGAATAGGAGGAGTAGGAGTATAAAAGAGAGAGAGAAAATGCTGATCCCAAGCAGTATAATTACAAATGTCTTCTTGTAGGAGGAACCTGTCTTCCCTTTGATTTCACGGATGGTTGGGATTTTCCATTTGAGGTTATGGGAACAAATGTGCTGGCTTGTCCAAAAATGTCTATTCCTCTTGACAAGGGCTTTGTCCTAAAATGTGCTAAAAGGACTTATAAAAAAAATCCCTAGATTCTATTTTTGGCTGCTGTTTTAAGCCATTAAAGATGATCTATCTTGCACCTTTTATGCAGTATCTCTATTATTTATACATGAAAGAAAATTGTACAAGGCTTGCATAGAGAGGGGCGATCTTTAACTTTCTCTCCTCTTGTGCTTTAGGTCAGCACTCTCAGCCTTTTCTCTAAAGTTTTTTACTCATGTTTTGAAATCTTATGTCCTGACCCAGAGCCTACTGAAGTAGAGAAATCCATGTTAGCAATACTTTGTACCTAAGGCTGCGTGTCAGGTTAGGATCATCCTGTCTTTTCTCCAAATTCTTAGTGCTGTGCAGTACAGAGATGAAATGTGTCAACTCTTTCTCTGATGGGGCAACAACATGTTCATTAAAAACTTTCCCTCTGTTTCCTGTATCTAATTAATTGCTTTTACTTAGAGTGTGGGTGGCTTAAATTGATATTTGAGAGCAAGTTTATCAGAACTCCCAGAGATGTTTAAATAACTGCCAGATCATTTCTAGGGGGAGGCTGCTTGGTAAAAATGTAATGCTAGAAAACAGCCAAAATAGTCCCTTCTTTCTTCCTCTTTTAGACTTGTTTTCTGAAAGTTTGCAGATTGTAACCAAGCGAAAAAAAATAGAACTAATAGTCCTGGAAATAACTAGAGACCCTAACTAAAGTGGACATTAGATGGTTTCTTGTATGCAAAATTCTCAATGCTAGTTTAGGAGCACTTAAATATTGGCATTTACCAACTCCCCTTGCTTGTAGACGAAAGAAGGCTGGAAGCTGACAGCAGAGTGTAAAGCATGTCCTATTTCAATCAAACCATCTCCTCACTAGTGTCACATAGGGACATTTTCATTGAATATGCAAATATCACCATACAGAAATTCACATTTTGTGGTTGTCTCCCTAGCTTGTGTTTCCTCGATTTCCAAAGGGCTCTTTTGGCTCACCTTCCTTTATGATTTTCATTACTGTCTGTAAGAACAATGTTCAGCACTGAGAAGCTGCTGGCTCTGTAGCTGAACACCTTTATACAAAAATACCTATTGTCATCCTATGCTTAGTCACACAGAGCAAGATTAAGTCCACCAAGTACTTGGAGATTCCTTTCATACCATCAGCAACGTTTTCTTCAGGCAGCACTATCAATGCCTGGTTGCAGTCACTCCTATCACTTCTTCAGTTTCATATAAAAATCAAATGTTTGTTAGAACACTGCAGGTAATGACTCCAGTTGCTTCCAAGTGCCTGGTCTCTTTCTAAACATCAAAATGTTTGTAGGCAGTATAATATCAAACCAAGTACTAAATTTAAGACCAAAACCAAATACAAAATCAACCAATCAAACAAACAAACAAAAACAAACAAAAAAACACCCAAAAAAACCCAAGCAAACTAACAGAACACAAAAAACCCAACCCAAAAAATACCTCACAAACAAAATCAGAAAAAAATCCAAACCCACGAACCCAAAACTAAAAGTCAAAAACCCACAGCCTTATCTTCATGTTACCTGTTACCTGTTCTTATCTGGTCAAAATCAGGCAAGAACTGATTACAAAGAAACCTGAGAGAATCAGAAGGTTAGAGAGGAAATGCAGCAAAATTTAAAGACTTGTCCAAGATCATAAAGCAGACTAGTAACAGAACCAGCAATAGGATGTAGTTTCACACCTCCAACCACTCTGAGTTGTAGACCAGCATAACCAACTATATATTGGGGGTTAGAGTTAAAAAAATATGTAACATAAATCAGAGAATCATATCTTTCCTGAGTAAAAACATCAGCAGTAAGTCTAATGTTCTGATATTCTCCTTCTTTTTAATTCTTCTGTGATAACATGACTGGAAGTTGTCCATTTGATAATGACGGAAATACAGTTTGTGGCTTTAGTGTTTTTTTCTGATACAGTGTTTTCTGTATCAGAACAGCTGTATGAAAGAGATTGAATCAGGAAAGTCTGAGACTGAATCAGGAAAAGTGTCCACACCTCTGCCACATCAACTTCAAACAGTTGTTTATATTTCTAATTACTTAGATTGGTTAGCTGGATATGCAGTCTCTTGACAATGTAATTTGTATTTTTCTTCAATAATACCACAGAAACATTATTCTCAATGTTGTCATATCACTTTATTTCAGCTGCAACCAGAAAGGACTAGAGCTCTTTCCTTTAAGTCTGATCTTCAGTTGGGCTTTAACCTGAATCTCTCACGACACTGTCAGATGTAGTAACAAATTCTGCTGTGTCAGTAGTATAAGGAACAGAGTTCAAGCAAAGCACATATTTCCTAATAATCTCACTCTTCACAAAAGGTAGTGGATATAGAGCCATAGTATTGTCCTCTGGAAAGACAACTATTTGAATAGACCTTGTTTTACAGAGTTTCTTGTTATGATATTAGCAATTTCATCTTTCTGTTAACCCTAGCTTCTATTATTGTATACATGTATAAGTAACATCCATGGTATTATACATATTTCTCTAAAGTGACAATTATTTCTATCGCGTATGTCTAATGTGATTCAGAGTCATCAAACAGTTTTAATTTACTCTTTAAAAAGGAAAAAAAAAAAAAAAGAAGCAACTTGAAAGGTGTTTCTGCTTGTGATAGTTCAAACTCTGAAATGCTGCCCTGGATTTTTACCATTATTCCTCTTGCCTTGCCTTCTTGCTGTTGTGTTATTTCAATAGGTCTGAATGAAGGCAAAGGAGTCTCAGTTATTTTGTAGAGAAAGAACTGGTTTGCCTGTACCTTGTATGAGTGTGTCAGGCACTAGCTATAGGTCCTATCTATCCCCAGCTCAGTCCATAACCAATATTCATGCAATTAGCCTTAAGACTTTTCAACCAGTCTGAGCTGAATGAGGTTGCCAAGGTGCAGAATGAAATTACACAGCCTTCTTCAGCTTTGCACAGAAGGAAGAGGGCACATAGCATTTAGCATGTATAAATCAGCAAGAATGATGCACCTGAAATGTGGTATGAAAAGGGCAGCAGCCTCTTAAAAAGCCTTGGAAGCTAACTTTTAACTTTAGAGAGAGGTTTAGAAGTTGAAATTTGACTTGTGGTATTATTAGGATGACTATTGTGTCCATTATCTTCCTCCTTTTTCTCCCATGTGTATAAAAGGCACAATAACTCACCAGGAATGTGGTCAATGTTAAGAATATTCTCCAGAGCTGTACACACTCTTTACTATTAAGAGATTTTGTTTATTCTTGAAGAGCTATTTCTTTATATTACATGTCCACAGATTTTACTTGAATTGGCATATACCTTCAAAAATGATCCTGTTCATAAAGTTGTACAATAAATGAGTAATATTGAAATTGCAACTCCAACACTACATAGCTGTTTTTTTCCTGCTTGTGAAAGCAGCTGGTTCACAAAAAACAAATAGGAAACATTTCCATGCAGTATCACAGCAGTCACTAATCAAAATATAATAACAAACAATACTACAAGGTGATTATTTAATGAGTTGGATAAGACAAAACATGTACTGTTTTGCAATATAAAAACCTAGAGGTGTTGGCAGCCAGAAGCCAATTGACTTGTTAAATCCATGCAAAATGTATAATGGAAAATGAAAATTGGAACTATGCACTTATTTTTAAAGGAAAAAAACCCAAAACCAAATAGTATGAAGGTTTTTGTGATCTACTTATTGATCTCCAACTGTACTAGACTTTTTAATTTAATTTAAAAATACATGTAGAGACTCTAAAAATCAGCCAAATGTGGTGACTTTTAGGGAGAAACTGGGTGAGGGTGGTTTAACATTTTGGCCACACACTGAAGATAATTTTTCTGCCCATTTCTTATTTCATCTACCACCAGTGCAATCTTAAATTGTCTACCTATCTAATCACTACCACTAGCAAGAACTTATTTAAATTTCTTGAAAGCTGATAAGATCTCTGTAGCCCTGATGGACTCTGAAGTACTCTTTCCTTTTACCTTGGAAATTAACTAATATTTAAAAGTGGTCTGTGAAGCTTGAATATTTTTCCTGAATATAGAATTGTAATTAAAAAAAAGGAAGGCATTACAACTAAAGAGAATTGGTTAATTTATTAACATGAAAAAGTGCATCCCTGGACTAATTTGCATTTTGAAGACAATCAAATTATTGCATTAATTTTAACTATTATTAATTCTATTATTTCCTTACTGCTTTACCAAGAAGGCTATAGATAAAGAATTGTAAGTCAATAAAGGCATGTGCAAGGTATGCATATGTGCTACATACACAGATTTTCTAGCCATCATGAAACTGTAATTGTTTACATCCCTATATAAACACCACTCACTTAGTGGTTGTATTAGTACACAGCAAATGAATACAGAAACAGGACATTGCATTATTTGTTACCTAAAGTTACAGAACAAGAATTTTGAATGCTGAACAAAGAGTTTCAGCATGGTTGTTAAATTTTCTGTCAAATGCTGGCCTAGGCTTGCATTAAGCAAAGTGCATCCTGATAAGTTCAACTTTTAAACATTAGCTTTAGTCCCTTCCTTGTGGAAAAGCAGTTAAATAAGACTCTCAGGTCCTCAGAAATCTGTGCTATTTAGTCATGCAAGGAGGGTTAAGCATTTACCTGAACAGTCCTACTAGCCCAGGCTTTTGGAAAAGACTGCACAAAAAATCTGTAGGTAGTCTGTCCTGCTTGCTCAGCTATGGCTCTCTCCATACTTTACTATGATGCAAAGGATTTTTAAGATATCTTTACCAACTTTTTCATCTGCCATACCTCATGAATAAGTCTAGAGCTGTCTTTGAGTCTAGAGTTCTTTAAGTGAGATTTTTCAGTAAATCATGATGCAGCTTACAACACATCCCCATCTGCTAGCTTGACTCCTTAGCAAAAGTATCCCATCGCTTAATCCAAGAAGATTCATTTTACTTTCCTCTTAGAGTGCAAGATTCATTAATGACATAGAAACTTTTGGTTAATTAGTTGAATGATGGTCATCCATATCTATCGCCAGTGGCAGACAGCTGGAGTAGTTAAGTCCAGGAAAATAAATTCACTCTCAACACCAAAGTATTAATCAGCTCGGGAAGGCTTGTAGAGTTAACACCACATGGGTGTGAAATAAAACATCCTAGAGCTGGTCTCCCTGATGGTCAGATTTACAGAGTAGAATTCATAGCTTTAATGCTGGGCAATCGTCTCATGTGACAATGATATTTCTGGCTTTTTGCAACACCTACTTACTTATTTCAGAGTAAAGGAAACAAGAACTTGCATGCTGATACCTTTACAAATCTGCTGCCTAAAGAGGGTCTCTTTTCAGAAGAATGCACACTGTCCTAGGATGAATGCTCCCTATAGTAGTACACACACAAGTAGGGAATGGGGATTTATGCACAGAAATGTTATTAAGAACTGCAGGGAAATTGCATGAAGAAACGCTGCAAAATGTATCTATTTGAAAAATTTCCTGTTTCTAGGTCGATTTCTTATTTATTCCTTTTGTTTATTCCAAAGGCTTTTAAGAGCTGCAGACTCCTCAGTCCAGTATTTGGCAGACCTGATATCGAACATTGTTAATTAAAAATTTTGCTGAGATATCAAAGCTTGTTAGATTTAAGGATGATCAGAATGACTTAGACTTAATAACTTTTCTATTTTAAGCAAATCTATTGATTCTTTTCACAGCTCTCCATAATAGCTTGATCCTTGTGAGCAAAAACTTAACAACGTGCAAATTGAATTACATTTCTTAATATGTATATAGTAGTGCAACTCTTTTCATAAATACTGTGAAAATAGTGACCATAACACAACGTAATCTATAAAGTTATCTTACTCTCCAGCCGTGAATTAAGTTTACCTGAGAAAGAAGACGTGGGCAAATTGCTTTGTAAAATTAGTGACTCTCATTCGTGTGAAGTGAAGCAAAAAAGAAACTGATATCTATGGACAATAATTATACCTCAGAGTATATCTTATGTAAGTCTACTCATTTGAACAAATTAAAATGATTGAAACATGAAATCTATTTTTCTTCTGGCTTATTTACTAGGGTAAGGAAACTACAATAAATTCCTAATCAGTATCTGGTTCTTTATGCACCATACTAAATTCCCCTGTGATCCCTTTAAGCCACTTGTTTATTAGAAATCGAAAAAGTAATGTGACATATTTGGTAGAAGGACAAAAAATAAGGTTAGATGCATTTTTACTTTTTACCATGCACTATTTAACAGTCCACCTGAATAGTTAAGTGGTTTGTCTATCAAACATTGTATCAGACAGTGTAAATACTATTAAAATCAAGCTTTCCAGTTAGCCAATTGAAAAGAACACTTTTACCCAGCAACGTTTCATAAGAACACAAGAATAAGATATACTTTTTCCACTTCAGAAAAGGAAGAAGAAATAAAATGGCAAATACTTCTTACCATCTTCTCAGGAAATTAATCTTTTATGAGCACCTTTTTTTATTTAAACTTATTTGAGCCCCAAACCATAAAAATAATACACAATTAACTCTTAATTCTGTGCTGTAGTAATGGTGGATAGTGATATATTATAATTGATCTTGAATTAAGAGCCTAGTAAGATAAGTGTTTTATTGACTCCTAAACCAGAGGCACTTATGAAATTTTCACTATGTGTGCATTTCATTTCACTGTAACACATGAATATGCATAATGTTAGAATTGTAAGTGAATTAGCATAATGTTAAATGTTATTCTGCACTGTGGCATGAGGATATATTTAGACACTTTCTAATGTCTATGGTTAATCTTAAGTAAGTTCTTGCACTAATTCTACCACACTTATCATTTGCATAGTAATAGTTGAAATAGTGCTGAATCACATATATCTGAAACTATTTTAGGACAATTTTCCTCACATTTTTACACTTTTCAATAGAGATGTCAAGGAAAGCATTTTTTAACCCAAACTTTGTCAGTTTGTTGAGGAATATTAACCATGGTCAGTCTTTAAGCAGCAATTCAAGGCAATTATTTTTTTATTCAGACAAGTTTACAGATTTGTTCCATGGCCTCTGTGAGGACTATAATAAGGACTAGACACTAATATACAGTCAGAAAAGTGAGCCCCATGGAAAGCACAGGAGCCTGATGATTACTAGCTAAGCAGAACTAACAGCTATAAATTCTACCTAGCACATTCCAGTCAAATCTGTCATTATCTCAAATGTTTTATGCCCCACATTGGGCAACAAAAAGTGCTGTCATGGTTTAACCCAGGCAGCAACCATGTCCCATGCAGCTTCTCACTCTCTCCCGCACCGGTAGGGTCAGGGAGAGAATCAGAAAAAGCTAGAAAACTCGTGGTTGAGATAAAGACAGTTTACTAGGGCAAGCAAAAGCCATACATGCAAGCAAAGTGAAACACGGAATTAATTCACAGCTTCCCCTGGGCAGGCAGGTGTTCAGCCATCCCCAGCAGAGCAGGGCCTCATCATGTGTAGTGGTTTCTTGGAAAGACAAATGCCTTCCTTCCAAACATCATCTCTCTCTTCCTCTCTCTCTCCCTTCCTTCATTTCCCCCCACTTTATATACTGAGCATGATGTCATGTGATCTGGAATATCCCTTTGGTCAGTTTGGGTCATCTGTCCTGGCTGTTTCGCATCCCAACTTCCCATGCACCTCCAGTCGTCTCACCAGCATGGCAGTACAGAAAACAGAAAAGGCCCTGGCTCTGTGTAAGCACTGCTCAGCAATAACAAAAGCATCACTCTATTATCAACACTGTTTTCAACACAAACTCAAGACACAGCCTCATATGAGCCACAGTGAAGAAAATTAACTCTACTCCAGTCAAATCTGGTACAACAGTATTCTTCAAAGTGTGATCCGAAGCCTAGAAGGTTCTGTTAGCTTCAGCAGGATTTGGTCAAGTTTGTTTTTGAAAGTGAAAAGTTATTCCAAGTAAGAAAGAAAAAGCCACAGGTTTTGCCACTGAATTCCAAATCTGCACTTGTTCAAATGTACCTGGGCTGCCTGCACCTATTTTTTTGAATGGCTTACTGAGAACACAGTATTCATTCTGTTATAATGTATTAAATACGGACTGTCAACATCTGCCTTGCAATTTTATATATATCACTGCAATCTTTATTTGCTGTAGGTAATCTTGTTTGCATAAAATTTATCATTTAGAAAGTCTAAAATGTTTATCTTTTCGTGATCCTAATTACTTGTCATCTTGCCAAATATAAAGAAAATTCAATATATATGTAAGTAGTTGAAATTGATAAATTCCCCAATGACAATAGATTTATTCAGTTACTAATGAGTTTCCACTAGACAACTTCGTAATATAATTAGCCTTTTCTCATAATCAAATAACTGATTAATCATAATATTTTTTCCAAAGATGATAACTTGTTATAGATTTATTTTTTATGTATTCTCCAAAATAATTGCTTTTTCTATACTATTTCACCAGAAAGTTTCATAAAGATGATGATATTTCCATGTATCATTTACTAAGTTTATTGAAAACTGAGTTTGTGACAGGTACTCAAAACAGGCAAATAATTTGCTGATTTTAAGCTTATTCCATATACTTTACAATAATATTGAAGAGATACTAATTCAATGTGCAGCCAGTGGGACTATTTGACTCCTGGACAGGTTCTAAAGAAATGGTGTAATTACTTCCACTTGTGTCATAAGAAATGAAGTAGTGTATGTAAGGCTTTTATTATTTTTTTCTACTTTATCAGAGCAATTGACCATATGTTTTAACCATTTACTTAGGTGGATTATTTTCAAAGAATAACTGTGTCAATATTTTGGTGCCTTAAAATGAATGGGACAGAGTTTGTTGCATTCTTCACCTAGGTAAATATTATGCTAAAGGGTAAAATGTGTGTAATATACATGTAAATACACAGTTATGTATTTAGTCCATATAAAATTTACATACCATTTTCATCTCTGTTGTGAAAGCAATTAAAATCAAGTTATAATTCTGTTTATTTAGATATATTCAGTGATTGAAATGGCCTGGGATGCTGTGGTGTGCAATAAGGATACCTAACCTGCATGCTTTGTCATTTCCTCCAGCAAAGGATACAAGTGAGTAGAATACTCTGGAAACTGATTTTTTAGGGTTTTTTTATGGGTATGTCAACATGTTTTTGTTTTTCAGTGGTTACTCATTTTAATGTGAGAAAGTAGAAGATTCTTGTACATAATTATGTACAACTATATTTGATCTCTGTGCATTTGTGTGCATAAAAATGATACATAAAATGAAAAGATGTTGAGGAATAAAGGAATAGGATAATTTAAGTGATATTTCACTATATTGGCTCCATGTGCATTCTTTGGAGTAAGAAAAAGGTTTATAAACAAATTGCTCTTTTGTTATTGCAACAAGCAGTAAACTTTGCTAGCATTTGATCTTAATGCTTTATATCTATGTCTTGAAGCAGTAGAATCCTTGTCTCTGTATAATTCCTGCCTTCCTTTCTGACTCCACCCTTCCCTATCTGATTGTCTGTGCCCTCCTAAAATGAAGCAAATGGAGTCCTAAAATGAGGGAAATAATGGTCCTTTTGATGATACTTTGCCTGTGATATTTGGAGGGTATGAGAAAAGAGTCCTTAACCCAGGAGCTTGTTTCAGAGAGCGTAGAATCAAATTCCAATTTCTAGACAAGTTGAAATTACTTGCTAATAATAGAAATTAATTAAAAAATAGAAAGACTCCCAAGGCTGATTCCAGACATACTGAATGAACAAAAGAAAAAGGGAAAATGAAACAAGACCTTGACAATAAAAACCTCCATTTCTCTCTGTAACTTTAAATTCTAGATTGAGGGTTTGCACTCATGGATTATTTCTAAGGATCTGATTAAATCTTGTTCTAAAAAAGTGCTTAGGATTTTCCTTTTCCTTTGAATTAATATATTACTTTTAAGGGAATTACTTGTACCTAAGGGTAAGAATGTCTCTGTTTTCTTGAGTTAGTGTGTAATGATACACCCAAACTGTGACTTCTATTTAATTTAGCAATTGTGCTGGACATATTAAAAATGTCTCAACTGACCAAAAAGATCTCCTTAACTGTATGGTTTGGGATTTTTTGTTGTCTTACCAAAACAAAGTTATTTATGAAAGACCACAAACATATGACACATTATTGATGCCTTGCTGTATTGTGACTTACAAAATTTCCTTTTTATTCATCAAAGAACATGAGCAACACCAGTCCAACTCCATTAGACAGGTGTTTCTTATAAAACAGTGACAGTGAAAAGAATGCTTTGAATGTTTAAAAATAGCAATATTTTAAAATTTTATCTGACAAACACAGATTGTGATGCCATATATTGTAACATGTTTATGTTAGAAACCATAGGAGAGGAAACTTGAATTTAGAATTCCTGTTAAGTCATCATTAGAAAAAAACAAAGATTCTTTCTAGAGAAGAATCCAGTCAGAGATATTTTAAGCTGAAAAAGTTTTAGGGCCAACATTAAAAAAAAAACAACAAACAAACAAAAAAAACCAAACAAACAAAAAACCCCAACCAAAAAGAAAAAAAAAAAAAACAAAAAAACCCCCCATAAAACAAACAAACAAAAAACCCCCCACCACAAATCCCAAAAGAAGCTGTAGGCAGGTACATATTAATACTTTTGCTGAAAGAAAAGTAAATACAACTCAGCAAACTTTCATTGTAATACTAATGCACCTTTTCATTATTTTGAGCCATTGTTTTCACAACAAGGGTAATAGAATTGAAACAAATAAATGTAATTGTTACTATAAATCTTAATAATTATTTATAGTAATATTGAAACTAAGCAAAAAGAGTTTTTCTTGATTAATTTTCATAAATTATTTTAATAATCATGGCCCAAGATTATTACAGAATTCTAAATATGTGTAATCTAGACTTAATACACTATATTTATTAGTGGTAATGTTGTGTTAAAAAAAAAATACTTAAAAACTGATTTTTTTATGAAAAACTTTGATTAAAATTTTCTTGTTAGAAAAAACAAATCAAATTAAATGTATTGAGCATAAAATACAATTCTGGACTTAAAAATATTTGTTCCTAGCCTTTTTCCTTTGTTAGGCCATTTAACTTCATCGCACTTAGTTTAAATAGGGTTAATTACACTCTTCAACTTTGTAAAAAGCTTTGCAGTCTACTAAGAATTGTTGTGCTGTAAGATTTTCTATGCAGTTGCAACATTTCACTTGAGCTGTAATCCAGGCTCTTCTCATCTGCTCCACTCTGTTAATGAAATTTTATAGAATCCAGTGTCATGGTGTGTATAGGAGTTATTATACTGTACTGTTGTAGTTCAAAATGAACTTTACGAAATATTTTCTTCCATGGTGTTTTCTAGTTTAGTTTGTTTCCATTTTGGACACACATGAAACATCATTTATAAAACCATGTAAAATTCCAGTCACTCATATCTAAGAAAAAAAAATGAATGGGGAGGATTAGAAGTTAAGAGAAGAGTTATCATACACACAGGGAAATAACCAACTTCTGGATCAATCTTCCAGATGAAATGAGGGGAGTAGGTTTCTTTATTTAAAGCTAACAAAATAAATTCTGAAAGAAAAATTACTGCTATTTCGAAATGCATTATCAGGTATTTAATCATCAAAGAATAAGAAGACCTATTGGAGTAAAATACTGAATTGACAGAAGAGAAACAAGTTTGCATATTGAACCTGTGGAAAAATATTAGTCATGAAAGTGTAGCATGGAAAGTAATGGAGCTGCTGTTTAAGAAGGTACTAGGGTGGTTATGAAAGAGATAATATGGTAACCCTCAATATCAGAGGAAAGATTCAAAGACCCATGAAGCTCCTTCCACTTGTACACTGTTTGAATTTCAAACTGTAAGACTTTACTGCTAGATGGAAGTTAAGATTTTAAGTAATTCTAGTGGAAGCTGTTTAAGATAGGGAGGCTTTGAATTGTTTACTCTTTAACTGCAGGAAGAATTTTTCAAACAGGTGGTTTTCTATGGAGAAAAACCTGAAATTTCAAAGTTTCAGCATCTTTTTTCAAATCCCTAATGTAAAAGTTCAGTAAGGAAATATGTAAACAATCAGTATTATTCTAGTAGCAATTTTGAAATATTTTGCAAAAAGTTGCAAAAGGACCACAGAGCAACAAAATAATAAATGAGTACCTTAATGCTTTAACAAAAATAGAATACCTGGTTGTGTTTTGGCACATAAAAATAGGTTAAATTCACCAGGCAAGTTATTGCTTGTGAATTATTCACTATGTTCTACTGGCTGTAATTCTTTTTGCATCTAATTACAAGGGGCTACAGATTACTTAGAGGTCTTGTAATGCATGTGCATGACTGCCAAGACCACTAATGGAAATTGCATACCATTGCTGAGAGAAAAGTATACACTTCTGTAATTACATGTGGTACTCTAAATGCAGATGCAAAAGTAATTATCATAAACTGGTACTCTGCATATTGGAATGCTGTATTGGCTCAATACATTAGCTTTCATCAGGATTCAATATGTAGTTAGTTCTCTCATGAAATAAATTTAAAGGTCTCCAAGTAAGTTCTTTTTGCTCTTGGACTCTGAGAGTAGTTCCATAAGGAGTGCTACAGGCAATATTAGACTAGAGAAGAGAATGTTATTGGCCAGCACTTAAGTATTCCATTAGAATTTTAAAGAAAAATTATATAACACTTGAGTTTAGCTACTCTTATTTGTCACATTCTTATGACCACTAAAATTTATGCAGCAGAGGAAGGAACTTTAAATTTTCAAAAGGTTTGTTCACACTCTTCTCCTGATATTTTGGTAACAGTGAAGCCTTGAAACTGTGACCTTGTGAAGAGATGAGCAAATGAAGACTACAAAAAGGGGAAAAGTTATGTGTTAGAGATAGGATTGACTATCCAGCAGAGCTAAGAACTTCAGAACTGGGTAATTCCTTGCTGCAAAATAGTTTTAATTTATGGCCTTTGATAGTGGAAGTGCTCCAAACGTGGCTGAAACACAGCAAACCTTCAGCATCTCTCCGAAATACATTGTGAAAGTGAATATGTTCAAAGATATTTGGTCCTTCTGTCCAGTTACACATGGTCAGTGCATTTCCTTGTACTACATTGGCTAGCACATTTAGACCATTATTGCTGCGTAGAGCTAGCCTGCCTTTTTTTCATTCATTTTTGTCTTTCTTGAATCTCTGATTAATCCTTGATTTCTCTCAACTTTTTACATCCTTAAAAGTCTTCAAAGAGGTGTTTCAAACATATGAAATAGTTGGCACAAATGTCTCACATTTAAATTAATGAGGTATTCTTATGAGTGTGGATGTTTCCAGCCTCTGTACTTTGCCTGTGTCTGTGTAAGTTGCCACAGTTTATGCACTTGCTTTTCTTCTCTCTGCGTTCTCTTGAAGTTTTTCCTGAAGACTCTCCTAAGTATTGACTATCTGCCAGTTTCTTATCCTGTTGATCTGAAGCTTACATATAGCTACCTCTAATTTGCATTCCCAGCTTTCTGCCCTGATTATTTTTTAAATTGATGCATCCTGATAATACTGAAAAGCGTCAGAAACAAACTCTTTAACACCAATTTGTAGGTGTTAAAAAGCAGGCATTCTTTATGCAGCACACTGGATGCCTGGAGGATAGCTCCTCTAATCAAAAGTGCTAAATGACAGATAGGCAGGGCTTTTTATTACATATACCATTTACATATTCATTAGATGTTCTTGCTTGCTTGATACATATTCAATAGTTTGCTTTACATAGCTACAATCCCATCCAAAGTCCTTATTTGTTCCTTCCGGGTCTTCTTCTGCTTCTTGACCTTGGTTCTTGAGCAGGCACAGCATCATGTTTCACCACAAAAACTAATGTTTACTTTTTATCTTGTCTAGGTACGCAGAGATGAGTTTGCATCCTGTTTGTTTGAGTTACATTCCTTATCTAAGACTTCTTTGAGACTACATTGTTCTTCATTTGGGCATTCCAGAATGCTATGAGCAATGTTCTATGTCTCCTGTCACTGACAGTTCTAAGTTTAAGACCCTACGTTTCATCAGTCTCCTCTGTCACCGTGGGTTCTTGAATCACCACCTGATCTCTGATGTCAAAATACTACAGTTATATTTCTGATTTCTGAATTTCGACTCAGTGGCCAAAAAAAAAGTTAAAGGTTTTTATTTTTACAGTTCCATGTGAAACTTCTAAAAATTCCACTCTTATGAGATTACAACTTTCCTCAAAATCTTTCACTGCTTTTACATAGGTCACCTTCACGTCTTTACTTATTTGCATGTTATTAAAAAGTGATATCTTGACACATTGCAATAACCACAAAAATAACATTTTTGCCACTCTTTCCTTATTAAATTGAGTTAATTTCTCTCTTTCCGAAGACATTTTGTCTTAAATGTTTTCTGATTGCAACCACTGCCCAAGAACCAAGGTCATGAAGGGGTGGTTGTAGCTCCATCTCTTAATTCTTCTCTCATTCCCAAATGTTCTTACTCTTTCTCTTTTTTTTTTATTTCAAGCCTTTTCTCTCTCAAGTTCCATTTCTTGTACTGAGTGCCTTTTTAGGGCTTCACATGCTTTGGAATTTTTATTTTTTAACTTTTTGGAGAAGCTCTAAAAATTTGCCATCAAGGGAAGAAAAAGCTTAAGTTTCCTTCTGTCTTTGACATGATATAACCAACTCAGACTGATTCACTATGCTCGTAGCTTTGCTGCTAATAAATGGTGAAAAGGGATATTCTTTATGCTGCAGGTTGCGAAGAAGCTACTTATATGCCTTCAGTAAGATGGAAGTTTTACTAAAGTGGAATCAGTTGCAACATACTTCATCTGACCAAAACACAAAGGTCTTATACCAACGTCTTCACAGAATTCCATAGCCACATACGAGGAGGAAATGTTCCTAAAGGAAAGAATTAATGAGAGGGCCCAGAGAGAGGAATCCTGGTTCTGACCAAACTACCACATAGGAAAAGACAAGGAAGCAGTTGTCCTCATGCATCACCAATCAAACAACAGAGGGGTTGGTGTGTATGTGTGTATTCGTATAAAGCATCACTTACCAGCATCAGGAACTCTATAAGTATCCTATTGAAGTCAAATATTAAATAAAGGTGTTTTTGCAATGGTTGTCATGATTGTTTACCATCTGCTCACAAACAACTTCATTACCCTGAAGATTTAACCAAATAAAATAAGTTAACTTGTTACAAGTGATGAAATGCTGTTGTGTCTGAAATACAAAATTAGAGACAACATTTTGTTTTCCTAATAGCTGTTTAACTGGCTGCAAGAAATGATTCTTTTGCATCACACCTGTAACTAGGAGAAATTGCATCAAGCTGTTTCACAGATTGCGCATGTTGAGGGAATGGATGTGCACATGTGTGTACGTGTGTATGTCAGGTCAGGCACCTTCCTGCAGGTAGTGCAAAACCACAGAACGCATACATATGTGTTTGTTATATAAATGCAATAGATACTTTCCACTCCTAGCATATGCATTATAATTAACCATATAAAATATGTTCAGTTATAAAATATATGTACAGAAGTGAGAGAATGAAAGGAACAGTTTATGAAAAGAAAGTCTTGTTGAAAATGGAAAGGCTATCAATGTAAAAAAGAAATGTACATTTGCATATACACCAAATTAGCAATGAAAATTCACTGTTGTTAGCACTGTTAATTAAATATGTTGTATGATTATGAATGGCATCTAGTTTTACATTAGAAAACAGTAAGAGCAAGCATTAGTTCCTGGTTTAAACCACATAAACAGACTGCCAACTATGTAGTTCATAGCTAATAATTTCAGGCTGAAGAGTTTCCTCACAATTATTTCATCAGCTTGGTTTTCAGTGACATAGAATTAATCCTTAATGAAATTATTTTTGAAAGGATAAAAATTGTAGTCAGTGAGGAAGACAAAAAATGAAAATGACATCTTTCCTTCAGAGCTATACATATGGAAAACAACAAATGCATTAGCAATGCAGACATACAAGAAAGAGGGTCTTAACAGTAGGGACAGGGTAGACAGAGTTAAGGTGACAGCAAACATATACTTTTATGCAAGTATCTTCTGAAGTGACAGACATACATGTTGTCATTAGAACACCAGATTGCCTTTTATAAGCCCTCCCTCTGCTTAAGGAAAATCTTTGGGTATCCGAAGTTTAACAGAGAATGAAATAAGCCCAAATCATTAAAATGGGAAAAGCTGAAGACCCATATTTTTAAACATCCACGTATTAAATGTTTTCTCTGAAGGTTCAGTGATGCCCATATAAACACCAAAGCTCTTAATGTTGCCTTAGGACTTGTGTTTCAAACTTTAGGACAACTGTCCATATTTTGAGGCTGCTGCAAAACAATGTTGTTGGACCAAGATAAATTGTGAAATGATTTACAAAGGAGAATATTAACGTTTTTGCTATTCTGTCAAATCTTGCACTGAGCTTTTCCCCTCCTTCCCCCCTTTACCTTTGCACATAAATGACAATGTCACTTACAGTTATAGCAGAGCACTTTGACATAGCTAACATCAAATTTCCTTAATGCTTGATCATCCTGAAAAGTGTACAAATGCTGGTATGTCTGGGAAAGAACATGTGTATACGTCTTCTAAGGAATATTATCCTATTCCTAGGATACTTGGAATGTCAATGTTAATGTCAGAATATCAACAATGGAGCTTTTAAACATCAGAATTACATAAAAATATAACTTAAATTATTTCTAATGATAGATATCTCAGATAGATTATCCCTTATTTCCCCATTGTCGTTTCTTTTCCTTAGGCATATTAATTACCTCAAAATTATAATAGGTTTAGGTTTTAGATAAATTAAGCTGAATTACTGTACATAGTTTAGTAGAATAATCTGCACCTTTTTTTTTTTTTCCAACAGAGCAAGGTATTTATTTATTTAAGATTTTTCCACTATGTAGCTTAATTTGGCTAACATCAGCTGAGTGTTCATTCAATATATCCCAGACAGAAACACTAGTTATATTAAGAGGCACTATTAATAAATGGTATTATAAAGAGAGGAATTTGAAATTATGTACTTGAGGCATTCCATGTGCAGCAACATTTTAAATATTGTTTGAAAACCAGCAACACATAGATTATGTTTGTGTAATAAAATACTATTTTTAAGTATGATGAAATAATTTTTTCTATACATTCAAGTATCTTCTCATGTGTGCAGATTAATAAACATAGAATGTACTTGAGTATGTGTGGAAAAAACCGTAAACAAGTGTTCAGATCTGTCAAACACTTTTGTTGTTGCTTTAGACTTCTTTTCATATTCTTTTTATCTTGAGTTAATCTAGCTAGGTATGCCTGCTTTTATGGGGTGTTGGAGGAGCAAAACATATATCAGAATAGAATGCCAATTTTTCTGAAATTTCCCTTGAAGTGGGAATTATCAAATTAAATAATAATTTCGTATTATTAATAATAATTTAAAATAATATTAAATTATTTTAAACAGTCATATTTTATTTACTAACAACACAGTGTCTTTTTTGTTGTCAGAGTATTATGAGAAATGTACACAACCTTTAACATAGAAAATTAGAATCTGAACAAATTCAATCAAAATTAAGCCACTTCAGCCTTTTCCTTGAAACATAGATTAGCTGCTAGTATAAACCCAAAGAGAGGCATGTTAATTAACATGTTAAATGAAGTTCACCTTAGAACCTATCTTTTCTATTGGCTTGGGTGTAGGTGTCCAGGTGTTGGCAGTGAGGTGGGGGAGGGGCAGTGGGGTGGTACATGGGTTGGGGTGGGGACAGGAAAGGTGTGCTGTGCCTGTAGGGGTGGCCTCTGTGACAAGAGAGACAAGGGCAGACAGATCACTCCACAAGAGTCCCACCACAGAGAACAGCCAAACCCATCGGACATTTTCCCATACCTGGCAGGACAAAAATTTTATTTTACTTGGATTTCGTAGCATTTTTTCTGAAGTTCACTAATCACTTACTACCAGTGGTATTTGTACTATTATACATGTGTTTGTATTGTATTTGTATATACACTATATTAGTGTATTATATGTATCTTACCTATATAAGTATATTTTTACTATATTCTAGATGAGATCTAAACTTAAAAAAAAATGCAGGTTTTGTTTTTTTTTACTTATGAGCTTATATGCCCCATGAACTAGTCTAGCTAAAAGATTATCTCTATAATCTGAATTGGAGTGAATTTTTGCTTTCCTAATGATCCTCTACAATACAAATGCAGAGTGATGAAGCTTACAGTCCAATTAGGTTTTACAATGTTGACCATGAAAACTTCATTGTAATTGTAATGTCAGATAATTTCCAAGAACATGGTTCTGCCTCGGAACAATGTGACCAGCTGCAGAAAGGCAGAACTCTGCCAAAACCTGTCACTTTTCATTTGTTCACTGCTTCCAACAGAGTTGTTCCTCATTTACGTCTGTTTAGTGTTTTCTGAAATTTGGCATCTTGCAGTGTGATAGCTCCACGCAGTATCTGCACATGTCACCAGGCCCAGCGCAGGATTGTGCCTTTCCACATTATCTGTTATCAAATTCTTCTGAGTGAGGACATAATCAAATGTAATTTTCTGGAGAGGTTAAAACAACACATCATCAGAACGGGAGGTTTTGCCTCGCAACTGGAAGTTCAGACAAGTTCATTTCAGCTGGTTCATGTGGCAACTTATAGGTGGCTACAGATCAAATTTGTTGGCTGTGTGCTGACTGGGAAAGGACCTGCTCCTGTGCTCCAGGCCTACTGCTCCCTATTGCCACAAGGGCAGTAATTTTCCATGGAAAGCAGTAACAAACACTACTAAAAAGTAGCATCAGAAACAATTCTATTCGTTTGCTAAATGAACGTATATCTGAATTGCTGGAAATTTGTTATGAAACTCAGAAATTAAATGTACAGCTCACTTTTTTTTTTCTTTTGTGAATCTTTTACTTTTGAATTTCTCTTTGCTGCTTGCAGGAGTAAAACCCCAAAGCAGTTTAGTCTGAATTTCTTCAGTTTCATTACAAAAGTTTTGTGCAGATCTAGCTAAAATCTTTGGTTTAGAACTATAATGATTAATGTCCTGAGCCACAGAGAGAGAAGATCTGAGCCAGAAAGAGAAGAGAATAGAAACCTCAGAAACAAATGGGACACACAAAATTGAATACAATTCCTGACCCCAAATCTGCTGAAAGAGTCTTTTCACAATTTGATATTTCATATTCCTTCTCCATTTCTTTAAACTTTAGAAACTGATAGTAATTCATTTTCCTGTCAATGGCAAACTCTTCTTTCATCTCGTATAATCTCATATATTTGTGAGTGAAGGAGGGCTGGTGTGTTTGATTTTTTTCTCTAAATTTTTTTTTCTCACAATCTCCATTACACTTATAACAGATTTCCAACTATCATAGAATCCTTTAGTGTGCTAAATTAGAGTCAGGAGTGGAGCATCTTATTTTTGAATTAAAATTCTAATTTACGGATGCATCCTGTCATCATATCTTATCACGTATTAGTAGGGGTGTGGGAAAATAAACAAACTTAGAATTTTGTTGGCTATACTGAAAGACAAATGGAAAAAAGTTCATATTGGCTGATATCTTGCTTGTTTTACAATCAATATGTTTATTGACTGATAAAATGATAACAAGAAACAAAAAAAACTCCAGGATACCAGATATGTTAGATCTAAGTCAAGCAAAACTCTCTGGTCTGAACATCTCAGTCATGAGTCAGATTAGACTGGATGCCAAAGGAAAAGATACAGTGGCTGTAGGTTGTTTTCAGTGTTGAGAAGGAAATTAGCTGCATCATATCTGGAATGAAATCAAAAGAAATAATTATTGAAAGAACTAATGACCACCATCTGTTCCAGGTATGAGTCATGCACAAATCTGCAATGAGTTTATAGGTACATACTAAAGCTGCTTGTGAAA
>JAWWTY010000077.1:69581135-69628923 GCA_035222235.1 Margarornis squamiger | reverse complement strand
CCACCATCTGTTCCAGGTATGAGTCATGCACAAATCTGCAATGAGTTTATAGGTACATACTAAAGCTGCTTGTGAAAAGGTTGTACTATCAAGTGTGTGGATACTGTAGGTATTTTCCATATGGGTATGGGAAAAATAGCAGACCGGACTGATGAATATTTTTATTCAACAGCCTCTATATTAATAAAAATCAATTTAAATAAATGAAAATGAAACTTTTATTTCAATTACATTTGAAAAAACTCAAGTTTATCTTAGGCAAATAACATTTATAAATGCTGAAACAGAAAAGTTGGCGACTTGGAATAAAGGCCAATGAAATAAAAAGCAGTATTTCAGGAAGAGGAGGAATCTTTCCATGAGCTTCTCAAAGCCATCATCCAGGATGTAAGAGAGTCACTGAGGGTTTTCTCTTTGCCTGAGAATTCACAAACTCACCACACCCTTTTTTAACCTTTCCACTCCTCCTGCCCCAATTGCCAGACTATTAGCTGAGCTGACCTGAGCAGGCATTGGTCTCAGTTCTGCCAATGCACTTCTATTTGATTAAGAGTATTCAGAAGCTGAACGGCTTATTTAAAAGAAACTGGCTTCTACAGTTGGATGCAGACAGTACCTTTCTGGAAGGTCAGAGATTTAGTTTTCTATGACTGCTCCAAATCAAACTGAAAGTGGATCTGATTGGTCTTCTACCTCTAAGGAGAGTGCACACCCACCAGGTAACACAGTAAGCTAACAGCCAAGGAACAACTTTAAACATCGTAGGAGAAAGGATTTAGCAAAAGATGCCTCTGTGGAAATAACCTATTGATATTAAAGTTAATAGGATTAAAGAAATACTAATCCTCCTATCTGGCATGAGGGATAACCCAAGGATGATGTTTCAAAGCAAAAAGGGATTGTAGGAGAATAGTGGTCAGAAAGAGAAACAGGGCTGCAATCCCCTGAAGCATCACTGCAGAGGAAAATGCTAATATGTCCAGAGTGAATAGAAAAGGTTAGAGAAAACAGAGATCTTCATGTCCGTGGCCAGAAAGGGGTACTGCAGCAATTTCTATTTTGCAGTTTTATTTATATTTCCATTTGGTCAGTACACCTAAATAAGTTTTGACAGGCTAGGTGAGTGATATCAGACTGACCACAGTAATAAAGTTAGAGACATCTTATGTGAACTACTGCATAAAGAAAAAGAAACAGAAGAAAGAGGATGGAAGTAAACTCTGCCCAATCTTTGATAATGAAAACTTATTTTTTTATTAATGAAAATTATAAATATACTTAACAATGCATTCACAATGCTTTCTGTGGACTCCAAACTGGGAAAAAAAACAAAAACCCAAACCAAAACAACAACAAAAAACTGCAACCAAACAAAAAAACAAACAAAAACCAAACCAACCAACCAACCAAAACAAAAAAAAAAACAAACCAAAACCAAAAAAAAGGCAAAAACCAGCAAGATAGAATAAATCTATTCTTTAAGGTACCCATGTGATCAGTTACAGTACAACCTGCCCAGTTAGCTTTTCAGTTATGAAGAGGGCTGTTTTCCCTAGCTTGCCATGTTGCTTGAGTGATTTATTTCCAATACACAGTGTTGATTTCCAATAAATTTGCCATTTGAATTGACTGGAAACATGAAATAATGACAATAGTATTTGTTTCCTCAGGTGTTTTGCTCCTTTACTTCTGCATAACGATATTGTATTTGTATATTAAGAAAGGGAAATATCAAAAAGATAAAGATGATTGCAGAACAAAATTAAGTAGAGAGATGAAGAAATTAAGGAAGAGGATCAAGGTCTTGTGTATGGGAAAAAGGAAATATATTAGTGTTGTGACATAGTGATTGCATACATAAGGCAAGGTCTACCAGGGCTGTGTGTGAATGACTGAAACAGCAGTCTCCAGAGCATGAGTCCAGCTGGCCTCTGCCTCCTGTCTGAACATTTTTCTGCAAGAATGCCTTGCAGCTTTCTGGGGGACTGCCCACACACTGCTCACAGACAGGCAGCCCAGCCTGCTCCATGGTGGCAAGTCCATCTGGCACCCATAGATACTGAATCTTGCATACTCTGGAGGGGAAGCCAGCTGTAACTGAGCACCTGTCTTAAACCTTGCGCTATGCACAGTGGAAAAAGCCATCTTCAGCAGGTGCTGTTCCTTCCTGCATTCCAGTTTGTGGTGATATTACAGACCTGCAACATCCTTGGACTGATGCTTATAGTTCATACCTGGTGTGCAGAAGGTAGCCTCTTCCCTAGAGTTATTCTTGAAGAGAGCATGTGCAGGTTACATTCCTGTTCTTTTTTTCGTGTCTTTCTAACGCCTACACTAGCATGCCTTGATGCTGCAGTGCCTCAGCAATAGCACACTAAGAGGACTGTACTTGCCACTTACAGTTTACCCAGTCTTCAGGAAGTAGAGTTCTTTCTAAATGGACGATGATAGCAGTGCTTCTTCTTCTGCTTTACATCTTTTTCTCATAATCAAACTAAACACTGATAAATGGTTATTGCAGAGCTGACATCTATAGGAAGATTCCAGTTAGCTAATATTTTGTGCAGAAAAGTGCAACAAACAACACTTCTATTGACTAAATCAGTATTCTTTTTTAAAGAGTCGTACTTTGTAGACCATTCTGAAGTAGATAAATTGGTTGTACATTTATTATTCATACAAATTTATTCATAAAGAGAGGCATATTGGACTCAATATTTCTGCAATGTAGAAAACAGACAAAGATTATTATGTATTGCAGCTCAGTAAGATGAATGCAGTTGTTAATGGTGTTTCTTTTTTTTCCTGTCTTTCTTTTATTCCATCCAATACCTGCCTACTGTACCCAGGACCACAATCTGACTGGATTTTGCTTGCATGTATTTTTACTCTGTTTGTGATCTGTTCTTATAAAAATGTGTATGCCTTTAATGTAAACACCAATTCTGTTCTCAACAGGTGCAGAATGTACTCTCATTTGAGAAAGGATTACATGTAAAGATCAAATATGTTGCATATGAGCTCTCCACAATGAAGATTTTTGAAAGCTTCTCATCTCTAATTCTATTGTTTCCTTCACTGTTGTCATTTCTTGCAATCTGAGGATTTCATTACTTTATTATTTTTAAAATAGATTTTTAATATATTTTTTCCTTGACAAAAAGGAAAAATAAGTATAAAAAGACTGCTCAAATGCATCAGGAAAATTGATTTAGTAGAAGCCCTAGAATATGTGTCTCAAGCCAGATATGGAATATCTTCATTCATGTCTGAAAGGCAAATTGAACAATGCTCCATCATGAGCCTGTGCCTCTGAATAGTAGTTCTGATCAAAACATTACTGTTGAAGCTGTTTGTCAGTCCTTTTGGGAAATTAATCTGTTTTAATAGAAAAAAATATCTTAAATGTTTTTGTAAAAGCTGAACATATTTTAGTTTGGGTATACTATTGGTACAGGACATAGAATCATAGAATCATAGAATCATAGAAGGGTTTAGGTTGGAAGGGACCTTGAAGATCATCTAGTTCCAATCCTTCCAATCCAGATATTTTCAAGCCCTGTCTTTATTAGTAGTACAGAATTCTGAGCTTGATGTCATCTATTAAGAAGTGGTAGCATCCTAGACACTACGCCTGAGAAGTACTCCTCTACCCCTTTGCTAAGATCAAGGGTGAAAACTTGGCCCAACATAAGTCACCATGTTCTGAATCAGAAACTACTTTATGTGTCCATTTCCTGAGAGGCAAGATGCCTCTGCTTCTTATTGTAAATTAACATTTGTAATACTTTCATTTTCCTGGCATACATGTCTCCAACACAAACACAAATTCATAAAGAATATGCTATGTAGCCCTAGCACAAAAATAAAGAGCTCTTAATGTTACCTCCTTTACTATACTAGCTGGGAAAGACAACATCTGCTTCTAGGCTCTCATTAATTGCATTTGCACTTGCACTCTGTATTTTTGTGTATAGAAAAATGATAGGTGGCCTGTAATTGCAACCTGCTCAGAACAAGCAAGTCAAATGGTAAGGTTAAAACCCTTATTTTTCTTTTGTGGCCCACTCTCAGGTTAAACATCAGAGAGGATTCCTGTCACTTTGTCAGTTTTCTTGGTGCCTGCCAGCTCAACTTGCAACAATGCAGAGACAGAGACCAGTGAACACTTCATAGGAAACAAGCAGCAAACTAAACTATTTCACAGCTCTTTCACTACTCATTACTTATTAGAAGACTATAATGATGACAGTAATTTTAAAAGCCCTGATAATCATTGTATTTCATATTTTTCTTTTATGTAAATACAGGTCTCATCTCCTGCTGAGCCAGCAGACGAGGTGTGTTCAAAACATATAAATGAAAAATAGTTGTGTCTCAAGTGGTGTTGAACAGCTGATGTTCTAGTCTTGGTTTGATGCAACCTTCAAATACTGTTTTGGGGAGCCACGATAAGAGTTTGATGAAGTTTCAGTTTTATACTATTTCCCACCAATTTTTTATTTTTTTTTTTAAAGCATTACTATTTCCTCTCCTTGTCTCATGTGCCACCAGAAATCTGTAGCAGGAGGCTCTGTGCCCATGGGAAGAGACTTCCGTAACAGCTTTGACAGCAGATACAAGTTCCTTAAGAGAACCCTGTTGTCAATACTGAGAAGTGGG
Organism: Margarornis squamiger; assembly: GCA_035222235.1. Taxonomy (NCBI): domain Eukaryota; kingdom Metazoa; phylum Chordata; class Aves; order Passeriformes; family Furnariidae; genus Margarornis; species Margarornis squamiger. The sequence goes on along the minus strand of JAWWTY010000077.1, from coordinate 69,624,261 downwards.
CTGTACTGAGTGACAGAAGAAGGTGCCACATGAAAAAGGATGCTACTTAATTTACAGATAAATGGCTCTTTTTCTTTGCCCATTCCTGGCATAGCATTGTTCTTTCAGGCATCTGTTTTGTAATGATCATATGCAAGATACTGTTTATTAACTGTCTCTTCTGTACGGTTTTTAATATTTAATATAATGAGCTTTTTGCCCAGGGACATTGATCCATGGTTGACTATTCCCTTTATTACTAAATACTTTCTCATAATCAAATACAAGAAAAAGCACTAAAAAAAAAAAACAAAAAAACAAAAAAAAAACCCACCAAAAAAACCCACCAAAAAACAAACAAGCTTCAAATATTACAGGCAGACAAATTATGAAGACAGACTCACATATTGAATTCTAAAGTGTCACACTCTTTCAAATATAAATGTGACCTCCTCAGAATTTAAGACAAAATCTTAAATCTATTATTTCTCTTTCTGTAGAGAGTTTTGTGTGCTAATATCTGGAATAGGAGACAAAGCAGAAGGGTGTCTGTGGGGAAGGCCCAGCTGTGGTCAGGATGGAACAAAACGGCACCTTTTAGCATGTAGTTCAAAGACAGTTTCCATCAGAGGAAGTGAAGAACAAATATTTTTTAAGCTTCCTAGGCTGTCAACCTGCCATTGGGTTGAATCTGAATATGAGAATTATTTCTTTAGATTTTTTTTTTTTTTCCAGAGAAGATTTTCAGAGGTATTGCAGTCTCAGGTGGATTGTTGGTTCACCATCACGTATCTTCAAAGTGTTTGTGGCTGACTTCTGCATTGGTTGAAGGAAGGACCTCTGAAGGAACTCAAAACTAGAGCTTCCAGTTAAAAGTTAGATTCCTGAGTTACATTTTCTGACATCATGTTGAAATCAAGTTTGTATTGTATATAAACATTAAAAAGTCATTGCATAATTTCACAGGAAAAAATTTATGACACTACTATATACCAGCTCAGAAAGAGATACTTGTACTTTACACTTTGAGATTTTTTTTGTGCCCATCTGACATCACTACATGAGCTTTTAAGTACATAGGCTAGAGAAAAGTTTTGAAATTTCACAATAAAATATTATTGTCATTAAATTCCATACACTATATTTTAACTCTCCATTTAAATAGATTTTAAAATTACTTATAATTATAAAGGTTCATAATAAAATGCTGACAACTGACATTGAGAAATCACATTTTAAGTAAAATATATGCTGCAGTAAGCATGTGTAGATTAAGTGTGGAAGGAGAAAGCTCTATCAGTGGTTGGCCCTATAATATCAATGAGCTTCCTGTAGAAAACACCTGACACCACAAAATTCATCCTTGTTTAGTATTCCATAAGAAATAGAAAGTAGTCTAAAGTCAGTCTAAATTAGCCCTAGAATTGTCTACTCAGCTCCAACGTTTTTATATGAAAGCATTCTCATAATTAATGTGTTTATATTTTCTCACCTGAGCTTCATTTTCTTCCTAAACTCCCATATGAGCCCTTAGACTTTAATTTAGAAAAGAGGTCAAAGTTTGCATTCAAAGTTGAGTTACAGATAAAACTTGAAATTACAGACTTCAGTATTGAATAGAATAGCAAGGCTGGCAGTACTGTACTTCAAGAAATTATATTATTTTATTTTTTTCTGTTTAATTCTTATTAAATATTTTTGTAATGGCTTTGGCATGTCAGAAATTAGTAAAAGAAATTGGTTAAGAATCTCATATTTGGGACAAATGTCAGTTAGAGGTAAAATACCAACAGTTGCAAAAACTTCCTATAATACTTATCTCTCAGTACCAACACCAAAATTCTTTCATGAAGATGTGTGCATGCTGGTATATGTTGAAATGAAGGTATGCATTTACTTTCATGTGTTTAGATCAAGCCATACACAGGATTGCAGTAAACTTCAAGTTTAATGAAGTCACAGTATCTAAAATTAGAAGATTGCTCAAGGAAATATATTGCAAGAAATTTTGGCTACAATTTTCAACATAACTGGAAAATTAACATATAAATTAATAACAAAGCTACTGCCAGAAGCGCTTATGAGGACAGCTTGTTGGATTAGGCAGTAACACATAATTAGACATAGCTATTACCAAGGATATCTAGATTGAGCAGCACCTGAGAAAAATGGGAACTTGTTTGCCCTCCTCATCTAGCATTCTTTATAATCAAAGATAACTTCTACATGTAAGGTACGGTTGCATTTAACTTAGAGCTGCGAGCTTTGCTAAGAACTGATATGTATGCTGAGGGGAGAAATGAGGGCTTTACAGTTAAAAACATTTATTCAGAACCAAATCCTGAAACTTTAAATCAGTGATGCTTGTAAACCACTGAGCAAAATAAAGATCTAAAGTCAGATTCTGCATATTGCAAACATCAGGGGAACTGAGTTTTGGCTAAAATCCATCTACAGATGACTATGAAAGTATATATTTCTTCCATGAGTCATTTATGCTGTCTTGACATGAGAAAGGAAGCACACACTACCACTGTCAACATTATAAATATGCATGGGAAGACAGCCAGCCCTTCTTAGTATAGTTATTCTGATGATCCTCACTATTCAAGAGTCCTGAGATTTAATTGTCTCAATACACATGTCCATGGAGACTGGTCATACATAGCACCAGAAAACTCAGAGGTCTGAATCAAAGAAGGGATGTAGCTGAAGATGAGGAAGGCAAAATTCTGTTCATAAAAGCCACTGGTTACTTCTGTCTCTCATCCAAAGATTAAATGCTTATAAGCAGTGAGATAAAGTAGAAAGATAAAGCAGAAGACTTGGTAGCTCAAGCAATCACCAAAGATTCTGTGCCTCCTGGTAGAATAAGATTTCAGTTCTCAGTTTGCTTTCAAGATTTCTTTCTCCAAGACTTAAATCTGAATTTTCCAGTAAAAGTTAACCAGGTAGGCCAGGATTTTCTGACCTTGATTAAAACAAAATCTCATTATGTGAACAAGCTACCCAGCCTTCTGATCAGAGATGAAAATAGGCTATAACCTCTTGAGCTATTACAGTTTACCATTGCCACTTAGTTCACATCTTGATACATTGCACTTAGTTCACATCTTGATTCATTGGCAATACACGTGGATAAAAAGTGAAAGGCATATATCGAAAATGAAAAATCATTTACATTGAATCAAATATAAATGCTAATGCAGTAGTCAAAACTGCAAACCAGACTCAGTCTTGTGTTCCATTTAGAGCTTGCAATTAACTGTAATGATGCTTACTGCGGAAGAAACATATCCAATGTAATATTAGATTTCTTTTTTGTTGTTGTTGTTGTCTTTTCCTTAGCAGATTTCTCTAGATTTACAGGGATGTGGTAGAAATAAAAAGGAAAATATAAGAATAATAAAAAAGCTGTTGGTTTACTGAAAAATGCTCTCTTCATGATTTGGAGATTGTTATTTTTTCACTCTTTTTTATAGTTGCATTTTTACAGATAAGATTGTGGGGTCTTCATGTAACATTAACATATTACTTGGACTACGGTTTTCAATGAAGTCTTACAATCTAATTTGATTTTTTTTTTCCTTACATGGGTGGTATAGATTGGATGAGTTTTGGGTTGTTTTTTCAGTCTTCACCCCTCCATATTGCTCACTCTGCTAATAAACACCTAATGTTTTAAGGACAAATAGTAAATTTTGTTCAAGAATAATTTGTATTATTTGGGATGTGAATGTCATATTTATCAGTATTATAGGGTATGAGGAACATCATAAATCCTCATCAGCCGTAGATTTTCTGTAAGTGTTAACAATGGCTACTCCTAACATTAACACATGTAGTACTTAAGTACATTAAGTGATTCAGGACATTTGAAGGCTCCATCTATGCTCTTAAAAATCAAATGTCTACCTGAAGCTTTTTCTATACTGATAAAAAACAGTGTTGGCTGGAAATGAATTTTCACAGGTTTAAGGGATACTCTAGTCACTGAAGTCTTCAAATGCCCTTGAGGGAAAGGGAGATGAAGGATTCGATTGCAATGAAAGTATCAGGAATTGCTCAGTAGGGCAAGTGCATGAAGATCTGTGATTTGTCATGACTCTCCACATGTGAAAAGAAGCAATGTTTCATCTTTCTTATTACTATTACATGAGTTTCACCTAAAACCTAATATGAATTAGTTTTGTTGAAGTAGGTACCTCCCCTTTTCTTTTTTGTTCATCTACTGTCAAGATAGCTTTTGACCTGTCGAAGTCATCTGCTGGATAAATTACTAATGGAGGGAGGGAGGGGAAGGAATGACTGCTGTAAGCTTTACTGATTTAATGAGCATGTTAATCTAAGTCAGCACTACTCAGAATAGGTTCAGCTGTCCAAGTGTCATAGCCATCTTCAGTGGGTTATCAGTTCATAATCCTTGAGTATTCATATAGCATATCCCACTGAATACATAACCGTTCCTTACCTGAAGCAGGCCAGATACCTCTGCAGGCCAAGAAGAGAGCAGCCTCACACTCAAACTATGCCCTAAAAGCTTTGTAGGTACAAATACTTGGAACGTTAGGTCTGGAAATGCAAGCCTGAAGTCCAGTATAGCTACCAAAGATGATACAATCACAGTCACAGTGGAACAACTCATCACATAGCTTCCTCCTAAGTACAACCATGTATATGAAATAACCTTATCTTTTGGATAGGAAAATTACCCATTTTCAGCTACAGATCTAAAATTGAATTTAAACAGAGAGTAGAAAATATCTAGATACATATTTGTGAAATTGCAGGTCTGAAATAATATATTTACTGAAAGTTTGCTGGTAGACATAGAAATAGGTGCCATGATTCTTAGTCTAATGATCTAGCTATAATATTTCACATAAACTACTGAATCTTAAGCAGCTGGAATTACCGATAACTTGTAACAACCCTTTGTGCAAATCATGGCAAAGCAGAGTTCTGGAACTCGACTGTGATCTCTTTGCATTAATTAATATATATATATATTGTCTATTAATAATTTTTGTTATGGTTATTCTTCAGAATGAGGACAATGCAGATGTGGAAGAACTGCACAAACAAATTAGACGTGTTACAGACCTGGAAAAAAAAAAACAACAGTGATCACTTGGAAAAATGGGCAAAGGAGAGGTCAGCAGAGTAATTCTCAATATGCAAGGAATGGTACAAGATGAAAGAAATGTCAATATTTGAAAATAGTCATCAATTGAGATTTTTAAGGGTAGATAAGAATTACTGGAAGTTGTTTAGGCATGCAGGAACAAACCAGTGAAATACCCATTTAACAAATTTCCATTCCCCCATGTATTCTATATAAATCTTGGTTGATGGTTAAAATTTTTCCTCCATGAAATTTTCTAGCACACAAAGTCAATGTGAAGCAATTGCTGGGAGATAATTTGTATGCTAGGATTGCCTCTACAAAGAATATTTTTCTCTGACTTGCTGTTTTCTGGTTCTAGCCTCTATTTCTTTTTGGACTTGAGAATAGATGGGAAGAATGAGTGCTCAAAGAAGTAAGTTCTGTCAGGAGGAACATCCGTCTTTTCCCTGTTAACCTGTATCAGAATTTTACTTACTTTTTAGCATCAGAGGACTAAGCAGTCTAGAGAAACATGGATCTAAAATTCATCTAATTTTAAAGTGTAACTTCTTGGCCAAGTGTGTTTACTCCATTGGCATGCACCTACCAGACACTACCTGCAGCAGAATGGGAATCATGTTATTAGTGGATAGTGCGCCAAATTCCTTCTGAAGGATGGGGATGCAGGTCTTTGGTAGTTTTTTTATTAATTTATTCTTGCTACTGTGACAGTAGCAAGACCTGCTACTTCTCAGCGAAACCTGAGAATGTAGTAAAACAGCAAGACTTTTGAAACACTATTTAAAAAGAAATAAACCTTATCCATTCCCCCACCATGTTGCAACAGATTTTAAAAAGTAATGCAGGTAGGATAAAGATGACAAAACCATAAAAACAATCTGATGATGAAGAAAAAGTAACCTCTGTGAAAAGTATTGCAATGGTGTTTCATCATTTTTTGAGAGAAATTGTTTGGGTGGTGCTTTTCATATGGAGGAACGGGGAAGTTAAAGAATTAACTTAATCCTTTCAGATGACAATTGACTTTTCATTTCATACTAAAAAATCACTGGATTCTGTTTCCCTGCATGGGTCTGTAGAAGGTTTTAATATTCACAGCTATTACTGTTCTTGAGACTTAAGTTTTTCTGTCCTGTAGAGTGTAGGATTTTCTGAAGATACATTCTATCAAATAACATTTCTTTATATTAGAGATAAAAAAGCAGTGAAAAGCTTGCATTAAGTGAATAGCTTATGTCTCCAGTACATATAAATCCATGAGATTGCTAGGTTTATTTCCACACTTTTTTAAAAGAGTCTTTTTCCCCAAATGCTTGCTGTTTCCACCATAAATGGTAGAAATATTTTATTTATATTTGGTAAATTTTCAATTGTACATCTCTGAAATGAAAATGACCCTCAGTTCCCTGTCGGTATCACTATATATATCCTGTATCCAGAAAGAGAAGCCCATGCACCTCCAAAGACTTGATCAACAACACCACCACAGTATTAAATCCAGCTGTTCCTCTCCTGTACTTTCCCCACTGCTCCTTACAGAGAAGTGATATTGATTAGGAATAGCAATAGCTAGAAAAAAGGTTTTTCTTGACATGCAATAATTTCTTTGCGGTATTTATTTTGCCATTGTGTGTGTGTTCACCATTGGAATTCCTAAAAAAAAAAAAAAAAAAACAAAAAAAAAAAAAAAAAACAAAACCAAAACCAAAAAAATCTTAAAAGTTTTGGAAGGAGACAAACCAATAAATTCTGCCATGTTTCTTTGCTTGAGCTTGAGCTCAGGAGTAAAGGTTGATATAGTTTTGAAGTGCTGACAAGTTTGGCAGTGAAGAGGAACTGTTAGCAATGAAGTAATATGAAGGAAGAGTGGCAAGTGTTGAGAGTAAATGGATAAAGCAAGGGAAATGGTGTTTTGCTTAGGCTGGGAATCTGCACTAATGTTTTATTTGCCACTTTTCAAACACAAGATAAAGTACAGATAAGTATTTCTAGAAAGTTGGGTGGTTGGGGTTTTTTGGGTGGGGGAAGGACTACGGGGGTGTGGCTTCTGTTGTGGTTTTGCTTTTTTGTTGCTGTTGTCTTGTTTTGACAATATTTATGTACTTATACACAAATAGGTACAGACAAACAATGCACAAGAAAGTGTCTTTCCTCTTAGCCAATAAATTCATGAGAGGAGGGGCATAATCTATGTTCACTTCTAACCATGAGTCCTATGAGCTAGAAAACACATTTCTAGTGTTTTAAGTTGAAAACATATTGTAAAATTCTCTTGACATTAAAGTTTGGATATATTAGTAGGTAGACAGCATGAGTCACATCTGACAGATTTTCATTATAGCTATATCAAGTCTTGTCATTGTTTTCTGCTACTGATCTACAAAATCACCCTTCAGGAGACTTAAGATCCATCTCAGCATTTTGTCTTTTTCACATGATTAACATAAATGTCATCATGCTCAGGGTTCAAAGACAATCTCTCGTGCAATGGATAAAAGTTAAGATATTTATCACAAATGCATGCTAAAAATTAATTACAGTGAAAAAAAACACAAACATTTGAGACAAAATTTACACTTAAAAAAAATTGATTGCAAGTTACATAGTCACCATATTGCAAAACTGGTAATAAACCATTAAGCGGGACTTTGATAGAGAAAGATTTCCTTGAAGCACAGGTTATTGCTATCACAAGGAGTACAGATTCTTAACTAACGTATATTGCTTTCATTAAAATCCACGAAGCTATGATGATTTTCTTCAGCTGAGTATCTAATCTTTCCTATTTCCATGGAGAGATTGAAATCAAGACCCTCATGGAATAAAAGGTTAGACATCTAGGAAGAAGCATTGCTGCTGCCTGAGCCAGTGAGAATGCATTATGCTTCTCTATGGATGTGTATTTTCTGCTTGTATTTGCTGAATAGAGCTAAACCCCTATTATCTAGCTGACTCAAGGGTCCTTTGAAAAATTCAGGCAATTACAGTTCATTGCAAGCAAAACATCTTTCTGAGTTTTGAAATGGGAGAGGAACAATATATTCAATTTTCAACAACTTGACTTTTGGATAATCAAAGCTAAAACAATTGAGATTAACATGTACCTCCTCCTTGTGTTTAGCCTGATGGTTTGTTTGTTTGTTTGTTTGTTTGTTTGTTTTTAAATAGCATTGAACTGCATTATTACTCTCATCTTTTGGATTGTTGATCAATAAGGCAGCAGTCATGATTTTCCAGTTCTCTGTTCTTGAGACAGGACAACAGAGTATTGCATGCTCCTCACTATGTTTCCTTCATTGGCAATCTGCTTTAAACAGTCAAAAAATCATAGACCAATCTGATATCATTTGGAGGTAAAAGGAAGTGAATGGTAACATTTGTTCATTTAATTTTTCTGCTGCCATTTTTTATAACAATGATGTAACATTTCTCCATGTTGTTTCATATTATTTTCTGGTAGTATTTTTCCAAGGTAACTGCTCTGCTCAACAGTTTCTGGTAAAAGAGTTTGAACCTAACAAGTTATATAATGCAATTTTCTGCTAAATTGAAATGTTGCAATGGCTTTTAATTTGCTTAATTTGATCAACTTTCACCTAAAAACCTAAGTGTTTTCACTGAGTTGTAGTTTCAATTATCTCTTCTTCTACTAGAAAGTTACAATATAAGAATATATTTTGTTGAAAACTAGTAACATCTGTTCAGGATTATGAATGGGTGAAGCTTCCTTTCAGGTAAAAAGAAATAAATTTCATGGGACATGCAAAATATACCACATATATATGAATATATATATATATTTATGTACATACAGAGAACAACTTTACCATCACAAGCTTTCTTGTTCTCATGTCTGAGTCTGCACCTTCCAAACTCATGAGGAACCTATCTCATCTATATGAATCTTGTCCTCACCCTTCCTGCCTTCCCCCATAGTTTTGCCAGTGGGGGCACAGGGTATTTATTTTCGGAGCAGGTATGAGGAACTGAGGCAGGTTGGTCAGTAGCCAAATGCTTGTCAGCGGTACCTAAATAGCAGGCAACAACCATGACTTTCTGGGTTGCACCATCTGCTCTCTGATGTTGCCTTCTGCTGTAAATTCCCCAAGAAAGTACCCAAAAGCCCTCTTGACCTTGCCAAGGACAGCATAGTCCTGATTCTCGTATGCAGAAATCCCTTTTTATTGAATTGTCCACAGTCACTAGGTTCTGCTTCCAGAATGATCTCCTTTCTTCTCACCTCAAGCCTCCCAAAGGAAATATTTCAAAATAACTGTTTTCATAAAATGTACTGAGGTTGACCTTGAGTTGGTTTTCTGAAGTGACACTTTGCAGAGTAATCCCAGATGACAATTAGTAGAATTAGATACTGTGAAGCACACCAAAATGTAGAAAATAGGTGTCAAGCAGGATTGGAGCAGTACTTTCTGCTCTTCTACCTTGAAAGTCTTTTTTGTTGTTGCTTAATCACTTTAGTATTCCTTTGTTTTTCTCACAGGATGTAAAGACTTTTGACACATTTTTTTGAGAGATTTTAAAGATCCGAAGCATGGTCCCTGTCTAGATGACATCAGCAGTTACTGAAGACCAGTACTTATAAGTCATTGATTAGAATAGTGACATTTGGGGACAGGAGACAACTGGGATGAGAAACAGGAAGGGTCTCAAATAGTCAAGAATTGTCATCTCTAATAGATTTAAAAGTGCCTCCCTGAACATGGAAACTACATGGTTACTTCTGAAAACACGGTGCAGGAATTAATGAGAAAAATGCTTCGTAAAATTCATATTTGTTATAACTTTCCTTATACTTAGCTTTCTTATACCTACCTCTTTCTTATACATACCTCTTTCTTCCTATGCACGCTTTCTGGAGCCAGCACATGTAAAACTTTGTCCTTTATTTCAATTAATAAACCTATCATAAGGGCATAAAGGATTGTTGGTCAGGAAAAGGCCACATGCCTCAGTAAGATTGTGTCCTTTAGATTTATTTTAACCTCACCTCTCTGCTTTGTAACTATATCATTTAACCCCTTTGTCTATAAAAATGTCTTTGCTGGCTCTTAAACACATTTATTCTGTTTGCCGTCTTATTTCATACGTTGCCAAGTAACAAAGACCACTGAAACTAAGTAGGTCACCTCAAAGTCTTTCTTTTTCCAAAGAGAATAAATTTAACCTTTTTTTTTCTTTCCCTTACAAGAATAAATACTATGAAAGTCCAAACCTTTCTTTGACTGGTTTCTCTTACATATTCTCTGGAGCAGTGGTATTTTTGGGATGGAAATAGAACGAGATTTGCTAAAAGACATTAACTAGCTCTTCCTTTACATGGAATATCTGTCTGCCTGCCAGTTTTTCTGTGGGTTTTTTTTTTTTTGTGTGTGTGTTTTTTCTACCCCTAGCTATCTGCTTATTTCTTTTGATGTTTTGATTTATGATCTTTTTCAGCCTTTCCTTTCTCAGCTTTGATGGCTTTAGGAATTTTTTTTCCAATAAAGTATAAATCATGGTTGTGAAGTACATAATAATATGGTCTCTTTTCATGGTCATTGCTAATTTCAGAGAAAACATATAGAATTCTGATTTTGAAATTCAATTATTGACATCAAGAAAAAAAGGTATAGATAAGATTACCAGCCTATTGATCTTGCTTTGGCATTAGCCTGAGGAAAAAGCTTTGAACAAGTCTGTAAAGGTTAAAGTAGGGAGAAGAAAAGATTTGAGAGTAAACAAGTGTGATGATTTCTCCCTGGCAAAGGTTCTTGTGGCCATTAATGCCACTCCCTTCAGTGTCTGTGACTGTTTGTGGGACCCCTTTTACCTTGAGAAAAGAAGCCAGCTAGGGATTGTATTCAGCAAGTTGTGATTGGAGGTGATTATTGTTCCATAGGAAGGCATTCAAGAATACATAAGGAGGAAGTGGCACTTAGAAGGAAGATGTAAGAATTATTCTGGTAAGATTATTCTGGTTCTAACCACAACTGTCTACTCATCTAGGGGTGCTGATGAGTAATTACTGAGTGGCAGGTAAAGAAGCTTCAGCATGGCTACAGGACTTCTGTCCTACCCGGTGTGCTCAGCTTGACTGCTCAGCATGTGTTGGTAATGAAGAGATGCTGTACCCTGCAAGCCTCCACTGATGCTGGGAGATCCCAAGGGACCATCCTACTCATCATAGCTGGGTAGCATTGCCATGAGGTCAACTTGTGACACCTATGTTTTGTCTTCTCCTTCTCATCCTGTCCAACCATCCTGGACTCTACTCTGGATGGCACAATCGCTCTACCTTTAAAAAAAAAAAAAAAAAAAAAAAAAAAGAAAAAAATTAAAAGTAATTATTAACTTGGCACTACTGAGCTACATCTTCAAAAGCCTTTAGCAACAAAACACAGCTTACTTCACTGAAATGATCATCCCAAATTACCTGACCTCCATAACAACCTAATGCTCTTTAACGTTTTTCCAGTCATTTTAATGACAGTAGGAAGTTGTTGCATATAGAACTTTTAAGCTCAAGTATTTAAAGGTGATTTTTCTACTACTAGTTGAACTCAGAGTTATTTAAAACCAGAAAACAAGAGTTATGTAAAACCAGAAAATAAGGGGAAATATAGTGGCTGTTAGAACACATCCTCTTTACTACCTCTGTCTATTTGTTGTCATATCTGTGGGTGTTTTTTCATGTTTTAGTACAATTAAAGCAATTGTTAGTGATTTAAATTATGAATGTGACTCAGTGAGTAAATAAATGCTAATCCTAAAAGTACTTTCCTTGACTAATTGCTTTGACAAACTGATCTCTACAATTCCCTGAAAGGAGGATGTGGTGAAGTGGCTGTCGATCTCTTCTCCCAAATAACAAGCAACAGGACAAGAAGAAATGTCTTCAAGTTGCACCAGGGGAGATTCAGATTGGATATTATGAAAAATTTCTTCACTCAAAGGGTTGTCAAGCATTGGAACAGGCTTCCAAGAGAAGTGTTGGAGTCACCAACCCTGGAGACATTTAAAATGTGTGTAGGTGCGGCACTTAGGGATGTAGTTTAGTGGTGAGCTTGGCAGTGGTTATGGTTAGACTCAATGATCTTTTCCAACTCAAATGATTCCTTGAATCTGTGAATACAAAGAGGATGTCAAACATGATGCTTACCAAATTAAAATGTGTTTATACCACTCTGCTGGTAAGGATATGATTTTTAAATTACTTTGAGGAATTCACAGTTATGGTAAGGAAAAAGAGAAAAGGAAAATGTCTCTAGTTTTTTATAGCTTTTATAAGTAAACAATAGAATCCTGTTTTGGTGATGAGTGCTAAGGGGAAAGAGCAAATAAAGGATCTAATACAAGGTCCAGTAAATTGAAGGATAGGTAACTTTTTTACTTATTGAATTTAATAAATCTGATTTTCTTTTTGCTACTCCCCTTTCTTGTCCCTCAAGCTGATCAATATTATCAGCTAAATAAGGGAAACAGTTAATTACCTCTCCTTTGTGTCCTATTTTGCACTGTTCCTTCTATTGTTCCTAGTCTTTGCTGGTCAAAGAATAAGTGAGGTGGTGACTAGCATGTAAAACAAATTACTGGAGGACTCAAGGGCTTACCTGAAAAGACATTTATCTTGCTGCTTTTAGCTGAACAGATTTCAACTAGACGGTATCTCTTTAAATGTATTTAGTTGTCTGGATATTTGAAGCCTAAGGTCTTAGTTGCTGAAGACTTTGTGATTCAACACTAAAACATGTCTTTTTTTGCTATGTTAATTGATTCCTTCCAGCTGTTACAGAAGCAGCTGTTGTACATTGTATACAAAAAGCAGCAGCAAAGGTGCAACATTTTGCATTATCTTCTGCTGATGTTTCTACTACCTCCAGGCCTCAGGTCCATATTGGCCACCTCAGGGGGACCCGCTAAAAATGGATACAAGAAGGAGTGAAATTCAGGTAAGAATAAAAGCTACCCTACACCAGCTTTGCTGTGACACTTGCCAGTCAGTTTGACAGTATTACACAGCTTGTCTTTGGTACAAAAAGGAAGGAACAAAATAATCATTTTAGATTTATATTGCCCCAAGAATCGCACTCTGGCTATGCATACAGGCTATCAGAGGTATAATAGCTACAGAATGCTTTTTAGAGTAGTTTTCATGACAGCAGTCTAAGGTTGCCTGACCTGCATACTGTCATGCCACAGTCCTGTATTTCACCTGTAAGATCTGTTGCATTCATGCTGCACACCAACCAAGATAATCCTATAGATGGCCAGGATCTCTCCTTTTTCTGCCATGGGATAATTTATATCTCTAAAGTGCACCAGTAGCATGTGTCTAGCAGAGTATCCATCCTGGTAGGAAAAAAAATAAAAAAATAGGGGTGTCAGCTGGCCATATTTGACTATTATCAATTAGTGATCCAATCTTTTGACAAGGCTGTTATACTCTCGCTGTTATTGTGGATCAATCATTGCCTGGAAGGCTACTGTTGATGTGTCTGAAAGCATCTGTCACACTCTGTTGAGGTCCATCCCAATCTTCTGATAGAACAGCTGACTTAGTTGTGCTGAAGAGTGGGAATATGTGATTGTTCTAGGAGCAGATGTCTGGAAAGGCACCACACTGCTTTTAATGCAAGTCAGAAGTGGTATCAAAGACAGCCATGTGGTATGGCTCAAATGTTCATACAGGCTCCCTGTTGAATTTTTGAACAGTTTGCAAAAGTTCTTGGAAAATACTTGTCTTAGGTTTCTGTCTTCTTTGTGTAGAGGGAGAGTAAAAAGTTTTAGAAAATTTATCTCATAACCCCCAGAGTGACCACAGACAGTGCATGGACATGCATTCAGCAAGTAGTCAAACACACAAAGAATCAGCCACTTAAAGATGGTGGCTGTTTGGTATTTTATGGTTTTTCTAGTAGCCTTTTCTCTCACTCATGTCAGAACTCTCCTTGTTTTCCAATGCCAGGGAAATTTAACAGATAAATTTGTCTATATCCAGGCTTGACCATACTCCTGAAGGTATAGGTTATTTTAGATAAAGGGTATTCTATGAGGCTATTTTAGATAAAGGTGATGGGAAGATGAACTCCATAATACACCTTATAACATTACGGTCTTCAAGTTTTCAACTTGTGTCTTGAGAGATATCTCAAATTATCACAAGAAGAGATCATATACAACAGTTTTAACAGGCATACAATGATAGAATGGAACACAGACAGAGCAATATTCTACTTTGTTTAAATTAAACTCTTAAATTTATAGCCATGATTAGCAACTGATTTTTGACTACATAGAATCTTTCATTCCCAGATCTGAAAGACTCTCAACAGTGTGGGAGAAGACGATATCCTTTTTCTATAAAATACAGAAATGATATGTACAGAGGTTAAGTAACTTATCTGATTGACTTAGAGGTAATGCTGGCAATAGAAGTCACACCTTCAAGCAGCACTGCCTAATTGGGTTTTGAGAGTCTATACAAGTGTCAGTTAGAAAAAGGTTTTACTTAAGGCTTGTCTCCTAATGCCAAGTGAATCTGGAAAGCTTCAGCACTTTATATGGATCAAGCCTACGGTCACACTAATCTACCAGCTTTAAAAATTTAATTTGTAAGCAAGATCAGCTTTATTAGTCTCAACATGCTCAAGCAGCTCAAATCAGACTGAGCACGAGTTTTACCATAAAGTCCTAAGCAATGCAAGTTTAAGGCTTGTAATGTTAAATAATTCATGTTTAAATTAAGCCCTCAGAATTCATATGTCACCTCACTGTTTTCTATAAGTATTCTGTCTGCGGTATAGCAAAAAACCTACCATATTTTATACTGTTATGTTCCATTCACTTTATGAGATAGAATCAGAGCACTGAACTGTATTTGTAATCTCGGTATCAAAGAAATCTCTTCTACTTTTACAATTTGGGAGAGCCAACAAAGTTGTCGCATGAGGTTCTGGTCTACACAATGCTCTGTAACTTAAAAGAACCACAGTATACACCATTATGATAAGCAAAACTAGTACTGTTCCCTGAAATTTATTGATTTGCTTTGACAACTGATGTACTATATCAATAGGTTAAGTACCTCTTTCAACAGTGAGGATAAGTATTTGAAAATTACACTAAATTTGTGCAAATTCATCTGTTGGAGTTTTTTTTTTGTTTGTTTGGTTTTTTTTGCTAGTAGGCTGAAAAGGATATTTTCAGTTTGTGCATGAGAAATTATGCCAGTGCAAGGTATTGCCTCTGATTCCAGATGGACTCCAGCACAGTTTAGAGAATAGAGTTAAATCATGTAAGTGTGTCCATTCCTTGTAGGAGAGTTTTCAGCAATATCCTGTCACAGATTTTTTCAAAAGTTATTGAAAATAGATATATTCTGCTATTTCTGTATAAATTTTCTTATAGTATCAGTTTTCATGGTGATCATAAACTGTATCATATATCTGTGAAATACCTATTAACACTTGTACTAATTCTCCTTTTTGACCAATTGACATGCATTATTTTCATGGATGACTTAGTATTTGTTACACAGCATACTCTGTATTTAGCAAATGTTCTGTCAGCTGATAAGCAAGCACATGAACAGACAGCACTGACACTGTATTCCTGTCTCCAGAAAAGTCTTCTGCAGTTCGGTCTTGAATATTTTTGTCTGCTGTCACTAAGATGAAGGCTGAGTGACAGAGGTGAATTATCTTGCCAGGAGATACTGCTTTTTTGCAGAGGACCACAAGGAGGAAAAATAAGGGAATCTAGACAAAAGACTTGATTTACATCTTGTTGTACATATAGTGCATCTGAAATTATATTTGCCTTTGAAGACTGCTTCTACACTGTGACAAGCACAGAACTGACAATGAGGTACAACTTATCCACAAGAGAAATGTCAGGGTCAGCATTTCAAAGTAAAATTTAGTGTAAGTATTGAGTGTAAGCAACAGTAACTGTTCTAGTCACTCATCAGTCTTACCATTCATCACAGAACACACCATTTACCAAAATTTATATATTCTGTACTTAGCATCCAGTCACTACATATTATATTCAGTCTCCTTGCCCTTTGTACTTGCCTATTTTTTTCTTGAATCCCACATGGCCTTGGATATTCGTTCAGTCTGTATTTGGAGTAAGACTGCACAATAAGGCACAATAAAATCACCATGGCCTTATTTCCTTAGTGTATAGATGATCACATAGAAGTCAAGACTTTCATTTAAAAAAGTAAGATCCAATCTAGGAGAAAAAAAGATTATTTCTCTATATAAATTACTCCTACAATCACCTACTTTGATCTGTACTCTGCAATCCTACTTACCTTATATAAAACTCTGAATAAGATCTTTCTTTCAATAGTCAGGGCAATATTCTAAATAGTATATTAAAAAAGAAAGGAATAAAAAAATCTTTCCTAGCCTGTGCATTGCTTTTATTAATTGGCAGAACAAAGGGAGAAAAATATTTCTGGTATTAAAGAGAAAATTTAAATTAAATTACATTAGAATTGAAAATTTTAAAGCAAGTTGTAGTTCATGGACAAAGCTAAATAATCTAATGAATTAATTTTGAGCTCAGGACAGTAAAGTAACAATATGAAATTTACAAAATCATATTCATTTGAGCTTCTTCTTAAAAATATTTCTCCCAGAAAGTAAAAGGTAAACTCAGGTCAACTTAACACCTAAGAAACAAGTAGTTTTAATTATGCATATGATGCAGAAGAATCAATTAAGCAGCAAAGTAATTGTAATATGACTAAGGTCAAATAAGCAAGACAGTAGCAGAATAAGGAATATATTTCTTTTTCCTTATGTAGCTACTATACATAAATGAGATGGAAATTAAAAAGCAATTAGGAGAAATATAATGCATTTGTATTCCTAATAGACTACAGAGTTTTGGCTTTCCTTTCTATGTTCTGGCAGGGCACAGGGGGCTGATACACATTTGCTGGTAGGTGCAGGAGGTAGCTCAGCTGTGATGCATTGATCTGTGTACCACAGGTTGCAATTGTTTCGTAATTATGCATTTTATTCTGAAAGTATGGCTCATCATACTTTGGCATATTGAGACACATTTGAGATTTGCTAGAAGCAACTGTGCTCTACAGTAGACAATATGTATGCAAACAAGCAATAATTTTCCGTGTGGAAAACCATCACACAGCTTTAAAACTAGCCTATTGTTTTCCTTGCTATTCCTGACCAACATTTTATAACCTGAACAAAAAAAACTTTGCACTTAATGTAACTTTTTTTTTTTTTTTTTTACATTTGTGGGGTGAAAGCAGGGCCTAAGTTTAAGTTTCTTATTTAATGAACCAAATTTTCATAAAATGTCCATTATATTCTCGTACTCACAAAAAATTGCAACACACTCCCTGGGGCTGCCTTGTGTATTCATAACAATGGTATTTCTATATATAGTTTAGTACACATAAGTATAATTTAGCAGAATATCGTAGTCATATGCTTGATTATAGATGACTTACAACTTAGAGAGGCGTATGACAACTCCTACCAGGTATCATTTGTCACACATACTTTAGTTTTCAGGCAGATAATCTGGCCAGGAATGGCAAAGAACACTGAATATTATCATGTTTCCTGTTCTTTCCTGTTGTTTCTTACTGCTGTAAGGGATTCCAGGCTACGTTATGACTATCCACACTGTGCGTATTATCCCCTCCTTTTTCTTTAAGTCTTTGGGAAAAATCAGTTACCATCAATGAAGAGTATTGAAGAGAGCAAGGTAAAGGGAAAAACATGAAAAGATCCACTTTCCATACTTTTTGGCTTCCAGATAGAATAACCCAGAAGAAAGTTTTTTTAAAAATATAAAAATATTGTAAAACAAAATTATTTTTTTCACCCTCTGTTAGTTGTTTCAGACTTTTTCCCAGTAAAATGAAAAAAATGAAGGTAAAGTGTAAAATTGAACTCTAAAATTACAAAATATAAGTATTTTTTTTTTAATTTATAATGAAAAGAATTGTTTTAAATTCTAAAAATATTGTTAAAAATTAAATGTTCATTTCAAAAAGTCTAAAGAGAAATGTATAAAGTTTCATAAATGTCTTCAGTGTGTATTGGGGAATAGCATTTATGCCTCTAGTCTGGGTGTGGCTGGGTATTTGGATCTGCTAGACACTCCATTAAAGGATTGTTTTCCTTAGGTGAGAACTGCTGGTTTTTTGTATACATGAAGCATCCTGTGCATCTACATGCTTGCAGGAGAGTGGAAAAGTTCTCCCACCACTTTACAATTATTTTGTGAACACAGGTTGCAGTTCCTAATGCAATGCAGTTGTAAATAGGTACTAAACGACACAGTTTAGCCATGTGTGCCTCAGAGGAAAAAAACTTGTAAGAAATAAATGAGTGTACTTGCAGTAAACTGCAAGTTCACAGAGAATTTACAAAAGGAAAGAGAAATACATAACTTATTATAATTGAACTTGTAAAAAAGTTCATATTGTCATTCTATGAAAGGTCCATTTTTGGAGTAGATGCAATATCCTGCATGAAAAACAGCAATATCATTCAATATGACACCACTGTGACATCACCTTGGCCTAGACAGAGTAGATCATCATCAATTATAAGATGCTGCAATTTTCTGAAGGTTTTTAATTAGAATGTATTAATCTTGTTATTTAAAGGATTCCAGTGTCAAAAAGCTTAGAAAGTGAAAAACTGCAATACTTATAAACTGTGCGGTTAGAAGAGGAGATAATCCTGAACAGATACAATTTTTAATGCTGAAATATTAAGACATTATTGAATATGATTATTGTATTATTTGAAAAAAGAAGGATTGGTATAGGGATTACAGCGTTAATGATAATATTTGAGAACTCTTTCTTTTGCTAACATATGATAGAAGAAAATTACCTGTCGCTTTCCATGTCATGAAAGACTATGAAATGCCTCAAAACATGGAAAATTTCTGCTCAGAGAAAGTAGACTAAACTAACCACGCAGGCTGAACTGTGTTCATTCATTACAGAAACTAATTTTGTTGCATCTCTATTTCTTGATTATAACAAACAGCTGCTGATAATAGATCTCTGACTACTTTAACATAGAAAAGGCCCAATTTTTATAAAGTAAATTTTCATCTCAAAAGCACAGCACAGTATACAGACTGGTTTGGGTCAATTTATGCTGCATTTGCATGTGGAAGTAGTAGGCAAGTGGCCATTACTCTGTAATCTAATGTTTTGTTCTTTTTGAGAGGAATACACAGGTAAAGTCAGAACAGAACCTCAAAAAGGTGGGAAAAAACCCACTCACATTAAGAAAAATAACGTTAACTAAAGATACTGATGAATTTGTGAACGTGTAATATTTTTCTAATGGATTTTCTTGTACAAAGTGTCTTTTATCATTTTAATCAAACTCTCTCTATATTTGGAATTGGATAGCTGTAGAGAGAATTTAACGTTAAGGTTTGTGATTAGCAAAAGAGCCCTTAGTACAGTTTCAAAAAGTTAATGGTGCTAGCAGGGAAAGAAAAGTTTCATGAAGCAAGGATATAGATGCATGCTGTGATAACTCTTAGGGGGCTAGTTCTCATTCAACAGAATTTGGTTGCTCCAAAGGAAACTGGTATGGATCAAAAAGCTATTTAAATCAGTCAGAATGTTTCTAGTCACTCAATGGGAATTAGGCAAGGCTGTGGGAATCCAAACAAGTAGATTATGTATGTTTTGATGTGTGCTGCAAACTCCTACTGACATCTCCAGAAATCTCTACCATTGAAGTAAGACAGCAATTCAGTCATGTTTAATGCAAGATTTGCACTGTAGTTTGTGAAAGCCTCACCTTTTTTTTTTTTTTTTTTTTTTTTTTTTTATTTATGGGAACAGAAAAGAATATCAGTTTTTTCAGAAAAGAAGTATATGAAAATCCTTCTAATACCCATGTTTTGCATCCCACTGCTCTAGGCATGATGGTATTCAAGTAGCAGAGCTATGACTGTGATTTGATTAATTTATTTCCTTAAAAATAGTTATTAAACTGCCACCAGCAACATGCCCAAGTGTTACAGTTAAGATTAGGCTCAATTATATCATCCTAGGTGAATGCTGCTGCGAGTCCTGTGCCATCAAGCCCCTTTGCCACATGGTCCAGACACTGTGACCACTATAGTCATGGTTCTCTCAGGTGCCTGCACACAGAAAGTGTGAGGATACAGGGTCACGGGGAAGCTGTCAACAGACCAGTTTAAGCCACCCATAAAACAGTAGGAGAAGTAAAAGGCAGGAAATATGATGGATAAAAAGCATTATCCAAGACCTTTGTGGAGAGAGCAATTTCAATCATATGAATTCAATGGAGTGTGAGACCTCTAAGAGCAGACATAACTCCTACAGGAATACAGACGTGAGATGTCACTATGGAAAAGAGTTTATTCTGGTTCCTTTCACATTACTGTCTCTATAAATAAAAATTACCGCCCTTCTGAGAGAGAATGGTTACATGGTGATGGGTATGCTGATAGGGTGTAACCAGTAGAAGAACAGCCTAAGCAGTGCCTGTTCCACGTTTCTTCCCCAGCATTGCTAAGCTGTGAACTGCTTTCCAGAGACCAGGTCAGTGATCGGATGAGGAGCAACACTGTCAAGACAACTCATTATAAAATGTGCAACTACAGTATACTCATAGTATATTGTTCATGCAGAATCCTTCACATTAATGTGTAAAATAACTCCATGTTGTGTCAAACATATATCTGTAACTTCTGTGTGATCTTAATGTTATTCTTGTCTATCTTCAGGTTAATTCTTTGCTGTGCTCTACATTTGAGTGAGCAACTGTGTTTGTCTGTCTCAGTTCTTTCTCTTACATTATCCAGCACTCTGAATTTAATTACTCTTCATCTTGAAGTAATTTCTGATTTGTCCTGTTAGCTTTGTTCCAGGGTGGTCCCTCATGAGCTTAGAAGTGCATGGATTCAACTATCTCAATAGAATCACACTAATGTAAAGCCATATCAAACAATTCAGTAGTCCAGGCTATGCTTGACTATTAAACACAGTTGTGTATTTAAAGGATAATATTAATTCAAAGACTTTTTGCTGCTGTGTGAGGAATTTGTATTTTCCCCTCTATCTGAATGAGTTCAAAGAATTTTTTATTATTATTTTAGTTTAACAGGAAACAAAGCATGAAAATCAAGTTGCTACTCAGTATTTATTCCAGGAAAAAAAAATTGGGCAGTGAACTGAATTGAATAGGAAAGGAGCAAGCATGTGTTATGTGCATGTTGGGCTACTAGAGGTTCATTCCTCCAAGACAATATGAATTCTGTTGCTTTTCAGTGAGTCAACATAGCAATTGTGCACTGCCCTCAGGGTCTGCAATGCTCTGCTCATTGGGGCAGAAATAATCTTTTTCATTCATGTTATTCTTAGCGGCCCTCTTTGTTATCCTCTCAAAGGGAGTCATCCCTGGGCTCAACTTTTAGTCACTGGAGATAAGACCATGCAGCCAGGATGAGTACTCTCTGCCAAACACAAGAAATAGCAACACTTGTTCTAAAAATAATAGGATATCTAAAAAGACTGTGAAACAACCAGTCTTTTCTATAATATTATGACTCCAGAAGCTGGCTTTTTACAATGTACGTAGCCAGTGACTTGTAGAACTGTAAGGAATCTCACATTTTAATCACAGAAATTGCTATTCCTTGATCCTGCAGCATGGGCACTGAAGGTGTCATAAACAGACTCCCAGTGTGATGTGGTTTTGCCTGATCTCAGATTCTAACCCAAATTGTCATCTTTCTGTTCTGTTGCTTGTGGTTGCCTAAGCAGCCTGAAAGTCTTTGTTTCATGAAGCATGAAACTTCATTTGTAAGTATTAAAGTCCAAAGGGAAAAAGTGATAGATAACTTAAAATGCTGTGTGTAGCCTAGTGGAAAAAGACACCTATGCAGCAATTTTTTAATGAAATAATTTTTGATTAGACCAGGACTATGCAGTGTATGCCATGCACTTTTCTATGAAGTTAGCAAAACAGCTTTAAAAAGGTTCTGAAAGTTAATATCCTCAGTTGGGCACGAATAAAGGTTTGATGGTGGGGTTGTTGTTGTTGGTTTTGTTCTTTTATAATTAATTGTTCAGAAGGAAGACTGTAGTAAATTTAGGTTTGGAGCTAAAATATTTAATTTGAATCTTGAATATAATCTTTTTCCTTTTCTGCTTTCCCTTTTTTAACTGTTTGAATTCCTATATCGTTACAAACAATCTGTTTCTTTGGGGGACATTACAGAGAGAAAGAACAACAACAAAAAAAATGAGACGTGTAAACATTTGACCTATATCCATGAGTTTCAAAGTTCTATAGTTATCTCAGAGAGTGTCTTCCTTTCTGGTCGTTTTATAGTTGTATCCCTAAACTCATATCTACATAAAATTTCTGTCTTTTATTAGCCATTGCAAATATGTGGGGATATTGCAAATGAAGTCCAACGTTTATTTCCTAAGTTTAAATTTTTTCCCCTCACTGTTTTGATTTGAGGAGAAAGGAAAATGTGTTTGGTCACAGAGGTAATGTAGCCCACACTTTCAAATATGGGTTTTGACAGGATCCACTGAAACCTGCAGGGCTGGATGAGTCATTGCTGCTCTGTTTATTCAAGGGCCAGGTATGGTTTTCAACCAGATAAAGGAAATCAGCTAGAGGTTTTTAGGCCTGAACCTGTCATGATTCAGTAGTTTTCATCTTTATACTTTGCCATAGCAAAGGTCTTAATTCAGGGATTACCTTAGGAAAATCTGAGCTTAGTTCCACCATGCGCCAGCCGACAGCTGGACGGTGTGTTCAGAAAGCTGGCAACAAACTACAACTGAAAACTGAAAACTGCAACTGAAGTAATGCCTGTTGCAAAAAATATCAAGAGATATGTAGGAGGCTTTAAGGGTTTAGGCAAAGTAATGTCCAGCTCACACATATGTACAGGGCGTGTCCACTTCTCTGTGCATAATCTCTGACTAGACTGCAGAATTGCTCATATCCTCTGACAAAGTATGGTAAGGGAAGGTTTCTGGTACCCTGCCCTGAACATACATAACTGTATTTATATTGCACTGTTATGTGTTAACTGTTATATGCTATGCAAAATTTGGTTATCGCATTTTGAAAACACTTTAATAATTTGCACCTCTTTTCCTGTTCAATAATCTTGGTTAGATAAGTAATTTTCTACTGTAAAGGCTTTCCTTACTTCTCTGTTTCTCTTCTCCAAAACTAAGACTTTGGAAATTAATTAGGAAAAAAAAATAGTATTGGGAAAAAAAGCCCAACCAAACAACAACAAACCAAAAAACTCCACACATTGGAGAAGTGTGAAGTCAGGAAGTCTTTTGATAGAAAATTAGGAGACAAACAGGTCTTCTGTTAGACACAAAGCCTTACTAACATCCTAATATCAGGTGGTCGGTTTACAGAAATACACTTGTCTGTGCTCTTGTGTATTTTCTTCATCTGTAAAGATGAAGAGTTGCTTTGGAAATCATCTCTCTGACATGAATCTGTCTTTTCTTTTACTCCAGTTTTCAAATAAATAGCAAACAGGGCAAAGAAAACCATTATTACAAGAGGTGAAAAAATGAAATCTAGAGAATATAAATATTTGGTCTTACTGGTGATTGCTGAATATGTTATATTTTGTTAATAACATGGTAGGGGTTTTTTGAAACATTCTGAATAACTTAAGGTATCTTTTTCCTCAGTCTAATATTTTTCATATTGCTCTGCTTATTAGCATACTTCTTTCCAAACTTTTCAAATACTGATTTACAAATAATTGAGGAAAAAAAAAAGGATACCTACCAGGTGGTTTCATTTGAGAAGAAGGAGGAAAAAAAAGAAATTAAACTGGCTATTGTTGAACTTCTCCAGTTAATTGGAAGATGTTAAAATTCATAAAATTTGGGTCTTGAAATAGGTACCAGAACAGTGTAAATATTTATAATTGCATTATCTAAGAGTGACTAGATTAAGAACAGCAAATTTTATGCATTCAGAGTAAAAATATATTTGAATAAGTATCTGGAACATGCGAATTCAAGAACATGAATAGAAATTTCATTGTGTTGTTAAAAAGTATGATTCACAACAAAAGATCTGTTCTTTCCTTTTTTATGACTCTAAAGTACATTCTCAATTTCTTCCACATCTTCTTTCAGTATCTTTTAATTTAAAAATGTAAATTTTAAGATCCTCAGAATACTTTGGAATTGTCTTGTTCTTTAAAATCATGTCTTAAAGGTATTTTGTTTTCAAATATCCTTTATGGATTTTTGGTTTATTTGCTGAAATAAAGCTTAGCATATAGAAGATAAATAGAAATCAAAATACATATTTACATATTTGGACAGAGGCAAACACAGCTAAAAACTGTGGGGTTATTTACAAAGAATAAAAACATACTTTTATATTGTTATGGCTGACATGAATAGACAAACCCCCTTCAGTCTTATGCATACGCTGCATTTTATGTTCAGGAATACCTATTCAAGACAAATTCATGAATTGTATGAACAGCTATAGATCCATTTACTTAGTTTATTTCCACTGGTTTGATTTACCCAGATGGGAAGATAAAAGTTGTGTAGTTTGTAGGATATTCTGAAGGGAGACAGGACCAACTAGGAATGGAACACTGGTCTAACTTTCCTCAGCAGAGGTTCAGCTCATAGCGTACTTTTAACCTGTTTGTCTACATTATTTTTACACATTTTTCAACCAAAACATTAACAACATAAAAGCTAAAAACCTGTATTTTTAAGAAATCCAAATGGTTTTTCACTGCAAAAGTGGGAAAAAACAAAAGGAACAAAAACCCCAAAACTGCATTCAAGCTTTAGTTTAATAATGTTGCATTTTAGTAAAGCTATAACATCTTCAACAGCTAGAAAGCAGAGAATATAATGGGGGGATGGGGAAGGGAGCTAACTTTCAATTTTAACAAGTCTATCATGTCTGTGTAATACAATTTATATATTATTATCTTATGCAGCAAGATGATTTTTTTTTTCTGCTCTTTAAAGTGCATTCATTAAAAAACCTTGTCATGGCATTGTGAAGTACATGTATGCATCCATTTCAACCAGACTAGTACTGAAAACTTGAGAAAAATGGATTGACACTATAACACTGGTTCATACTTTGAGCCATTCTGGGATACTGGTACAAGTTTGAGACAGATTTTCGACTTTTACTCTAGAAAAAGCACACTGATGCTGAGTTTTCCAGAAATGTGTGATTAAAATCAACTGTATATAATTCTGTGCATTTTTAAGATAAATCAGCCCACCATCACAGTGCTTCATAACCAAACCTCTGGTGTTTTACAATAAATCTGTGTAGATTATTTATTAGGCTTTAAAAAAAAAATAAAATAAAAGTAATACAACCTATCCTGAAAGCTGGTACTGATGTCTACAATTCTAAATAGTTACAGCTTGATAATACATTAGTCCTGCATTTTCAATTTTCTTTGCCACTTAACATTTTTTAAATAAAGCTGCCTGACAAAAAATTAGATTTCAAACTAAAGTATATATTAGAGAAAAAGACTATTCCAATATGAAGCTCTTCCATCCATGAAAACTTATTTTCTATAAGAAAAGTCATTAAAAATGTAAAAATATTAAGAAAGAGCATTCAGGACATGCCCAGAATATGTATGCACGTGACCAGTAATATGTAACATTTTAAGTGGATACATACCCATCATCAATGTATTGCAGAATATATAAGCTCAGAATATAGTATTGTTTCCATTTGTTTAAAAAAGAATGGTAAGTTCTTTAAAAAAAAAATATATTAATTGTAGAACAAGCGAAGGGGAAAAGTGAAACCTGTTAGTGAAACTAAACACTAAAGATTAACTTGTAGATGATCTTTAACTTGTTCCTCCACTGGACTCAGTGTGAAATATTACATCTTTGTTATGTATTCTATATATGTATAATATATACATATAGAATACATGTAGTGTAAGAAATTAAAACAGATTAAAAAAAGCCTATTTCTGGTAAAATTTGATTGTCTTACAATCATTTTTTTCAGAGATAGGAGAAAATTAAAACTGTTTAGGAATATGAAGGCAAAACTGTTAGAAACATCTGGAATTTTTAGTACATTTCAGTGCACTTATGTTTAACAGTGCATACAGAAGAGCAGGAAAGGAAGTTCTTTGTACAAGCAACACCTGCTCTCAACTGCTCAGATGAGTCCAAACACAGGCTCTCTTTGCAGAAGTGGAATCAACAATTAACTGTTTCTATAAAGCTATCAAATACCAGATAATAGAGCTGGCTTTTCCTGTTTCTGGAAGCCTTTTTTCTGTTTGACTCAGATTTTCACTTCGAGGTAATATCACATATGAGCAGAATGCATCTTTTTTTTACCATGTTAGCTTCCAAAGAAGCATGCTGAAATCCAAGCCTGTCTTTGTTGAATTTTACCTCAGAATTCAAGGGAATTAAAATTCTAGGACTTTGGTCTGGCTTCTTTGAGAAAATGCCAAAACTATGAATATTACAGATTTCTTTATATCTTCAGGTATAAAGATGCAATTCACACCTCAACTGATGCCAGGGAAAGCCACGGCTGGTCCAACCTCATTGATTTTTGTGAATTTCGATACCTAATGGGTTTTATGTATTCAATATGAGAAGAAAAAGGAAAAAAAATGGACATCTAAATCTTCATCTGTTGACTTAGTTTAATGGAAATGCGTTTCTATCACTTTAAAACTAACAAATACTTTGCTGAAACAATTTCTGTGAAAAATTAAAATTAGAAACAATTATGTTGTTCTTTTTTTCAATCAATACTTATTAATCAGCATTAGTAGAAATTGTGTGCACACTAAGTGTTTAAATCCCTAAGCAAAGTAATGGCAGCAGACTCTAACCAATAAAAGCATATTTAAATGAAAATATGAAGGATATTAGTTCTATGGAATGGTTGCTAAGAACATATTAAAAAAAAATAAATCTGTATATTTTTGCACTCCTTAGTAAGACAATAAACCAATAAAAAATAAATTGAAAAATCACTTTTCCTTTCAAATGGAGCAGTATTCAAGTAGCAATATACTTTTCTTGAAGACAAGTACATTTTAAATAATTAACAGTGAGCTATAAATCTAAGTATCAGCAAAAATTTGCTCAGAAGCAAGAGAAAGTCAGAGTCAAACAACACAAAGCTGCTCCTTCTGTAGACTGTTCTTCAGCAGCATTTTTTTCCTTTATGTTACAGTTGCTTTGGTGATCTAATTCTGTAGTTTCGTGGGAAACCTCACATCCTGTCACTCTTGCTTTTCCTTTTATTTTTCAAAATTAAGAAGAAAAATAGGAAAGAAATATTATTATAAGGTGTTTTTTGGTTGTTTTTTTTCTGACACAGGTCATTATTTTATTTTATTTCTATCTGTATCCTTTGTACTTTATTATTAGCATGAAAGGTGTTCATGTACAATGGCAGGTTCAAAGCCAGATCAGGAGCACATGCAATTTTTGTTTCTAAGCCTGTTTATTGTAAAACTTCTGGGAAAATGAAACTGATGATTTACAGTATTATGAAGTAAAATTTCTGAGTTATTTGGGTGGCACTGCTGTGTAAAACCCAGTGATGTCTGTGCGCTTAATAGTCATTGCTATAAGTCATAGGGGAAGTGCTTACTGCTTCTCAGTGGGAAGGCAAAGTCCTGCCCAATGTGAGGTAACAAATGTGTCATATGGGGGAACAGGCCTAGGAGTTTCTTGGGGACAGGGCAGGAGAATGCAGCTTGTCTTTTCACAAAATTACTGATGAATCTTAGAAGAGACAGAATTAACAATTTTATAAGTTGGGGTTTTATTCACTCACTGCACACTGAGTAGCATTACCGTTGCTTTTGCTCAGACCTAAAAATCCCCTAAACTCTGGAAAGCATTCACTCTCTAGATTTCAGGGAGGGATTAAGGCCTGTGAAGAGCCAGTTCCAGTGGAAAGCATGACACAGCTAGGCAGTAACTTGTTCTATAGTCATTATAGATTCTTTTCTGGTGGTTAGTATCTGTGTAGCACTTTTCATCCTAAAAAGGTTGAAAACATACAGACAATAATTAATCTCCCCTGAGGTGCTATGAGCTAAGCAAACATTGTTAATCCTATCCAATAAATGGGAAAACTGCACAGCTGAGTATTCCTGGGCATATCAAAGTTGGAGAGACATCATTTTCCCCATGGAATTTAAAAGATTTGTTTATATGTGGTGTTTGCACCACTTCAGCTATATAAACTACTAGCTCTAGGGTGGTTATAGGTGAACTGGTATAAAAACATACTTACTGGAATAGCTTATTCACATTTGATTACCATGGTAGAAGAACTGTTGTAGCAATACAGGAGAATCAGTTCTACTATCTGTACTGATTACACCATTTTGTTTAGGAAAGGATTGTATTCAATTATAACAATTTTGTTAGTGTGGAGGCATATGTAGACATGACCCTTAATGAAAAATAAAACATAACAAAACAGCAATGAAGAAGTCAGCCAGCTTCCATATTTTCCTGTCTTTACTTTTTTTGCTTGCAGTCTAACACTATTTTGTTGTAATCCCAAGTGTACTGTGTCTCACTGTATCTGCACTTTTATACATTTTGGAATAAGCAGGTAAAAATACAACCAGCTGAGTCAGTTTCATGCACTACTTTGGCTGTCATTGTTATATTTGAGCAAACATTCTGCGCTTGTTGGTGGAAAATACACTTGGGGATTCTGTTTCTCTAATCTTAAATAACCACAGAACAGTGGTCACAAGCTACATTCAAGTTGCAAGTAAGGCTTTCAATTGAAAATACTGTGGTTTGGGGAATTATAGGTAGCTCTAAAGTGTTATATAAGTATTACACCTGAGCTAGAAGAAAGGCCAGGAAAGATTCTTCGGTTCAGCCTGCAAGGACTAGGCAGCCCTGACAATCAGTTTAGAAAAACTCCACTGCTTGCTCATAATATTCCAGATTTACAAAGGAGAGGAGTAGCCTGCTGTATAGAATACAGCTTCCTTGCTTTTATAACTGCTAAGTATTTTTTAAGGTGTAGGTGGGAGACTTTTATACTGCAACTAGTTTACAGGTCATATGGATGCCCTGGCATGATGATGGGCTCCTCTAGACCTACTTTCTAACAAGTCCAACTTCCTAACAACCTGTGTCTCTAGGCTGCCTTTTGATGGAAATCCGACTAGGGGAAGCAAGAGACAGGCAATTTGGGTAACTGCAGGCCTCACGCTGGAATGGAATCAGACAGGACGTGCACTGAGGTTCCACAGTTTGAGTGGCGCAGGATTCAGCAAAATATCTAAACCCTGCAGCTCCACATGGCTCCACAGTTGGCAGTAGTTTCAAAAGGCTGAAGGTAAATTCCTTTTAAATGAGACCATTTACCTACGGAAAATTACACCTGTAGAGTTTTACCATTTGCTATCTTGCCATATATCAGTGACATTGCCATTTTATTATTAGAATGGGATGAAAAATTAAAATGTAGTTTCAATCCTAAAAATATTATTAAAATGTTCCTAGGCATATATTTTTAACTCTGAATAGACAGCTAACTAAAGAGCCATGTCCAGTTTCCTCAACCTCATTTGAAAATTTAATTTTGCTTGGATTTGGATCTTGCTAGATTTTTTTGGCCTCTGTGGTAATAATAGAGGATATCACAAAGGAGAAATACTTCTTTTTTACTCTTAAGCATTTCCATTAATCATTCTTTTCTCTACTTGCATGAATATTTAGTGGTCTGATGCATTTTTTAAGAGACTGACATGTCTGAAAACCATTATAAACTTTAACTTTCCAACTGTAATGATGTTCAAGATAAAGATTGTTCATGACAAGAAGATGAAGAACATTCATGACAAGTTCTCCTTGAAGAACAGTCACCTTTGATAGAACAAATTTCTCTGCCCTTTTCTAGTATTTGAGTTACACATTGCTTTCACTTTTTGTCATAGTTGGATGTCAACCAGTTGGCCGACTCCCAGTTTCTGTTAGCAGGTTTCTGTGTTTCATTAAGTCAGTTTCTCAGCAAAATTTCCTGGATAATTGAATCTTCATCAGAGAGGAGGGGGAAAAAAAAAAAAAAAAAAAAAAAAAAAAGATGTATGTTTCAAGCAATCCAGGTCTCCCTTTGTAAAGTAAAGCAGCCCATATTCTGTTTGTCAGGACACCAGAGTGCAATAACAGGTGCTTCTCTACTACTTTGTTACTGAACACCAGATATTGCCTATTCATCAGAGAGATGAATAGAACATGAAGAAACTCCAATAGCAAGGCTGTAGCAAGACAAGATTGGTTTAACTTTGTGGTAGGAGGGCTAACAGAAAGAAAGCCTTTAACCTCGGTTTTCTAATAAAACAGGTCATGAGTTATTCACATCTGCACGGAGCTAACAGACAGATACAAATGCAAGTCCATTGCCAGTGACAGCAGCCTTTCTGCTTTAAAATCTAGACAAGAGGTAAATTAACCCTTTTAATTACTTCAGGGTTTTACTCTACACATCATTTAAAAAGATAATAATAATTAAAAAAAAAGATTATATATCCTTCAAGTATCCCCCATGAAACATGAAATAAGTAATTTGCTTTGGAAATGGATTGGGCTCTTCCTGAGGAAGAGTGTGTTAGGAAACCACTCTCTCTTAGGAAAGTCCAGACCCAAAGACTTTTTTTCCATTTGCTGGCCCATTTTATCAAAATGTTACCTTTAATGAATACAAGAAGCAACAACATAGGAAGATGAAATAAAATTATCTAAGGATGTATAAAAAAAACAACCCAACTCTCAAGTTCAAGTCCTAGAATTTACCCTGTTCCCAGAAGCCTTGTTCAGATCTATATGCTGCATAGGATTGTTACCTTAATGCAAGACCATTAGTCTTCCTTTTTCACTGTGTCTTCCTCCTCCAAGTGGATTATTTCCAGTTGTTTTTGTATATGTACTGAGACAGCCACATTTTCTTAGTATGATGCCCTCCTTCCCACTAAATGGCAGTAGTGTGAAGAAACAAATACGCTTATTTTAGTATTGGACAACACATTCAAGGAACTATTTGGTTTTGTGATAGCTCTTTCATCCTCCTCTGAGTTTTCCCTAGACTAATAAAATACAGTTAAATTGCAAGGCACATATGAAAATCCAGAGTTCAAAAACATGTGTGCTATTTATATAGTAGAATAGCATTGTAAAATTATTTTGTTTTATTTTTTGAAATCAGAAAAACCACATCAGTTCTAAAGAATGACCTTTTGAAAGAGGCATCCCAATTTTCCACAAGCACCAGTATTCTTCCTATTGATGAGGAAGTCAATGAGATTTTTAGCACTTCAGACCTCTGAAATTCAAAGGTATTTTAGTTTTAAGAGTGGAAGGGTACAATGCTTTGATTGTGAGGATTTATACAGAAATAAAATGTCCTACTCATTTGCAAAATTGACTACTTTTCCTAGAATCACAGAATGGTATAGGTTGGATGCAACCTTAAATATCATCTAGCTCCAACCACCCTGTAGGGGTCAGAGACACCTTCCACTGTACAAAGTTGCTCAAGGCCCCATCCAACCTGGCCCTCAGTTTGGTTTCTCTTATCCAATGTTAAATTTTTTATTCCCAAACCCATTTGAAAATCTTTCCATCCTTCATCTGAGTGAAACCCAGAAAAAGAGGAATATATTGGTTGAGTTTGGTTTTTTGTTTGTTTGGCTGTTTCAGTAGTTTGGTGGGGCTTTTTTATTTTTGTGGGGATGGTGTTGAATTTTAGGGAAATACAGACCCATTCAAAAAATAAGAAAGAAAAAATTCCTAGTAATCTGGATACCACTGCAGAATAGATAAATCACAGTGGTAACAATGCAGATCAGAAAGTAAAATATTGTTTAGGGAAAAGACTTAATGCTAAGTAAAATGTATGAGCAGTAATCCTCCAGAACATACTTGTCAGTTATGCAGAAAAAGTCTATCTAATTATTATCCTACTAATCGAGGGTAAAAAAAAATGTAAATATTTAGCATTGAGTTCATATTTTGTAATTACTATAAATTATGGCATAGATATAATTCTACTTACATACATTTTAAAATATAGAACATATATTAAATTCAAATTTCTTACTTCAAATAGAGACAATAAGTATCAGTATCTGAAAACAAAATAACCCTTCCTACATATCAGACATACATGGTCAACCTAGGGAGTGTCCGTGCAAAGTGTGCAATGTTATAGCATCTTGACAATTTTCTATCCCTGGAAAGTTTCTAAGCCAAGTTCCTTGTAACACCGGAATATCACTGTGTGAAAAAGAGGTATCTGACAGACAGAGGGAGATCAAGAAAGCTATCATTCCTGACTGTTTCGTTTATTTTGCTTCAACAAACCTATTTAGAAATTAAGAAGCTTTTGCTCCTTCTAAGTTCTTAGTTGGCAAGAGAAAGCCAGCACAGTCAGCAGGTGTGAAATACCACATATCATACAGGGAGGGATGCTCTCTCTCTCCACGGCGGATGAAGAGCAGTGGATGCTCCTCTGTTTCCGTCTTGAAGAGAGTGCAAGGTCTGTCTACTATCTATGTTGCCCTTAGTTCTAGCACATGGAATATTTTTCCTAATACACAAGTTTTCCTAAAATTTATCTGGAGTAGAGGTGGTTCTCAGTCTTTGTTCTTCTGCATCCCTGATAAGCTGTGGTAGACAGTTTTATACATTATTACTCTTGAAAGAAAGTATAAATATCCTTATTGGATTAAAATGTTCTGCTTTGTTTTACTCTGTGGTTTGACAAACAATGATATCTGACCAAAGTCTGCCAGTATGATGGATATTGAGCATAAATCACATTATCTTGTGTTAACATGTCCCTTGGAACAATACCTTGACATCAGTTCTCTTGTAAGAGGGGAATTAGACCCCCAGGAATAAACAGAGGACTCAGCTTCCATTGACATCACTCATTTGAGAACTGAATTGATACAGTACAGATCTGGTACGAAAAGATGCCAGCATAAAAAAATGATTGAGTTCATTCCAGTTTTTTTTGAGGGAGACAAAGGAGGCAATGGTAACTGATTTTTGTTTTGGTTTGGGGTTCCTTAACATGCTGAGAATATTTATCCATTGGAATTCACTTTTGCAGTACCTTATTAATTGCATACACATACAGTGGAGTATGAACCATGTATATACAGTGAATGGATTAGTCCTTGTGGGAAAAGGGTGGAAAAATTGAGTAACAATATATAGAGCCAAATATGTATTTTCTCAATTATTGTGCTCCAAAAATTGCTCCGATATTATGGCTGTTTGTGTGTTGTGCTGGTATTTCTGCATAGCATAAACCACATTACTGTTAGGAGGATTCAAGATGCCTCTCTTATTCTCCACTCATTAACCAGACTACACCATTTAGAACTTTCTTCTTACTATACAGGTTATGTTGCCATGCATTCTCTCTCTGTGCATACAGATAACAACAGAGAAGCGCACACAAAGTAAAAGACAATAATTTCTCAAATTTCATCTAAAGAGTAGGAGAAAACATTCAGAAACCTCAATCAAAATGATGAGTATTACTTTGAATAGGACAATTCCATAGGAGCACAGCAGTAGAAATAGTAATTCTCATTTGTAGCAATATAATTTTCCACCCTCCAGCTGAAGACAAGCTGAAAGCAAGAGTCTGAACATAGAGTCCCACTTGCGTTTTGAGATTGAAAGATTACATCACAATCCCAGGCTATATTTCAAGGTAATTTTCTAGCCTTCATGTGGAGCAAAGCTTAACAATGTGAATTTGCAGAGTCTGTTCAGACACTGTACAATGAGCTCCTGAACTTGCTGAAAACCACTAAATATCAGAGTAACCATAGACTTCATAAAAGATATATGGCAGCATAAACATTTAGTCCTGTGGCCACTATCAATAGCAAGTAGAGGCACATATTTAAATGTTGTTGGATAATAAAACAAAGAAACAAAAACCAAACACAAGAATACTTTCCTGTATGAGGCCTATTTTCCTTTTAAATAAGGCAGTTCTTAGCATACAAAGTACTTTGAAATTTGATTCCTTTCCTTTTAAGCTAAATCATGGACAGTCAACCTGTAAGCCTGGTATTTACACTCATGTAAAGTCATCGCTGTATTTGCAGGAGATTTTTTTGTGTTCTTGGGGATTGTTTTTCCCAGGGTGGTAATCAGTTCAGGCTTCTGTGGTCTTTGCCACTGACTTCACCTCCTTCATAAAACCCAGGGCTCTGGCACTTGGCCAGGTTGCATTGCTGTGGGGTTGCTCCATTCCTGGGAGACAGCAGAGCTGTCCTGGTGCTTGAGAGTATAGTCGCCTCTCTAGGGAATCTGGTTTTTTGCCTTTATGCATGGAAGACAGAGGTAAGGACAGAAAGACTATGAAGAAAAAAACTCTGATTTCCTTTCTGCAGCATTCAAGGGATTGCAGTGATAAACAAACCAGGAGGAAGTAGAGATAAATTATAAAAAGATGGTAACACACCAACAGCTTATTCTTAAATTTAGACACAAACTCAGGATAAACATTATTGGGGGGATGGGGACTTGGTTTTACAGCAGTTAAGGAGGAAAGAATATGGGCAAGCCAAAAATAGTTCTGGAACAGTATAGTGATTCAGTCTCAATTAATGTGAGTGCTTTCAGAAACTTCCTCATGGTTTGACCTGTGCATCAGAAGGCAGGGAAAGCCCATAGGTACCCTTTGGCTGCAATTCTGAGCAGGTTCCCCTATGAGTTGTAGCACAGTTAGCAATTCTGAGGTACCACTGTTCTGGAAAGTGTAAAAGAATTCTTTTTCAGTTATGTATCGTAACAGATGATAAAACCAACAAAATTAAAATAAATTAATATTTGCAACCACCTTAAAATATTTGCCACCTAAAACACACTTTAACTTCTCATTAAAATAGATTTTTCTATATGTTTTTGGTAAAATATAGTTCATGTTTCATTCCAATACTAAATGAAACACAAAAAGCACTCAAGCAGAGAGCAGGAGTATAGGAGATTAACATGGAATGATGTTTTATTTATTTTGGATATTTTCCTTGTATATTCTCTATGAGTTTTAAGAAATAATATGTCCCAATTATACCTACCATACTGCAGAATCCTTCTTCTGTAGTGTCCAGAGTGTATTTAGATGTTACACTAGAAAAACATTAAGCTCCAAGTCTATGATTTTTTAAAAATTGTGACTCCAGATGGGATTCTCGCTCTCTAACTCTAGCCCTTCCAAAATAAGGAGTGCATAGCATTTTAGTTTTCAAAGCTCCTTTTTATCTGGAGATAAGAATCTTGAGTCTTGACTAGTGGGGAAATCTCAAAAACTCAAGCAAGAAACATAAGTTTTAAGCCACTAAAATTGCTAAAATGAAATTGTATCTTTTTTCATTAAGAAATATAGAACTAAACTAATATACCCCTAAAACAAAATACAGATTTGCATTACCTAAGTACCACAAAGCAAATTTTCAAGGAAGATCAGACACATTTTATAGTTACCAGATTAAGTGATGTTTCTGACAACCAAGACTACCCAGCACTAGACCACACCTATCAAAACAGTCATGCTCTGTTACAAATTGCAAAAGTCATTATAAATTTAGAACTATATTATGTTATTGTGCTTATATTTTGTGTGGTGCAAATAATGTTGGAAATACAATTGTACTACTGGTAAAATACTCCAAAACTTTACAAACATTGAACTTCAATACAAAGCCTTTACTAATTCCTTGAAATTAATGCTGAGTTTGGTTTCTATAAAGAAAATACTAATCCCACTGCAAGGTAAGAAATATCACAGTCAACATTTACATAATTTATCTCTATGGCACAAATTAATTTTTCATCTATATACAATTTTAAGAAGTAGAAAGATAAGAACCCTTTGCATATAGCATTTAAGCTTTTATGATAGGAATTATTAACTAAATTTTGCCTGTTCAGACTGCTGGGAGTTGATAATATAATGAATATTCCAGGTGCTTTTTCAGAGTAAAACATAATAAATAATCCATTAAATTGGTGGAAATAAATGGTTTTTGTTTTGTTTCATATAACTTTATTCCCTTTAAAAAGAAATCTATTTATTTTAAAGTTGCCTGTGATCAAATCTAGTGTTGAGCTCTGATGAAAAATCAATCATTTTAAAATGGTATGGCTGAAACTGAAGGAAGGAGTGAAAATGCCTCTCCATTTTACAGCTGGGTCTGTCTTATCTGAGTTAGAAATATTATTTTCTGTTTCATCA
This sequence comes from Margarornis squamiger, assembly GCA_035222235.1. Classification (NCBI taxonomy): domain Eukaryota; kingdom Metazoa; phylum Chordata; class Aves; order Passeriformes; family Furnariidae; genus Margarornis; species Margarornis squamiger. The sequence goes on along the minus strand of JAWWTY010000077.1, from coordinate 69,587,805 downwards.
TAGTTACACTCAGAGGGGGGGAAAAAAAAGGCTAATGCTTCAACAAAGGCTAAGGATCCATTAATGATGTTGGACATCTTCTCAGCTGCCCAGTTCCTCTCATGTGGCCTGAGTAATGCAGTAGTATTCCTTACCATTCCTTTTATTTTAGTGCTTTACAAATATAAAATATTAAGCTTTTCCCCCCTCTGCAGCCAATCATAAGGCAGTAACAGGTGATGCAGTTAGGTGTAAACCTAGGCTGAGGAGTTTAATTTTCATTCCATTAGCTTTACCATCTGTTTCGTTTCAGTAATACAAGATACTGACAGATGGAGATACTGCTCTTGAGTTCATGCTGTTAAACACTGAGCCATTGCCTAATAAACTTACTGCCAGTCATGATCAAACTCATGATTAAATTAATGGTAAGACCCTTCTACTCCCCAGATAGATGCAGATCATACATGTGATACCTGCATCCTTTCACTGGCTCAAGGAAAAGAGGTGAAAGAGGTGGGTTTCCTGCATATCTGGCTGTAAATGCTGGAGAGCGTACCACTCTAGAGCTGTGCAGGACTAAAAAGTAATTTCTGTGTGGTGCAGAGTCTAGATAAGAGGTTTGGCTGTGTCCAGTTACAATGCATAGATTCTCTTGACATGACTCAGTCTTGGGCTGCTCAAAAAGAATATATTTTTGTTCTTTTTTCTTACTGACAGTGCCACAAATGTGAGAGCTGAATGAACACAAGCACTACTAAACCAGTTTGTGAGTTATGGTTAATCTGACTAAATGGCTTGTCTCAGGTGAGCTGTAGCTAAACACACGGAGTTGACTGCCATGCAAATCTGAGATTCACTTTTCCAAGTATATTGCCTGTACTTCTACATTGGAATCACCCTAGGCTCCTTTTCTATAGTCATTAAAGAGAAACAAATGCTTCCAGGAAATAAGTAATGTCATGCTATAGTAGACATCTAGGTGCAGATAAATCACGTTATTTCTCTTCATTGACATAAAAATGGCTATATTTCAGCATGGAAAACAGCATATCTCACATGAAAACTTGCACTATTTTTCAGATTGTTGCTAGCATTCTAACAGAAGTTTAAGATCAGTGTGTAATTCCGTACCCACAGAGTATAAATTACTTGAGCTCTGCTACTCCAGTTATGGACCCAAAGAGACTCATGGGGAGACTTACCAGTTTGGCAGGGGGTACGAGGGTGCTGCAGCCTGCTGCTGTTCCCAAGGAATCTGCTCTCCCATTAGATTTTCTTTGTGGATGAAGCCACATTCAGTGGCACCTACCCTGTTTCAGTACAATGATGACTGTCCTTGGGCCTCAGCTATAACTAGTTGGTAGATCATGTCTGAAAACACCTATGTGCTGGTCTTGGAAGAAAGTATGCAATAGGAATTCGTCCTACCTATTGTGTGAATTGGCAGATGTGGGCTCTTGTACAAAGAGGGTTTCCTTCCTGTTAGGATAGCTAGTAATGATGCATAGTATTTCAGATTAATATCTAGACCTGAGCAAAGCTAGTAGGGTCACTTGAAATAAAAAAGATATTAGATTTCCCTACTGCTAATTTCTTCAAAACAAACAAAACCAATTCTGACAATGATATGCTTACACAATGTGAGGCAAAAGAAGGCAGAACTTCCTGAAAAGAAGATGCAGGCTCTTTCACCAAGCATAAGAAGACCTCAGACTGAATTTGCTCAGACCTTGTTTAGAAAAGAATTTTGTTAGTAGATACAGTTTTATGCAGTTCTCTCTTCCTAACAGGGATTCATGGATACCATATAAAGAAAGAGGAAATCTGTCTTGTTAAGCTAGAAGTCTGATAAAAACAACCTCCCAGGTATGTTGGGGAAGAAAACCAATTATTAACAGAAGGAGATCTGCAGGGATTGTCCAGCAAGCCCTGGGCAGCAGATACTGAAAGGGGTTCCTCCCTTTGAGAAGACAGGAGCCTGCCACGAGAGGTTACTTTGAAGACCAGGACTGTTTACAGCTATCTATGTATATTAGCAAGATATGGAAGGACTTTACGAGATGTTGCAAGACATGCAGAAACCCTTTGGTTCTCCCAGGTCATCCTGGTGTGGAGAAATGCTTACTGTATGATGAAATATAGTGACTGGATTTCCTAAGCCCTAGTTAACATAGCTTGCCCCCCTCATTAACATGTCCTACCTCCTCATTAACATACCCCACTCCTTGTTTCTATATATTGTAATGCAAGTGATCAATAAATGTCTCAGTTTCTACCCCCAAAGTGGGATCGTGTAGATTATGACTGGCCAACACAGGTACTTCACTAACTTATTGCTGCAATAGCTGTAAATTAAATCACTGCTAATTATTGTGGTTGCACTTCTAAATTTCTTTTCCAGACTATTTACTATATATATTAGCATTTTACTGCAAATGTTAGTTGCACTTCTTTAACCTTTTTATCTGCTTCATCTTGTAGACAATAATTTCATCTCAGATCCAAAAAGCAAACAAAACCCAAATATTTTAAATTACTTTTTAATGATTCATTTTCTCAGAATCTATATTCATACTGGAGGAGAGGAGGACAGCACGATATGCTCATATCACATACCACTTTTGTCAAACAGATTTCTAGAAAAGGTATAATGCATTATTAATTGTAAGTCCCTACAAACAAGAGCGTTTTGGAAGGTGGTCTTTTCAGTGTCAATTTTTCTAAATGTGATATAAGTAATTTTGCAAGCATTTTTTTCAGTCGTGTAAGTTTACACAATTTTTCCACAATAACAGGTTTGACTTATTGCATCTATCTGTGGATATAGATGGACTCAGGTCTATTTCATTTTTAAATATCTGTAATAGGATCTTTTATTTCTTTCTTTAGTGTTTTTAATTAGTCTTTTTTTCTCCCCTAGCAAAAAAAAAAAGTAGCAGGCTATTTTTAACTTTTTGTACAGCTCTCCCCTCCCTTAGCATTTTGTTTGAGTTCATTCTCTTCTGCACAACACAGTAGAGTACTCCATTACTACTTAAAGTGCACATAAACAGTCACTTATGCCAATAAGCAGTCACTTTTATGAATTGTCTCTGAGAACTCCCCAGCAAGCCAAGATCAGCTTCTCTTCTGGAATCCACATGTAGGTGTGTTCATTATGCATTTAATTTTGGTCTCCAGAAAACAACTCACCCATGTAATAAATCTGAACCTTTAATTCAGAAATCTATGCTAAATTATGTTATTCTATTGTTAAAATATTTGCTAAGTAGTAAATTAAAATCTTGAGAAAATGACAAACATTTTATGGACTTGTCCTGAAGAAATGGCCCAGTCAAAGGAAGAATTTTGGAAGGCAGTTCATGAAGGGGAGGAATATTGTCATGAACCAGGAACATACTGACTCAAAATAAAATGGAAAGACCATTCAAGCTTCAAGGAGTTTACAGAATATAACTAGAAGTAATGGTGTGAGACAGTCAATTGGAAGAGCACAAGAAAGATAGTCATCTTGGTATAGGAGAAGTAAAAAATTTTAATGTTACAGAGTCATAGAGTGCTTTGGATTGGAAGGGATCTTTAAAGGTCATCTAGTCCAAATCCCCCTGCACTGAGCAGGGACATCATCAACTAGATCAAATTGCTCAGAGCCCTGTCCAACCTGATCTTGAATGTTTTCAGGAATGTGGCATCTACCACTTTTCTGGGAAACCTGTTTCAGTGTTCCACTACCCTCACCTCTTCCACTTTGTTGTAAAAATGTCTTCCTTATTTTTAGTCTGAAGCTACTCTCTTTTAAAACAATTATCTGTTGTCATATTGCAACAGGCCCTACTAAAAAGTTTGTCTGCATCTTTCTTATAAGGCCATTGTTCATCAAAGATGACTTTAAGAAGAAGGATTTTTAAGACGGATTTAAAGGATGATAAAGCCAGATGTTTATAGACTATTCCAATAACAAGAGGATGTTATATAAAATAATTCTGTAGAAGGAGAAGTCAAAGTTTTCCTTTTAAAGAAATCAATAGAGAGAATTCTGGGGATAAAACCCAGTAGTATGTTTGTTATAATGGAAAAAGACATAACCAGAAGAGATATGGGCAAAATTGAAGCTGGGATGAAATTCCTTAAGTGTCAATCTAATTGAAAATTATTCTGTTCTTATATCTGTAAAAAGCGTTGCAAGGAGATGACAAACTGATATATTATCAAAAGCTAAAGTTGAAAACTGTATACAGAAAATCTGTACATATTTAACAGTATCTTTATTGGTGGATGATGAGATATGTCAAAATCTGATGATGCCAAAGTAAGTATTGAAGTGTGAAGTGAGGGGAGGGATGGCAAATGGGTTGGGAGAAAGAAGGAAAGCTGAAGTGATAGTCATTTATGTTAGATAGAAAAGCTGAGAATCTAAGATATACTTTAGGAATATGAAATTAAAACAGTACATGGCCTGCAAAATATTCAAAGGTAAATCTACATCTGTGATTGAAGTTAATCTATGAAAGCATAGAAAATAAAGAGTTGTGACTGAACGCTAGGAAATATAGGAATTTGAAAAAGAAAAAGACCTTTAAAAGGCACACTAAATAGCAAGTGACTAAAAAGCTAGAAGATATGGGAAAGGGCACAGACTTGGAAGTCAATGTAACACAGATAATATCTCATGGAGAAGAATATGGTTAACTGTCAAAGGTGGTTTATGGGGAGAAGGAGCAGGGTGATAGACTACAATTCTTGAGATTTGGCTAGGAAATGACCATTTGAAAACCCGGTACAAGGGTTTAAACTGAAAGCAAGATATGAAAGCTGAGAAAGCAATGAGTGCAGCTGTAAAGGAGGTGTAAAAACCACAGGATCAGGAGGATACATGGAGACGTGATTTGATGTCCCTGCTCCTGTATCCATCTTCCAAAGCAGCAATCGGCAGAATCTGGATGGCCCAGGGGCATGGGGAGCACGGCAGGACTTGCTTTACAGCTGTTTTAAGCATCTTTTTCTCTCACACCACTGACAAACATATTCACAGCTGAGAACACAAAAGAGATGATACCCACTTTTGGCTGCCAGATAGTAGGAGGTGCAAATTGTCAAACTTGAACTTTATGGAGGGTGTTTTAGACTTTGGCAGAGAACTCCTCTCCAAAGCCCTCTAAAAAAGGTGAAGAGGTAGGGTATTCTGAGAGAAAAGTCAAAGGGAAGAGCAGAAAAACAAGGATTTGGATGAGGAGATTACAGCCAAGTCAAGAGTAGATAATAGGTATCTGCTTATTGTGATGTATTTCCAGTGCACTGCTCAGAGCTCCTGGGGTTTCAGCTGTCATTCACAGAGCACTTTGCCATCTGCACAGCAAATGGTGTGAAAAGGTGTTTAATTCAAAGTGGTGAATATATAGAACAGTGAGTAAACGATGCACTCAGCAAGAGGGAATAACTGGTTAAAATCATATATGTTTTGTTTTTCCAAAAAGTTTTAAGACAGTTGATTACTGTTAAAGCCTCCCTGGAATTTTACTTGTTGCTGATATCTATAAATAATTTGTAATCTCTCTCAAAAAAGTTTCCTTGTCCAATAATATCAGTGTTGAGAGGTTTCCTTTGATTTTTATCCCTTTTTATCCCCCAAAATAAGAAAGTAAATGGAATTGTAACTCTCTTCATCCCCATGTAACCCTGTATACAGCTGGTTTATTTATTTTGTCATTTAGTGTTGAAAGTTAAAGGAAAGAAGTGTTAAATTCTGCCCAGAGCATATAAAAAGTGAATACAGCATGCATTTGTCTATACAGCACATTTAATCATTGGGGTATCATAGGCATCACTGAATGTATCTTGCTGTATTGCCACAGATTTCTGAATGGTATCATTCAGGATTAAACCTGACATTAAAAAAACCACAAACATATTTGCTGTTTAGGAATTAAAATCTGAAAATATTCTCCACTCCCTTGAGTAAAATTAAGCTATATAACTTTACATATTTATAGCTTGATGTTTAACATGCTTTATCTACTGCAATGAAATTTTAATGATGCATTAATATGTCTATTTTCTTCATATATTTCACATTATTTTTCATTATAATTTCTCTGCAGTATATTTTCACCTTTTTGGCATCGTTCCACTACTTTAAATGAATTATTCTCAGGACCAAGTAAACTTCTTGTTAGCAAGTACATTATTTACACACCTAGCCTGACTTATTTAATATCCTGATTCTTAGGAGCACTAATAAGCTGCATTGTGTTAATTAGAATTCCACTATAGTTTGTTGTTAAATATCTTTTTAGAGATTTATCACTGAAATATTGTTTAGACATAATGTTTTTTTTAAAAGAAACCACAAGCCCACTCTATTGACAGAACGCTACACATCTTATTGTCTATAAACAATAGGCCTGCCATAGTTTAATATCAGCTGGCAACTAAGCCCCATGCATCCTCTCACTCGCTCCTCACCTGATTGGATGGGGGAGGGAATTGGAAGGATAAAAGTGAGAGAACTCATGGGTCAATATAAAGACAGTTTGATAGAGAGAGCAAAAGCTACACACACCCACACACCCAAAAAAAAAAAAAAAAACCAAAAACCAAAAACAAAAAACAAAAAAAAACAAAAAAAAAAAAAAAAAAAAAAAAAAAAAAAAAAAAAAAAAAAAAAAAAAAAACAAAAAAAAAAAACAAA
>JAWWTY010000077.1:69542221-69573943 GCA_035222235.1 Margarornis squamiger | reverse complement strand
GGGGGGGGAAGGGGGGTGGAAAGGCCCTGGAGAAGTTTTGCTGGACACCAGGCGTTTATCCAGGGTCAAACCACGACATTTGACTATTATAGAACCAGTGCCTTCTGACAAGGGACAAAAAATATTTCATAAAATAAAACTCCAAACAGAGCTCTACTTGAACCTTTTTAGTTCTACTGATCTAGTCCTTCTTCTCTAACTTTGCATTGAGACTTCCCAGCTCTCTCTATGCTCTGGAGCAGAAATTACTCAGATTTCTTTTTAGTTTTCTGAAAGATCCCCCAGGGAACATTCACATAGGGTTTGTCTTGTCATTTTAGTTTACTCATTCTTTACAGAAGGAAAGAATAAAACAAAATACCTGTTCATGCACATTGCTGCTACAGAATGTCTATTGAAAAGGGCAAGTTGTACATTTAGACCAGTCATGATTTCACAAGATCAAGGCTAAGTTGATTTTTGGAGTATTTCTGATTACACTGTATTGTGCTAAACTGTTTTGTCTAAATGTGTAATCAAATACAGTATAAACAGTTGCTAGCAGCTTGCAAGTACCAAAGAGCAACAAAATGAGTAACTAATAAAATATGTAACTACAAGTTCAGGAGTAATAATTGTAAAGTAGAAGAGTGTTAAACTTCATTGCTGCTCAAATCTTATCAAATGCACATTAAAATTCAGTGCTGTAAAGATGAAGTAGGACAGTGTCTTTTTCAACAGCAGCTTATATCACAGTAAAGAAGAGTAGAGAAGTTTTTGCAAAACCTGGCATTTTATGCAATGTGTACAAAGACAGAGCTATAAAGGGTAATTTTCTCACAATGGATCCAATACATAATATTTCAGAAAGAAGGCTTATGCACTTTATTCTATATCAAGTCTTTTTTAAAAAGGGAGCTTCATTTTTGTATGTAAGAGAACAAATACTTTGGTAAGCAAGGTTCAGCTCCAAAGCTCATACTCTCATAGATTTTACATGCTGTAAGGACCATGCAATGAACTAGTCTGACCTTTGGACATTGTTTGGCCTCCAGAGCTGTATTTCCTAATTCCTGCACCATAACAAACAAACTGTGGTATTAGAAGATATGCTTGAGAAAGATATCCAACCTCAGTTTCAAAGTTCAGGTAGTATTTGCTACTTATTTATCACTGTATTACTGTGAAGCTCAAACAAGCGTCGGTCAACAACTGTGATCCTAGACTCTCTAGTACTTGTCGCTATGTTTCTTTCCCCCAAAATCCATCCAGGCCAACCTTCCTTCCTAACAAGAAGACAAACTTCTAAAGCAAAATCTTCCTTTTTCAGATGGAATTTTTCTATGTATAACAATGATTTCTAGGCATACATTGTGAAATCTAAACCCCTTCAAAATTAATGTATATTCTGCTGTTGGCTTGATAACCCAGGGGTGTACTCCTGAAAAAGACCCTAGAACTTTATAAGAGGACACAGTCTTTCACTTGCATCACTGATATAGCTCTACTTTGTTCAAGATCACTAGCAGGCTGAGATTTGGAAAATCAGAAGGGTATAGTTAAGGAGAACTTTTTTTAATGCTTACCTGATTAGATTAGCCCATCTTCTTTACAGATATACACCTTGGAGAATTCATATATTTCAAGGTACTTTCATTTCAGATGTAAATAAGGAGGGAAAGTGCTTTATTATGATGAGCTTGAAAATCTTACATGCTCCTCTAAGGCAGTAATTAACTATTTGTATCCCCGTCAAAGATCAATGATGCTACTATTGTCATAAAGTCCCAACATGGCTGTAATTCAGCAGAGAAGCTTAATCTCTTAAGTATATGCTTAAACGCATTCCTATCAATCAATGAATTAAAGTGGTTTTATGTCGTATTTACTTTATAGCTGATAATTCAGTTTTGAATGGTAAAACCAATGAAATAGAAATTAGTTTCAGGAACTCTTAATTTCTAACATCGATTAGTATTTCTCCTTCTCAAACCACCTTCAACCTCTTGAAGAATGAGCAAAAACTATAGGTTATAGCATATGTTGGAGAACCTAAATGTTCCATAGTATCAGTGTATTTAATAATTAGCTTTTAGTATTTTTCAAATGGCCTCAGGGCCATCCCCGCCAGGGTCTCTCCTCCCCTCCTGCCTCCTCCCGCTCTGCCCTTGGGGCTCACATTGCTGTTTTTCCCCCAGTTGCCCTCACTCAGCCCTGGCTGCCGGGCAGCGTTTTGCCCTCCCTTGCCCAGGTTTCCCCGGGGCTCTGTCCCGCCCGCCCGTGGCTGAGGGGCTCAGCCCTGCCCTGCGCTGGGGCTGCTGGAGCTGCTGGGACCAGCTGGGGACAGATCTAACACCTTGCCACATAAAGAGCATTTTCATGGATTTCAGTGCTTTTGGTTATCTTTCCTCTTGAAGACATAGGAAGATAATATTCCAGCATTAAAATAAATGCTACATTAAATTTATGTAGCCAGGGTTTTAAAAGCTCAAACAGCATTTCCCTAAATTTAGCAATTCATTGAACAAATTAGGCTAAAGGAAAGAAAAAAAAAAAAACCAAGACAAATTATAAAGATCCCACGTTGACTTTTTGTGTTGAAATAAATATTATTCATCAGGGTCTACTTTAAATTGAATCCTGTATGTAAGATAGCAGGGGTTTTATTATTTCTTGGCTTTTAACCTCTGCCTTGCATTGATGGTCATGCACAGGGAGACCTATCTGTTTGCACTCCAAGCTTCAGTAGAGATTGTTTTATTAAAATAAATTGGAACAGGAAGTGAATTTCTAGTTTTGATATTGACTTTGTTGAGGACTGTCATACCTCATCAGTATTTAGAAGATACTTCCCAGCCAGGGAAGAGAACAAGTCCAATAGTCATATGCAAGGAGCTGATTTTTCTGAGCACAAAGTGCACTCATAATCCTGTTTTCTGTCTAGCAGACAGGCATTAAAATTGAATTAAGAAGACCTGAGCTCTGCTTTCAGTTAAGCTACCGACACAATTGAGAGAAGATTCTGTACTTCCATTTTTCTGTCTTTCTTTTTGCATGGCCATTTGGATGAATTTCTTTTCTTGAACTTTTCATTTGAGCAATATCTCACAGGCTATTCTAATTGACTTCTAGCTGCTACTGTAATAATAAATAGCAAGAATAAACAAAATGTATAGACAAACAGAATTTTAAATATCTAGACTAGCATTATATTTTGGATACTAATTCAGGATGCAGTTTCATGAGAGTTTAAGTAAGCATAAATGTCAGTGTACCCTTTGCTCTGGCACATTTGCTTATCTTGGCTCTCTGATGTGTCAGTTCACTTGCAAACTCAGCAGAAAACTAACCCAAAAAAGAAATAGAATAGATTCCTGCAAGCTCAGTAAGTGGAATTGATTCATTGGAAGGCCAAATGAATGCTGGAGCTGCTACAAAAGAAGAGGGAGGAAGTGGGGAACTGTCATAGCCCAATTTAAATCTGTTTGTTCTGCTCTAGAATTATTTCAAATTGGCCAAGAAAAGTAACAGTTTAGAGTGCTTAACAGAAAATGCATGTCACCCATGCTAACATGTCTTTTGTAATGGTTTTTTTTATTTATAAATATTTGATAAGTAACATCTTTGTTGGACATATACTTCATGAGCTGATTGACTATTTGCTAGTTTTTTTATTGTCAGCAATCTAGAAAAATAGACATTTTTGCATGGTTATCCCTCACCTCTAGTTTTTGATCACAATAGAGTTGGCTAAAATTTGTTTCCCCCTCTATCTTGTAAAGAAAAACAAACAAACAAAACCAAAAAAACACCAGAAAATTATGTTGTTTTCCTTGACTTCCATAAGGCTCCTGACTCCATCTGCCATGGTGTCATAACAGGAAAATTGCTGAGATAGGGACAGGATAAGAGGACTACAAAGTGAAGGGAAATTTGGAAGGATGTCTTGTAGCTGATCACTTACTGATATTCTTCAGGGACTGATCCAGGCACCAAAACTGTTGAACGACTTTATTAATGACATGAAATGAAATGTCATTAATTCATAAAATGAAATGGAATGTACCCTTAGAAAGTTCACAGTAAATACTGAATTGTGGATCACGGTTGTTTTGCTGGAGGTCAGGGCTGCTACTGTGATCTAGACAAGCTGGGAAAGATGGGCTGATGGGGTCTTCATGGAAATGAATAAGGCAAAGGCAGTTTCCGACAGCTAGGGCAGAATAATCTCATGCAACAGTACAAAATGGGGATTGACTGATTAAGACACAGCTTTGCAGTGGAAAACTGAAGGGGCATGGTGAAGAGCAAATTGAAGAGGACTCAGCAATGTGGCTTGCAGAAAATAGGGCTCACTGCATTCTGGGCTGCATTAGTAGGCATGTAGCAAATGGGCCATGGGGAGGTGATCCTTTCCCTTTACTCAGCAGTTGTGAAAATCCATTTGGAATATCTGTTTTGAGCAGTGATTTAGACTACATGACCTCGGTGGTCTCCTCTAAGCCTAAGCATTCTATGATTCTAAAAGCATAATTTCATACACGTAATACCTAAATAGTAAGACCAACAATTAAGACCAACATTGTATTTGTTGTTTCTAGTTGATGTGTCCTTTCTGGATGCTCAAAGATTTGGAGAATTTTACTCCAAATTAATTTGAGTATTTACATTCCAGACACTAAAAAATCAGTGAAGAAGTGCAATGGTATTGACATGATTGATCACATCTTTCTAGTGTGAGTATTCACGTAACACTAACAAGATTCTCTGAATTCTGTCCTAGATGGCTACATTTAAAATATGGAATAGATTCTGGTAACACTGTTTTCCTTTTGGTTATTTACAATCCTTCTGAACCATTGGAATGGACACTCGAGGAAATTACATACTCCTACCCTCTTTAAATTTGGGTGAGTGAGGAAATTTTGTTTGTCCTTCCATAAATAAGGAATCCTTGCCTATTCTTTATCTCCAGTGACAGTTTGTCAAGTATGTATATCTATATCTATCATTAACTTATAACATGACCTGGTCTACTTTTGGAGAAAGCTGTTCTTCTGAAATACTGATTGCAAACTTAGGAGTCAAATTTTTCATATTAATATAATGAAGAATTATAATTTATACCTTTATAGCTTTTTGAGATGATACAAACCTCTTGGTGACTTTTTGTGATTGAGAATATACTTTTTTACACATTTCATAAAACATGATTTTGTATAAAATGCTATATATAAAAAGCATAAAAGGTTATTATTATTATTCTTTAGATTAAAATGTATAACTGAAAGTTTTGCATAGTTCCCACAATAGAAATGTGTTGCATAAGGATTTAGTACTGAAAGGAACCTGCTCTTTCTTCACTGAAGAATACAGCACACACAAAAATGAAAAATCTCATTTTTGTTGCAAAAAACTTAACCTACAGAGGATTATGAAAAAGCAGGGCCATAGCATAATGACATAAAAATTTCCATGCTGACTTTTCTGAGACAAAATGTATGTTACAATTGTGTTACATTAATAAAAGATTAGCTAAATATGCCAATTATCTCTTCACTGTAAAATTTCCCCCTCACTCAGTATCAGTAGGAAGTTGGGAACTATTTTAACAATTTGTTCCATTTTAATCATCTCAAGAAAAAATTTTAGATTAAAAAAATCCCCGAGTTTGATTTAAAAATAGAACTTTTTTAAAAAAAAAATAAAATTATTGTATTTTTTTCTTTTATTCAGATGCTATCAGAATAATTATTAAAATTCTGGCCAAATTCTCACATGAGCAGTTCCATTGTTTTCACTGGAACTGCTTGTAAGGAACTTGATCCAAGGTCTAGAGAAAGGGATTTTTTTCCTTCTGATTTTAATAGGGGCTAGAATAATTTGACAATTCTGTGTTTGTGTTAATATACATAAAGTATTCAGTGCAAATAGAGTGGGTTGAGGTATTTCTCATCAAGAGAGTATATTGCAAATGGGAATGGTCAAAGGATTTTTTATTTAGTTAGTTTAATGCATATACTTTTGTGTAGTTAGCAGTGACACCAGGAACAGTTCATATATCTAGTCTGATCTAATCTACTTGGTATCAACTATTGATTTTAGTGAGGGAGGACAGTAACAATCCCAGTCTGATGAGACTTGTCTTGATTTGAGGGCACATTTCTGGATCAAATCCCATGGTAAGAATGTCAAATGCTTCTACAGAGGCTTAAAAACAACTACAATCAGAGCTCCTTGAAAGTTATCAAGTGAGAAGAAGGAAAAAGCATAGAGATTCTATTAACAATAATAATACTTTTCTGTGTACTTTTTTATTAGAAATGTGCTCTGTCTTTTTACACTAGCAGAGGTTATCCCTGTATCTCTATCTGTTATATAAACATACATTTGACATTTTAAAATGTGACAGTTTAAATTTCTATAATTTGTTGCTGAGTTTTTCATTGTCATTTTAATGCTAGGGAATAATATTAGAATTGTTAAAAATCTTTTTAAAAAATACTTTATTTTCAGTATAAGTGAAAGCCAAGATTAAGGCTTTCAGTGCATTGGGGACAGCCATTTCTTATTAATTTCTGCTTATCCACATTATGTGCATTGCATATTCAGAACTGTACATGAGGGATTTCAATACCCTGTTTCAATTAATTTCTAATGATAAATGGGAATCATAACCCTTTGTATGGCTTTGATAACCCAACAGAAATATTTTAACGATTCCTATAAATATTTAGGAAAGAACTCTACTTCAAGCATTTGAGTTGACATTAAGACAGCTACTTATCCTCATTCAGTTAAACATATAACCATCTTTTTCATCATTTGCATCCAATTGGGGGTTTAATTCAGAACCTCTGGAGGAAATAGGAGCCTTTCAAAAGCTTCAGTGGAAGTCAGTGGTCAATTGGGAAAATGGGAATCTTTTGTCTTGATGGACGAGACCTTCACACTCTCAGTTCCCTGGTCTGATTCACACTCTGTTTTGAGGAAACTAAAAGCAAAGGAGACACAGCCCAGTACTATCCATCTTTTCTTCTTTTCTGTCAAGTCCAGCTCAGCAAGTAGGATTCCTTTTATTCCCAAAGTTAAGCTTCATACACCATTAACAGGAGAGGAAAGCAACTAAGAGTAAGAAATTAATAATTTATGGTCAGAAAAAATAGAAGCATTGTTGCAGTAAAAAAGATACAAGGAGGTTGTTGCAAACTGTAATTCTGTAGCACAAAAGATCTAATAATTACAGCTGCAGGCAGGGACAGTGACAAGAGGACAGAGTAAGATATTAAAGGAATGAGGAGAAAATATAACTCTAAATTATTCTACATGGCTTCCCTGGTTTTAGAAAAAAAATAATATTTTTTAGATTTACCTATTTAATCTTAAAATGCTTTGGACAATGTTATTGTATCCAACGGATGATGTAGAAGGAAAGAACTTCCAGTTCGCATGCAGAAGTGGTAAAATTATCTTCCAATATTTATTAGAATTGTTTTCTTTCTGTTTCATAAATAATGCTGAAACAAGCTTACTTTTAGGATATCATATACTAGTGTCGTTGCTGTCTTTTATTTCCATATTTAATCAGACTGTCTGTGGTATTGTCCAGGAAAAGCCCTGGTGGGGGGGAAGGTACATTAAATAGAATAAAGTTTTAAAACTCATTATGCCATGGTGCCACATTATTAGTATACTTACCTATTTAGCATTGCGTTCCAGATGTTAGATTGAGACTGTTACAAAACTGACTCCTTGGCTTAGCTAGCTATTTCCAAAAGAGTTCCTATAGTAGAATTTCTTTTTCCAAATTCCTGTTCATCATGATTTTTACTGTCCAAACACACATACATACAAAAAAAGCACAAAGAGACATTTCTGTAATGGGAGGAGTTTCTTCATATCTGAGAAACAGCTGGAAATCTTGTGTAGGACTAAGGTAGGATTATAGTTCCATTTTAATGTTTATACTCACAGATAAAAGCTGTCGGCCATGCAGCAGGGGAGATAAGATGGCTGACAGCACTAAGCTGCCTTCACTAAGCAATGCTGATGGCTGCCTTTTTGGCAGCCTGGGGCAGTATGCATGATTAAAGAGGGAAACTTAAGCTAAATCAGACACTTTAAAAAGAAATACACTTTGGAATAATGTTAACTCTACTTAGCACCTAGGATTTCACTGTATATATCTTAATAGTCTTAAGCAGCTCCTTTTGTAAGTAATTCATCCAGGAGTTAATGTGTCAAGTTTAATACATGTCAAAAACCGCTCATTTGTAACCAAAACGTTCATAATGCAGAGGAGCTTTTCATCTTGGACATGTAATCACCAACCTCTGAGCAGAACACACCAGAATATATATTCTGTGCTTGAAA
Organism: Margarornis squamiger; assembly: GCA_035222235.1. NCBI lineage: Eukaryota > Metazoa > Chordata > Aves > Passeriformes > Furnariidae > Margarornis > Margarornis squamiger. Next base: position 69,565,591 of record JAWWTY010000077.1, on the reverse strand, counting down.
TCTAGAACTGCAACAAGAAAAGGCTGTCATGAATTTTTCTTGCTGTTATTTCCCTTCTCAGCCTTCTGGATTCCAAAGAAACCTGTATGTGTTGGACAGATGTTGAAAATGTGCAGAAAATCAAAAGCTGTTTTCACTAGAAATTGTATGTGTAAAATTTAAGATTTATCTTGGATAGCTTAGTAGTCAGCAAACAGCTGGTGAGCCAGGAATGCTTTTCCTTTTTTCTGTCTTTGCCTGTAGGAAACCTAGTCCCACACTGCACTTATTAGGAATGTTTGCCCATTGAACGTCACTGAAAGATGAAGAAACAATGAGGCAGAGTAATGAGGCATGCTTTGCCTTTCCAACAAATGGATTTTCATCCGCTGTGACCCACTGTGGTCCCTTGCAAGCCTACCCGTTCTGTGATTCTGTCATTCCCCTTCAAATGCCTTGATATATTATACTCTAGATATGTTATACATATAACTTTCTAGACAGAGTTTAGCACATAATGCAGTGTGTGTTTTATAAAACTGGTAGACTTTGAGGGGAAATTTTATTAATGAAGCTGTCAGGCAACCAACTGGGTAAGAAAGGCTGAAGGACAAAGTTATTGAAGTCCTAGAAGTGGGAATATTCAGCCCTTCTTCAGTTATCCTGAAACTGCTTTGAGAATTTCTTTAACTTCATACATGATATAGTCTTGGCAATTTTTGCAAAAGATGAGAAACTCTGCATTTTATCTTTTTGGCTTTAATTATATCAAAGAATAATGACATCCTGTCTTTGGTAGCTGGTCTTCTCAAGAACATCTGTTCCAACCTTTCTTTCTTCTAGAAAGATCCATGATTTTTTCAGATCCATCTGGTTATCTAAATTAAAATGTTGTCATGAGCACACTACGTGAACTTTTTATATCTGAGGTTTATGGTCATAAAGCCCAGTCTCTGCAGAAAATTATTGTCTCTTTGCATACAAATTTGTATTAGTTGAACAGCAAAGCTCCTTGATGATATTCTATGACTTTTTTTTTTTTTTTTTTTTCCCCAGAGAATGAATATTCATCTAAGAAAAAGCTTTCTAAAGGAACATACTGATGTAGATAAAGAATCAGTTGGTATGTGGGTATTTGGCTGAGAAAGTAGAATAGCTTTAGTCTGTTTGGTGCTGTTTGGATCTTCAGAAATTTAGGTTTAAATCCTTAATCTGATGTGTTCATTTAAAGTAGAACAGCCACAATAACAGAAGACCCTCAAATAGTCAGTTTTTAAGGACTTATTGTTTGATTGCTTAAGGGAGAGTGGCAAAAAACTGTTTTGAATAGATGTTTAAGACTTTGGCAGTAATCAACTGTGTAGTATTCCCTGTAATCTTTTATGAAATATTTCTAATGGTTTTAGTTGTAGAATTGCTATTTTTATTCTTCTTGGAACACTGTGGGTGAATACATGTCGGGGAACCAACATACAAGTTTAGTGACTGGAAAAATCTACAAACCTAAACCACCAAAAAGGAGGAACCAGCCACCACGAGAGAGCCCACTGACCATCATTGGACACGAAGGATCTAACGAAGACCTGGAAATCGAGTTTTAAAATTTTTTCTGGTTCACGTTTTTAAGTTGTAATAAGTTCCGATGCAGTTGTCATTATTCAATTATCCTATTGGTCCCAGTTTCCCGCTCCTCAAGTCATCATTGGTCCCCAATACCCCAGTTACCCATCTCCCATTGGTCCCTGTTCCCTCACTCCCATTGGCCAGTCGGTGGTGCAGTCCATCAGCACCATATAAGGCGGGCCACTCCCCCATCGTTCCATATATGTCACGCCTCCACCCCCTTTATTCCTTTTGTGTCGTGTTCCGCCCCCAACTCCGCCCAGGTTCCAGACCCTTCCATCCCCACCTTATAAAGCCTGATGCGCCCCTAATAAACCGTCCACTCCTGTTCACCATTCCCAAGTGGATCTTGTTCTTTCCTACCTGGCTGAACGTGGCAAATAGAGAACAGATTTTTACTCAACTTTAATTGTATAGGATTATCTAAATGAGAAAATAAAAACTTTCTTTTGATTCTTGAAAAAGCCATCAGGATTTCACTATATGTTGGTATTAAAACAACACCCAAATTATTACACATAGCAATAAAGAGGTTCTGTTGAGGAAACACAAAATCTAAAGGAACGGTGATGTCCCATTAACATCAAGTATTAGAATCAAATGACATTTTATATTTGAGGAAAAGAAAAAATGAGAATGTAAAACTTACATGCCCTTTCTAACCTCACACATTAAATATGGACCGTTTTTAGACTGTTAGTACTTTACCAATCTTATGACAGAATTCTGCCAGAGAGCTGAGAAAATAGTAGAAATTATCTGGCAGAAAGCTTATAAATGTCGGTATGGCTACAATCTCTCCCTGCCACCGTTAATGGAATACTCGTATTCACTGTGGTAAGGCTAGAATTTCATGCAAAGCTTTAAACATGCCATTTTCATAGAAATCTTGAAAAATTGTATAATTGATCAAGTATGTGATTTGTTCTCAGTATGCAAAATATAATTTTAAAACTAAGACCTTGATCTTGCAGCATCCAGGCATATTCAAGCATTGTTTTTCTTTACCTGCAGCAATTCCTTTCAAAATTTCTGGTAACTGGAAACATCTATCGAATTTATTTTCAGAGACATATATAGGGTATATGTATGTTATACATTGCGACACCCTGGAAAATATGGTGTTATGTCAAATTACAAAGGCTCTTGATTCCCCTCTTCAGGAAATGGGAACTCTGAAAACTTTAATTTCAGGAAAGGCTACAACAAAACAAAACAAACAAAAAAAAAAGTGTTAACCAATCCTTGATGAAGTCAACACAATAGCATATAATTATGGGACCAACTAAGCTATGGTCACCTCTGTTCTGAAGTTAAATGATAGCTGCAGTAGCCAAAACTCTACGCAAGTGTGGAATAAAAACAACTGGATGAGAAAAAATTAAACACCATTATTCAGAATACTAAACCAAGCCAAAAACATTTTTGTCTTTCCTTTTCTGTTTGACAGCAGTTGACAGCAAGGGTCAGTAGAAGGAAAGAGCACCAAAAGAGCTAATTTCCTGTGCTGAAAAATGTAATACCAAAATATGAATAGATGTGAGAAACTAATAAAAAGTGATAGTAAGATAAGTGATAGTAACATTTTGTTCTCATGGCACGATAAGCTAAGAGGAGACGAAGGTAAGTGATAGGCAGACATAGATGTGCGGTTGAATTAAGCACTTTTTTTTCACAGCGTACATGCAGACAGATGCCCTGAGACTGAGAGCTCATGTCCTCGTACAGTATGAGTTGTGTTATTTGGGTCTCAGTTAAGCTACAGCACAAAAAATGCTGGGCATCCTCTCAGAGGAAGTGAGATTGCTTGCTTCACCAAAACTCTCTGGGGATCCATGGAATAAAGATATCTAACAACAGTCTGCTTCATGACCAGGATGATAAGACAACTTAAGAATAAATAATTGATAAGAACTATATCATTAACTTGAACAGGCTATCCAGACATTTTATACTGGGCTTTAAAACCCCCTATTTCTATGCTAAACTCCAAGCTGCATTAATTTGAATGGAAATGCAAGACGTCTAGGTTTCATCGCCTTCTTTTTATTATATTGTCTTGCTTATCTTGAACATCCATGAAGGCAATGATGACCAAAGAAGTATCAAGATCTCCCTTGATCTAACTCATTCGTATAGTTAACAATTGCATAGTGTCAGGGATGCAAAATTCTGATGCTTGTATATGTTAGCAAGAACAAACCAATACAAAACAACTGAAAAAATTCAGCAGAAACAGAACATATTTGTGACAACAATTATCCCACCTTTACTCTTAGATGCTGATGTTCTCAGAAGCAGAACTGTGTAGTTCATATCATGTTCATAGTACCTAACTCTAAAGATCTTTTTGTTTATTTAATCTCTAGGCATCGACTGGACCACAAGGAACAGTCAATTTTTTAAGAAAAAAAAAAATAAATTAAGAAAGAATTAATTTTTTTCAGAAAAAATTAACTTTCTAAGGAAAGAAAATTCTAAAACCACAAATATTGCTGGGTTTTCACAGACAAAAAAAAAAAATGCAGAAAGAAAACCTAAAAGAAAGTAAGACAATGACATCTTTATGAAAATAATGAATACTTGACCAGTTTTAGGAATGCTTTGCAAAACCATATCACATTCTTTCAAAGCATAAACTTGAAATGCAAATGTAATAAAATGGTTTGTTTAAATAAAACCTTTTAGAAAAACACTAAAAGGGAAAATATGTCAGAAAAGGTGGGCATGTTCATTCAATATTGACTGAAGAGGTAGTGTTTCTTTCCGCAAAAGTCTTACATAAAACTTCACAATATCACAATCTATTATTAGCCTCTTCACCTCCTTGCTGCATATCCTTTTTTGCCATCTCTTATATTACAGAGATAAAGATTTTGTATGAGAGAACTGAGATTTTATAAGGCCAACTACAGCAAAACACAAATTCAGAGAAGAAAAGGCAGGGCACTGTACAGTAAGTAGTCATTTGAGGCCAATAAATTATGCCCATAACTATAGCCAGTATCGTTTAAGCACTCTTTGGTTTCTGATCATAAAGCACTAGCTTACTGCAGCGTTGACAACAATCCTATGACTCCAGCTTATAGCTTGTCCATTTGCTACCCAGTCATCCACAGTGAATTTAATATAGTGCAATAAACAGTCACACCCATCAGGAGCAGAAATGGACTCAAACTTAACCTAACACAAAAGACTACCAACTAAACAGAGCAAGGTAATGAAAAACATTGACATGAGGTCTTTTATTCATGCATCATTTAGCTTTTAAACATGTCAATAGCTTCAGTGGAGAGAAGGACTAATGGGATCTAACAAAGAGGGGAGCACGTGTGTAGTGAACATCACTATGACAGAACTCTAAATAATGTTGTTTTTTGGTATCTGCACTCATAAAGGTGGTAGTAACACCAACCCAAATGTATAATTAAGCTTTGTGATAGTTTCGCTCCATGGAAGTATGCAACTTGCACTATTATTATTCTATTATGACAACATTTTCTAGTAGAGAGATATTTTAATGATACATTTTAATTCATACAGTCATGTGATGCAATGCATTATCCAATGAAATCAGACAATTTAATAAGATCTGCTGCATAATTCAGATCATAAAATGTCGCACTGCTTTCCTTATGAAACCCATAGCTCCCACAGCTTCAGGCTTGATTACTGCTTATCTTTCAGAATGGCATCCATCTAGATTTTCTTCTAACCTGTCCCCAGGCCATTTCAGATTTTTATTGAAAGCACATTCAGATAGTACATTAGGTCCAAATTTGAATGTAGGTATGTATGTGGCTAGTTGTGTTCAAATTTCTTCCTGTGATAGTACTCCAGTTATACTAAATGCGAAAGGTTGGTGCAGTATGAGCAGGAAATTCAAGTGTTTGTTTTGATGAACTTTTCTCAAGTTCTTGAGAGACTTTCTAGTAAAAAAGTGAAGCACCCTCAAATATTTGGTACCACGATCACATGAACTAGTGTAATAAGGGCTGAATGACCTAAATTCGGATCTCTACTACCCATCCCAACTGAGAGCAAATCCTTGGTCAGCTGATGTGTGTTGTAGATATGAGGAAGAAACAAAGAGAAAAGTTTACCTGTCCATATTTCTCTCAAATTTCAGGAAGTTTTAAAAAAGCATGTAAATGCTAACAGCTCAGAACCCTTTCATTCTAGCCAGCTATCACTATATTAGAACCAAATGTATTTGCAGTCTGACTAAGTATGTAAATATATGTGTGTATATATATTTATGTATACATTAGGAACTATAACTAAAATTACTCTACCTGCAAAGTTTCTAGAATAATGAATGTGTCATGGCCCGCTGTTTGAGACGTAAATTACTAATCAAACAACAGCTGATACAGAATTTTCATTCTAAGGTTCTTGTAAGGTCATCAAGATATTGCCTTTGAGATGGCTCTCAGGCTCATTCTTTGTACTTAATATATTCAGTGGTTTCTGTCTGCTGCATTAAACACACTTCAGCAGCACAGTAGCCAGTGGGACTCAGGAAAAGAAAATAAGGTTTTTTTGATTTGTTAGGGTTTACAGCAGAAAGGCTCAAAATTTCAACATTATTTCCAGTAGATACATCTGGATTCCATCACCAAAAAGTGAGTGTTTCATTATGTTTAACACTTCAGAAGCGTGTAAGGAGACTTGATGTAAACTACATATGGAAAAATCGACCAACCATACTCCAGAAAGTATGTCTGATCTAATAATAGGTGTTATTTAATGTGAGAACTCAAAAGCCTAACACTAGGAGTTCTAATTCCCTGAAGTGTGAGAGCTTTCCTTCTGACTGGCAGTATGCCTAATGTAGCCTGCTTGACTTCAGCTTTTATCTGGTGTTGTCTCTTTCATTATTGCACCTACCCTTTCAATATAAATCTAGTAGGTAGGGGAGAAAAAAACCATACAAACAAACTAGACCCAAGCAGAATTAGAAAATCTTGTCATAGTCTTTGAAAGTAAATTCAAAATTTATGTGAGGTGTCCACTTTTCAAACTGAGAATAACATTACATTACATTGCTGTTTAGAGGTATAAGTTTTTCTAAAACATCTTTTATTTTTTTAATTTTTATATCTGAACTTGCTTCTCTATTATTTTAACATTAGAACAAGAATTGGGGTTAACAGTTAATGTTTGATTAATTAATTTGGGATTATTTGGCTTTCCTCCAGAAGCAGGTAACAGTTTGGCCATAACAATGGTAATAGGATCTAATAAATTACACAAATCATTTTAAAATAAAAATCTTTTCTTATTAAAATATGTAAAATTATTTTGACAATTACTTTTGTGTAGTATTACAGTGAGCAATAAGGATAAATTTTCTGTCTCTTTTTTCTTTTTGGAAAGATGGGCAAGACACATTGACACTGTTACAACTCTGGGATTTCAGAAACCTCCTCGGGGGCGGGGACGGGGGGGTGGGGCTGGGAGTCATCGGTTTGGGGATTTTTCCTATGCCATTGCAGTTTTAAGTCTTTCCTTAAACTGACTGTAATAACTAATTATATTGACCAAAATTCCAAATTTTGGATCTACAATAAGATCTGTAAGAGTCACACCAGGGCTCTTCATTACCCAAGCAAGATTCACTCAAGGAGATTGTGCTGGGTCTTAATCCCAAATTGTAGCTGGCTGTACATTTTAAATAATAATAATAATAATAAAAGGACTTAATCTTCCTTCTCAACAATGTGAAACTTGTAGGAAATAGGAAATTTAATATTGTAATTTAGTTTCATAATGTAACTTTTATTATTGATTTGATAACATAAAAATACATTGAATATTTCTAATCTCATTTGGGGTGATAAACCATCTGTGCTTGTGGAAGAATGTAGGTATCGCATATGAGGGGGAATATTTCTGAAACATCATCTGTGCTGCCTTCTGTGATTGAACAGACTGGACTGTGTTCCCCCAAAGCCTGCTGAACAGTTTTCAGTGTTTTGAAAGATTCTCAGAGAAGTTATTCAAAGAAATGAGATTTCAGTTCTGTTATCAAAACCAGAAAAATTCAATCTCAGGTAATTAAATTTGCATATTCAGAATGTAGCGCTTCATGCTAATTTGTTATGCAATGATGCAGTGGTTTCTCAGACAGTTGTATTTCCCTGCTTGCCTTAACAATGGGTGAAATACATCTGGCTGTATCCCACATTTTGCCTACATCCTGCTGAAATTTAGCATTACTACACTGCTATAAACAACCTGAGATGCAATGCAAGAATATCCCACGTTCTAGGATATATATGCAGGAAGCCAGGCAGCTCCTCTAAGAACTTGGAATCTATCAAAAGCTTTAAACACGTATAAACTAATATTTCTTTGTCTTTTACCCATCATAGGCAAGTCTTCCATTTGCAATGCACTCATAAAATATTTTTCTTGTCTCCTATTATTGTCCTAAATAATGACAAACGACTGTCATATACAAGGTGATGATCTTTACATGACAGTAATGTAATAGCTATACTTCACTTTTATCTCAGTGCTCCCTGCTCTGGTTTCCAACCTTAGAAACAACAACAGGTTATTATGTTTCCCAATGGCTTTTCATTTTAAGCCTCAAATGGAAGACACTTTTCACTTCTGATAATCCAGTCCACATTAATTACTTAAGTATTAGAGAAAGCTTGTCATGCAGGCATGGTAATATGAAATCACTCATTTTTCCATTCATTCAGTGAGCTCTGTCCAGCCACAAAACAAAAAACAAAAAAAAAAAACCAAAAAAAAACCCCAACCAATCAACAAAAAACACCCCAAAAAAAACCAAAACAAAAAACCCCACAAAACAAAACCGAACAATCAAAAAAAAAAAAAAAACAAAAAAAAACAAAACCAAATAAAACCAAACCACAAAAACAAACAAAACAATAAACAAACAAAAAATATGACAACTACTTTTTTCTTGAGCCATTTAATTTTGGCATAGATTCTGCCTGAAGTGAAATTGAAAGGCGGGGGAGTCTTCAGACAGTTAAAAGAAATCCTTCTGGAACAAATCCATAACTGTTTTAAAGTCAGTGATAGCTCTTCTAGTTAACTTCATTGATGCTAGATCAAATAGATCTAAGTGGTGGTTTGCCTGTTTTCTTACTAGAAATTGAATTTGCAAGTGAACGTTTGGCCTCATTGAGTTTCAACCATTTATTTTTTTAACTTTAGTCAGTATAGAATCTCACCCATTACATTAGATATTAGATCAAATTCCACCAGCTTCCTATGGCCTGAAGTCAATGTGATCTAAGGTAGGAGAAGATATATTCAGGATTGTGTATGTTTAAATATTGCCAAGCTTCTAAAGGCAATCAGATGTTTCAGAAAAAATGTTTATGGGCAATCACAGGACAGCAGGTAGGCAGACACATAAATGAAACATAATTGGCTGACTACAGATTTTAGTCAATAACAAAATGTTTGATAAGGTGACTTTAAATTAACCTGTTTTAAAGATGCAATCTTTCTAAATAGACAGTCACAAAGAAGCCTATTAGCAATAGGTAAGTTGAAAATAAAAGCTATCAATCAGGTTTCATGATTACTAGATAAAAAAGGTCAATTTTCAAATAGCCCATTTAACCATGAAGCCTTCTGCTTTAGCAGGAACAATTGCTTAATCAACACCACTCAGCTCCAAGAGTTAAATTCTGTTCTGCCAGAACAGGGTTCATTTTGCCTGTTCAATAAAAGTGCATATCAAAGGAGGAGATTACAGATAATTTTCTGCTGTTCCTTTAACTTGTTTTAAAAAGCTGTTCTAAAAAAAATATTTCTGTAGTTTGTGTTTACATGCTAGAAGAGCAATCCAGTGCAGCCAAAATGACTGCACAACAATATCTGGAGCCTATGAAAATTACCTAGCCAACCAATGACTTGCTTTAATCATATGCCATTCTCTTTATCAATCTTTTAAAATATCTCTCAAGTAAGAGCAAAATGTTGAAAATTGTTGCACAACCGAAAAAAGGTCACAATAAAGAGGTGACTATACTCTATATGCTGTGGGGGGGTTTTCCCCTCTGTATGTGACAAGGTTGCATCTGCTGCACATAAGGACTATTCATTTAATTTTTGTATACACAGTCTCCTTTACTCACTTGGTGCTAGGACGTAACACTGTCCCATAAAACATCCTAGAGATCCAAAACCAAGATCTAAATAGAGGCAACAAAAAATAGTTCCTTAATATCTGTTATGCATTTGTATAAGTCTGAAGGATACAAGATAATCTAATCCTAAAAGGTTTGCTAACATCTTATTTATCAGATGGAACTAAATTTATTTTAATTTTTTTTTCAAGTAAGAAACTCTCTTCTGATTTCATTTTTAACTGAAGCACAAAGAAAGATGGTAAGGTACAGAGTTTTCTACAGGTGATTAGCACAGGAAAAGCTTTCCTTTCCATTCCATTGGCTCTTTGAAAATCTTTGGTGTACAGAGCCTTTCAAGCACTGGATTTTCATTAACAGTATTTCATTGTATACAGAGGTAGAATTTTGAAATAGGAATTACTTTCATTTTACCATAACCACAAAATGTATTGCTTACATTTATATAAGGTGGAGTGATTTCAGTGCATATACAAACTAACACATCTGCCAGCTTCCACCAGAAAGAGTAGCAGAGATTCAGGTTAGTCACTCTTCTATAGGAATGACAGTTCCTCGTTTCATATTAGTCTCATTTTTTAAATCTCTGAGACAGAAGTTGACAGTTTTAAGGCAACAAAAATAAAAGGAAAAAAAAAGGAAAAAAAAGAAGAAGAAAAGACAATTTGTCAGTCTTTACATGAAACATTGCTTTTTACTTATTTTTGGCCTCTAAACATGAAAGATCTTGTTGGTGTCCCCAATTAAATGTAGAAGATCAAAGAAGCATTGATATATAACCTGCTCTCTGTCTAGGAGTATTTCAAAAGAGAGATCAAATGAAAATTATAGAAAAATGTGCCATAAGTTGTTAGAATGTAGCTGCCTTTTTTTTATTATTATTTTTTTTTTCCTTTTAAAGAGAAACAGGAGTGAAATTGCAGGTGTTCTTTCCTGACTGTTTTATGTTATCAGACAATTACACAGGTATCAAATAGAGCATTACATGACATGAGGCAAAAACACCAGGAGTGCAAAGTTCAAAACCTATTTATGTCAGAATTATCAAATTCCTATTTGTCTTCACTGGCATCCACAACAATACATTAGGTGCTTTATGTGGTCTGTATGACATTCCTGAAAACTTTTACTTAAAAAAGTGAAAAATTTTAATTTTCAGATAATATTTTGAACATGAAAGAAAAAAATGATCAGTATGAAATATTTGGAATTTCCTTTCTTTTCCTTCTGTATTTTCCCTTTAAACTCAGTTTGTCCAATTATTCTAGTGCAAAGGGCTAAGAAAAGAGATGGAGAAACCAAAACTGGAGAATAAGGACAAATATAGATATGACGATTGTTCTTTTTAACAGCAATGTCTGCCCAATAAAAGTTATAAGTGTGGGTTTTGTTTAGAACTTCCCATTGTAAACAAATTCTGCCGAATATTTTTTAACTTCTTTCTTCTTCCTTTAACTGTCCACATAAAAACTGGTTACCTGTAAATTTAATAATTTTGTTGATTTATTCCTTGTCTGATTCTTCTACAACATACAGTGAGAACTGGTATAATTTAAGTCCTACTGCCATTCTTGTCTCCTAGCGAATGGGAGATACCTATGTGACTGATATCAAAGCATTGTGACACGAATTTTACTGGCCTAGAATGCAATTTTTGCTTTCTGGTGAAAGTCTGGATACTTTAGGTTTTCAGTTTCACATATCTTTATAGATTTAGTGCACCAATTCTACTTCTTTTAGACTGTTTCTGAAATATACTCAGTACATACCACTGATGCAAGATTTAGCAGAAACTTTGCCTATGGAAGAGCATCTTATTCAGACTTTGTGTTCTCTATACTCGTCAGTGGATGATGTGTGAGTTTTAAAGGCCCTTTGATGGCAGAGGTACTCTGCAATCCCCCTTGTGTAAGCTGCTTTGAGATTTCCAGATGAAAAGTGTTATAAAAGTTCTAAATGGTATTGCTGTTATTTATTATATATTAAGCTAGAGTAAACTGCACATTACTTTCTTATATTTATGCTTGTAAAGGGTAATGAGTACATAACTCATATTTGAAAATGTAGGTATTTGGAACATTTGCTCTGTGCCCTACCATCTGTTCCCATTATCAAAGCCAAAAGAGAGTTTTACATGGGCAGAAACAGAAAAAAGATGGCAAATTCATTTCACTCTTCTATATATGGAATCAGTGATGTTTCTCAGTTCACTGTCTAGTTTTCATGCTTATCCAGCTGTAATTGTCTATGTTTGGTTTGTTTTTTTTTTTTTCCAGTACCTTTGGGCCAGTCACTAATGGTCTACATCACTGGGCTGTGAAAAACTTAATAGTTTCATAAACTTTATTACAATGAGCTGTGTCTATAAACATCTCAAAATCTAAAACAACAAATAATTGCTTCTCATTAGCAATGGCCTATAAACTGTTTATTGATTCACCAGTATTAAATCTGTATAAATAATGTGTGCAGAGCCAGAGGAAACAGCCTATGAACTATTAAACACACCCTGTATTATTAAAAACAAAATGCATAATCACAAAAAAGTAAAAATCGAATCTGAAGAGCTATAATGAAGTATTTTGCTTTTAAGCAAAACTCCCAAGGAATTAACTGAGTGTTTTAACTTAAAAATTGAAGGTCCAATAAAATCCATAGATATACAGCAATAGATTTCAGTCAGAGGTGCTATTTGTTGATTTCAACCTTTTTGAGTTTGTGTGTCACAGCCACATTTGCCTGTAGTTTTAAATTCATTAACAAAACCTTCAAAGATAATTGCAGAATATGTTAATACCTCATGCATTTTGAGTCTTCACCTTCAATGTGGTGCCTAGCCACTAAAATTATATTAATTGTAATATTAATTGCTGCAGTGTTAGCAGCCTGCTAGATCATTGCAATTATGTAGAACTCAAAGGCGGAAATCTTCTAAACTGAAATGCGGTCTTGGGTTCCACAAATTGACTGTAGGCAATGCCAAGTGTGACACACATTACATATGTTAGTGGTACCCAAAGGAGGCCCAAGATTTTCAAGAAATGCGTTGTAAGATGTTTCTCATAGGAGAATCCAAAGCATTATCCATGTACAGAATCCTGGCACAGATTTTGGATTCAAGGGCTTAATATTCAGGCAGGTACTATATGAAAATGGATCAGAAAGTAACAGTAATAGCCATATCTATATGCAAAATTCCTTGAGCTAGTCTCTGTGCTGGTTCTGTCTGTAAGAGAGAATTTTTTTTTCCTAGTAGCTAGTATGGGGAAGGAAGAGGGGGGATGTTCAGAGTGATGGTGTTTCTCTTTCCAAGTAACTGTTACACGTGATGGAGCTCTGCTTTCCTGAGGATGGCTGAACACCTGCTTGCCCATGGGAAGCAGGGAATAAATTCCTTGTTTTGCTTTGCTTGTATGCATGGCTTTTGTTTTCCCTAAACTGCCTTTTTCTCAGCCTGTGAGTTTTCTCACTTTTGCCCTTCTGATTCTCTCCCCAATCCCACCAGGAGAGTGTGTGAGTTGGAGCTGAATGGAGCCTAGATGCCAGCTGGGGTTAAATTGCAACAGTCTCCTAAATTGAAAAGGAGGCATATAAGGTAAATGATTTTCCAAACTTCAGAGCCTCAAGAGGCCTCCCAGAAGGCAAAAGGAATGGACTTTTTTAGTTCACAGTTTTCAGCTTTGCTTTCTTCGATGACTAAAAAACAATATTATAGGATCTTTGCTGATTGCAGGCAGAGTTGCTCAAGTGCAATTTTTAAATGCCTTATATAATAAGACTATGAAATTATTCCACACATGGATTGTTTAAAACAGCTGCAGTAAGTGCCTGAAATTATTTCATCTAGTACAATGCCATTTTAACTACTTTTTTTAAATTTAGAAAAATATATGCAATTAAAGTGCAATTACAGAAAAATGAAGTGCCAGTGCAATTAAAATATATAAAACGTATAAATACATCCACAATTTCTTCTGATTTATTTGTGTGCTTCTATACTCTGAATTGTTTTTCCTAGATTATTTTTTTTCACATATATTTTAGGAACCATAGCTAGTGGAAAACATTCCCCATACATCAGAATCATTTAATATCTTTCCCAAAATAGTTAAATTAACACTTATTTTAAAATCAAATTAAATATACCATCAAGAAAAACTGTCATACAAGATAAGAATGTGGAAGTAGCAGTCTTGATAGCTAATGTTCAATTAAACCAAGAACAAATTCTCTCAGCATTACTTTCAATAGAAAGATAGAGTTTTCTCTCCATATAACTGAAAAGGGTTGAACTGTTTACTTAAGAAAAAGGACTAAAAAAGGTAGAAATGGATAAATTAGTATAGTGCAGAGAAAAATTAAAGCAGATGTGTTCACTTTCTATCACAGTACTAGACATTCGGGAAAATTGAAATGCAACAACTTTATGACTGGTAAAAGGAAGTACATTCGCATACAAGTATCTTTGGTTAGTAATTGCCTGGAGGTACCATCGAGGCCAAGAGCTTATCAGGATTGAAAACAGGATTTAACATTTACATGGATAAGAACATACAAATGTGTAATAGTAGGATTAAGTGTTTGACCCTGGAACAATTAGATTGAATGAGTTTACTATGACTTCAGTGGTGTGAGATACAGACTAGAAAGGAGAGAACTTTGGAAAGGATAAAACCCTTTTGCTTCAGAATATGAGAAACACTTTAACAATAAGACACTAGGAAAACATTTTTCTGATAATGAATCACATAAGTTTATGATTAATGTTTCTTCTCTCTTGTATTAATTTGGGAGTGAATTAATCTTTGTCTTTCTTTTTTAGGGGTAAGCCTAAAAGCTCTATCAAAATCCTCATCAATAAAATGTAAGTCAGTCTCAAGTATAATGGAGCAAGCTTACTTAATATTTAAGCAGAGTTAGAAATAGTAACCACTATATGCTGAGAAAAATTTAAATATGGTGGTTTTATTATTGTATTTAAGAGAGTATTGTACATCAACTCAAGTCCAACTGAAAGTAAATAATTTCTTCAAGGAACTTAAATGAATCTTGCAGGTAATATATACTGCATATATTTCTTCAATGACTGTAGGAATTCTTCTCATTTTTAATTGAATTGCAGAATTAATACTGAATATTAAATGAAACCTGCATGGATGACTAGAACATATTTTAAAGCTACCCTCAGCAGTCTCACCTAGCCTTTCATTGAACAGTCAATAATGTTGGTATGCCAATAAATAGATATGCCAATATGGGTTTAACTCCAGAGAACTTTAAATTGGTTTTGGTTTCATTTCCACTGTGAAATATTGTCTTAGTGATACTTCCAAGTCTCTTCAAATCTAACCTATTAAAAAAAAGAATTATTGAAGTTGTCATAATTAACAATACATTGGCTATTAGTCTTTATGATTTTCGTGACATGCCAAAAGGTACATGAACAAACAATTGCACAGCAGAAATTATTCCTTCTGGATTATTCTGAAAATTAATTTGGAAATAATTCTCTGACAGTTATTGCTCCTAGATATCAGAAATATGACACTAAGTATTGAATGAGAAAATGCATTTGTGTATGGAGAGTTGTGGCCCTCCTCTGGACTTGTTCCAGCAGTTCCATGTCCTTGTTATGTTGGGGCACCAGAAGTGTATGAAGTATGCCAGGTGGGTTCTCACAAGAACAGATCAGAGGAGGAAAATCACACCTCCTCCAACGTGCTGGCTGTAATCCTTTTGATGCAGCCCAAGATTCGGTTTGTCTCTCTGGGCTGTGAGCATACACTGCTGACCCATGCTGAGTTTTTGTTAATCACCACCCCCAAGTCTTTCCTGACAGGGTTGCTCTCAAGTCACTTCTCCACCCAACCCGTAGGTGTGCCTGCGATTGCCCTGACCCAAAACGTTGCTTTGTTGAACTTCATGAGTTTTGCATGGGCCCATCTCTCAAGCCTGTCAAGGTCCCTTTGAATGGCATCCCTTCCTTTCAGCATATCAACTCCACCACACAGCTTGGTGTTGTCAGCAAATTCACTGAGAGTATCCTCGATCCCACTGTCCATGTCACTGACAAAGATGTTGAACAGTATCAGAGCCAGTACCAGCTCCTGAGCAACACCATATGAGAACTAGCAATGAACAGATTACATTATCAGGTCCACTGTAGGACAATGAACTAACAAAGAACATACAGAGAAAACAAAACAAAACATGAAAAACGCCAGACAAGGAACTTCTGGAGAAGGTCCAGCAGAGGGAGATGAAGACTATTAGGGGACTGGAGCATTTGTGTCACAAAGAAAATTGAGGGAGCTCGGCCTTTTTAGCATGGAGAACAGAAGACTGAGTGGGAACCTTATCAATGCATGCAAATATCTTAAGGGCAGGTGGCCAGAGAATGGACCAGACTCTCTTCAGCAGTGCCCATTAACAGAATAAGGAGAAACAGGTACAAACTGCAATACAGGAAGTTCCATCTGAATGTGACGAAGAACTTATTTACTGTGAAGGTGACAGAGCACTGAAACAATTTACAAGGTAGATTGTGATGTTTCCTTCTCTGGAATTATTCAAAACCTTCCTGCATGCAAACCTGTGCAACCTGATCTAGGCAAACCTGCTTGAGCAGGGGGATTGGACTAGTTGGTCTCCAGAGAGATCTTCCAACCCCAATCATTCTGTGACCCTATAACTTACTTCTCTTTCACTCTTTTGGTTGTGCTGAGCACAAATTGAGAGCACCTGAGGCTTAGACTGACGATAAATTGAAAGTATCAAGTCAGGTTTATATTCATGATGTGACAGCGTAGAAGATATGACAAGACTTTGCACATAAGTTTCTTTAGGTCTATTATCAAATCTAATACAGTGGTTTATAGACCAGACTATACTGGTATTCAGCTGAATGCCACTGTCCATGGTAAAATTTGTAAGTAACTATTTACAGCAAAATAATGAAATGGAGTAAGAGTCCTGGAGTTCACAACTTTTTACTTGTTTTTTGTATATAGAATTTATTCTTATTTTAAAACCAACCATTCCATGCAAAAAATCCTTTATCTGTTTATTAGGAAGAGATAGTCTTTTCAGAGATGTTATGTTGTTTAAGGGAGAATGCCGAAGGATAGAAACCTTAAAAGCAAGCCAGAACCTTTGAAGGACTCTGTCATTTTCTCATAAATCCTGCCCTGAGTGCAAGTGCAAAACAGCATCACAGAAACAGCAAAGCTTTACATTCTTCATGTAGACTAAGGATTTTGACCTGAAGCATTTCCCTGAGATCAGATCCTTGTGCTCTTCCTTACTAAAAAAAGAATTCATCTGTGTGCTCTTGTGCATTTCAGTTTGTCCAGTGTATCAAATGGTACAGCATGGTAGGGATCCACACTCTGCCACTGGAAAACAGAAATTCTCATTCTCATTTATACACAAGGCTGTTTATCTCACTACCATGTTGAATGCAAGTAAGAAAATGAGAATAAGTTTCTATAGACACAGGCATAAATATTCATAGATATGTATATGGATGCACCTGTACACAAACATGAATACTTTAACTGTAAAAATTAGCTCTTTTAAATTAATCTTTTATCTGATGATCCATATGATTTTGAAAAAAAAAAAAAAATGTGATTTCTACCTATTTAAAGTGAAGGTACCTCTAAGTTTCTTTTATTTTCCCTTAAAATATATTTGCAACTTTCAGTCAGTTTTAGTTCTGACTAAAGTGTTTGACAGAGTTTCCAGATAAATTTTTTCCTGTTGTAAAATGCTGGGCTCACATCTACACTGAAGGTAGGTGTCATGTATTGTTTATTTGCTGTCTTGTAGATGGGACATTTGAAAATAGAAAATACACAGGCCCAACAAACCAGCCATGTTTTTTTCCACTGAGAACTTTATCTTTGTCAGTGCAAACATAGATAAAAAACATCCAGAAGTGAAATACAAATATTTCCTTGCATTTGAGTTTGTGAGTCAGTTCTAAAGTTCTCAGTTCAAATAATCATCTTCCAAGTTTTCCTGAGAATCCTTTTGGTAGCCTGCTCTGAGACTATTTCTCAGAGTTTGTTATTATTACCATTAGTTGTTCTTTTTTAGGTACATAAGGTAAATTCCTGATTGTTAGCAAGTTGTTTTACTGAATTCATTGTTACATAAAATTTTACATATTTGATGTCTGTTTATTTTACTATTGTCTGTAGGATAGAAAGCTTTTCCTCTTGCTGAAACTGAAAGCAACGAACATATTATTAGCTGAGGGTTGAGCTTTCAACTCTTCATATATATTCAAAACTGCAGTTCCCAAAGGCTTTATTTTTAATTTACTTTTAATATGAAAATGTTTCATAATTTTGAATGTTTTTTCTCTATAAAGGCCCTCATAGAGAAAAAAATTTATTACTGTTGTCCCTATCACAAAATTAGCAAGTATTTTCTGTTCTCTGATTTCTGTTCTCTTTATATGTGTTATATTATCTACTTGCAATAACTCAATGGGTAAGGCATTTGATGCTGCTTTTGATGATGGGGCTGAAAGACTGGACCTCTTTCTTCTTGACTGGTAAGAGCTTTGGGGTGTAGAGCAGCATTCCTTGCATGGGCCCTCTGATTTCACTGGATTTTGGAACATGACTTAAGTGAGTTACACATTCCTGATTCACTCAGGAAATTAACCCCAAAACTCCAGCACAAAACATAACCTCATCCTTATAATGAGCACTGGACAATCTTTTTCACTAATGTGTATAATGGAAAAAAGCCAAGGAGAAGAGGGGAGAATCTTGTCTGTTATTTTTGTCAACCTAAAAATAATGTAAGCTTTGCACAATGTACAAATCATCACTTAGGAGCTGTGCCTAAGCTGCTAAAGATGAACTCTGCCCTCTGAATGGGCAGACAACTCTCACTGAGAATAGTGAGTGTAGTGTATGTGTGTTTGAGTAGAAAACTTCTTTTAGACAATATTGTTTTACAGTGTGATTTATTTTTTTCCAGTGAACCCTCTCTCAAATTCTTTCCCTTTCAGCTGATTGAATGAGATGATTTTTTTCTGTTACTATATCAGTATCTTCAGTTTTTCAACCCAAGCTTTTTGGTTGTGAGCACTTTCAGTCTCTGAGCACTTCAGGGCAAGGATTGTTTCTCTCTTCATTTAGTGCTCAGGAAAGTAGTCTTTTTTAAACCTATGGTATTCTACATATTAAGTAATAGATCAAAAAATTTCTAAAAAACTTAAAGCTTAGATAAGAATTGTGTACCTGCATCCAATTTACTTGGAAACCTTCACTTCACTCTGTGGTATCCTGCATGGAGAAGGCACAGATTTTTGTCATTTATGTTTACTGACCATTGAAATAAACAATTTTGGTTAACTGAAGTTCTCATAAAATACTCCATAGCCTTAGTTTTGTTAGAGTCTCTTATGCCTAGCAAAGATACCTAAATTTAGCATTGGAAAACAAGAAACAAATTCATTTTTATTGTTGAAATCAATTCATATAAGAAAAAATGGATTGTGAAAACTGAGAATTTATGATATATTTCTCTGTTTTGATGCCTAAAATAGAGTCTTAAAAACCCCTAAGACTCAGTTTGTGAGTTTTAGCAGGCAGCACTGCTTTTATGACATTGAATGAATGAGAATCTAATTTCTTCAAAGGTGTGCATACAGACTTACAAAGCCTCTTACTTCTATTCAGTTACATAATTAATAATTCAAAACATTACCTAATACTGTTACATCCACTTCCAAAACTGTCCATCCCACAGTAGCACCTTTGCCCCACCCCTGACAAGCCTTCCAAAGTTGAGTCAGAGGTGTCAATGACCCTTCATTTTGTCTTTCTCTTCCTCATCATCTCTGTTCTTCTTGGAAAAATTTCAAGACTTCTGACTTGGTTATACTAAACAATGTGCCTGTTATGTCTTCTTTTCTGAGTACATCTACAGATAAAATGTTTTTTACCTTGCTGCAATCTTTGTCCATTGGAATTCTTGACAAGAAACATTAAACATTTCAGGAATGTAATACAAAGGTACTTAGCTAAAGTGCTACTAAAAGTGCTAAATGAGTTATATTAAAATCTATATAATCTAGATTATAAGGCATCAGTTTAAAATCATCATTTGACACACTAAGACCTAAAACTCACATAAACATTCTTTTAGAAATGAGACATTAAGACTAATGATGACATTTTATAAAAGTTATTTACAATGATCTTAATGAGAAAGAAAATTTTTTGCCCTTAATTAAATAGAGCAAGTCTCTTGTTTTTACGTAATGCAATTGACATGTGGATCTTAATGTTTCATCTACTCCTGCATGTGCACATAATACGTTCTCATAAGTGTGTGTATATATATACATATATATATATACATACTTAGCACAACCAAGCAGCATTTAGAGAAAAACACTTGAAAATTTATAGGATCAGAGAAAAGACAATAAAAACGGAAAGTAGGGAAGTGTTCAAAGTAGTGTATGACTTAGGGACAGCAAACAAAATCATCTCCTCTAATAACTTGATGTTACAGTTCATAAGACTGAAAGATGTGTTACAGTCAGTTTAAATGTTGAAGAAAGAACTTCAGATTCAAATATTTTCTCTGGACAAAATTAAAACTTACACAGGTTATCTGTTGATACCAAATCTGATTTCATTAATTGCTAAGAGACGCAAAGAGAAGAAATAAGAAAAGGCTGGAAAAAGACAAGATTACTTTTAGAAGCAAAGAAAAGATACCACCAAAAACTACCTTTCGCCAAGCTGGTATGGGGAGTGGGGGGGTGGAGAGAGAAGCAGTTCCTGCCCTTTTTTTTCCTTTGTTTCTGCCACTTTTGATCCTATGTCTTTGGCTGGTGGGGGTGGGGAGGGGGTTGTTTTAGCAGAATTCCTCCTGGAATGCAGCCAGGAGGTGTGTATCACACACAAGGAGTGATTGCAGGCTGTTCACAAGGAATGTTCACAAGGAGTGTTGCAGGCTGTCTCGAGCTGAGTGGGACTGGGCCAGCACCATTTTGGCGCTCAAAAATATGGTAAGGTTAGAAGGATAAGGTATAACTCACACATGTGGCATGGTGGGTCTTGGTTTTCACCAGGCTAGCAGAGTTTTGGTCCCTGGCAGCAGGCAGGCAGCAGGCGGTAGTGAAGAAAAAATGAGCATAGAAAAGGTGAGGGGGAGGTAGGGAGAGATTTTTGGTCACAGTAACTAGTTCTCTCTCTCTTTTCTCACTCCTTAATTTTCCAAAGTTTCTTCTCAATTTTATAGTGTTCAAATGAGGGTGTATGTGATTGTTTCTCAATGTCACTCCACAATCATACATTATTACTTTATCCCTATATGTAATTGATTATTGTCAGGAAAAAAATAAAAAAGAGTTGGCTGGACTCAAAATTCCCTTGCTAGCCTGGACTAAGAACTATTACAGAAGTGGCACCTCCTGAGCAAAAATGGTCTTAGCTTTACTAAGAGTAATAAAAATATCGGTTCATGGGTGTTTCATCATAGAATCATGGAATTCACCATAGAATCATAGAATGGTTTGGATTGGAAGGGACCTTAAAGATCATCTAGTTTCAACCTCCCTGCCATGGGACACATTCCACTAGATCAAGTTGCCCAAAGCCCCACCCAACCTGCCTTGAACACTCCCAGGAATAGGGCATCCACAACTTCTCTGGGCAACATGTTCCAGTGCCTCACCACCCTCACAGTAAACAATTTCTTCCCAATATCAAATTCAAACTTACCTTCTTTCAGTTTAAAACCATTCCCCCTTGTCCTACCACTACATGTCCTTGCAAATAGTCTCTTTTCATTTTTCTTCTAGGATTCCTTCAGGTACTGAAAGGCTGTACTCTAAAGCCTTCTCTTCTCCAGGCTGAACAATTCCAATTCTCTTAGCCTTTCCTCTTAGGAGAGGTTCTCCACCCTGCTAATCTTCTTGGTATTTCTCCTCTGGACTTGCTCCAACAGGTCAATGTCCTTCTTGTGCTGGGTATCCCAGAGCCGGATGCAGTACCCCAGGTGGTTTCTCACCAGGGCAGAATAGAGAGACAGAGCCATGTCCCTCGACCTGCTGGCCATGCTGCTTTTTATGCAGCCCAGGATACAACTGGCTTTCTGGGCTGTGAGTGCACATTGTCAGCTCATGTCCACCAAGTCCTTCTTGGCAGAGCTCCTCACAATCTTTTCATCCCCCAGACTGTATTGATACTGGGTGTTGCCCTTACGCAGATGCAGCACCTTGTACTTGGTCTTATTATACCTTGTGAGATTCCCATGGGCTATTCTTCCAGAGTTTGTCCAGGTCCTCTGGAAGCCACCTTCAGGTGTGGCAACCTCACTACACAGCTTGGTGTCAACTGCAATTTGCTGAGGGTGCACTCAATCCCTTCATCTGTATCATTAATTAAGACCTAAAATAACATGGGTCCCAATACAAACCCCTGAGGAACACCACTTGTCACTGATGTCCAGCAGGATTCTGAGCTGTTGACCACTACCTTCTGGATGCAACCATCCAACTAATTTCTCATCCACATCAAACAAGTACTTCATGCCTAAAAGTCCACAAAAATGCCTTTCAGTCCTTCTACAAGCATGATGATTTTGCTGCATCATTCAATACATGACCATTAACAGCTTGTCATGATTTCTTTGAAATTAAATTATGTTCATATTAAACAGGAGTCTCTAGGCATAAAACATGGCAGAGAAAGAAGGGAAACAAAATCTTTGTAGTTCATGGAGGACAGGCAGACTGTGTGTATCTGCTTATAATGCTGAAGTCAAGGTTTTTTTGTTTGTTGGTTTTTTTGGTTGTTTGGTTTTGTTTTTTTTTTCCCCTTCTCATTTCTCTAGTCCATGTAAGCTTTGGTCAAGCCAGGCTGAAAGTTCTGAAATTCTCAGCCAATTAGGGTAATTCTGATGGTGTGCACACATGGCAACTGTTGGTATAAGATACTGTGTAAGTTGTGTAAGTCAGCATGCCAAAAAATAATTGGTGGCAGTATTCCAGAAAGAATTAAATTCACTGAATAGCTGTTAATAAGGTTTTTACTCAGGGGTATTTCTTCTCTCTCATGTTCTGTGTTAGTAACCTTAACAACAGAACTCTCCCTCATGAATTAGTGAAATAGACTAGATAAAACTATATAAATGGAACATATAAAGATTTCTATTAAATGATACCAAGCTTAACAACTTTCCCTAATACCTTCATCTATTATACTAGAGCATTTCACATACCTATAGAATGCAGAGATTTTGATGAATAATACAAGAAATATATATGTGCACATGGTTACATATGTATGTACATGCATACATGAAAGAAGGAAGCTGCCTTTCTTTCTTATAATACAGTCATAGAAACAATCCACATAATGAGGAAGAAATCATGTACAAAATAACAAGATACCAGACTCATTTCTTCAGCTGCAATGTTGGCAAAGAAAGTAGCCATATTATAGGGAGTGCTGTGTAGTTCACATGAAGACTATGGATTTTAGGAAATTTGGAAGTTCCCTGTTGTTGTGGGTTTCTCTGATTAGGAGTTTTTTTTCTCCTAAGAGGAAGATTGGCTTCTGTTGCAGGCTCTGGAAGTTTCCCT